>CM066197.1:8514619-9714619 GCA_033675215.1 Rhodiola kirilowii | reverse complement strand
TGCCACAAACGTCATCAACCTCTCATCTCTGTTGATTATTGGCTTCATGATGGAAGGATTGAAGAAACCAAACTTAATATCCCAACCCATCATCTCATTGTTCAAAGAACTACACAGTAAAAAAATTGTGTTAGTTAGACCATGCATTAGGACAAATGATCATCAAAACATAATCGTTAACATTGCCATATAAATAATTCCTTTAGGTCTTCTATGTTCACAGCGATACCATAATTGTCACCGAACACATTCTAGTCGACGTTCACTACAAGCATATGTCTGTTCAACAGTATCCACACCTCATTTAAAAGTCGACAATACATGGGCAAGCACTCTATGAATTCATCGTCGGTAAGTGGCAAATAAATACATAACATGTTATCATATTCCTGCATGTAGAATTTGATTAATGATATGAAATTAATTTATGTATAGTATAATAGAAAATGCAAATAAACTTTTATTATTCGATTATCTCACCCTATTACCGATAACGACCAAGTCTTTAGGCCATGCTACATGTTGAGACTCTGCCTCAATAATATTCTTATACTTCACATGGGGTATTGGTAATATTGCTCCTCGAATGAGTGTTTTTTCAACCTTCACCTATATATAAAGAACAAATGTTTAGGGTTGGAATGACATACGAATAAGAATGTGACATCTATAGAGTGGCTATAAGTACTGAGAGAGGACATCACCTTCAATGCATGTTATGGTATCTGTCGATAATTAATAAAATGACCTTTCATGACTCAACCAATGACCACTTGCTCTCGTTCACCTTCAACTACCCCCTCGATGAATAATACACACTTCAGGCCACCCTGTTAGCACGAACAATTGATGTTACATACGTTACGAAAAATTAAACCAAATTGTCACAAAAAAGAAAGTGAAACATTCTAAACGTACCTCGGGTGTTGTCGGGTCTACATCAACATTACAGTGATGACCGAGGCGATCAGGCATTTCTATGCGAGAAGTACTGGAACTCGGTTTTGTCCTAGAAGATGTGGATTTCAGGAACCTAATCTTCCACGGAACATGTGTACCTATTCCTCTGGTACGTCCAGGATACGCAGGCATCCCAATCGCCTCAGTCTGTATATCATGTCGACCATGTGGTGAAAAAGATCCTTGACTAGATTTTTCTATTAATTGATCCAATTATCAAGAAATTAGTACCAAAGATTAATGTACAAAAAAGTTAAACTACTAAAAAAAGGTAACTACTCACAATATTTTCAGCCACATGCCGAGCTACCGGGGTGACGAACTCTTTATTCTTCTTGAGGCGTGCCCTCTTCCACACCTCATATCTCTCTACAGTGATAGAAGGTGTCTCTTGACAAGCATATTTTTAACCCTTTATAGTCATCAAGTTATGAGTTTTAGGGGTCTATAACTGCAGTCAAACAAAATTTATAAACCTTGGTAAGCCAAGGGTCGATCCAAGGAACAACCACTACTACAGACAGGACTTTATGCAACAGTTCAAATTTATCATTATACAACGGTTTGTGTTTAGGCATTGGTTTTTAAACAAATCATTGCATAAGGTAGACTTTATGCAATGGTTCTAATAAATCGTTGCATAAACATTACCTTATGCAACGGTTTTGTTTAACCTTATGCAACGGTTAAACAGACCCGTTGCATAAGGTAAAGTTTATGCAACGGTTTGTCTAAAAACCGATGCTTAAATGGTCACCTTATGCAATGGTTTATTAAGACCCGTTACATAAACTCTAACCTAAAATTGAAAAACTGAAGTCGTCAGTCTCTTCCAATCCCGCTCAAACTTTTCGTCGCTTAGTCCATCGCCCTCCTCCGCTCACTCCTCTCAGCCAGTCCGTCACCGTCACCGGCTACGTCGCTCTTCGACCTCCGTCGCTGAGCCAGTCGCCTAGTCTGTCGCCCTCCTCCGCGCCATTCGTCTGCATCTTCCTTTGCCTCTCACCGCCTCTGTCGCCTCAATACGCGTATCCAGTATGGCTGTCTGCATTACGTGACTGTTTGTGGTAATTGAATTGAATTTGTGTGTGGATCGATATGGTTGGGCATAGAAATCTTGTGGATTGATATGTGTGGGGATTGATATGGCTGGGATGGATAAATTTGTTTTGTGGATTTCTGTGGGATTTGTTAGAGTACATTGTGATTGTTTTGTGATGAATTTGTTTTGTGTGACCCTTCCAACTAGTTTATGAGTCTTAGTAGCTTGTAATTTTCACATCTGTAGTTATGTTAAAAAGTTGTAGTTAGACCATCGAAGGTTCTATGGTCTAATGGTTAGTACTACTAGCATATTGTGAAAGGGTACTGCTTGAGATGCGATTTTAGTCATTACAACCAGGGAGCACATGGTCGAATTGGTACTATGATTTCAACTTTGAATGGGAATGGGAATGGAATGTTGTGTTTTAGAAGAATGTTTGTGATTCGTTCCATGCTTTTATAATGTTTTGATATATGCAACTTTGGATTAAACGAAAAAGGATTATTGCATTTAAATTGGATGTTTATGTCTCGTTCTTATAATATAACTTGTTCCAGGTTGTGGGTGGGAAGATGTTTATTTCTTTGTTTACTAAGTTGTTTTTGTTGTTTACAGATCTAATCCGTACTTGTTGCACACCCACTATTTTATTTTCTTCGCGAGCTTCTATTTTAAGGTACATTGCCCGATTAAACTAGTTTACTACTTATGTTTCTGAAAGATGCCTTGTCGCGAGGCAAATGCAAAAGATAAATTTATAAGTCCACTACTTGTGACTTCACTATTGGGTAGTAAAGCGGTAAGTCGATCGAACCCAAGGGAATTGGTGGATAGTAATTCTTTTAGGAAATTGTACAGAAATTAAGTGCGATTGGGGTTGGTTGTGGTTTTAGTACTGAAAGTAATACAAAAAAGTATATTGCGGGAACAGTCGAGTTTAATATCAACCAAACACCATACTTTTGGTTTGTCGCACGCTGTGTTTCAAGCGCAATACGTGCCAAATATTATGTTGGATTGATGTTGAAAACGTCTGTAATGAAAGTAAAAGTGCGGAAAGTAAAGACTGAATGTAAAGTGCGTAAAGTAAAGTGCGTAAAAGTAAAGACTGAAAGTAAAGTGCGTAAAAGTAAAGACTGAAAGTAAAGTGCGGGAAAGTAAATGTACTGAAAGTAAGTGCGAAAAGCAAAGACTGAAAATAAAGGTACTGAAAATAAAGACTGAAAGTAAAAGTGCTGAAAGTAAAAGTTAGGTACTGAAAGTAAAGTTAGTGACTGAAAGTAAAAGTTAGTTGCGGAATGTAAAGTACTGAATGTAAAGGGTACTGAAAGTAAAGGGTACTAAAAGTAAACAGTTGATAATAGGACTGAAAGTAGAATGAAGAGTTGGTGTTTTATCAAAGGAAAGGATTCGGTTTAGGGGCCTTGTATCATAGATCCGTTTATCATTGACCTCTATCGTTCTAAGTGTTCAAAGATGTAACAAGGCCATTTCCAGCACTTGCCACACTGTCTAGTCCTTTTCAAGACATAGAGCACTTGTTCTAGTTGGGCTAATTCCTCCTTTCGAAGGTATCTTAGCCTATGTGCATCCACTTGATCAATCATTTTCGATCAACCAAGTGGTGTTTAAAAGAGGTTGAACTCCACGGAAAAGCTTTGCTCTTTCGAGCCTCCACTTCACCATGTATGTTCACGAACCCCATGGAAGAGCTTTGCTCTTTCGAGCCTCCACTCAACCATGTATGTTCTAACCTAATATATGGCACATAAAACAAACTTGAACACAATAGAAGCACTAAGAAAAGGGTCTAAAACGTTGTCATGATACAAGCACACCCCTTCAACCGAATGAAGGGTTTAGCTACTAGTATCCATGGAAGTGGATATCATAGCTAGGTGCAAAAGAAAGTAAAGTTTTTGAAAATGAAAGACAAGGAAAGTAAATGTTTCGAAATCAAAGACAAGGAAAGTAAGAGTTTTGGAAAGTAAACTCAAGAACAAACTTAAGAACAAACAAGAGTACTCAAGAACCAACAAGAGTACTCAAAGAGAGAAGTTGGAGCTTTTGATTCCCAAATGTAAAGTGTTTACAAGCTTTGTGAGTGAAGGATTTTAGAGAGCTTCTCTATCTAAGTAACCAAGGATGTGATTCAAGGAGGGGAGGACCTCCTTTTATAGCCAAGAGAGGCGGTGGAGAGGAGGATATTTGTCCTCCCAACCGCCTCTAGTTCTTCCCCAAGTCCGGTTGGAGCTTGGTTGGCCTTCGGCTGGAGTTTGGATGAGCCAAAGGGTGCCCACTTGACTTGTGGATTGGCTTGCATTAAAAACCCACTAACTTGGCTAGCAAATATCTCAAGCCAACCGACTTTGGCCTTGGTTGCTCCTTAAGTCCACCGGTTTGAGCTTAGTTGGACCTCAAAGGGCAACCGATGTGAATAGTATAACCTAACCGGGAAAATAAGTAGTTTGGTTGCACTTCGCCGGATTTTGACCGGAGTAGGGCTAGAATGACCGAAGCAAGGTGGTGGTTGGATTTGGCATGATTAGAGCATCGTCGGAAGCTCACCGGAGCATGGACGGAGCTTGGCCGGAATATGGCCGGAGCTGCCGGAATCTTGGCCGGAGTAGATTGGGTGTTGGACCATGGATTTGGAATGTTGAGGAGATTCTAAGACTGATCCATGAAGGATGTTTGGCCAGATTCTGCCCGGAGCATGGTCGAAATCACAAAACGGCCGAAATTGCCCTAGTTTGGCCTTGATCGGGCTTGAGCTGGTTCCACTCGGGCGTTTTGTCTGGGAATTGAGATTTTCCGAGTTATTGGGCATTTAAAATACTTTGGTCGAGCCAGATTTGCCAGATTCCATGGTTTGGTCGAGTAACTTGGTTTTGGTGCCTATGCGCGCGGGGCCTTTGCTTTGGAACTGGGCCAACTGCCAATCTGCCCAAGCATTCTTCTTGGTTTTCCGACATTGTCCACCTTATTTTCCATTTTGATCACTTTGATTGAGGTGGATTTGTCAGATCAGCTCGTTTGCCCGAGCGACTTGATTTTGGACCTGGGCGGCTCGGCTAGTGCGCGGGGCGTGGCCTGGGCGATGCATGGGCGGGGACCTGGTTTCTCGGACACGGGCCTCGGCACTCGGCACAGGCGCTCGGCACTCGGCACAGGTGCTCGGCACTCGGGCCCTGTACTCCTCGGTCGTGGACCTGGCTCTCTCGGGCGGGGACCTGCGGTACCCGGTACCTCCTCCCGGGCGCGTCTGGCATTTCTCGGTCAGGGACATAGTCTTCTCGGTTTTGGTTCTCGGTCAGGGACCTGAGGTTCTCGGTACTGGGCCTGGGTACCCGACTGAGCTCTCTCGGTCCTCGACTGGGGTCCTCGATCCCTGGTTGATTTTTCTCGGTCCCCGACTGGACTTGTAATCCATTTTTGGTTTAAGAACCCCCTTTTTTAGCTCGTTTCTTCTCTAAACCTCAAAATAGCCTGTAGAGCAAAAATGGAACTAACAAGTAAAAGTTGATAGGACAAAGTGTCTAATTTGGTGGGTTTAACTGACTTAATGAATCATATAAATATGGTCCATCAAATCACCCCACACTTATACTTTTTCGTCCCGAACAATGCTATTCGAGGGCGGAACACAAAATCCAAGTAAAAAAGCTCTAAATAAGAAGGTGAGAATGTGGGACTAGATTTATCCTATCCATGCAATACTTACTTGTTACCAAACTAAACCGTGTAAATACTTAGAAGAAACTTGATACTTGTACCTTCGAGCCGAGATGCAAATTAATTCGGATGATTCAGGAGATAGCCCTTTTCAGGCTTCTTGAACTGCATCCTCGGGACCGACTCGCACTATAGGGTTATCTTGTAGCTTTCTCTAGCACGTGATTTGGTTTGGGTTTCAATGATCTGAGCTCTTTGATTTTCTTTTGATGAGGGACAGCTTTTGAAGTGATTTGGTCTTTGGCCTTTGATGTTGAATTGGAGTTTCTTCACTTTTGATTGGTTAAAACCTTCACAATTGTGGCCTTTGACCTTTGATTTGCTTCTTCGAGCTTTGCTCCTTTGTGATTTGCTTGTCCATTTTCTCAACCTTTTGGGAGGTCCAATCATCGCCCGAGAGCATATGGAAATACCTCCCCGCTCTTTCTCATCCTCACCGTTTCGCGCGGGTCAAGATGAGGATCTCTCATCTATTTTCTCGGCTACTAGGACTAGAGTTAGGACGGTTTGATTCCCGTCCCGCCTCTTGCATAAACGCTGCACGGCGGAGATGATTCTGAATCCACTAAAACCCGAAGTGCAGCCTCCACTGACTTCGTAAACCATATAGTGAAATCCAGTCCTTCGAGTGCTTTCCAAGCCTCTCTAGGGCATTTTATGTCAACTCCACATCCCCTATATATCTCAGCACAAAGGGACAAATGAGAAGTTACATCCTCAAGTTTTTACACAGTTGAGATTTCACAAGGTAAATGCTTGAATTTAGATCTATCTTTTTCACATTCTCAAGTTCATATTTTCAAAAAGATAATATTAAGGGAAAAGGAAAAAAAAGAAAGCATGTTAAACAACTATGTGCAAAGGCAGTTCTCACCCCACACTTTTGAACGAAGGCGTGCCTCTCGGCATGACTTAGTTCAAAAGCCAATCGCAAGCAAATATTTACAGGAAAGGAAATGGGTGAGTACGACTTGAGGCAAAAACTAAATGACATAAGTAAAATGACTGAAAAATTAAAAGATGCATGAAAATAAAAAGGTGCCGGGTTACCTCCCGACCAGTGCCTTTGTTTAACGTCGTTGGCTCGACGAATGGGATCACAAGTTTGGATCCCATGGGCGGCTTAGGTCAAATTTTGCCGCGGTTCTTGCATTGATTCTTGCCTTGACCCTTCCAAAGCTCTTGTGGGATGATGTGCACGGGTCAGGACTCCATTATTCTGGTGGTTTATCCTTCCAATACCTTTGAGAAGGCGAGGGACCCTTGACCATAGCTGCTGGTCTAGTCACATTCTTGATCTCTCTTGGTTGGTCAGAAACTAGTGCGTTGAGATCAGAGGTGTTCACAATGTCTGGTGGTTTCTTTGTATCCGTGCGGCCATCATCATAGATGTAGAAGTCTGAAATTCTGCCGCCGAATGCAAGCGACAATGAGCCCTTGCCCATGTCGATCCTTGCCCTTGTGGTGTAAAGGAATGGTCGTCCTAATATGATTGTTGGAGGGTCGTCCTCGCTGGACTCTCCGATTGGTATCACATAAAAGTCCGCAGGAATGACGAGTTTTCCCACACGGAGCATTAACTTTTCTAGCACTCCAACCGGATGGAGACACGACTTGTCCCCCAACTCGATTAATAACCTTGGTCGCTTCAATGGACCAAGCCCCAATGAGCAGTATAGAGGGTAAGGTAGGACATTGACAGCGGCCCCAAGTTCAATTAAGCAATGATGAATTTGGGCTTTGCCGATTCCACAGGTGACCTTGAAGGCCCCTGGGTCCTTACTTTTTTCTAGTTGTGCCTCATGATTCCACGTTAGGCGCTTCTCCGTCATCAGGCCATTTTGCCCATTCCTTGGCTCCAATCCCTTTTCTATCTTGTTTTTTTGGGTCGCATGATCTTTGGAGGCAATGATCTTCATAGAGTAAGATGAATCTTGAGCCCCGATTTTTTTGGTTCAGAGGCCCGATCTGGGACCATCAGAGTCTAAGTCTTCATTGTCATCCCAGCCAGATGCTGGTACGTTAAAGTGCGTGATTGGCGGTGGAGTCATGTTAACGGTGAACGCATAGCGTCCATTGTCAGTATGTGTGACCCACGTTCTGCCATCAATGGGTCGGTCTTCCTCTTGATTCCAATCAGGACGGTGCCTACGGGTGAAGTGCTTGACCGTAGGTTTGTAAGTTGCAGGTCCTCATTGTTGTTTTGCCAGTAGAGCTGCCGTTTGTGCTTCTTTGAGTCTTTCCATGGCTATTAGTTCTTCGTATGACTAGGCATATGATTCATCTTCCCACATCATACCAAGGAACTCTTTCTTATCTACTTCTGTAGTTGATAGTAAGGGTCATGCTGCTTCTTCCAGCGCCTCCTTCATGCCTGACATCTTTACCATGCTAACATTTCCTTTAGGGTTTTGGATAGTGTGTGAAGGTAGCCGGCCAGGCTCATTAGTGAGTGCGGACACTGAGGCGGCGAGCTAGGACATTTGTTTGGTCAAATCTGTAATTGCTTCATCAGTTTTCGCTTGGAATTGATGTAGCGAAGTACCCAATTGATGTACGCTTCCTGCGAGTTCCTTCATAGTGTCCTCAAGCGACTTGTTTGGTCCTTGCTGATTGCTCGAGCTGGCTTGGTACTGATTCTGTCCCTTCTATTGATATTGGCTCGTCGGGTACTGGTTTGGTCCTCTTTGCTGGTATTGGCCTGCTGGTGGAGAGTTCTGATTGTACTGCCGATGGGGCGGTTGGTATAACGACCGAGCTGATTGAGGTGCGGCTTGTTGTGTCTCTTTTGGAGGGTGGTTCTTGTTCCGCCAGTTCGGGCCGGTTGCTTGATTATACTGCTGGTTTGGTCTGGCTCTGTCGTTGCTGTTGTTGTATCCTTGGTATCCTACCACTGCATTTACTTCTGCCGGTTCCTCTACTATTAATGTCGGGCATGTGTCAGTCTTGTGGTCCGTAGAACCACCAAACTCGCAAGGCTTCACTTGAACTGGCTGCCTTCGTAGGATCTGAATCATCATCTCCTTCATTTGTTTCATCTCTTCAGGCATGTAGTTCCTCGTTGTCTCGACCTTCGCCACATTCTTTGTTCGGGAGAATTCTTCATGCCGAGTTGTCTCCTCTCTAAATCGGGCATTTTCAGCAACATTGGAGATGAGTTGCCTTATGCCGCTTAATGATAGATTCATCATTGATCCTCCAGCTGAGGCATCCAGGAGCATTTTGTCTAATGGTCTTAATCCATCAATGAGGTACTCGATGATGAGTTTCTCGGGCAGTCCAAGGGTACAGCAGCTTCTCTCCAGGCGGTTGAATTTTTCCAGGTAGTCGTACATGGTTTCATTAGGCCCCTGCCTTATGTCCTGCAGTTGCCTCCTTACTTGCATCGCTCTTCCCGCCGGGTAGTATTTGTCCAGAAATTTCTTTTGCATCTGAGCCCATGTTCTGATGCTACCCGAAGGCAATAAAAGAAACCAGTCGTTCGCCGAGTCAATGAGGGAAAAATAGAAAGCCTTCAATTTGAAGTCTTCTACATTCACTCTATTGGGTTTTAGATTTTGGCAAATGCCATGTAAGCGTTGGAGATGAGTTGTCGCAGATTTTCCATGAGTTCCTGAGAACTTGGGCAAGTTATGGACCACTGATGTGTTTATGGCAATGTTTTCCAGTTTAGGGCCCTCGTAAATGCACCACGGCGGATTTCAGAAATCTGGTGCCGATAGTTCTCCCATCGTAGGTTCGTGGAAGTTGTTGTCCCCATAGTAGTCATCAAAGACGGGTTCTCGTCTTGGCGCTTGTTGATATTGCGGGGGTGGTGGATGTCTAGGGGGTTGCTGCGCTGGGCCAGCTTCATTTCGGCCCTCGGGTGGTCCTTGGTTTCTTCAGGTGCCTTCCCGAATAACACGGTTTTGGTCTCGGATGAGCTGTTCCGGATCGTCAAGAATTGGAAATGGAGGTGGCGCCTCATTATTTCGATCGTACAGATTCATCTCGTCGTCATCCTGATAGTCATGGTGGCTTCCTGCACGAGACATGGTTATGCAGAAGCGAGTACAAAAGTAAATAACATTATCCGATTGCAATTCCAATTCCCCAGCAACAACGCCAATTTTTGACAGATGCCTTGTCGCGAGGCAAATGCAAAAGATAAATTTATAAGTCCACTACTTGTGACTTCACTATTGGGTAGTAAAGCGGTAAGTAGGGGTCGAACCCAAGGGAATTGGTGGATAGTTGTTCTTTGAGGAAATTGTACAGAAATTAAGTGCGATTGGGGTTGGTTGTGGTTTTAGTACTGAAAGTAATACTGAAAAGTAAATTGCGGGAACAGTCGAGTTCAATATCAACCAAACAACATACTTTTGGTTTGTCGCATGTTGTGTTTCAAGCGCAATACGTGCCAAATATTATGTTGGATTGATGTTGAAAACGTCCGTAATGAAAGTAAAAGTGCAGAAAGTAAAGATTGAATGTAAAGTGCATAAAGTAAAGTGCGTAAAAGTAAAGACTGAAAGTAAAGTGCGTAAAGTAAAGTGCGTAAAGTAAAGTGCGTAAAAGTAAAGACTGAAAGTAAAGTGCGTAAAGTAAAGTGCGTAAAAGTAAAGAATGAAAGTAAAGTGCGGGAAAGTAAATGTACTGAAAGTAAGTGCGGAAAGTAAAGACTGAAAATAAAGTTACTGAAAATAAAGACTGAAAGTAAATGTGCTGAAAGTAAAAGTTAGGTACTGAAAGTAAAGTTAGTGACTGAAAGTAAAAGTTAGTTGCGGAATGTAAAGTACTGAATGTAAAGGGTACTGAAAGAAAAGGGTACTAAAAGTAAACAGTTGATAATAGGACTGAAAGTAGAATGAAGAGTTGGTGTTTTATCAAAGGAAAGGATTCGGTTTAGGGGCCTTGTATAATAGATCCGTTTATCATTGACCTCTAATGATCATTCTAAGTGTTCAAAGATGTAACAAGGCCATTTCCAGCACTTGCCACACTGTCTAGTCCTTTTCAAGACATAGAGCACTTGTTCTAGTTGGGCTAATTCCTCCTTTCGAAGTATCTTAGCCTATGTGCATCCACTTGATCAATCATTTCCGATCAACCAAGTGGTTTTTAAAAGAGGTTGAACTCCACGGAAAAGCTTTGCTCTTTCGAGCCTCCACTTAACCATGTATGTTCACGAACCCCATGGAAGAGCTTTGCTCTTTCGAGCCTCCACTCAACCATGTATGTTCTAACCTAATATATGGCACATAGAACAAACTTGAACACAATAGAAGCACTAAGAAAAGGGTCTAAAACATTGTCATGATACAATCACACCCCTTCAACCGAATGAAGGGTTTAGCTACGAGTATCCATGGAAGTGGATATCATAGCTAGGTGCAAAAGAAAGTAAAGTTTTTGAAAATGAAAGACAAGGAAAGTAAATGTTTCAAAATCAAAGACAAGGAAAGTAAGAGTTTTGGAAAGTAAACTCAAGAACAAACTTAGGAACAAACAAGAGTACTCAAGAACAACAAGAGTACTCAAGAACAAGAAAGAAGTTGGAGCTTTTGATTCCCAAATGTAAAGTGTTTACAAGTTTTGTGAGTGAAGGATTTTAGAGAGCTTCTCTATCTAAGTAACCAAGGATGTGATTTAAGGAGGGGAGGACCTCCTTTTATAGCCAAGAGAGGCGGTGGAGAGGAGGATATTTGTCCTTCCAACCACCTCTAGTTCATCCCCAAGTCCGGTTGGAGCTTCATTGGCCTTCGGTTGGAGTTTGGATGAGCCAAAGGGTGCCCACTTGACTTGTGGATTGGCTTGCATTAAAAACCGACTAACTTGGCTAGCAAATATCTCAAGCCAACCGACTTTGGCCTTGGTTGCTCCTTAAGTCCACCGGTTTGAGCTTAGTTGGACCTCAAAGGGCAACCGATGTGAATAGTATAACATAACCGGGAAAATAAGTAGTTTGGTTGGACTTCGCCGGATTTTGACCGGAGTAGGGCTAGAATGACCGGAGCATGGTGGTGGTTAGATTTGGCATGATCGGAGCATCGTCGGAAGCTCGACGGAGCATGGGTGGCAGGAGCTGCCGGAGCTGCCGGAATCTTGGCCGGAGCTGCCGGAATCTTGGCCGGAGTAGATTGGGTGTTGGACCATGGATTTAAAATGTTGAGGAGATTCTAAGACTGATCCATGAAGGATGTTTGGCCAGATTCTGCCCGGAGCATGGTCGAAATCACAAAATGGCTGAAATTGCCCTAGTTTGGCCTTGATCGGGCTTGAGCTGGTTCCACTCGGGCGTTTTGTCTGGGAAGTGAGATTGTCCGAGTTATTGGGCATTTAAAATACTTTGGTTGAGCTAGATTTGCAAGATTCCATGGTTTGGTCGAGTAACTTGGTTTTGGTGCCTATGCGCGCGGGGCCTTTGCTTTGGAACTGGGCCAACTGCCAATCTGCCCAAGCATTCTTCTTGGGTTTCCGACATTGTCCACCTTATTTTCTATTTTGATCACTTTGCTCGAGGTGGATTTGTCAGATCAGCTCGTTTGCCCGAGCGACTTGATTTTGGACCTGGGTGTCTCGGCTGGTGCGCGGGGCGTGGCCTGGGCGATGCCTGGGCGGGGACTTGGTTTCTCGGACGCGGGCATCGGCACTCGGCACAGGCGCTCGGCACTCGGGCCCGGTACTCCTCGGTCGTGGATCTGGCTCTCTCGGGCGGGGACCTGGCTCTCTCGGGCGGGGACCTGCGGTACCCGGTACCTCCTCCCGGGTGCTTCTGGCATTTCTCGGTCAGGGACCTGGTCTTCTCGGTTCTGGTTCTCGGTCAGGGACCTGAGGTTCTCAGTACTGGGCCTGGGTACCTGGCTGAGCTCTCTCGGTCCTCGACTGGGGTCCTCGGTCCCTGGTTGATATTTCTCGGTCCCTGACTGGACTTGTAATCCATTTTTGGTTTAAGAACCCCCTTTTTAGCTCGTTTCTTCTCTAAACCTCAAAATAGCCTGTAGAGCAAAAATGGAACTAACAAGTAAAAATTGATAAGACAAAGTGTCTAATTTGTTGGGTTTAACTGACTTAATGAATCATATAAATATGGTCCATCAGTTTCCATTCATATTGGATATTTGATATTTCTTCGTTTACTAACTTATTTGTTGTTGTTGTTTATAACTTTAGAGTCGACGCTGCATCCAACTTGTGTTATATATTTATGACCTATGTTGTTATTTATTTATTTTATAAATTTGTTTATTAATTAATTAATCTGACGTTTCATTTCATGTTTATAGGATCATGCCATTTCACATAGCAGCAGCAGCAGTGAGGATGACCATAATGTCACATCAGACACAGTTAGAACTTAGAAAGAAGAAATGCCTTGTATATATGAGCAAGTTCATTAAGAGACACAAGGAGGCTGATACCAAGGCCACGGTCACATTCCATAGAAGAGGGAATCCGACAGGGAAGACTGCAGACAATTGGAGAAGCCACCTGGATATGTTGGGTCGTTGTCGTGTTCCTATCATTTACACCGATTGGAGGAAGGTCCCTAACATTTTAAGGACATCGTGTGGAGAGATGCAACTGTAAGAGCTTCTTTAATTCTAACATTGTATATCTTTCTAAAATGGTTACTAACTTTTGTTATATATATTTACAACTTGTTATATATATATTTTCTAGCAATTTTTGATGGAGTCGAGGAGCATAAAAATAGAGAGCTTAGCAGTGCTTGCAACATGTGGAAACAATTTAAGATACGGCTCACAAATGATTACATCTACGGTGACGGAATAGACAAAGATGCTTTGAAGATGTATCCGTATATTGACTCCGATCAGTGGAAGACATTTAAGGAGCAGAGGCTCTCCAAAGCTGCGAAGAAATTAAGGGACACAAACAAGAATTTGGTCGAGAAGAATATTTATAAGCACGCCCTTGGCGAGGAGGATATAGAAAACTGGAAGAGGTCATGACAAAAGAGAAAACATATGAGTTAATTTTGCAGGGGGCAATTGAAGAGGAACAAGCTTCTAATATCTCTATAGAGAAGGCATGATTTGTGGAAGAGGAGACGAATCAGAAAAAAATGCAGAGTCATCTCCGATGCATCTCAAGGAGTGGCTACAAAGATTGTAAGTTCCTTATGTGTGTTTTAATAGATAATTTAATAGATGGTAATTTTCTGAAATAATAGGATGATTTAGTGGAAAGGGCCGCTTTAGGAGATTTTTGTACTCAAGGCCGACGTGACATATTGACGGAGGCTATTGGCACGGATGAGCACCCTGGACGTACCCGAGGACTCGGGACACACATTCCATGGAGGATTGGGTTACCTAGCTCTTCAAGGGCGACACCTAGTTCAAGTGCTATTCGTATAGAATCATCTGATCGACAGAGTCGATACTGCTTCACGGATGCTCCCACCGATATGGACCCGTGGAAGAATATACCAAAGGTACTTGGAGAATTTTAAATTCATTTTTTCCTTACTAGTTGGTTTATTTTTCTTACAATTGTAAATAACATGAATTTGTTTACGGTGACAGATTGGGTTAAGAAGCCTATTATATATCGAAGAGAGACTTAATGATGAGAGGCGACTGGTGGCTATCGGTCGAGTCATGAATGGTTGATTGCATCGTTCTATTCCACTACCTGATAATATGTTGAAGGTGAAGTTCGATAGTGCACTTGGTCAAAATGTTGGACTTCCAATTCCCTATGGAGAGATATTAAAGACAACACGAGATGCTGAGGGGAAATCAGATTTGGTGGCATGGCCGAAGCACTTGGTTGAAAACAACATAAGAGTAATAAAATCAAATTTTTGAACCATCTTTCCATAATTTAATTTATAAGATTTTATTTGAATTATTTACTAACATTTGAAATTCAGGAATATACCATGCACCTATACTACTATTTGCCACCGGCTGCAAATGATGAAGTAGACATGTGGTCTAACTTGGGCAGAGACATTGTTAGAGGATACATCGACGATGAAGTGTTCGGTGACGACTACACTTCCACCATGGGCGGAGATGACGTCAGTGATATATATGCAGTAAAACCGTTGTCGAACTCACATTGCGATTTATATATATGGTAATATTGTTGTATTTAGTTGTTCATCATTTGCTGCAGAAGGTCTAACTATACCAGTTTTTCATTTTGTAGTTTTTTATACAATCAGATGATTGATTCAGAGGTTCGGTTTGGGTTCTTCAATCCCACAACCGTGAGCCCATCCCATCCCATAAATGACAGGTTGGCGGCGTTTGTAGCAAGACTTAATATGATAGACAAAGATCGCAATTACTGCTACTTTCTGCCTTAAATAAATGCTGCCGAGTAAGTAATATGCTACTTGTAATATATTACTATTTTTTTGAAATATGGGTTGTATAAATTTAGTTCGTTGATGTAGGTTCCACTGGATGTTGTGTGTTATCTTCCCCAAACAAGGTATAGTCCATTGGTTTAACTCCTCAAAATATCAGACCATTATACACAGCGATGCGAAAGCTTTAGTGGACTCGTAAGTTTCAAAGTTACTATTGTTTTGTAATTTGTATTGACAGTCACTAATTACGTATTGTTATTTATTTTAAGGGATTGCAACGATACTATCAAGGATGTAACCCGAGGATTACTCGTCGAATCGAGTGGAAGATAGTGATGGTATTCATAGACGAAACATTCCTTTAATATTCTTATACATTTTCATTAATGCGTGCGGTTCAGGTACAAACCAAATTATAAATAAAAACTACAAACCGATTATAAAGCCGACACGTGTCCCAGTTTAGTCGAAATCCCGGAGAAAACACGGAGGGGTATAATAGTCATTCCACACTAATGGGTATAAAACCTAATAATGTTATTTTCAATTTAGTCCAAAAATTGTTAGTGTTCAGACTTAAAATACTGATGTTCAGACTTAAAAATACTTAATAATCAGACTTAAATGGTAATGTTCAGACTTAAATGGTAGTGTTCAGACTTAAAAAGGTAGTGTTCAGACTTAAATGGTAGTGTTCAGACTTAAATAGTAGTGTTCAGACTTAAAAATAATTAATAATCAGACTTAAATGGTAGTGTTCAGACTTAAAAAGGTAGTGTTCAGACTTAAAAAAAGTAGTGTTCAGACTTAAAAATACTTAATAATCAGATTTAAATGGTAGTGTTCAGACTTAAAAAAGGTAGTGTTCAGACTTAAATGGTAGTATTCAGACTTAAATGATAGTGTTCAGACTTAAAAATACTTAATAATCAGACTTAAATGGTAGTGTTCAGACTTAAAAAGGTAGTGTTCAGACTTAAATGGTAGTGTTCAGACTTAAAAATACTTAATAATCAGACTTAAATGGTAGTGTTCAGACTTAAATGGTAGTGTTCAGACTTAAAAAAGGTAGTGTTCAGACTTAAATGGTAGTGTTCAGACTTAAATGGTAGTGTTCAGACTTAAAAATACTTAATAATCAGACTTAATTGGTAGTGTTCAGACTTAACTGGTAGTGTTCAGACTTAAAAAAGGTAGTGTTCAGACTTAAATGGTAGTGTTCAGACTTAAATGGTAGTGTTCAGACTTAAAAATACTTAATAATCAGACTTAAATGGTAGTGTTCAGACTTAAAAAGGTAGTGTTCAGACTTATAAAAAGTAGTGTTCAGACTAAAAAATACTTAATAATCAGACTTAAATGGTAGTGTTCAGACTTAAAAAGGTAATGTTCAGACTTAAATGGTAGTGTTCAGACTTAAATGATAGTGTTCAGACTTAAAAATACTTAATAATCAGACTTAAATGGTAGTGTTCAGACTTAAATGGTAGTGTTCAGACTTAAAAATACTTAATAATCAGACTTAAATGGTAGTGTTCAGGCTTAAAAAAGGTAGTGTTCAGACTTAAATGGTAGTGTTCAGACTTAAATGGTAGTGTTCAGACTTAAAAAGGTAGTGTTGACTTAAATGGTAGTGTTCAGACTTAAATGGTAGTGTTCAAACTTAAAAATACTTAATAATCAGACTTAAATGGTAGTGTTCAGACTTAAATGACAGTGTTCAGACTTAAAAAGGTAGTGTTCAGACTTAAATTGTAGTGTTCAGACTTAAATGGTAGTGTTCATACTTAAAAATACTTAATAATCAGACTTAAATGGTAGTGTTCAGACTTAACTGGTAGTGTTCAGACTTAAAACATTATTTTTTGAAGTCTGAACACTATCATTTTTAAGTCTGAACTATATTTTTTAAGTCTGAACAATGTTTTCATAAGTCTGAACATTGTTTTTCAATTTAAGTCTGAACTTTGTTTTTTTAAGTCTGAACAATGTTTTCATAAGTCTGAACATTGGTTTTTCAAGTATTGTCAATACTGGTTTAAGTCTGAACAATGTTTTTTTTAAGTCTGAACAATGTTTTTTAAGTCTGATTATTAATGGTTTAACTCTCATTATTATTTTTTTAAGTCTGAATAATGTTTTTTTAAGTCTGAACAATGTTTTTTCAAGTATTGTTATTACCGGGTTAAGTCTGAACAATGTTTTTTTAAGTCTGAACATTACTGTAGCAAATTTTAGACGTTTATACCCCTCTTATTGTTTATATATTTTTAAATAAGTCCACATGTATTTTTTTTATTTACAAAAAGAACCCAGACGGGATGAAATCTCGGCTGAATTTTGATTGGTTCATTTTGACACATGTCGAATTTTTTATGGGTTTGTAGTTTTTATTTATAAGATTGGTTTGTATTTGATCCAAACCCTTCATTAATAAAGTGTTAAATGATATTATTTATCGTGCAGTGTGCGAAACAACCCGATGAAAGTATTTTATGCGGTTATTATGTTCTGAGATTTATGCGGGACATAATCGAATTTGTTCGTGCTAATAACGGGGCATATGTGGAAGACTTTGACCAAGTAAGCATGCTAGCCTTGTCATACTCTATTAGAATGGTGACAAATGTAGAGCAAATGTAGAGCATTAATTGTATGTAACTAAATGTACAATCTCTACACTTGCAAAGTTGATCTTTTTGTTCTAAATCCATGTTCTAGGTTTGTTCTATTGTTCTAAATCAATGTTCTAGGTTTGCGTTCTAAATCCATGTTCCAATGCATGTTCGGTTTGTTCTAAATACATGTTCTAGGTTTGTTCTAAATCCATTTTTTGTATATATTCATGTAACCGTCTTCTTATTTGTTCTAGGTTTTTCCTAATGGGAGACAAGAATATGAGATGGGAAAGATACAAGACGTGCGAGATGAGATCGCCGCCTACTTGTACAACTACTTGTTCGAACATAGTCTTTACATGTGAATTGTTATGTGATGTTGTATAAATTAGTGTATGAATGGTTGTGCATAATGACTTGTATGAATGGTTGTATTTTGAGTGGAATGCAAGTATTTTGAAGTTTGGAAATGTGTAACAGCAGGGTATTAAATTTTGGTTAGAATATGTATTCAATTTTCAGGTGGATTTGAGCTATAAAACAGCCAAAATCTGTCCAATTTTTTTCATGTTTTACGCAACGGTTCAAGGAAAACCGTTGCACAATGTCATGACATTATGCAACGGTTCAATAAAAACCGTGGCATAATGTATGATCTTAAGCAATAGTTTTATGAACAAACCGTTGCATAATGTCATGACATTATGCAACGGTTGCTTATGCAACGGATGAGGAACCGTTACATAATGGTCCTCAGAACCGTTGCATAAAGTGTGTTCTGTAGTAGTGAACGTGTGTGAGTACTAGCTAACGAGTGACCTATTTAGCTATTTTAAATAACAAGAGGTTTTGGTGTAATGAAAATCACAGAAATTAAATGCAGAAAAATAAAAGGTTTTGCTAGATTAGAGAAAGAATCCCAGGATCAAACTTCACCCGTGCCAACCCCACTAATCATGCAATCATGCAACGTCAATTCATCATGCTATCGAATATGGAAATAAACCAAAATAACACTAGACAAGCCGCCCATCCACAGATCATTGTCTTGATTAATCTCAATCGTTGAACGCCACCCATCCACGGATTATCAACGATCTCGATTATTTAAGCTTAGGGTTTTTCAGACAAAAGTCAACTTTCCTATTAATTCATGTACTACCATTGTAGCTACCATGCTCTAATATCAATTTCATGCAATCCGATTAATACCTAGGACACATCCATCTTTTTGTTATTAACCTAAACACGTTCTAGCATGCAAACATCCCATTCAATATAAAACTTGTAAGAACGATAAACTTAAGCATAATGAAATTGAATATTCGAATTGTATAAATCATAAACGTCTAATTGATCACATGAGAGTTGGGTACATGGCACGGGATCCGTAGGATCCTAGAATAAAGAAGACTACTGACTATTCATGGTAAGTTAACCACAAATAGTGTAGAAATAGAAATTAAGGACGAGATAACCGTAGTGACGATGTAGCTCGTTGAATCCTCAATCTCTCGCGATGTTCTCCATCTTCTGTCCCAAGTTAGGGTTCTCTTCTCTCCAATTAAGCAAGTCTAAAACACTCTGGTCATTCCTCTTTTATAGCCCAAAAACCGATCAAACCCCAAAAAAGGCTCAAAAACGAAATTAGGAAATAATATGATAACTTTGTTCTCGACGGCCAATCGGCCGGTTGAGAGTTTTGGCATGGTGTGAGCCGGCCAGTTCGGAGAGGCTCCAAAGGACTCGAACTCTCTAATCCTTTGAGCCGGCCGGTTGGGTGTTTTGCCTTGATGTGAACCGGCCGATTCGGCGAAGCTTCAAACGACTCAAACTCTTTGACCCATTGAGCCGGCCGGTTGAGCTGTGTGCTGTGGGGTGAGCCAACCGGTTCTAGACCTCAGAGACGCTCTCTCGCTTTGATCTCAATCCAGCCGGTTGGCTGATTTTGGGCAAATTTGTCAAGCCGGTCGGTTGGACTTCCTTTGTGCGTGTTTTACCCCAAAAGCGTGGTTATTCTTCGAGTCTTGGTCTTAGGCCATGGTTTTGATGGATAACTGCTTTTAACCTGAAACGCTCAAGAAAAGACATCAAATAATGACAATTTACCGGGAGAATGAGTGATATCCTTGATCGTAAGGAGCAATTAACTAGTCGAAATATCGACTGATCAAAACACTCCACACTTAGAATTTGTTCATCTCGGACAAATGTTGAACAAATGGAAGAATAAATGCAAGTCCATGTGGGGCTCAACAACCACATGTTTCTAAGCTACCAACTCAAGTGTCATGTGATCAATTCTAACTATAACAAAAATAACAAGATAAGTCACTGTCGTAGAGGACACGAATGCATTTAGCATATGCATCAAGCCTGTAAACCCCTAGGCTACCCTAGTAGGACGAATATAGTCTCGTGAAGGTTTTCAGGAATGGGACTACCTACAAATCCCATGTGCAACTAACTAACGTATATGCACGAAATGATGCTCAACAAGTCACAGTAAAGTCATGTCATACCTCAGATTCATCGTGTTACCTCAACTTCAGGTCAAACATCTTTGTCAAAGTTGTCAGACAATCATAGATTAAACGAGTTATGCATTCAAACGGTCAGTACACACGGCTACCAAGCGACTCATCACATGTTCTAAATAGTTATATAGCAACCCAATATGAACATGAATAGTTACACACAACATGCTCGCCATTCACCTATGCTATCTAGGGATAGTCCATGGGTTATTGGCGCAAGGCTCATTCTCAATTGCCAAGGACTAGGCAATGACCCGTAAGAGAAGAGGAGCCTGGCTCAAGAATTTCTAAAAAATAGTACAAAAATCACATCAAAATTTCAGTGCAAGCACGAGGATCGTCCCTTAGTTTCTAATAAATGAAATCTCATGACAAGTCATGATTGCACACAATGAAAATGTGGAAATACACTACATCAAGCGAAAGGGGGCAGAAATTTCATTTTTTTCTCATACACAAGGGGTGACTTTTCTCACTTTGCCCTTGGTATTTTTTTCCTGCAAAAACAACTATGCTTAGGGTCAATTTTTCACCCTCATTTGAAAATTCAGAGCTTTGTTATTGATTAGGGGCCTATTTTTTGCCCCTCTTTTGACTTTTTTTTTCTAACTCCACACTTAAAACTTGACATAATGTATGGGTAAAGGTGGACGCATGCAAATCACAACAAGTATAGAGAAACACATACTAGTACTAAGGTCACCTAGAAAAAGAGATGAAATTTAAGTTTTTGACATTTTGTACCGGTGCCTACTAATATCAAGTCTCAAACATGCTTCAAGAAATACGTAAAACACGTGATAGGCGAAGGCTAGCAATGATACTAACTCAAGAGAATACACACACGACTAAAACTACTTCGACTCCTAGACTTCGAATCCAAAATAATGACAATCAATCAAGGAGTATCGTAGAAAATGAGGATTTCAATCGCAATACATAGACAGTTGAGCATATGCAAGAGTGAATGTGTGACATACGATGTATGTGACTATGCGCTACCCACTCCACACTTAAAAATGAGCTTAGTCCCTAAGCGAAGAAATATAAGATAACAAAAGGCGCATATGAACTTCCCTCGTGTGTGAAAACTCGATATCCATGGAGATTAAGCGATGCCCGTGGAGTGAAATGCGACTCGTGAGCTGGTAGATATATAGATAAAAACATAGAGTTGTTCGAGTGATAGGTTAGCATCGAAAATCATGAAGGGTCTAGTGCACTCCACACTTAGAATTTTGAAATGTCCACTCATCATGCAGATGAAAAATGCAACTAACTAATACTTACAGCGCGGTTTACTCCCCGAAGAGACCTAGTTTAACGTCTTGGTGAGACTCAGCAAGGGATATAATGTCAATCCAACTTCAAATCCCATTGAAATTTACGTCCATCTAGTATGACATGAACGTTGAGTAGAGCGTGCAGTCCCTTCAAAAATTCGAGACCCTTAAGAATGAAGGGACTGTAGAAGCTCCCTAATAACAGTTTCAAGATGTAAGGCAAGAACTGCCAAAACTTGTCCGGAGGCGGTGCAGCAAGATATGCATCTTCTAAGCCAACTTCAGCAAGAATACTTCCATTATACTCTTTATCTAGGAACTCAGGTCCCATACTTCAAAATTATCACATTCATATGTAAGCGAGGATCCTCTGTAATCAAGCTGAGGTACACATCAACAAAGTCTTCGTACCTATAATCCTATGATAGCTCATCAGTGCTCAGAGAAACTGGTGGAATGATGTTCTCTTCTGTCTGCTCATCTAAATGACATTTTGAAGCAGTCGTAGTGGAGGGAGATGTATCTTCATGTTCTGAGACGTCATCGGTACAAGAGTCATCATCCTCCAACTCAGTGTAAGCCTTGGCAACCGTTCTCAACGCCTCAACACCATCCTCACAAATAGGTTGTTCTGGTTTAGAGGGCATCCTCGTGTCCTGATCATCTTCCACATGGGTTGGAAATAAAATTGAAGATGAATGTGCTTCATAGACTAGAACTTCTTGATGATTGGCCATTATCATCTCGATGTCCTCATCTCTGCATTCATTGGTGACTGCAATGGCTTGTTGCTCTAATTGGTCTTTTAGTATTCTCTGTCTAACTGCGAGTTGCTCTATTGACCTCTGTACCCCCTGAAATCGCATGTCTTGCTCCTGAGTCCACTTCTATTGCTTTTCCATGAAACTAGTCAGCAATGACTCTATACGCGATGATTCTTTAGTGTTCTACGGTTGTTGCTGCGACTTGTTCTGGTGGCTCTCATAAAAATGGTCATCTCGATAATACTGTTGATCATAAAACCGATGTTGTTGCTGCTACGACTGGTCCTGGTAACTCTCATGATAGTGGTCATCTTGATAACAGGGTCGATCCGGGGAACAACACTTAGTGTGATATTAGATTTAACGAGTGTAGTTTAGACTATTCCATGTTTTAACGGCGCCATTTTGACAAGCATATTTTTAACCCTTTATAGTTGTCAAGTTATGAGTTTTAGGGGTCTAATTACAGTCAAATGAAATTTATAAACCTTGGTAAGCCAAGGGTCGATCTAAGGAACAACGTGTGTGAGTACTAGCTAACGAGTGACCTATTTAGCTATTCCAAATAACAAGAGGTTTTGGTGTAATGAAAATCACAGAAATTAAATGCAGAAAAATAAAAGGTTTTTCTTGATTAGAGAAAAAATCCCATGATCAAACATCACCCGTGCCAACCCCACTAATCATGCAATCATGCAACGTAAATTCATGAAGCTATCGAATATGGAAATAAACCAATATAACACTAGACAAGCTGCCCATCTACGGATCATTGTCTAGATTAATCTCAATCGTTGACCGCCTCCCATCCATAGATTATCAACGATCTCGATTAATTAAGCTTAGGATTTTTCAGATAAAAGTCAACTTTCCTAATAATTCATGTACTACCATTGTAGCTACTATGCCCTAATATCAATTTCATGCAATCCGGTTAATACCTAGGACCCATCGATCTTTTGGTAATTAACCTGAACACGTTCTAGCATGCAAACATCCCATTTAATCTAAAACTTGCAAGAACGATAAACTTAAGCACAATGAAATTGAATATTCGAATTGCATAAATCATAAACGTCTAATTGATCACGTGAGAGTTGGGTACATGGCACGAGATCCGTAGGATCCCATAATAAAGAAGACTACTTACTATTCATGGTAAGTTAACCACAAATAGTGTAGAAATAGAAATTAAGAACGAGATAATCGTAGTGACGATGTAGCTCGTTGAATCCTCAATCTCTCGCGATGTTTTCTGTCTTCTC
Organism: Rhodiola kirilowii; assembly: GCA_033675215.1. Lineage (NCBI taxonomy): Eukaryota > Viridiplantae > Streptophyta > Magnoliopsida > Saxifragales > Crassulaceae > Rhodiola > Rhodiola kirilowii. The sequence goes on along the minus strand of CM066197.1, from coordinate 9,691,084 downwards.
TCCCAAGTTAGGGTTCTCTTCTCTCTAATTAAGCACGTTTAAAACACTCTGGTTGTTCCTCATTTATAGCCCAAAAACACTCTGATAATTCTGTTCCCGACGGCCAACCGACTGGTTGAGAGTTTTGTCCTAGTGTGGCCGGTCAATTCAGAGAGGCTCCAAAGGACTCGAACTCTCTGACCCTTTGAGCTGGCTGGGTGGGTGTTTTGCCTTGATGTGAACCGGTCGATTCGGTGAAGCTTCAAAAGACTCGAACTCTCTGACCCTTTGAGCCGACCGGTTGTGGTGTGTGTTGTGGGGTGAGCCGGCCGGTTCTAGACCTCAGAGACTCCCTCTTGCTTTGATCTCAATCCATCCAGTCAGCTAGTTTTGGGCCAATTTGTCCAGTCGGTCGGCTGGACTTCCTTTGTGTGCATTTTGCCCCAAAAGTGTGATTTTTCTTCGAGTCTTGGTCTTAGGCCATGGTTTTGATGAATATCTGCTTTAAACCTGAAACACTCAAAAAAGACATCAAATAATGACAATTTGCCAGGAGAACGAGTGATATCCTTCATCGTATGGAGAAATTCACTAGTCGAAATATCGATTGATCATCTCTCCCTCTTCAATTACGCCCTGCACAATTAAATCGTCCAACTTCTCGTTTATTAGCACCTCCTTCACTTTTCTATACCCTCATCAGCCCATGATGTGCGCATTTTCATTCTTAGAAGCTAGAGCCTTATTCTGAGTAGATAGCTTCCTCGCATCTTCAATGAGTCTATGCTCTACAAATTTCTTCTAATTCACAGAATCAATGTATTGATACTCCTTCAAGGGATCTTCGTCCTTCCGTTTACCGAATATATAGTCTAATGTGAGTCTCGATTTGAAGTTCCTCCACGCACTGGATGCATATTTGACCTCTTGCTCTTTGTGTGTTTTTGGTCCAAGAAACACTTCCTGAAAAAAAGAAGTTATATTTAGTACAATCAACATTTAATGTTGCTAACACTATGTGTCGATGTCCTATAAGGATGATGCCTCGGTAAGAAATGCCGATGTCCCATGTAAATCATTTTTTGACAATTCTTTAGATAACGTGAATGTGTCGCTAATTCCCCGCATATTGGACAAGCTTTCTACCCTTTAATACTGTAGTCGGGCAAGTTAACATAAGCAAGGAAGTCATTGATGGTACAAATTAGCATGGCACGCTTATTGAAATATTTTTGCCTAGATGCATCAAATGTCCGTACTCCTTCATTCCATGTAAGCTTCAGATCATCTATCAAGGGAGCCAAGTATACATCTATGTCATTTCCAGGGTGTTTAGGACCCGATATCAACAAAGAAGGCATCATATATCTGCGTTTCATGGTTAGTCGAGGAAGTAGGTTTTATATCATGGGCCATGTACTATGTTGACTACTGAGATTTCCATGCGGATTTACCCCATCAATAGACAAGCTAAGGCGTAAATTTCTAGACTTTGATCCAAACTCTGAGAATGTGTTGTTTACTTTGGCCCATTGCAGTGAATTGGCCAGATGACGCATTTTGGTATCAACGACACATTTCTCGGCATTCCATCACATATTATCTGAATCTTTCGTGTCAGCAAATAATCATTGAAACGTGGGAATCGGTGGAAGCTACCTTAATACTTTGGCCGGAGTGCCTTTTGAGGTATCTGTCCGTCCTTTGTTTAACTTGTAGAGAGAAGATTTGCACACCAGACATTCAGTCAAATCCTTATGAGCGTTACGATATAATATACAATCATTGGGACAAGCATGTATCTTCATGTACTCGATTCCCATGGGACACATAACCTTTTTAGCTTCGTAAGTACGGTTAGGTAAAGTGTTTCCCTCGGGAAGCATATCTTTCACCAACGTTAACACTTCAGTGAAACTCTTATCACTCCATCCGATTTTAGCTTTCAAATTGAATAACTTCAAAGTTGCAGATAACCTTGTATATTTGGAGCAACCTTCATACAGTGGTAATTCAGAGTCATTCCTCAATGATTCCACAACTTGTGGTCTAGAATCAAACTCATTGGCAACGTTGTTAACCATATCAATTAAATTGTCCTCCTCCCAATTATCATTATCTCCAGGCAAACGTTCTACGGGTTGAGGTCCAACATCTTGCGGTTCAGCCTCACCATGCATGTACCAAACCTTATATAGTGGATCAATTCCCTTTAAAAAAGGTGTTTATGCAAATCCTCCACTTTGACCTTTATTTTATTGAAACACGCCTTACACGGACAAAAGACACGTTCAAGTGCATTTTTAAATGCATATGCTGATGCAAATTTACAGAAATCTATTATCCCCTTTTCATACTCATCACTTAACCTATTATCTGACATCCACTCTCTACTCATCATAAATCCACTACATGAAGCATGTAAATATTATTATTAGACTGAGAACAAGTTAGCTAACCATTCAATATATACACCATCTTGTTAAACAAAAAAGAAATGGACATGAAAGAGCAACCTAACCAAAATGTTCTTGTTCAAAAAATAAACATAGTAAAAATAAAAGAATACCATAAGGAATATGGACAAGTATGGAATAATAGGAAAAAATAAGTTTGGGAGGGTGTTAACCTTGTGTGAAATTGAGAGAGGATAAATGTAGCAGTACGTTGAGGAAGCCAATGAGCAAAGCCTGAAGTACGCTAGATTTGGATAAAACAAGTTAAGAAAGAATTGACAAGCAGAAATCATAAAATATGAACAAAAGAACTAAATATATACATACCTTATGTGATGGTGCTCGGAGAATAAAAAAAGCAATATGACTTATATGTGAGGGACAAGAATACAATTCAAGACCTAAACTAATGAAACCAAACATCAATAACGGATAGGAAAAATTATGTGACTACACTTTGCACAACATCATCCAAATAAGAAATCATACCCTAACAATGACATCCGAACCCTACCAAATCCATCAAATTCATATTGAATGAAATATAAACCCTAATAATTTCGATTCATACTCAAAGCACCGATGCATAAACCCTTATAATTCCGTTTCATACTCAAAGCACCGATACTCAAATACCTGTGACTGTTGCTGGCGAGGGAGGATTGTCAAGAAAAGTGAGGACTGGTGGACTGTCAAGCTGCAAGGACTGGCGAAGATGAGTGAGGACTGGCGAGGTGCGGGGACTGGTGAAGCCAGACAATGGTGACAGTTGGAGACGAGCGAGCAACTGGCGACGACAGGCAACTACGGTCAGAGGCGAAGGCGGGCAACGGCTAGATTAGAATCTCCAGTAAGAAAACTTATGCATTGGAGTGAATTCACAGAAGTAAAAACAAAATTAGGGTAAGTTTCGACTTTATGGATCGGTTGAACAAAAACCGATGCATATTCCTCCCCATTATGCATCGGTTATAGACAAACCGATGCATAAGGTCAAGATTATGCAACGGTTTTGTTGAACCAATGCATAAGCTTGACCTTACGCATCGGTTTTGAAAAAACCGATGCATAATCTAAGACCTTATGCCTCGTTTTGTCTATAACCGATGCATAATCTTAAAACCGATGTGATATGCCTTACACGGAACCGATGCATATTCCCCAGTCTGTAGTAGTGATGCTTCCTTTTCATGCCTCGTGCGTGATGCTTTCTCCTTCGTGGAGGTGCGGCTGTCAAGGTGGACGTGACGAGTCTTGCAACGGTAAAGGTGCCCAATGTGCCCTGAGATCCAAGTGTCGAGGAATGTACCATTGATTTGGGATGGATGTGTGGATCCATGCATGGTAAAGGTGCCGAACCTTGCATGTGCTTCAACAGTACTGTAAATGTACCAGATGGTTTTGGATCGGATCAAGAGAGAACATCCTCGCAACATTCAAAATAAAAGTGATTAGTGAAGGTCAGAAGTATATAGAGTATGTACAAGGAAGTAATAAAAAATTGAATAGTCTAAACTATACTCGTTAAATCTAATATCACGCTAAGCGTTGCTCCCCGGCAACGTTGACATTTTGACAAGCATATTTTTAACCTTTTATAGTTGTCAATTTATATGTTTCAGGGGTCAAATCGTCACTACTACAGATCAGTCATTATGCATCAGTTCAAAAATAACAATAGACATCGGTTATATGTTATGCATCGGTTTATAAAGAAAACGATGCATAATGTTTATTATATGCATCTGTTTTTACTAAACCGATGCATATAGTAACAATATGCATCGGTTTTTATAAACCGATGCATAAAGGTTACGATATGCATCGGTTTATAATAACTGATGCATATTGTGTAATAAAACACTTAGGTTTTTTTGAAATTCGGCAGTCTGCCTATCGTAACCATTCTCAGTCTTACTGCCGCCATCTCACTGCCTCCGTCGCCTCCGTCTCACTGCCTCCATCGCGTCGCCTCCAATCAGAAACGACTCCGTTGCACTGCCTCTGTCGTGTCGTCTCACTACCTCCGTCGTGAACCGAGTTCGTCGCCTCCAATTGGAAACGACTCCATCGCCATTGCTCCTCCTACTCCAATCTGCTCCGAATACACAAGTTAGGGCTGAGATTTTAGTATGTAATAGTTAGGGTTATTTTAGTTGAAATTGTAATTGTTGCTCTATCATCGTTGAATGATATGATGTAAATAACTAATTGAATTCATGTGTATGCTAATATTTTTGTTTGAAAACATAGATTCAAGCGGCGTATTACTTCTATACGGTGGGAGTTGTACTTTGTTTATCCTCCAAACATCATATCAAGTAAGGTATTCTATTGTGTTAATTGTGTATAGCTTTCAAAATCGGACATATTGTTGCTCTTTCATCGTTGAACGAAGTTAATAACTAGTTGAATTTAAGTATATTAATTTAATTAATGTTCTTTTGTTTAGGGTTAACATTTGCGATCTACATCCTTTTCCCGTTGGTGGTTATTTGCTTCTTCAATTTCTGGTATTTGATGTTTATCGATCTTTCTTATTTTCCTATGAACATGGAGATTTGAATTTATTTTTCCGTGTTTATTAATTTGTTTTTGTTGTTTACAGCTCTCGTCCGTACTTGTTGCACACCAACCATTAAGATTCTTCTTCGCGAGCTTCTATTTTATAAGGTAAATCGCAAGTTTATGTAACTCATTTACTTTGTAGTCATTTACACGATCAGATGCTTCATTGGGATATCAAGTTTGGTTTTTTTATTCCGTCATTAATGACCCAAACCATAGACAAAAATGAGAGATTGGCGACGTTGGTAGGGAGATTGAATATGCCAGACAAAGACCAACTTTTTTGCTACTTTCTCCCTTATGTTGATCACATTGAGTGAGTTCATCACTTACTTTATAAGTTGTTAACTTCTGTTCTGAACACATTTGTTTTTAAGTTAGTGGGTTTTTTAGGTGGCATTGGATGTTATGCGTCATTTTTCCGAGACAACATAAGGTTCTTTGGCTTGATTCATCTACAGAAGAGAAGGATATACGCGCTGATGCAAAAGAGTTGGTGGACATGTAAGTTTGGAAATTACTTTTGTCTTATAACTTGTATTGAAAGTCACTAATAATTATATTATTGTGTTTGTTTTAGGGGATTAGATCGATATTACCAAGGATGTGTACCAAGGAGTACACGTAAAGTAGAGTGGAAGAAAGTTTTGGTATTCACAAATGTCTGGACATTTTTATTAAATATTTTTTGTCATTTCTAAAGTATGTTAACTGTGATTATTGGTATCGTGCAGTGTCCAAGACAACCACCTAGCTTTTTGTGTGGTTATTATGTCCTTCATTATATTAAGGACATTATCGCATTTGTACGGGCTAATAATGGTGAGGAGGTTGAAGACATTAACCAAGTTAGTTTTTTTAGAGATATATATACATATGTTATTAATTTAACTGTGTATTTGTTGATTTAGTTCTCTTGTTTTCACTCTTTAATTGTTGATTTAGCTTTATAGACGTTAGTCGTTAATTAAGCTTTTTAAGGCTTAATCGTTTTCACTCTTTAATTGTTGACTTAGGACTTAGTTCTCTTGTTTTTTTATAGTACTGTTTTCCTAATGGAGCAGAGTCATACGGCATCGACAAGATTCATGGAGTTCGGGATGAAATCGCCAACTACCTACGTGAATATGTGACCACTCATCCTACACTACTATAGGACATTAACTTAGAAAACATTTGTTATGTGATGTTTTGTGGCGTATTTGTGACAAAGAGACAAATATATGTGTATGAATGATATTGTATGTTGCAAATTCAGTGAAACGATGTTTAGCATGTAAGTTGTATTGTATTTGAAAGTTGGAACAACAGGGTTCATTATTGATGTTTAATTTTAGGTGGATTTGAGCTTTTGTAAAGCTAAATCTGCCATTTTTTTTGAACATTATGCATCGGTTTTCGAAGAAACCATTGCATAATGTCTGGACTGGTTTGGTCATTATGCATCGGTTTTCCATTAAACCGATGCATAATGTTCAGATCTTATGCAACGGTTTTTTATGAACCGATGCATAATGTCTGGACATTATGCAACGCTTTATTATGCATCGGAACCAAAATCGATGCATAATATAAAAAAACCGATGCATAAAGACCAGTTTGTAGTAGTGCGTAGTCAAACAAAATTTATAAACCATGGTAAGCCAAGCGTCGATCCAAGGAATAACATGTGTGAATACTAGCTGAAATTGCTACGCGTGAGATGAGCTCAACTGTACCAGCTAGATGTTGCTCACCCTGTGGTACAGCTGGTTGTACAGACTAAGATAACCAAAATGAAATGCAGAACAGTAATGGACACAAAGCACTTGGTGACCCAGTTCGGCTCAATGTAGCCTACGTCTGGGGGACTTTCAAGTCCAAGGAAAAATCCACTATTACGGTATATAGTACAGATTGACGTTTGAACAGCCTTCCAAACTACTGATACACCTATACTACCCTCCAAGTGAATTGTGTGATCTAAGGTTCCCTTAGATCCGAAGACTCCCGTCTTGCACGTCCAGACTTCCTCCCAAGGCTGATACAGTCAAACCTACCACAGCAGATTCTCCTGGTAGTGTTTGTCGTCTCTTGTGTGAGTCAAACATCGAGCACAGACTTGTACAACGCAGCGACGACACCTCTTGAACTCTGAAATAATTTGTGCGCAGCAACAATGTATGAGTTAAAGAACGTAAAGCATGTTGCTTACCAACTTGCGGCCTCAATCCTTTTACGACCGCACAAAGACGCGTAGATTAAGTTGATGAATTCTGCTCTTTGATTGATGGCTCCTCCAGATGGCGTTTCTCAGGTTGTGTGTGTTACTGAATATTGAACCCTGGCCTCCTTTATATAGACCCGTGCGAATTTAGAAGATCAAAAACCCTAGATTTGATCTTCTAAAACCCTAGATAAGATATGGATTAATTCAGTTGAGATTTAATCTTGATCTGCATATTTTGATCTCATAAGAACCAGTTTTGATAATGTGGCAATCGGATAGATTTGATTGAGATCCATCAACTCAAAAAACTAGGAGCTGTGCTAATTTTTCGGAAATGAATGATTGATCTAGCATATATCATTTTGCGAGCTTCTTACACAGATTCGTGTTTTGCCTAGATGGCACTTTTTACTCCAACAATCTCCCCCTTGACATTTGAGGCAAAACACTTCTTCTGCATGACCTCTTTTCAACCAGTAGCTGAAGCTTGCACCATTAGAAGATATCATTAGCAGCACACATCATCACAGCCCAGCATCCCATCCACAGACACGCATCTCTACTCATGCAGATACTCCCCCTTTTTGTCGCAAGTGGAAAGGGACCATTGCACAGACTACTCCTCTTCAGATTCAGTATCAGTGAAGGATAAGTTCCCACTTCTCAGCATGACCCTTGGAAGAAAACCTAGACTCCCTTAATCAGACTTCCTTGCACAGTTGCCGGCTTCTCATCAAATTTTACCCTCTTCGAAGTCCTTGGTAACTGAGTACCAGATCTCTTCTTTCCTCCTGATTCAATGTGTTTCACTCTCTTCTTCAGCTTGGCGATATGAGTGTGCTCGTTTGAACTTGCAGGAGGCAATTAGGGTTTCGTCTTGAAAGAGTGTGAATGTAGATGAACTCCAAAAAATCTCCCTTTCCTCTTATATAGGCCTGCAAATAACACCTCTTCAAGACTTTCCACGTCAGCACTAAAGATAAGGGATACTGCTCTGGCTAACTTTTCAAGGAGCTTGCACGGTTTGATTTAAACACATAGCTCCCCCTTACTACATGGCACGTCAGCAACACTTAAGAGTTCTGCTCAGCTGACTACCCCTGGCGTCAAAGCCTTCTAGTTTTTGATGACACAAAGGCCAAGTGTAGACCTTAGTGTCTCAAACCTCTCAGCATCCAAAGGCTTTGTCAGAATATCCGATAGTTGTTTCTCTGTTGGCATGTGGCACAGACCGATGATTTTATCTTCAACGAGCTCTCTAAAGAAGTGGTGTCTAATGTCAATGTGCTTTGTCCGTGAATGCTGTACTGGATCCTTAGAGATGCTGATTGCACTCATGTTGTTACAGTATAACGTCATAGTGTGCTGATCCAGTCCCACTTCCTTGAGCATCTGCTTCATCCAAAGCATTTGAGCACAACAGCTCCCCGTAGCCATATACTCCGCTTCAGTAGATGACAGTGAAATACTGTTCTGCTTCTTACTAAACCAAGATACTAGGTTATTGCCCACAAAGAAGCATCCACCTGAAGTACTCTTTCTGTCCTCAACATTTCCAGCCCAGTCTGCATCAGAGTATCCAACAATACAACCACTTGGATCTCTAGTGTACCACAGACCATAATCAGCAGTACCACTTACATATTTGATGATCCTCTTCACCTGCAACAAGTGACTTTCCTTTGGATCTGCCTGATACTTGGCACATACTCCCACAGCTTAGTAGATATCTGGTCTGGTTGTAGTTAGGTATAGCAAGCTCCCAATCATGCTTCTGTACAAGGTCTGGTCAATTGAGGCTCATGCATCATCCTTAGTGATATTCACATGTGTAGCAGCTGGAGTTCTCTTGTGGGTAGCTGATGGACCATAATTATACGAGTCAGAAACACAGTAAAACCCACCAAATTAGACTGTTTGTCTATCTAACTTCTATGTGTTAGTCCCGATATATTTCCACAGGGCATTTTAGAGACTGAAGTGAAAACACGCTAAGGAGAGGATTTTATGCTGAAAAGATAACAAGAGTCAATCCAAGGTCAAGATCATATGCCGACTGAAGAAATATCAAGGATCCTGACGTTGAATGGACCATAACAAATTAATCAGAAGAATCAGGAGTGGAGTCAAGACAGCCCGGGGAAGAAACACATTGACAGTTTTGTGAAAAGACTGCACAAAACTGTACAAATCTCACATATGGGCAAGGATGACCGACCACTTGATGAAGTGGTGGCCAAGGGAGGAGCTCCTCCCCCTTGGGCCACCGGCAACCGGCGGCTATGGGAGGAGGGACCGGCGGCTTCACTATTCCTCCACATGTCACCTCCTCCTCCTCCTCCCTTCTCCTCCCTTGGATCAAATGCACATGTCCACCATCTCCACCACCCATCTCCTCCCCTTTGGGCTATAAAAGGAGGAGCTCCTCCTCCTCATTTCACACACCAAAATCCAATTTCACTTCTCTCTCTAGAAGTTGTAATATTTGTAACGTTGTAATTTTGCTTTGGAAATAAAGGAAAGCTCCCTTGGCGCTTCAACGGTTGTAAGTATTTCTTAGTATTTATTTATTTAACTGTTGTCTTTAATTCCTTAGTATAATGTTTAGCGCGATGAATAGTAGCTAAACTTGTAGTTCGGTCTAAGGGGCGCGCTTGTATTATAAAATGTTTTAGACTATTAACTTAGTGTCTAGTCTAAGTATTCAAAACTTATTCTATGTGCCATATATTAAGTCAGAACGTCCAAGGTAGAGTGGATGCTTGGAATGGCAAAACTCTACAGCGGGGTTCGTAAACTTGTACGGATAAGTGGATGCTTGGAATGGCAAAGCTTATTTGAGAAGTTTGACTCATCTTAAACACCATTTGGTTGATCGGGAATGATTGATCAAATGGATGCACATAGGCTAATATAACAGGGAATGGAGTATTAGTCTAAATAGAATAAGTGTTCTACGTCCTTGGAATAGGCTAGACAGTGTACGCAAATCGAGTGCTTGGAATGGCCTTGATACACCGTTTGAATACTTAGGAGAGTCAATAAAGGTCAATGATAAACAGGATATAATACAAGTCCCCTGAAACCGAACATTTATCTTTAATTATAAACTGCAATTTACTTTCCAGTATTAAAATCAACCAACCAACCAATCAATCAATCAAAATAGCTGGTAGCTTTAAAACCAACCAACCGACCTTAAACACGCTCCCACGCTGCGTAATCCCCCCGAAGAACAATTATTCCCCTGCTTCCCTTGGGTTCGACCCCTACTTACCAAGTACTACCCAGTAGTATAGTTGCGAGTAGCGGACTATTATAAATTTATTTGCACAATCGCTTTGACAACGAGCGGTTCTGTCAAATTGGCGCCGTTGCCGGGGAACTAGTCATCGGATAACTGTTCTTCCCTCCCCTTTCTTTTTCTTTCTTTTTCCTATGTCATTACCCGTTACGCATGCATGGACAACGCGATTTCTGCCCCTGTTCGGAGGAACGGATGGAGAAGACCTTGTACAGCACTGCCGAAACTTCCACCACGTCTGCCATCACATCAAACCTGAAAACGAAGTGTTAGAAGAGTTTAAGCTGAAATGCTTCAAATTCTCTCTAACCGACTTCGCCACGATATGGTACTACACATCCACCGCTTGCAGTGCAGAACGTTTCGTAGACCTCTGCGTTCTGTTCCTGAAAGAATTCTCCCCACCATCTTTACGCCAAGAAACCCGTGAGAAGATCATGAGCCTTCATCAATCCCGGGATGAGACTTTGGACGAATACTACATGAGCTACGATGCCATCGTCTCAAGCTGCCCGCACCATGGATTTACGAAGAAAAATCTTCTCCAAAAATTTCTTCGTGGGATGAGGTCCGAAGGGCTGGGAAGAGTCAACGAAGCTATGAGAAGGTCTGCCGCAAACCTCACCATTGCAGACATGTGGTACCTGATAACTGGCCTAGCCGCTGCCACAAGACGAGTTCCCCACACTGACGAGGAAATGCAGACAGAAGAAGCTGACCCTGAGGCTGACAAAGAAGAAACCACCGAGCTGTCAGAAGAGATTCCCGAACCATCCGAGGAATCAGACATGGAAAGCACTGGAAGCAACGAAGTAGAAGTCCAGAATACCACCGACGAACTGCCTATTCCATACCCGACTATCATTACCCAGGCAGCTGAGACTATCTACGATCAGTTCTTCACGAACCAACATAATGAGGCAGAACCAAGCCTCATGAGGCCTTCCCGACTTTTCCCCTTAATTAATGAGCAAGTCGCCGCGAACTATGCGATCCAAGAAGAAGCTCAAAGGAGAATGGGAAAAGGGCCTGAGCAGAATGACTTCTACATGGAGTGATAAAGTGTTTGTTATCCTTCTTCACCAACATAGTCTTATCTATTCCCCCTCGAGTGTATCACATGCTCATGAGGAATTGCGTCAACCTCTCATACCAAGCTCCAGGGGCTTGCTTTAGTCCGTACAAGTCCTTCTTCAGCTTGTAAACATGATCTGGATGATGAGGGTCCTCAAATCCTTTATGTTGTGCCACGTACACTTCCTTGAATAGCAGACCGTTCAAGAAGACACTCTTTACGTCCATCTGGAACAGTTTGAACTTTAAGTAGCATGCCACTGAAAGCAGAAGTCGAATGGCTTCCAAGCGTGCTACTGGGGCGAATGTCTCATAAAAGTCGATCCCCTCTATCTGAGTGTACCCTTCCGCTACCAGCCTGGCCTTGTTTCTCGTAATGTTGCCACTTTCGTCAGTCTTGTTCTTGAATATCCACTTCGTTCCAATAATGTTGACTCCACTTGGACGAGGAACAAGATCCCATACACTGTTACCAGTGAATTCTCCCAGCTCCTCTTGTATAGCCGCGATCCAATGGTCATCTTGCAAGGCTGGCTTCACATTCTTTGGTCCCACCTTTGATAAATAGCAGCTATAGTTAATCATATCTCTATAATTAATATGAGTTTTACCTCTAGTTCTGATCTTGTCGTGAGGATCGCCAATGACACTAGACAGAGGATGATTCTTCGGGATTCTGCTAGAAGGTTGCATACTAGCCTCACCAACTCCATAGTGAGTTTGATTCACCTCACTTCCTTCAGCATCTTGCATGTGTACATCATTATCGTTCTCGGCCAAATCTAACACAGTTTCAGGCACAATTGCAGAATTAGCATCTGGTACAGACCCTTTTACAGACTTAGGACGAGTATCCTGAGTCTCTATATCATCATCTGGTTCCTTCCTCAGAGGTGAATCCTTGGCATCGTCGATCACCACATTGATTGACTCAATCACTGCTCCAGTTCTCTTATTGTAGACACGATAGGCTCTACTGTTTGGAGAATAACCCAGGAACAGTCCTTCTTCACACTTCCTGTCCAGCTTCTGCCTTTGCTCCCTATTGGTTAGAATATAACAAGTACTTCCAAAGACATGAAAGTGCTTAACAGTGGGCTTTCTTCCTTTCCAAAGCTCATAGCTAGTCTTGTCCATCCCTGGTCGAATCAGGACTCTATTCAGGACGTAGGTAGCTGTTAAGATAGCCTCAGCCCACAAATTCAAGGGGACGTTCTTCGCATGCAACATAACTCTCGTCATTTCTTGTACAGTTCGATTTCTGCTCTATTACTCCATTCTGTTGTGGTGTGATAGGAGATGAGAATTGATGTACAATGCCTTGCTCATCACAGAACTGCGCAAACTTCTCATTCACAAACTCCCTCCCATGATCACTTCGAATGGACAAGAGATTTTCTCCTCGATCTCTCCTTTCATTAATCAGGCAGGTAGCAAGTTGTACAAAGGCTTGCACAGTTTCAGACTTCTCGTGCAAGAACATGATCCATGAGTATCTGGTGTAGTCATCTATACATACGAAAGCATACCTCTTCCGCCTAATACTCTCCACCTGCATTGGTCCCATCAGATCCATATGCAGTAGCTCAAGAGGACGCTTGGTGTAGACTCTATCCACTTTCTTGTGTACTGCTCGAGTCTGCTTTTCTGCTTGACAATCACCACAAACAATTTGCATATCTCCTCTAATATTAGGAATACCTTCAATCAACCTCTCGTTGGACAAAGACTTCAAGGATCTGAAATTGATGTGTCCCAAGCGTTGATGCCATAGATGCACTTCATTGGACCTACTTAACATGCATGTAATTACTGATGGGGTTGTAGCACGGCTTAGGAGATAACAGTTGTTGCTTGCACGATCTCCTTGCATCACACATACACCATGTTTGTCATAAACTTGGCAGGAATTTCTTGTGAATTGTACCTGGTTACAGCCATCACACAACTGACTAATACTGATCAGATTGGCCTTTTGATGTTCCCATGAATGGCATGAATTTGGCAAAACGGCTTTAGACAGTTCAAGCTGGAGTTCAACCACACACTGGAACAGAAGTACAGCGTACAGCAGACGCAAGGATTTGCGTATCCAGAAGATCGACGAGATTATCTGATTGGGATCAATTGACGAGTCATCATTAAAGATCAGATATTCAAATGAATATCTTCAGCTTGGATTTGAGAATATTGGATGACTTGGCACGGAAGTAATCTCCAAAGATTGGATATGGAAGAGATTGAATATCGATCAAATATTTAGGAGTATCTCCGAAATATTTGACACGGATATTCTGATTGGAGTCAGCGAGGAATTCAAAGATTCAGATATTCAAACGAATATCTTCACATCAGATCTGAAGATGGCGTGGCTGACTTGGGGAAGAAGTCTTTGTATGTTCTCCTCACCGATTGGATAAAGATATGCATCGAATATTTAGGAATATCTTCCTAAATATTTGATGAGATATCTAGAGCAGATTTTGGACGTCGCTTCCTGAGAGAAAAGATAAACATGAGAGTTCGTGAGATTGGAGGAGGAGCGACCACCGGCTGATTATTCCTCACCGGAATATCAACGGAGAAGAAGCAGTCTGTTCAGTGTGCTGTTCAGACTGCTCTTGGAGAACTATCAAGCGCACACACACACGATGATAACGACACATCTTTGAGAGAAGGCGACTGGACTTCCGACAAATCCAAGACTAGGCCGAGAGGGAAGTCTCGTCCTACCCATAGGGGATCGAGGGGAGTTGCGACGAACCGAGATTGCAAATCCGAGAGACGGAGTGTTAGTGGTGAGGCCATTACAAACGAGGAGTTGTGTAAGAGTAAGACCTCTTGTAACCCTAAACTCGTAATAAGATTTGTGTCCCTTTTTCGGGTGTGGGAAACCCCCCAGAGTAGGCGGAGCCAAACTGGGTTATCACATCGTGTGTGCTCTTATTTTGTGTTGTTTATGTTCTGTCTGCTAAGGTGTTCCAGCCTCTGTTTGAACACAACCTGCAACTGTCCAACAAGTGTTCGAGACGCAGTTCGAACACCTTCGGGAACTCATCTTGACTAAGACAAGTAGATTTCAATTGGTATCAAAGCAGGCACTCGACATACAGAGTGTGATCCGGCGACAGTTCAAGATGAGTTTGAAGGAAGGACAGAGCACTAACCGACCACCGTGGCTTGAAGGACCGAATTATGCCTATTGGAAACCCAGGATGAAAGCCTTTCTGAAATCCCTCGATGAAAAGGCATGGAGAACCGTGATGATAGGATGGACAGAACCCATGATGGCCAACCCTGAAGGAGCTGTTATGCCAAAACCCGAAGCCCTGTGGTCTGAAGCAGATGATGTAGCGGCTGTTGGGAATTCAAAGGCCCTGAATGCAATATTCTATGGAGTGGACGAGAACGTATTCAAACTGATTGCTGAATGTGAGGTGGCCAAGGAAGCATGGGATATTCTCAGAATAGCATATGAGGGTGCAGAAAGTGAAACTAACGATGAGGAAGAAGAACATGAGAATGTCAATCTCGTCGGACATGTAGTCACTATTGAAGACGGCAGTGAGACAAGTGAAAATCCATATTCTAGTACACTGTCTGAACGGCCCATTGACGACGCTTCAAGCAGTGATGACGAAGGACTTGCTCATGAGACCTCGGCCGAGACGTACAAGGAACTCTATGAGAAGTGCCTATTGGTGATTGGCCTGAACAAGAAGCTCACAAAAACAGTGGCAAGCCTGACAGAAGAAGAAGATAAACAGTGGCAGGAGGTTGAACTTCTCGTTGCCCAGAAGGTGGAGCACCAAGAGGAAATATCTGCTTTGAAGCACGAGATGATTGGAATGAATCAAGAACCCTCGTCACCGTATCGGTTCTGAAAGCTGAGATGGAGAAAAAGAGAGAAACACATCCTGCATGCTTGATGGGGCTAAGGAGAAAGAATGCTGAGTTGCACATCCGCAAAGAAGTTCATCTCAATATGACAGGTAATCCTCGATATCTCATCATTGTTAAATCTATTTGCAAGCTTCAGCTTGTCACTTTTGGAGATGGAGGGAAGGGCCAGGTGATCGGCTGTGGGACATTGAAGGTTCCGAATCTACCTGTGCTCGAGGATATCCTCCTAGTGGATGGGTTAAAGGTGAACCTGATCAGTATCAGTAGATTGTGTGATGAAGGACAGTCTGTTACTTTCACTCGTGATTCGTGTCAAGTACTGAATAGGAATGGAGACACACTGTTGGAAGGAAGTAGGTCAATAAACAATAGCTACTGTCTAGGCTCAGTTGGAACAGGAGCTGCCACTGTCTGTCCGATAAACACGATACATGAAATGGAATTGCAAGGGACAGGTATGGTGTCCACTTCTGGAAAGGTGAAAGACGATGTTGCCCCCAATTCAGTTCTAGGAGATAAAATTCTAGAGGGAGGTCTAGCCGATGAAGCCACACCTACTCCAGCTGGGACACTTGACGATGCACCTGCGCTGCAACCCTCATGGAGAATTAAGAGTCGAGAAAATGAGATCAAGTGTCGAGAGCTGGCTGCCTGTTCATCTAGTCCGAAGAATGTCATCAAAACATTTATTGATGAGACTTGGGTGGTGGCCATTCACGTGGAACTGGGAGAGTTCACCAGATCTAAAGCATGGATGTCATATCATCTTGCGCATAGTCTCGAACTGAAGAAGACTATGTACGGACTCACACAAGCGCCCAGAGCATGGTACGAGACGTTCCTCATCGACCATGGCTATGAGCGAGGGGGAGTAGAGCGTATGTTCGTCACGAGTACACAGAAGCTGCTTGGACAATTTGTGAGACTCAGGGAAAAGGAGATGAAACACCTTCCTGGAACACACAGTGACCAGATGCTGGGAGAGCAGGAGAGCATCGCTGCATGCTGCACTCAGTTCCTATGGACGAAGCAGAATCTGTCTGAACACGGAGTGGAACGGGTGAAGAAGTTTCTACCCAAGAACCCAGTACAACACTCCATGAGCAGATATCACTTCATCAGAGAGATGGTGGAGAAGAAGGCCATCACATCGAAACACATGACCACTATAATTGTCGTACTCACCATGCCACTAGACGCCGCTCAAATTGACACACTTAGATCCTCTCTGGGTCTGTGTGTTATTGCCAACTAAGTGTTCCAGACGGAGGTCAGCCAAGAGCAGAGCCCCAGCAAATCAGATGGGCTGACCTACCAAAGAAGAGGGCTGGAACAGATGGTACGTGGTTGGAACTGATTACTAAGTTCAACATATTTGCAGCTTTATGAGGCGATATCAAGGAGGAGAGAGGTGATTGGACAAATATCTCAAGAGATATTCACATAACCGTTTTTGGCAAGTGGAGGAATACAAATTTTTGAGAAATCAAAAAGGTAGTTGAATCGAAGTCGGATGAGGATACAATATCAGTAAACCCTAAGATCGGAGAAGGGAAAAAGAAGGGAGAAGAGGCGGCTGTGACAGAACTTAAAGAAGCTACTTCAAAGGCGTCAAAGGCTGATCCTAATCCAACTAAAGGGAGTGTGCAGACTGTGAAGGAATATCAGGCGATGGCTGAACCACTCCTCAATGAGGTAATCCCTTGTTCTCACTCCCAAGCTATTGCTCTCAATTTTGTTGATGAGGAAGTATGGGCGATTCGTAAAGATTCAGTGAGTCATAAGGGTGACAAAGCGGTTAATGGGAAGCTGAAGGGTTTGAAACCTGCTGTAGATTTTGTGGCCGATGCTGCAGAAGAAGGTGAAGCCAGTAGGGCTAAGATTGTGGTTCTGATAAGCAGAAGCTGTTGAATGCAAAGGTAGATGCCACTGGCTTCGTGCTGAAGAAGACAGGAATCTGCATGAAAGTCGGCCTTGGAAGGAATGGAACTCCCAGGAAATACGCTGCACGAATTAGTGCTGTAAGGGGGAGAAAACTTGCTATGTTAGACTCTGAGATTGAGCAGGTTGTTGGGCCTTCTAGCAAGAGAAGTCTGGTATTAGATGAAGAGTCGGATGAATGTTTAGCAGAAAAGACTACTGAGGTAGTCGATGAAGAGAAGGTGACAGAGAGTGAAGCTGTTCGTATGAAGGCTGATGATGTGAAGCAACAAGAGCCTGAAGATGTTGTCTCTGATGAGCCAGACCGACCTGAAAATCAGACGGAGACAGAACAAGTAGAAGAGCAAGTTGTTATTGAACCTGTCATCTAGAAGAAGGAAAAGCAGTCAGATGTCCAAGAAGTAATCATGACTGAAGCAGAACATGATGCTGGTAATCATGCACAGAGAGCTGGTCAAAATCCCAGATCATTAGCTGAATTAAAAGAGAAGCAGAAGGAAGGGACTAACTCAAGAAGGAGGTGAGCCTGTTAAGTCTGCAGAGAAGTCAGAGATAGACAAGGCTCCTGAGAAAGTGTCTGTTGAACCGGATGTTTCGAGGGAGTTAGAACAGCCAGCTATCCCAGATGTAGAGATGCATAAAGCTGATCTAGAGAGACCAGATAATGGAGATTGTAAGGACAATCGGGACTCGGTTTCATTGGTTGAGCTCAAGAAGTCTGAAAAGGAGAAACCAAAGAAGGAAGTGACAATCCAAGCATGCTCGACTGGAGTAACTACCAAGAAGGATGGTTAGAGAACAGATGCAGGGGGAGCAAGTGCATCCAAGAAAAAGAAGAGGAGTATTCCAGGTTCTGTTCCACCTAGTGTACCAGCTGGAGTGACTAAGCATATAGTATGGTGTGCCAGTACAGAAGCAGCAGCCAAGTGGAAGGCAGTGCAGAAAAGAAAGATCATCCCTGAAAGGCTGCTTAATGAGAAGACAGTTCCATCCCAATTGCAGATTTGACTCTATTCTTCTCGATGTTGTTCTTCATCACCATAGTCAATTGGAAGCCTACATCTCATAGAACCACGATCAACAAGGAGATGGGACAGCTGCTCTACCAGATTGGAAACAGGATGCTCATTGACATGGGAAGAATTATGTTCGACTAGATTGCAGAACACGTCTTTCTACAAAGTCTCTGCACCAGATAATCTTCCCATCACTTATTTATGAGCTGATCATCAACCAGCATCCAGATTTGAAGACAGACCAGGACAGACTGTCAAGTGCTCCGTTGAAGTTGGTAGTTGATCACAAGCTGTTTAAGGGTCGACATAAGAATGATCTGAAGGACCCCGGGGTGAACAGGAAGGATGCACCTGAGTCTTCCATAAAGAGAGCTACTGGTGAGAAGTTGTCCCGAGCTGAACGCGGACAACTACTTGAGGTCATACAGGCGTAGAGGACAAGAATCGATCAATTGGTGCGCGCTCTGCAATATCCCAGTGATGATAAAGAAGACAGAGAGAGTTGATGTCCTGATTGAAGAAAAGACATGCTTCCATGAGCCAAAGAGAGATATGTCTGGAGATGGACTACCCCGCGGCAGTACAGGACGAGCTGAATCATTTCAAGCAATCAGTGAAGATGATAATCTCTGGATCAAAAGACCTAGATACAATTTTGAAGTCCCAGAGATTGATTGGAGGATGTAGAGGCATTGGCTACACTGATTGGAGTAATTCAGGAACCTATCAGTTGCTGACCCGTGGTCGAACAGCTGCTGAGACACCATGGTCCGACAGACTCACAGCATGTGTCACTGTCCCTGGCTATGTTCGAGGGGGAGTTGACAAGATTCCAGTTGCCGAAGAGACCAGGTTGCTCGATTGGACCCCTTGCCAGTTTGTGGCAAAAAGGGGGAGTGGTTTGAGGTAACTGTTCTGGTTCATCAAGGTGTGTCTAAAGCGTAGATTTCGTTTTGCCAAAATGCCAAGGGGGAGATTGATGTTCCCATGAATGGCATGGATTTGGCAAAATGGCTTTAGACAGTTCAAGCTGGAGTTCAACCACACACTGGAACAGAAGTACAGCGTACAGTAGACGCAAGGATTTGCGTATCCAGAAGATCGACGAGATTATCTGATTATGATCAATTGACGAGTCATCATTAAGGATCTGATATTCAAATGAATATCTTCAGCTTGGATTTGAGAATATTGGATGACTTGGCACGGAAGTAATCTCCAAAGATTGGATATGGAAGAGATTGAATATCGATCAAATATTTAGGAGTATCTCCGAAATATTTGACAAGGATATTCTGATTGGAGTCAGCGAGGAATTCAAAGATTCAGATATTCAAACGAATATCTTCACATCAGATCTGAAGATGGCGTGGCTGACTTGGGGAAGAAGTCTTTGTATGTTTTCCTCACCGATTGGATAAAGATATGCATCGAATATTTAGGAATATCTTCCTAAATATTTGATGAGATATCTAGAGCAGATTTTGGACTTCTCCCGTGCGTATAAATACATGGCTAGGGCATCCATCATCTGCGTCGCTTCCTGAGAGAAAAGATAAACACGAGAGTTCGTGAGATTGGAGGAGGAGCGACCACCTGCTGATTATTCCTCACCGGAATATCAACGGAGAAGAAGCAGTCTGTTCAGTGTGCTGTTCAGACTGCTCTTGGAGAACTATCAAGCGCACACACACACGGTGATAAAGACACGTCTTTGAGAGAAGGCGACTGGACTTCCGAGAAGTCCAAGACTAGGCCGAGAGGGA
This sequence comes from Rhodiola kirilowii, assembly GCA_033675215.1. Taxonomy (NCBI): domain Eukaryota; kingdom Viridiplantae; phylum Streptophyta; class Magnoliopsida; order Saxifragales; family Crassulaceae; genus Rhodiola; species Rhodiola kirilowii. Next base: position 9,670,868 of record CM066197.1, on the reverse strand, counting down.
AGTCTCGTCCTACCCATAGGGGATCGAGGGGAGTTGCGACGAACCGAGATTGCAAATCCGAGAGACAGAGTGTTAGTGGTGAGGCCATTACAAACGAGGAGTTGTGTAAGAGTAAGACCTCTTGTAACCCTAAACTCATAATAAGATTTGTGTCCCTTTTTCGGGTGTGGGAAACCCCCCAGAGTAGGTGGAGCCGAACTGGGTTATCATATTGTGTGTGCTCCTATTTTGTGCTATTTATGTTCTGTCTGCTAAGGTGTTCCAGCCTCTGTTTGAACACAACCTGCAACTGTCCAACAAGTGTTCGAGACGCAGTTCGAACACCATCTGGAACTCATCTTGACTAAGACAAGTAGATTTCACCTTTAACCCGTCAACCCAATAGACATCATCTAGATGTGGCATGCCTGGCACATTGCATGTTCCCTTGGCAAGAACTCTTCCTCTTTTCCCGTCACCAAATGTCCCATAGTGGCCTTCGATGGGTCTCAGATTAGTCAGGTTCTCTCGAACTCCAGTCACGTGTCTTGAACAGCCGATGTTAAAGAACCAACTCTCTTCAACCTCCTTGTCAGTTGAACTGTACGAGACACAGCAGTATTGATCATTCCTTGGTCTCCTGATGGACCAAAATTATACGAATCAGAAACACAGTATAACCCCCTTATTTAGACATTTTGTCTATTTAACTTTTGCTTGTTAGTTCAGATATATTTTTACAGGGTAATTCAGAGCTTAGAGAGAATACACTCTAAAGAGGAGCTTTTTAAGCAGAAAAGATGTTACGAGTCAATCCAAGGTCAAGATCATATGCCGACTGAAGAAATATCAAGGATCCTGACGTTGAAGCACTCGTAATAAATTAATCAGAAGAATCAGGAGAGGAATCAAGACAGCCCGGGGAAGAAACACATTGACAGTTTTGTGAAAAGACTGCACAAAACTGTATAAAATCACACATTGGGCAAGGTGACCGGCCACTTGGGCAAGAGGTGACCAAGGGAGGAGCTCCTCCCCTTCCACCACCGGCAACCGGCGGCTCCTCCTCCCTTGACCGGCGGCTCTCCTCCTCCTCCACATGTCTCCTCCTCCTTCCTCCTCCTCTCCTTCCTCCATGTGTGGCCATCTCCTCCATCCATTTTTTCCTCCAATCACCATGCAACACTTGCCTCCATCTCCTCCTCCTCCCATGGCTATATAAGGAGGAGCTCCTCCCCTCATTTCAATCATCCCTCACTTGTAAAATTCACTTCTCTCTCTAAGTTATGTATATGTAAGTTTGGCTTTGGAAATAAAGGATAGCTCCCTTGGCGCTTCAACGGTTGTAAGTAATTCTTAGTATTTATTCAACTGTTTTATTTCCTTAGTTATAATGTTTAGCGCGATGAATAGTAGCTAACTAGTAGTTCGGTAGAAGGGGCGCACTTGTATTATAAAATGTTTTAAGACTATTAACTTAGTGTCTAGTCTTAGTATTCAAAACTTGTTCTATGTGCCATATATCAAGTCAGAGTTTCTAAGGTTGAGTGGAAGCTGTCACAAGCAAAGCTCTTCCGTAGAAATTCGTGATCATACTCGGTAAGTGGAAGCTGTCACAAGCAAAACTTATCGAGGAGTTCGACTTATCTAAAACACCACTTGGTCAATAACGTAACTGGGAGATCAAGTGGATGCACTTACAGCTAAGATACTTCGAAAGAAGGAATTAGTTTTGCTTAGAACAAGTGTTGCTTTAAACGATGTTGCAAGTCTTGCGCTACGAAAGGGCCTCGATTCATCTTTGAATACTTAGATAATTCACTAAATGTCAATGATAAATAGGATATAATACAAGGCCCCTGAAACCGAACATTTCTCTTTAATTATAAACTGTAATTTACTTTCCAGTATTAAAACCAACCAACCAACCAATCAATCAATCAATCACTTAGCTGGTAGCTTTAAAACCAACCAACCGACCTAAAACACGTCTCTCGCTGGACAACCCCCTCAAAGAACATCTATTCCCCTGATTCCCTTGGGTTCGACCCCTACTTACCAAGTACTACCCAGTAGTATAGTTGCGAGTAGCGGACTATAAATTTATTTGCACATTTGCTGTGACGACAAACATCTGTCAAATTGGCGCCGTTCCCGGGGAGTTGTGCATCGGAATAGTTGTTCTATTTTCTTTTTTCTTTTATCATGCAATTCACCAAGTCATACTACTATGGAATGGAACCTTGGAACAATACGGAGTTTTCCCCACCATCCTTTGAACTTGAAATCCGCGAGAAGATCAACAAAATAACGCAATCCCGAGACGAAACATTGGATGAGTACTTATCGTACTTTGATTCCATTGTGAAGAGCTGCCCACACCATGGATTCACCAATTTCGATCTTCAAACAAAGTTTCTCTGTGGAATGTTGCCACATGAGTGGGACCAACTAAATAATGCAGCAGGAGGATCAATGTGGGACTTAACCGAGGATGATCTTTGGAAATTAATAAACGATTTGGCCGCGAGGTCAAGACCAAGCCAAGATCAGGCCGAGCCAATCGAGGACGGTATAACGGAGCTGGCATATAGCATCCAGTAGTTGGACAACAAGATGCAACAAATCAGGGCCAAAACTGAACTATGGGCGGCAGAAAAGGAGCTGGCAGCTAGCACCCAGCAATTGGCCGCAGACATGCAGCAATTGAGTGCACTGATGCACCAATTCACGGCTGAACCCGAGGAGCCGACTGAGGATGAGGACCCGCAAATGACCGAAGAAGAACTGCCCCAATCAGACCCGGTCCTTATCACCAATCCATCCGAGGAAATCACTAGCCTAACTGCCGAGCCTACAGAAGTCCCGAACCTCACTGCTGAAGCGGCCGAAGAAATCAAGCCAGGCCCGGTCCTTGCGCTCGGAGCACCCGAGGAAGTCCCGGATCTCATTGCCGAACTGTTCGAGAAAGACCTAGTCCTCACTGTCGGAGCACCTGAAACAGACCTAGTCCTCATGGTCGAAGTGCCTCAACTTAACCCTTTGTGTTTCATGCCGATCATAACCACCGAAGATCATATAATCAATGATGATGCGGTACAAGGGGAGTTGGAAGCAGAGCATGAGCCAAAAAAGCCGACAAAGGAAATCTCTCTCGTCACAAGCCAAGAAAAACCACCCGGGAACTCAATCATTCCAAGACAACCATTCGTAGCTACCACCAAGAAGAGGCCTCACATGGGAACATGCCTGTGGTCGCCGATGTTTGAAGGCACAAAACCTAACTTCCAAACTCGCGAAAGTGCCAACTATTCAAACATGAAGAAGCGGCAAAGGCATGGGCCGAAAGAATGGAAACCCGGAAGGAGAAACAAGAAAGCACGACTCAATGGACCAGCAGCTATGGTCAAAGAAGCCTCACCCCCTCGGAGCAAAAGGGCTGCCGAGAAAAAGTTTGACCTCACTCACCCTTGGGATCCGACCTTATGATCCATGATTGAGGTACTGTCGAGCCAACGACGTTAAACAAGTGCACTGGTTGGGAGGTAACCCGACACTATCTTACTTTCTGCACTTTATTTTCTGTCTTTTTATTTTCTGTCTTTTAGTTTTTATCAATAAGTCGCTCTCACCCACTTGGTGCATAGAAGATTTGACTATTCAGGAATCGGACTTGGGTGCAACATTAAGCCAGTCAGGGCTACGCTAACAATTCAAGGCCCCAGCCGAACTCCCTCGATTATCCAGCCTCGTGCCCTGTCGTTCACTCGACACCTTAAAGGGAGTTCTGTCTTTCCTTTTCCTTAATATCATTTTCTTCTCATATAATATCTGCTTGCATGGCTTTTGAACTAAGTTTTTCTGAAAAGCACGACTTCGTTCGAAAGTGTGGGGTGAGAACCACCTGTATATATTAGTTAATAAATAATATCTTTTTGAAAATATGAACTTAAGAATGTGAAAAAGATAGATCAAAATTCATGCATTAACCTTGTGAAAATTCAACTGTTTAAAAACTTAGAATGTAACTTTCCATTTGTCCTTTGTGCTGAGATAACTAGGGATGTGGAGTTGACATAAACTGCCCTAGAGAGGCTTGGCAAGCAATCAAAGGATCAGATCAAACTATATGGTTTTCGAAGTCAGTGGAGGCTGCACTTCGGGTTTCAGTGAAAATTGAAGTCATCTCCGCCATGCAATGCAAAAGGCGAGGACGGGAATCAGACCGTCCTATCTCCGGTCAAAGTAGCCGAGAAAATAGATGAGCGACCCTCATCTTGACCCGCACGAAAACGACAGTCAAAGTAGCCGAGAAAATAGATGAGCGACCCTCACCTTGACCCGCGTGAAAACGGCAAAAACGAGAAGAGCGGGGAGGTATTTCCATAGGCTTGCGGGCGATGATTGGACCTCCCAAAAAAGGCTCGAGAAAATGGACTTGCAAAACAACAAAAAGGCGAAAAGCTCGAAGAAGCAAATCAAGAGGCCTAAGGCCCAAAATTGTGAAGGTTTTAACCGAACAAAAAGTGAAGAACTCAAAAAGTTAAAACAAAGGCCAAATGCCGACTCACTACAAAAGCAGTCCCTCGCCAAAAGAAAATCAAAGTACTCAAACCACTGAAACCTGAACCAAATCACGTGCTAGAGAAAGCTACCAGAAAACCATATAGTACGAGACGATCCCAAGATTGCAGTCCAGGAGCCTAAAAAGGGCTATCTCCCGAGACATCCAATATAATTTGCATCTCAGCACGGAGGTACAAGTATTAAGTTTCTTCTATTTATTTACGCAGTTTAATTTGGTAATAAGTAAGCAATGCATGAATTAGGATATATCGAGTACCACAGTCTAATTTTCATATTTCAAAGCCAACTTAGAGTACAGCCCTTGAATAGCATTGTTCGGGATGAACAACTAAAAGTGTGGGGTAATCTGATGGACCAAAATTATACGAATCAGAAACACAGTATAACCCCCTTATTTAGACATTTTGTCTATTTAACTTTTGCTTGTTAGTTCAGATATATTTTTACAGGGTAATTCAGAGCTTAGAGAGAATACACTCTAAAGAGGAGCTTTTTAAGCAGAAAAGATGTTATGAGTCAATCCAAGGTCAAGATCATATGCCGACTGAAGAAATAACAAGGATCCTGACGTTGAAGCACTCGTAATAAATTAATCAGAAGAATCAGGAGAGGAATCAAGACAGCCCGGGGAAGAAACACATTGACAGTTTTGTGAAAAGACTGCACAAAACTGTATAAAATCACACATTGGGCAAGGTGACCGGCCACTTGGGCAAGAGGTGACCAAGGGAGGAGCTCCTCCCCTTCCACCACCGGCAACCGGCGGCTCCTCCTCCCTTGACCGGCGGCTCTCCTCCTCCTCCACATGTCTCCTCCTCCTTCCTCCTCCTCTCCTTCCTCCATGTGTGGCCATCTCCTCCATCCATTTTTTCCTCCAATCACCATGCAACACTTGCCTCCATCTCCTCCTCCTCCCATGGCTATATAAGGAGGAGCTCCTCCCCTCATTTCAATCATCCCTCACTTGTAAAATTCACTTCTCTCTCTAAGTTATGTATATGTAAGTTTGGCTTTGGAAATAAAGGATAGCTCCCTTGGCGCTTCAACGGTTGTAAGTAATTCTTAGTATTTATTCAACTGTTTTATTTCCTTAGTTATAATGTTTAGCGTGATGAATAGTAGCTAAACTAGTAGTTCGGTAGAAGGGGCGCACTTGTATTATAAAATGTTTTAAGACTATTAACTTAGTGTCTAGTCTTAGTATTCAAAACTTGTTCTATGTGCCATATATCAAGTCAGAGTTTCTAAGGTTGAGTGGAAGCTGTCACAAGCAAAGCTCTTCCGTAGAAATTCGTGATCATACTCGGTAAGTGGAAGCTGTCACAAGCAAAACTTATCGAGGAGTTCGACTTATCTAAAACACCACTTGGTCAATAACGTAACTGGGAGATCAAGTGGATGCACTTACAGCTAAGATACTTCGAAAGAAGGAATTAGTTTTGCTTAGAACAAGTGTTGCTTTAAACGATGTTGCAAGTCTTGCGCTACGAAAGGGCCTCGATTCATCTTTGAATACTTAGATAATTCACTAAATGTCAATGATAAATAGGATATAATACAAGGCCCCTGAAACCGAACATTTCTCTTTAATTATAAACTGTAATTTACTTTCCAGTATTAAAACCAACCAACCAACCAATCAATCAATCAATCACTTAGCTGGTAGCTTTAAAACCAACCAACCGACCTAAAACACGCTCTCTCGCTGGACAACCCCCTCAAAGAACATCTATTCCCCTGATTCCCTTGGGTTCGACCCCTACTTACCAAGTACTACCCAGTAGTATAGTTGCGAGTAGCGGACTATAAATTTATTTGCACATTTGCTGTGACGACAAGCATCTGTCATCTCCACACAATTCTGCCTTGTCTTCTTATTGGTTCTTCATACTGGTTGTTACGTCTATAACGATAGCAATGACGTTTGATGTGCCCAGGTTTGCTGCAGTAGTAACACACCCTAGCACGTTGCCATCCTACATCTCTTGGGACACAATACTGGTTGTCACTTTCTTTGGCACAGACAAACTCATCTGCTGTCTTGTGCATGTTGTCTTTAGGAACTATGCCACTAGCTTTCACAAACTTCGTATCACCACTTTTCTTCTCACCCATGAATCCAAGCTCTGTAGTATCTTTTATTCTCTTCTGCACAGATAGGATCTGATTCAGATTCTTGGACCCTGTGTTCAGGCTGTTCAGGAGCTTCTTGATTGAACCCATCTCCTCCAAGAGCTTCTTCGATTCTTGTTTGTCTCCTTCAGCCTTTTGTTTCAGCTCTTTTACTTCTTTCTCCAGATTTTCATTCTCCTGTGTAAGAATGTTGGCTTTGGATTCCAGTTCCTTCTTTTCCAGTTTCCGAGAGATAACACCTGCATTTAGCCTCTTGTTAATGTCTACCAGCTCTGTCCACTTTGAGAACAATAGTACATATTTCTCAGCAATGCACTCATCCGTGATTTCTTCTTCATCACTTTCTTCAGCTTCATTCTCCTCCACCTCGGCTTCTTCTTTCTTGGCACCGTCTTTGGAACCAATGCTGGCACAGTCTGTAGCATAGTCTATCATGCTTGACAGAGCAACAAAGTTACTTATCTCTTCCTCCTCTGGGCTCTCTTCAGTCTCTGCATCACTCCAGCTAACCGTCACGGACTTGCTATTCTTCTTCTTCTTCAGGGTGTTAGCACACTCTGCTTGTATGTGGCCAAATCCTCCATATTCCCTGCACTTTATTCCTTTGGTCCATCCACTTTTTCCATTTTCCTTCTAGTCAGACTGTCTCTCCCGCGACTGGAAATCCACTCTCCTGGTGTCTTGAATTTTAGACCGATTTAGGCTGTTCTGGCAAGCACCCTTACTGTTGATCTTCTTCAATAGTTTATTGAAGTTCTTTGTGAGTAATGCCAGTTCCTCGGTCAATCCATCGGTGGATTCATCGTCTACCACAGTCTCAGCCTTTAAGCCTACAGATTTAACTTTGGGTTCTGGTACAGTCAGGTGTTGTAGTTCATAAGTGCATAGATTGCCAATAAACTCTTTCCAGCCCATGGTCTTTACATTGTTTGCCTCTTCTATAGCAGTCACCTTCATGGCAAATCGTTTAGGCAGAGACCTTAGAATCTTGCACACAACCTTCTCTTCGGGTAAAGCTTCACCAAGAGTAGATGCTTCATTCACAAGGTCACAAACTCTGGCGTTAAAGTCTTTTATAGTTTCATCCTCATATATCTTTAGCTCCTCAAATCGGGATTCAACATCTGAATCCTAGACTGTTTCACCTTGTCAGTTCCTTCAAAGTGAGTGGACAAGGTATCCCATGCCTCCTTAGCACTTTCACAGTTCAGGATGAGTTTGAAAATTGTCTTGTCTACAGCTGAGAAGATGGCATTTAGAGCTTTAGCATTCCCCATGGAGAGACGCTCCTCCTGTTCAGTCCATTCTATCTCTGGTTTAAGCATAACCCTTCCTTCATCAGTTGCCAACAGAGGAGAGTTCCAGCCAGTAGCACAGACCTCCAAGCTTTCTCATCCACATTCTTGATAAATGCCTTCATCCTGGTAGTGTTTGTCGTCTCTTGTGTGAGTCGAACAGTGAGCACAGACTTGTACAACGCGGTGACGACGCCTCTTGAACTCTGAAATAATTTGTGCGCAGCAACAATGTATGAGTTCAAGAACGTATACCAAGTTGCTTACCAACTTGCGGCCTCAATCCTTCTACGACCGCACGAAGACGCGTAGATTAAGTTCATTAATTTCGCTCTTTGATTGATGGCTCTGCAACACGGCATTTCTCAGGTTGTGCGTGTTACTGAATAATGAACCCTGGCCTCCTTTATATAGACCCGTGTGAATCTAGAAGATCAAAAACCCTAGATAAGATATGGATGAAATCAGTTGAGATTTAATCTTGATCTGCATATCTTTATCTCATAAGAACTGGTTTTGATGATGTGGCAGTCTGATAGATTTGATTGAGATCCATTAGTTCAAAAAACTAGGAGCTGTGCTGATTTCTTGGAACTGAATGATTGATCTAGCACAGATCATTTTGCAAGCTTCTTGCACAGATTCGTGTTTTGCCTAGATGGCACTTTTTACTCCAACACTAGCTACCAAGTGACCTATTTAGCTATTTCGATTAACAAGAGGTTATGATGTAAACAAAAATGCAGAAATTAAATGTAGAAAAATAAAAGGTTTTGGTTTGATCAGAGAAAGAATCCTAGGATCAAACTTCATCCGTGCCAACCTCACTAATCATGCAATCATATAACGTAAATCCATCATGCTATCGAATATATAAATAAACCAAAATAACACTAGACAAGCCGCCATCCACGGATCATTGTCTAGATTAATCTCAATTGTTGAACGCCGCCCATCCACGGATGATCAACGATTTCAATTAGTTAAGCTTAGGGTTTTTCAGACAAAAAGTCAACTTTCCTATTAATTCATGTACTACCATTGTAGCTACCATAACCTAATATCAATTTCATATGATCTGGTTAATACCTAGAACTCATTCATCTTTTGGTAATTAACCAAAATATGTTCTAGCATGCAAACATCCCATTCAATGTAAAACTTGCAAGAACGATAAAATTAAGCACAATGAAATTGAATATTCGAGTTGCATTAATGAAAAACGTTCAATTGATCACACGAAGAGTTGGGTACAAGGCACGGGATCCGTAGGATCTCATAATAGAGAAGACTACTCACGATTCATTGTAAGTTAACCAAAAATAGTGTAGAAAAGGAAATTAAGGACGAGGAAATCGTGTAGACGATGTAGCTCATTGAATCCTCAATCTCTCGCGATATTCGGCTCTGTCTTCTTCTCCAAGTTAGGTTTTATCTCTCAATTCAAACACTCGATCGATCTCCGATGTCGCACTATTTCTTGCTCAATTCGTCCACACACTCTTCAATCTGGTTGATCGCCTCTTTATAGCTCATGAAAAAGGGCCAAAAGCCCAAAAACCAAATTAAGAAATCCACGCTTTCTATTTTTGGAAAGTCAGAATTCTGGTTTTTTAATAGGCGAACCGGGAGGTTCTGTTATGAACTGGGCTGTTCAATTAGGGCTGGCTTATACGCGAACTCTCTAACCTTTTGAACCAGGCGGTTCAACTCTGGTGCACTTCCGTGAACCGGGCGGTTAACATCTCAGAGCCTTTTCTCTTGGATTTTTTACTGTCTTAACATCCGAATCTAATCTTAGTGTAAACTACAAAGTTTTAGGCCTTCGAGTTTGTTTTCCAAAAAGCCAAATTTCGACCCATTTTTACATGATATGTGCTCTGGGCATGCAAAATACGTCGCAAAGGTCCGTCTGCTTTGTTTTGTCTTATTTTTGCCCAAATCTTCACTAAATGCTTTGTTTTACTTCGGATCAATCCAAAAGTCTTAGGTATGTGATATTTGACCTAAAACACTAGAAAAGAGATTATATGATAATAAAATATCAGGAAAACAAACATAAACCATCATCGAATGAAGTGAATAATAGGTCAAGAATTCGACTGATCAAAACACTCCACACTTAGGATTTGTTCATCCTGAACAAACATTAAGTTCAAGTCAATAAACTACAGAATACATTTAGCATATGCATTAAGCCTTTAAACCCCTAGGCTGCCCTAGTAGGACGAGTATAGTCTCGTGAAGGTTTTCAGGAATGGGACTACCTACAAATCCCATGTACAACTAACTATCGTGTATGCATGAAATGTTGCTCAACGAGTCATAGTAAAGTCATATCATTCCTCAAATTCATCGTGTTACCTCGACTTCAAGTGAAACATCTTAATCAAAGTTGTTAGACAATCATAGATTACACGAGTTATGCATTCAAACGGTCAATACACACGGCTAGCAAGCGACTAATAACATGTTCTAAATAGTTCTATATGACACGTCTATTTTTACCCTCTTGATTTGTCAATAAAGAGGATCGTAGTAGAGTCAAATAGGATTTATAAATTCGGTAAGACCGAGTCGTACCCAAGGGAGCAATGTAAACTCAGCTACTATATAAAGTTATGCTTCGATTTAGATATTCCGATTCGAATGTTTGAAAGTGTTATTTTTCAAAGTTCTAATTTTATTAAGTTCAATTCAAGGAGGTATTTCAAGGACCTACTTCACCTAATTGTACACTCAAGTCATGCAACTTATCATGTCATGCAATTCATGTTAAAGAAGAATGGAAAAGACCATGCATAAACACGAGCAAGACCAACCTTCGTTGCACCTAAACTCGTCAACTACGCATATAAACTATGGTTAGCCTCTCCTTCAAGCCGACAAACCAATCTAGCTACTTTGGTTTTCTACCAACTATCGTTGTGTACATAACCAAAATAGTTAGTTATATGAACTAGTCTTCTATTCCATTGAAACACGTGTTACCTTCGTAAACACCTTGTTTCAATAAAGTTCTATCAATTTCTGGTTCTAGACTTCACCCTTTCAGTTTATTATTCCTTTACCTAAATGTTAACTTATGCTAGACATTTCGTCAAACACCTAGCATGCATCAACTTATAATGGTATCTCAAATAGAACAACATTCATACGTTAACACAATGAAACATGATTACATAAACATAAACAATCTATTATTGCATAACATTGAGTTTGTGTACAATAGGATCCGTAGGACCCCGAAATAGGGTCACTACTCACGCATCATTTTCTGGGTTTCAAAGTTCATATGTTTGAAAACATAAGAGAATAAAATAAGAATCTATGAAGAAACAAACTTTCGTCGTGTTCTTCGCTTCTTCTTCTCCTCTTCTTCTCTTCTTCCAAACCCTAGATGGTGATCTTCCCTCCTCCCAGCGTCTCGGCGTGAATATGTGTGTATGGATCTTTCCTCCGGTTGGCGGCTGCCTCTCTTTTCTTTTTCTCCAATTTTTGCATTTTTGGCTTTTTGCAAAACCCTATCAAAAATTGGATTTTTGGCCCATTCAGTCTTGCTGTTTCGATTGTGTCACTTATTCGGAATTTTGGTGACACAGAGCACTTTTTGCATGCTTGCTGGAAACTGACATATCACTTGTGTCAACTATTTTGGTGACACAAGCGCAGAGTGAGATGACCTCTTGAGCTTAAATTTTGACATCTTTAACGATTGAATCGGCTCTAGGGGCAAACTACAAAGTTGTAGCCCTTGTTCTAAGCTTTCCAACAAGCTAAATTTCAATGCATTCAGACACCATATGAGCTCTAGGCGTGCACGACAAGTAGGGATGTCGATCCTCCTATTTTTGCACTATTTTCGCCAAAATTCCCACAAAACACTTTATTTCACCTTGGATTCGTTTTTCACCTAAAAAGCATAAAAACAAAAAGTGAGAGCTCATATAAATAAGGTGAATGATCGAAAATTGACTAAATGTGGAGCATAAATATAGCACAAATTTATGCTCATCACTATAGCAACGCAATAAGAATATGAATAGTTACACAAAACATGCTTGCCATTGACCTATGCTATCTAGGGATAGTCCACGGGCTCTTGACGAAAAGCTCATTCTCAAGTACCAAGGACTAGGCAATGACCCATAAGAGAAGAGAAGCCTGGCTTAAGAATTTTCAGAATGATAGTACGAATCAAAATTTCAGTGCAAGCACGAGGATCGTCCCTTAGTTTCTTGTACATGAATTCTCAAAACAAGTTATGACTGCATACAATGAAAAGGTGGAAATACACTACATCAAGCAAAATGGGGCAGGAATTTTTTGGTCATACACAAAGGGTGACTTTTCTCACTTTGCCCTTGGTAGTATTTTTCTATTTTTTCTGCAAAAACAACTATGCTTAGGGTCAATTTTTCACCTTCTTTCGAAAACTCGAAACTTTGTTCTTGATTGGGGGCCTATTTTTCGCCCCTCCTTTGACTATTTTTTTTCTTTCTAACTCCTCACTTAAAACTTGACATAATATATGAATAAAGGCGGGCGCATGTAAATCACAACAAGTGTAGAGAAACACATACTAGTACTAAGGCCACCTAGAAAAAGAAATGGAATTTAAGTTTTTGACATTTTGTACTGGTGCCTACTAAAATCAAGTCTCAAAAATTAACATATATATTTATGAGTGCGGTTCGGGTACAAACCAATTTAAAAATAAAAACTACAAACCAATTTTTAAGCTGACACGTGTCCCATTTAGTCGAAATCCCGGACAAACACACGGAGGAGTATTATAGTCATTCCACACGGAGGGGTATAAACCTAATAATGTTATTTTCAATTCAGTCGAAGAGTTGTTAATGATCTGACTTAAAAGACTTAATGATCAGACTTAAAATAGACAATGATCAAACTTAAAAGACTTAATAAAAAGACTTAAAAATGGAAATGATGAGACTTAAAAAGCAGCAATGATAAGACTTAAAAGACTTAATGATCAGACTTAAAAATAGTTAATGATCAGACTTAAAAGACTTAATGATCAGACTTAAAATAGATAATGATCAGACTTAAAAGGCTTAATGATCAGACTTAAGAGACTTAATAATCAGCTTAAAAGACTTAATGATCAGACTTAAAAAACTTAATGATCAGACTTAAAATAGATAATGATCAGACTTAAAATAGATAATGAAAAGACTTAAAAGACTTAATGATCAGATTTAAAATTAGGTAATGGTCAGACTTAAAATAGATAATGATCAGACTTAAAAGACTTAATGATCAGACTTAAAATAGACAATGATCAGACTTAAAATAGATAATGATCAGACTTAAAAGACTTAATGATCAGACTTAAAATAGATAATGAACAGACTTAAAAGACTTAATGATCATACTTAAAATTAGGTAATGGTCAGACTTCAAATAGATAATGATCAGACTTAAAAGACTAAATGATCAGACTTAAAAATAGCTAATGATCAGACTTAAAAGACTTAATGATCAGACTTAAAAGACTTAATGATCAGACTTAAAATAGATAATGAACATACTTAAAAGACTTAATGAACAGACTTAAAATTAGGTAATGGTTAGACTTAAAATAGATAATGATCAGACTTACAAGACTTAATGATCAGACTTAAAAATAGACAATGATCAGACTTAAAAGACTTAATGATCAGACTTAAAAATGAAAAATGATCAGACTTTAAATAGATAATGATAAGACTTAAAAGACTGAATGATCAGACTTAAAAGACTGAATGATCAGACTTAAAAGACTTAATGATCATACTTAAAATAGATAATAAACAGACTTAAAAGACTTAATGATCAGACTTAAACTTAGGTAATGGTCAGACTTAAAATAGATAATGATCAGACTTGCAAGACTTAATGATCAGACTTAAAAATAGACAATGATCAGACTTTAAATAGATAATGATCAGACTTAAAAGACTTAATGATCAGACTTAAAAGACTTAATGATCAGGCTTAAAAGACTTAATGATCCGACTTAAAAAACGTAATGATCAGACTTAAAATAGATAATGATCGAACTTAAAATAGATAATGATCTGACTTAAAAGACTTAATGATCAGACTTAAAATTAGGTAATGGTCAGACTTAACATAGATAATGATCAGACTTAAAAGACTTAATGATCAGACTTAAAATAGATAATGATCAGACTTAAAAGAGTTAATGATCAGACTTAAAATAGATAATGAACATACTTAAAAGATTTAATGATCAGACTTAAAATTAGGTAATGGTCAGACTTAAAGTAGATAATGATTAGACTTAAAAGACTTAATGATCAGACTTAAAAATAGTCAATGATCAGACTTAAAAGACCTAATGATCAGACTTAAAAGACCTAATGATCAGACTTAAAATAGATAATGAATAGACTTAAAAGACTTAATGAACAGACTTAAAATTTGGTAATGGTCAAACTTAAAATAGATAATGATCAGAGTTAAAAATAGACAATGATCAGACTTAAAAGACTTAATGATTTGACTTAAAAATGGAAAATGATCAGACTTTAAATAGATAATGATAAGACTTAAAAGACTGAATGATCTGACTTAAAAGACTTATTGATCAGACTTAAAATAGATAATAAACAGACTTAAAAGACTTAATGATCAGACTTAAAATTAGGTAATGGTCAGACTTAAAATTGATAATGATCAGACTTACAAGACTTAATGATCAGACTTAAAAAAGGAAAATGATAAGACTTAAAAGACTGAATAATCAAACTTAAAATAGATAATGATCAGACTTAAAAGACTAAATGATCAGACTTAAAAATAAACAATGATCAGACTTAAAATAGATAATGATTAGACTTAAAAGACTGAATGATCAGACATAAAATAGATAATGGTCAGACTTAAAACACTAAGTGATCAGACTTAAAAATAAACAATGATCAGACTTTAAATAGATAATGATCAGACTTAAAGATGTTAATGATCAGACTTAAAATTGGTAATGATCGGACTAAAAATTGGTAATGATCAGACTTAAAGATGGTGATGATCAGACTAAAACTTGGTAATGATCAGACTAAAAATGGTAATGATCAGACTTAAAATTGATAAATGATCAGACTTAAAGAGACAATGATCAGCCGTAAATTTATGTGGATTTATCCTTGAATATTTTTCTTTGGATATCCTTGAATATTTTTCCGATATATCTTAACATTTGTCGTATCATTACCATCTTTTAGTCTGATCAATTTCATCTTTAAGTCTGATCATTACCATCTTTAAGTCTGATCATTACCATCTTTTAGTCTGATCAATTTCATCTTTAAGTCTGATCATTACCATTTTAAGTCGGATCATTACCATCTTTAAGTCTGATCATTACCATCTTTAAGTCTGATCATTAACATCTTTAAGTCTGATCATTAACATCTTTAAGTCTGATCATTACCATCTTTAAGTCGGATCATTACCATCTTTAAGTCTGACATTGTTTTTTAAGTCTGATCATTGTTATTTTATGTCTTATCATTACAATCTTTAAGTCGGATCATTACTGGGTTAAGTCTGATCATTATTTTTTGAGTCTGTTCATTATTTTTTTTAAGTCTGATCATTGTTTTTTTAAGTCTGGTCATTACTGGTTAAATCTGATCATTGTTTTTATAAGTCTGATCATTACCATTTTAAGTCTAATCATTACCATTTTTAAGTCTGATCATTACCATCTTTAAGTCTGATCATTACCATCTTTAAGTCGGATCATTACTGGTTTAAGTCTGGTCATTTTTAAGTCTGATCATTGTTATTTTATGTCTGATCATTAATGGTTTAAGTCTGATCATTAATGACTTAAGTCTCATCATTATTTTTTTTAAGTCTGATCATTGTTTTTTAAGTCTGCTCATTATTGATTTAAGTCTGATCATTGTTTTTTAAGTCTGATCATTGTTTTTTGAAGTCTGATCATTACTGTAGCAATTTTTGGACGATTATACCCCTAATATCTTTTATGTATTTTTAAACAAGTCCGCGTGTGTTTTTTTTATTTACAAAAAGAACCCCGAACGGGATGAATTGTGATTGGTCGATTTTTACATGTGGCATTATTTTTGTGAGTTTGTAGTTTTTATTTATAATTATGGTTTGTATTTGATCCAAACTCTATATTTATAAGATTTATAATATATATTTTAAAAATTAGAAAAATAATAAATTTTGGTAAATTCGGTAAATTTACCGATTTACCGTTTTATCGAAATATCGGTAAAACGGTAAATCGGTAGCGGTAAACAAAATAGAATTTTACATTTCGGTAAATTGGTAAACGATAAAACGGTAATTTATTATTTGCTCTCCCCTAAGTGCACTCCACACTTAAAATTCTGAAATGTCCACACATCATGTAAATGAAAAATGCAACTAACTAATACTTACAGCGCAGGTTACTGCCCGAAGAGGCCAAGTTTAACATCTGGGCGAGACATAGCGAGGGAGATAGTGTCAATCCACCTTCAAATCCCATTGAAATTTATGTCCATCAAGAATGATATGGACGTTAAGTAGAGCATGCAGTCCCTTCAAAAATCCGAGACCCTTAAGAACCAAGGGACTGTAGAGACTCCCTAATAACAGTTTAAAGACGTAAGGCAAGAACTGTCGAAATTTGTCTGGAGGCGGTGCAGCAAGGTATGCATCTTCTAAGCCAACTCCAGCAAGAATACTTCCTTTATACTCTTTAGCTAGGAACTCAGGTTCATATACTTCAAAATTTCCCTTCACTATCGTATGTATGCGTATGCGAGGGTCCTCTTTAAACGAGCTCATGTACACATCAACAAAGTCTTCGTACCTATGATACTTTGATGACTCTTCAGCGTCCAGAGGAACTGGTGGAATGATGTTCTCTTCAGTGTGTTCAGCTAAATGACCTTTTGAAGCAGTCGTAGTGGAGGGAGATGTATCTTCATGTTCTGAGACGTCATCAGTACAAAATTCATCATCCTCCAACTCAGTGTAAGCCTTGGCAACCATTCTCAACACCTCAAAACCATCATCACAAACTGGTTGTTCTAGTTTAGAAGGCATTCCCTTATCCTGATCATCTTCCACGTGGATTGGAAATAAAACTGAAGATGTATGTGCTTCATAGACTTGAACTTCTTGATGATTGGCTATTGTCATCTCGATGTCCTCATCACTGCATTCATTGGTGGCAGCAATGCCTTGTTTCTCTAACTGGTCCTTTAGTATTCTTTGCCTAGTTGTGAGTTGTTCTACCATTTTCCGATGTTCTTTTATCTCCGAAACCGTCTCTTGAGATGTCTCTTATATGTCTCTCGTTGTTCTTCTATTAAGCTAGATTGCATGGCTTCGAGGTTTGACGTTGTTCTAGAGTTCTGATCTCGTTGCGGCTGCATGATGGCGCGTATTTATACGATTCATCGAATAAGTTAAACCCACCAAATTAGACATTTGATGATACGAACAAGTGCTTGTTAATGCCATTTTATGTATACAGGCTATTTTAGAGTCTAAAGAGGAATCACACTTAAAAAGGGAGAATTGTGCCAAAAAGCCAGCATAAGCCCGAGTACCTCAGCCAGGGACCGAGAAACTTCACCCGGGTACCGAGAGCCGTACCCGGGCCCATCTGAGAATGCCAGGTCCTTGTCCCGGGCTCGACCGAGAGAACCAGGTCCCCGTCCGAGCGCGCCCGAGAGTACCGAGCGCCTGTGGCGAGTGCCGAGCGCCTGTGGCGAGTGCCGAGCGCCGAGAACCAAAGCCGGACGCTCGCGTCCGAAGTCTGCGCCCGAGCCCGGTAGACTAAGTGTCAAAGGAGCTTCATTTCAGGCCACGACCTATCTCCGGCGGTGTTCCAGCAAAACCACCTCCAGCAAAGTGATCAAAATGAAAATAAGGTGGACAATGTCAGAAAACCAAGGAGAATGCCCGAGCAGATTGGCAGTTGGCCCAATTCCAAAGCAAAGGCCCCGCGCGCATAGGCACCGAAACCAAGTCGCTCGACCAAACCATGAAACTTGGCAAATCTGGCTCGAGCAAAGTGTTTTAAATTCCTAATAACTCGGACAATCTCACTTACCAGACAAAACGCCCGAGTGGAACCAGCTCAAGCCCCGATCAAGGCCAAACTAGGGCAATTTCGGCCATTTTGGGATTTCGACCATGTTCCGAACAGAATCTGGCCAAACTTCCTTCTTGAGATCATCTTAGAATGACTTTGTCGTTCAGAATACACTCTCCAAAATCCAAGAAGCTCCGACCAAAGCTCCGGCCAGATTCCGGCCATATTCCGGCGAACTCCGGCCAACCTCCGGTGATGCTCTGATTAAGCTCATATCCTCACCACCATGCTCCGGTCATTTCTTGCTCCGGACACATTCCGGTGAAGTCCAACTAAATCCAAACTACTTATTTCCCGGTTGGCCTTACTATTCACTTCGGTTTGCTTTTGGAGTCCGATTGCCTCAACTATCCAAGTCCGGTTGCCTCAACCAAAACCAAGTTGGTTAGTTGCCCTTTGGAGAAGCAATTACAAGTGCACAAGTGGCCAAGTCGTTTGGCTTGAGGAGGTGCAAGAGATAAGTTCAAGAAGTGTGCTTTTTGGAAGAACCAATCAAAATGAAGTCTTTTGGGATATTTCTTCAATCCAAAGCTTAGCCTCCAAGTTTCCTTAGCTTATAAATAGAAGGGCATGCCCTTTAGAATCCTTTGTCCTTAGTTCAAGCTTCGAAATCCAAGTTCTTAGAGAGAAGGGAGCTTAACTCTCTTCTCTTCATCTTCAATGCAAACACACTTTGTTCTTACTTTGTTCTTGATTTCCAAAGCTTTGTTCACTTGTTCTTGAGCTTCAAGCTCTTACTTTCCAGCAAGCACATCTTACTTTCCTTGTATTGTTCTTGATTTGGAGCTCCTCTCCCTTTACTTTCCTTGTTGTTCTCTTACTTTCTTGTCGGTTTTCTTACTTTCTTATCTTGTTACCATAGCCACGATGATGGAGCGTATTTATACGACTCATCGAAACAGTTAAACCCACCAAATTAAACACTTTGTCTTATCAAATATTACTTGTTAGTTCCACTTTTGTTCTACAGGCTATTTTGAGGTTTAGAGAGGAAACACGCTTAAAAAGGGAGATTTAAGCCAAAATCATCACCAGGCTATCGCCCAGGTCGCGACCAGCGCGCCCTGCCGAGGCTCCAAGGGCCTAGATCAAGTCGCTCGAGCAAACCACCTAATCTGACAATTCCACCTCGACCAAAATGTTCCAAATGGAAAATAAGGTGGAAGATGTCGAAACTCCAAGGCAAACGCCCATGCCGATTGACAGTTGGCCCACATCCAATTCAAAGGTCCCGCGCGCACAAGCACCAAAACAAAGTTGCTCGACCAAACCATGGAATCTGGAAAATCTGGCTCGACCAAAGTGTTTAAAATGTCAAATGACTTGGTGAATCTCAAATTCCAGACAAAACGCCCGAGTGAATTCATCCATGGCCGAGAAAATCATGTCGCGCCTAGGTAGCGCCCGAGCCACGCCCAGGTCCTGACCCGAGCACGCCCGAGACCAGCGTCCGTGGCCTGCGCCCACGCTGAACTTCAAATCAGGCCACGACCATGTTCCGACCAGATTACGGTAAAACGGTCTCGACCATTAGTCTTAGAATTGCTTCAACATTCAAAATATGCAATCCAAGAGCAAAGCACCTCCGACCAAAAATCCGGCCAAAAATCCGGCCAACTCCGGCCAAGCTCCGGCGAGCCTCCGGTTGAGCTCCGATCAAGGGCATCCATGGACCAATCATGCTCCGGCCAAACTCCGGCGAAGACCAACTAAATATCTTGAAGATCCAATATTCCTGGTTGGTTTCTAACTAGTTTAGTCGGTAGATCTTTTAGGATGAAACTACCCTTGTAACCAATAACCAAGCCTCAACCAAGCTCAACTAAGGCAAGTGGTTGCCCTTTGAAGCCCTAGCCGCCCATGTGATCTCCATGTGCCACCCTTTGGCTCATCCAAAATGCAACCGAAGAGGAACTAAGTCTAAACCGGAGTTGGGGAGGAACTAGAGGCATTGGGAGAGAACTAAAGCCAAGTGGGGAGCAAAATATCTCCCCTAAACCGCCACTCCATGGCTATAAAAGGAGGTGCACCCCTCCTTGAATTATCATCCCAAAATCATCTCATCACAACTTCTCTCTTGTACTCTTGTTTGTTCTTGAAGTACATCTCTCTTGTTCTTGAATACTCTTGTTTGTTCTTGAGTATTCTTGCTTGTTCTTGCTTGTTCTTGAGTTACTCTTATTTGTTCTTGAGTAATCTCTTGTTTGTTCTTGAGTTACTTCTTTCCAAAACCTTATTTTCTTGTCTTTGATTTTCAAATTCCATTTACTTTCTGTTGTACCTAGCTATGGTATTCACCTCAATGAATATTCGTAGCTAAACCCTTCATTCGGTTGAAGGGGAGTACTTGTATCATGCAAGCGTTTTAGACCCTTTTCTTAGTGCTACTATTGTATTCAAGCTTGTTCTAGGTGCTTATAGTCACTTGGTTTGATCGGAAATGAGAGATCAAGTGACTGCACATAGGCTAATATACCTTGAAATGGGGTATTAGTCTAGCTAGAACAAGTGTTCTATGTCTTGAAATGGACTAGACGGTGTGGCAAGAGCTTGAAATGGCCTTGTTACGGGTTGTATCTTGAAATGGAACAACCCACACCTTTGAATACTTAGTATGATCATTAGCGGTCCATGATGAACGAGTTGTGATACAAGGCCCCTAAACCGAATTCTTTCCTTTGATCAAAACACCACCTTGCAATTTACTTTTAGTACCAATATCAACTGCTTACTTTCAGTACCCATATCAACTGCTTACTTTTTGCAAGTCTTGTCCTTCAAGCATTTACTTCTCGCAAGTCTTGTCCTTCAAGCATTTACTTCTCGTAAGTCTTGTCCTTCAAGCACTTTAGTTTTACGTACTTACTTTCCGTAAGTCTTGTCCTTCAAGCACTTTACTTTTACGTACTTACTTTCAGCAAGCCTTGTCCTTCAAGCACTTTACTTTTATGCATTTACTTTCAGTATTTACTTTTTATCATTTACTTCCAGTACTAAAACCACAATCAACCCTAACTGTATTTATTTTTGTGACATTTTCACGGAGAACTACTATCCCCTAATTCCCTTGGGTTCGACCCCTACTTACCGCTTTACTAATCCAATAGTGAAGTCACAAGTAGTGGACTTATAAATTAATTTTGTGCATTTGCCTCGCGACAAGGTATCTGTCAAAAATTGGCGCCGTTGCCGGGAAATTAGTTAACAATCGGATAAAGTTCTTCAATTTTGTACTAGCTTCTGCATAACCATGTCTCGTGTAGGAAGCCACCATGACTATCAGGATGATGACTAGATGAATCTGTACGATCAAAACAATGAGGTGCCACCCCCATTTGTTGACGATCTGGAACAGCTCATCCGAGACCGAAGAGCTCGTGATAGGGAAGCCGCCCGAAGAAACCAAGGGCCACCCGAGAACCGAAATGAAGCTGGCTGATGGACCATAATTGTATGAATCATAAACACAGTTAAACCCACCAAATTAGACTCTTTGTCTATTTAACTTTTGCTTGTTAGTTTCGATATTTATCTACAGGGTATTTTGAAGTCTAGAGAGAATACAGGCTAAGGAGGACTTTTAAAGCTGAAAATGAATTACAAGTCACTCCAGGCCACGATCAGATTCCGACTGTACAACTTTCATAAACCTGACATGGAATCACTCAAAACAAGTCCAACCGAAGAGCAACCAGAGTCAGTCCGGAGCTGAAAAGACCGATGGCTTTTTGGGATGAGACCACAAAACTCACTCCACCACTCCCCCTCCTCCACATGGCCGGCGGCTAAGAGAACTTCCCCTCCCCTCATGACATGTGGCCGGCGGCTTTGGGAGGTGATGACTCACCCCGATGGCTTTTGCTTCTCCTCCCATTTTGTGACATGTGGTGGCTTCTCATCCACATCCATCTTCTCCTCTTAGCCTATAAATAGAGACCTCCATTGCCTTTGTAAAACATCCCACAATCACAAGTTCTTTAGAGAGATAGAGGGCTTAACCCTCTTCTCTTCACTTTCAATACACATTTTGTTCTTCATTTTGGAGCTACTTTTCCTTGCTTGGATCTTGCTTAGGAGCTCCTCTCCTCCACTTATTGTAGGTACAAAAGCCACGGCTTTCTCTTTCCTGACTTGTCCTTTACTTTCCGTATATATTGTTCTTACTTTAAAGTTATTCTCCTTTTCGGTATCCTTGTTCAAAGCCATGGTTTGCTTGTATTCCTTGACATGAATACAAGTAGCTAAAGCTTGTATTCGGTAGAGGGGGTATTTATATCATAAACCGTTCTAGACTCTATGCTTAATGCTACTTAGTGTTTCAAAACTTGTTCTATGTGCCACATATTAGGTTAGAACTTCCAAGGTTGAGTGGATGCTTTAACGGGCAAAGCTCTTCCGTGGGGTTCGTGAACATACTCGGGTAAGTGGATGCTTTAACGGGCAAAGCTTATCTGAGGAGTTCGAACTCTTTTAAAAACCATTTGGTTGATCGTAACTGAAGATCAAATGGATGCACATAAGGCTAAGATACTTCGAAAGGAGGAATTAGTCTAAATAGAACAAGTGTTCTAAATGATGTGGAAAGTCTTGTGCTAGAAATAGCCTCGATTCATCTTTGAACACTTAGTATGATCGTTAGAGGTCAATGATGAACGATGATATGATATGAAACCCCTAAACCGAATCCTTTCCTTACAGTCTATTATCAACTGTTGTAATTTACTTTCAGTTCTCAAAGCACACTCAAACCCAACCCCAATCGCATTTAAGTTATGCATAAGCTTTATTAAAGAACAACTAATCCACCAATTCCCTTGGGTTCGACCCCTACTTACCACTTGCTACCCAGTAGTGAAGTCGCGAGTAGCGGAGATATAAATTTATTTTTGCACAGAGAACATCGCACCTTAACGACAGTGTGGTGGGCTCCGTCACTGGCCCAGAGCAGCCCCTTAGAAATCCACCCCCTCCTCAACATCAACAAATACCAAGGCAAGAACCCATCTTCGATGAATACTATGGGGATAACAACTATCGCGACCCGACCATGAAAGAACTTTCCGCACCGGATTTCAGAAACAAACCATGGTGTATATATGAGGGCCCGGAACTAGAAAACATTGCCATCAACACATCCGTGGTCCACAACTTGCCCAAGTTCTCAGGAGCTCATGGAGAATCTGCGACAACTCATCTCCTACGCTTACATGGCATTTGCCAAAATCTAAAGCCCAATGGAGTAAATGTAGAGAACTTCAAATTGAGGGCTTTCTACTTTTCTTTCATTGACTCGGCAAACAACTGGTTCCTTTCATTACCATCGGGGAGTATCAGAACGTGGGCTCAGATGCAAAAGAAATTCCTGGACAAATACTACCCGGCAGGAAGAGCAATGCAAGTAAGAAGACAACTGCAGGACATAAGGCAAGGGCCTAATGAGACCATGTATGACTACCTGGAAAAATTCAATCGCCTGGAGAGAAGCTGCTGTAACCTCGGACTGCCCGAGAAACTCATCATCGAGTACCTCATCGATGGATTGAAGCCCTTAGATAAAATGCTCCTAGATGCCTCAGCTGGAGGATCAATGATGAATTTATTGTTAAACGGTAAAAGGCAACTCATCTCCGATGACGCCGAAAATGCCCGATTTAGAGAGGAGACAACTCGGCAGGAAGGATTTACACGCACCAAGGACGTGGCAAGAGCCGAAGCACCAGTAAACACAGTGCCTGAGGAGATGAAGCAAATGAAAGAGATGATGATCCAACTCCTACGAAGACAGCCAGTTCAAGCTAAGCCTTGCGAGTTTTGTGGTTCTATGGACCACAAAACTGACGCATGCCCAACATTAATAGAGGAAGAACCGGAAGAAGTGAATTTAATGGGAGGATACCAAGGATACAACAACAACAACAATAGAGCCGGACCAAATCGGCAGTATGGTCAAGTAACCGGCCCAAACTGGAAAAACAACAGCTATCCTCCGAGGGAAACACAGCAGGCCGCCCCTCAACCAGCTCAGTCATTCTACCAACCGCCCCACCGGCAGTACAACCAAAACATCCCACCAGCGGGCCAATATCAGCAAAGGGGACCGAATCAGTATCAGGCAGGCTCAAGCAATCATCAAGGGCCAAACCAGTACCAAGCCGGTCCAAACCACCAAAGTTTGAGCAAACCAATCGAGGATGTTGTGAAAGAGTTGGCTAGCACAGTACGTCAAAATATGGCAAAAACTGATGGAGCAATTGCAGATTTGGCCAAGACAATGGCCCAGCTTGCTACCACGGTCTCCAAGCTGAAAAATGAACATGGCCGGCTACCTTCACAAAACATCCAGAACCCAAGGGGAAACGTAAATGTCGTGACTCTTAGGAGTGGGAAAAAGCTAGTCGATGAACCCATGGAGCAAGAGGAAGACGAAGGCCCAAAATTGCCCGAAGAAGAGAGGGACACGCCCGAGGAAAGCAGGGGCGCAACCGAGAGAAGCAAGGATGCGCCCAAGGAATGCAGGCCAGGCCCGGTTCTAGCGACCGAAGAAGCCAAGGCACCGGGCACTCCTTGGAAAATAAGGTGGAAGATGTCGAAACTCCAAGGTGAACGCCCATGCCGATTGACATGGAAAATACGTTCACCTTAGAGTTTCGACATCTTCCAAGATCAGCGCCGCTCTTCCATTTCCAGTACCGGCCCGAATACCAAAACAACAGGTCATGGATAAGGACGTGTTTGAATTATTCAGTAAAGTCGAGATCAACATTCCCCTCTTGGAGGCCATCAAGCAAATCCCTCGATATGCTAAGTTTTTAAAGGAGCTTTGCACCAACCGGAGGAGGAATACTCAAACTGATCAAGAGCTGATAAGTAGAAATGTGTCGGCCGTCATGCAACGAAAAGTGCCCCCCAAGTGTGGTGATCCGGGGACTTACACCATTCCATGCATAATTGGCAACATCCGGATCGAGAACTGCATGCTAGACCTTGGAGCATCAATTAACGTCTTGCCCTTCTCTCTCTACTCATGCCTTAGGATTGGGCCACTAGAACCCACCGGTCTCACTATCCAGCTGGCGGACCGATCTTGCAAACAGCCCGAGGGCAAAATAGAAGACGTCCTAGTTCAAGTAGGCGAATTGGTGTTCCCAGCAGACTTCTAGGTCCTAAAAATGGAGAATGGCGGACCAACAGACCATGCACCTATCCTTCTCGGCCGTCCATTTCTCAAAACATCACAAATGAAGATAGACTGTGGAAGTAGGATGCTCTCAATGGAGGTGGAAGGAGAGACCTTTAGCTTCGACATATTCAGAGCAATGAAGCATCCCATGGAGTTCAAAGAAGTACACGCTCTTGACACTTTGGACGATTTAGTCCAAGAAGTTCAACCAGAACCAAGAGCAGATTCCTTAGAACTCATACTCAATGGAGCCAAGAGCTCATACGAATTGGCCGAGGGCTTGCATGAAACACTAGCCCACTTGACGATCTCGGAGCCTCTCACACCAGGATATGAAGTCAATGAGGTAAAGCTATTCAAGTCCAATACTTTTTTGCCCTCAGTTATGCAAGCTCCCGAAATAGAATTAAAGCCCCTGCCCAGACATCTGAAGTACGCATTCCTAGGGGAAAATAACACACTCCCAGTAATCATCAAGAGTGGTGACAGAGCGTTTCCTTGTCGCGAGGCAGTCTGTACAAATAAATTTATAAGTCCGCTACTCGTACTCTACTATTGGGTAGTAAAGCGGTAAGTAGGGGTCGAACCCAAGGGAATTAGTGGATAGTTGTTCTTTCGAAGATGGAAATTAAGACAGTTGGGGGTTGGTTGTGATTTTAGTACTAAAAGTAGCATGGGTTGGTTGTGATTTTAGTACTGAAAAGTAAATTACTGAAAGTAAAGAAAGTAAATACGAGATTGAAAGTAAATACTGAAAAGTAAAGTGCTTGAAGGACAAGACTTGCTGAAAAATAAGTGCGTAAAATAAAATGCTTGAAGGACAAGACTTGCTGAAAGCAAGCAGTTGATATGGACTGAAAGTAAATGACTAGAAAGTAAGCAGTTGATAGTAAGACTGAAAGTAAATGACATGTGATGTTTGAATCAAAGGAAAGATTCGGTATCAGGGGCCTTGTATCATAGTCCATTTATCATTGACCTCTAATGATCATACTAAGTGTTCAAAAGTGTATCAAGGCTATTCCTAGCACATGACTTGCCACACCGTCTAGTCTTTTGCAAGACAAAGAACTCTTGTTCTAGTATGTGCATCCATCTGATCATCATTCCTAATAAACCAAATGGTGTTTAAAAGAGGTTGACTTCCACAGATAAGCTGTGCTCTTCCGAGCCTCCACTTATCCACGGAAGATCACGAACCCATGGCAAAGCTTTGCTCTTCCAAGCATCCACTCAACCAATGGAGTTCTGACCTAATATAAGGCACCTAGAACAAGTTGAACACAAAGAGGCACTAAGAGAAGGGTCTAAAACATTTTATGATACAAGTACACCCCTTCAACCGAATGAAGGGTTTAGCTACGAATATCCATAGGGGTGGATATCATAGCTAAGTACTGAGTAAAGTAAAGGTTTTAAAAGACAGGAAAGTAAAGGTTTTTGGAAATAAAAACAAGGAAAGTAAAGGGAGAATACTCAAGAACCAACAGGAGTAAACTCAAGAAAAACATAAAGTAAAGGAAATGCTTAAGTACTTCAAGAACCAACAAGAGTACTTAAGAACAAACATCAATATCAAAGTAAAGTGTTTACATGATTGTGCCCTAAATCTAGAGAGAAGTGAGAGCTTGTATGAGATGATTGTTGTGAATGGGATGATTTACAAAGGGAAGGGAAGTATGGTATTTATAGGCATGGAGGAGGAGAAGATGTGGAGGAGAGGAGAACACATGTCACATGGGGGGTGGAAGAGCACAAAGCCGCCGACCTTAGGTGTCTCTTCCCCTTAGCCGCCCCCCATGTGTCATCTTGACACTCAAAGCCGCCGGCCTTAGGTGGAGGAGAAGAGAGTTTGAGTGGATTGTGATATTTTCTCCCCAAAAGCCATCGGTTGTGATATAACTCTGGTTGCCCTTTGGTTGCCTCTTTGGTTGCCCTTTGGTTGCTCCTTAGTTGACATCAAAAGATGAGGAACTTAGACTTGGCATTTCACTTGTGTTCTTGATCTTTGTTGGAATAAGTCATTGGGACTTAGTTGTGGCTTGATCGGAGTATTGTCGGAGTATAGCCAGTTCTGACTTGTAATTCACTTTCAGTGTTAAGAACTTCATTTTAGCTCGTTTCATCTTTACTCCTTGAAATAGCCTGTAGAACAAAAGTGAAACTAACAAGTAAAAGTTGTCAAGATAAAGCGTCCAATTTGGTGGATTTAACTGTCTTAATGAATCATATAAATATGGTCCATCAAGTGGCTTGGAAGCAGACCAGGAACGTCGATTGGTGAAAGTGCTGAGACAACACAAGTTGGCTATTGGATGGACTCTAGCCGACTTAAGAGGAGTTAGCCCGGCAGTATGCATGCATCGCATCTTACTCGAGGATGGAGCTAAGCCGTCAAGAGAACCTCAGCGACGACTCAACCCAATTATGATGGAGATCGTCCAGAAGGAAATACAGAAACTACTGGATGCGGATGTCATCTATCGAATCTCGGATAGCCAGTGGGTAAGCCCGGTCCACGTGGTCCCAAAGAAAACTGGGATCACAGTTGAAGAAGATGCCGAAGGAAAAATGGTGACAACAAGGGTCAAGAACGGCTGGAGAATGTGCATTGACTACAAAAAATTGAATGCCGTCACAAGGAAGGACCATTTCCCTCTGCCATTCATCGATCAAATGCTAGACCGATTGGCAGGAAAGCCATACTTTTGCTTCCTGGACGGGTTCTCGGGCTATAACCAGATTCCCATAGCGCCTGAGGACCAAGAGAAGACTATATTCACCTGCCCATTCGGTACATTCGCCTTCAGAAGGATGTCATTCGGCCTATGCAATGCTCCGGGGACTTTTCAAAGAGTGGTGACCAGCATTTTCTCGGACATGATCGGAACATTCATTGAAGTCTTCATGGACGACTTCACCATCTATGGAGACACATTCGACGCTTGCCTAAACAACTTGAGCACGGTTTTGGCACGGTGTGTGTCAATGAACTTAGTGCTCAACTATGAGAAGTGCCATTTCATAGTAACACACGGAGTAGTCTTAGGGCATGTCATCTCACAAGAAGGCATAGAGGTGGACAAAGCTAAAATAGACCTAATCATGACTCTACCATACCCCTCCACTGTTCGAGACATCCAATCTTTCCTTGGGCATGCGGGATTTTACCGACGATTCATCAAGGACTTCTCAAAAAGGGCGTTGCCTCTATCCACTCTTCTCCAAAAAGAAGTCCCTTTTGAATTCACCAATGCATGCAAGGAGGCCTTTGATGATCTAAAGACAGCCCTCACTAGCACACCTATCATCCAAACACCGGATTGGGAGCAGCCATTCGAAATCATGTGCGACGCGAGCGATTACGTCGTAGGGGCAGTGCTCGGCCAAAGAATTAACAAGAAGGCGGTAGTCATCTACTACGCCTCGAGGACCCTTGATACAACCCAAAGGAATTACTCCACCACCGAGAAGGAACTCTTGGCCATTGTATTCACTCTAGAGAAGTTCCGAGCCTACTTGCTCGGACCAAAAGTAATTGTCTTCTCAGACCATGCGGCCATCCGGTACCTAATGAAGAAGAAAGAAGCTAAACCTAGGCTTATACGGTGGATCTTACTACTGCGAGAATTCGATGTGGAGATAAGGGACAAAAAGGGAATAGAAAACACGATAGCTGACCATCTAAGCCGAATTGTCCGAGAGGAAGAAGAAGGGCAAATCACCGAGTCATTTCCAGATGAGCATCTCTATGCGGCTTCAACAAAAGTGCCATGGTATGCTCCGATTGTCAACTACCTAGTAAGAGGTATGTTTCCGCCCTCTTTTACTAAGGCACAATGCATGAAACTTAGGCATGATGCTAGACATTACATATGGGATGATCCTTATTTGTGGAAAATAGGAGCAGATCAATTACTTAGGAGATGCATCCCCGATAGTGAAATAGCTTCTGTCATTAGCTTTTGCCATGAGTTTGCATGTGGAGGACACTTCGGGCCTAAGAGAACGGCTAGGAAAATCTTAGATAGCGGCTTCTTTTGGCCGAGTGTATTTAGAGATGCTTATGAGAAATGTAAGAAGTGTGATAGGTGCCAAAGAGTAGGGAATGTGTCAGCTAGGAATGAAATGCCTCAAGTTCCCATCTTGGTCAATGGTGTCTTTGACATTTGGGGCATTGATTTCATGGGGCCATTCCCAGTTTCATGCGGTTATACTTACATTCTGGTTGCTGTAGATTATGTGTCAAAATGGGTAGAGACTAAGGCCACCAGGTGCGACGATGCAAAGACTGTCGTAGAATTTCTGCGTACTAACCTGTTTTGTAAGTACGGAGTACCCAAGGCCATAATCAACGACCAAGGAACGCATTTCTGCAACCGCATGATGGCCGCCAACCTTGAAGCACTACCATGTCCACCACCGGACAGCCACGACATATCATCCCCAAACCAATGGTCAAGCGGAGATCTCCAACCGTGAAATCAAAGGTATTTTAGAAAAGATGGTGAAGCCGGCAAGGAAAGATTGGAGTCAAAGGCTAGACGAAGCGCTATGGGCCTACAGAACTGCCTATAAAACGCCGATAGGGACTTCTCCCTTTCGGTTAGTTTATGGAAAGGCATGCCATCTCCCGGTGGAGTTGGAGCATAAAGCCTACTGGGCGCTCAAGCATTGCAATCTGGATTTGAAGGCCGCCGGACTGGACAGGAAGCTTAATATATGCGAGCTTGAGGAATTACGACTTGAGGCCTATGAAGGGCAAACGGACTACAAAGCACGAACCAATTATATCATGATAAATTCATCCTCCGGTGCTTATTTGAGGAAGGACAACAAGTGCTGGTCTACTCCTCACGACTGAAGTTGATGCCCGGGAAGCTTAAATCTAGATGGACCGGCCCCTTCACAATAACTAAGGTATTCAACCATGGGATGCTTGAGTTAGAAAGCTTAAAAAATGGGAGCCTATTTAATGTGAATGGGCAGCGGGTCAAACACTACCATGGCGAGATCGACTTGACAACTCAACATTATGACCTAGCCGAGCCACCAGACCCCTCCTGAGTGAGGTACCGTCGAGCTAACGACGTTTAACAAAGGCACTGGTCGGGAGGTAACCCGACATCTATCTTACTTTCAGTCACTTTATTTTATGTCATTTAGTTTTTGCCTTAAGTCATTCTCACCTATCCTGTATATATTTGCTTGCAATTGACTTTTGAACTATCTCGTGCTGTGAGGCACGCCCTCGTTCAAAAGTGTGGGGTGAGAACTGCCTTTGCACATAATCATTTAACATGCTTTCTTTTTCCTTTTCCCTTAATATTATCTTTTAGAAAATATGAACTTGAGAATGTGAAAAAGGTAGATCTAAATTCAAGCATTTACCTTGTGAAATCTCAACTGTATAAAAACTTAGGATGTAACTTCTCATTTGTCCCTTTGTGCTGAGATATACAGGGGGTGTGGAGTTGATATAAAATGCCCTAGAGAGGCTTGGCAAGCACTCGAAGGACTGGATTTCGCTATATGGTTTACGAAGTCAGTTGAGGCTGCACTTCTGGTTTCAGTAGATTCAGAGTCATCTCCGCCATGTAACGTTTATGCAAGAGGCAGGACGGGAATCAAACCGTTCTATCACTAGTCCGAGTAGCCGAGAAAATAGGTGAGCGACCCTCATCTTGACCCGCGCGAAACGGCGAAGATGAGAAAGAGCGGGGAGGTATTTCCATATGCTCTCGGGCAATGAGTGGACCTCCCAAAAGATCGAGAAAGTGGACAAGCCAATCACAAAGGAGCAAGTACTCAAAGAGCAAATCAAAGGCCAAAGGCCAGTGTGAAAGTTTTAGCCGAAACAAAAGTGAAGAAACTCCAATTCAAAATCAAGGGCCGAAGGCCAAATCACTTCAAAAGCTGTCCCTCATCAAAAGGAAATCAAAAGAGCTCAGATCATTGAAACCCGAACCAAATCATGTGCTAGAGAAAGCTACAAGAAAACCATATAGTGCGAGTCGGTCCCAAGAATGCAGTCCAGGAGCCTGAAAAGGGCTATCTCTCGAATCATCTGAATTAAATTGCATCTCGGCTCTAAGGTACAAGTATCAAGTTTCTTCTATTTATTTACACAGTTTATTTTGGTAACAAGTAAGTATTGCATGGATAGGATAAATCTAGTACCACGTGCTCACTTTCGTATTTAGAACTTTAGCATGGAGTATGTATACCTCTTTCAAATAGCATTGTTCGGGATGAACAAGTATAAGTGTGGGGTGATTTGATGGAGCGTATTTATACGACTCATCGAAACAGTTAAACCCACCAAATTAAACACTTTGTCTTATCAAATATTACATGTTAGTTCCACTTTTGTTCTACAGGCTATTTTGAGGTTTAGAGAGGAAACACGCTTAAAAAGGGAGATTTAAGCCAAAATCATCACCAGGTCATCGCCCAGGTCGCGACCAGCTCGCCCTGCCGAGCCTCCAAGGGCCTAGATCAAGTCGCTCGAGCAAACCACCTAATCTGACAATTCCACCCCGACTAAAATGTTCCAAATGGAAAATAAGGTGGAAGATGTCGAAACTCCAAGGTGAACGCCCATGCCGATTGACAGTTGGCCCACATCCAATTCAAAGGTCCCGCGCGAACAAGCACCAAAACCAAGTTGCTCGACCAAACCATGGAATCTGGAAAATCTGGCTCGACCAAAGTGTTTAAAATGTCAAATGACTTGGTGAATCTCCAATTCCAGACAAAACGCCCGAGTGAATTCATCCATGGCCGAGAAAATCATGTCGCGCCCAGGTAGCGCCCGAGCCACGCCAGGTCCTGACCCGAGCACGCCCGAGACCAGCGTCCGAGGCCTGCGCCCACGCTGAACTTCAAATCAGGCCACGACCATGTTCCGACCGGATTCCGGCAAAACGGTCTCAACCATTAGTCTTAGAATTGCTTCAACATTCAAAATATGCAATCCAAGAGCAAATCACCTCAGACCAAAAATCTGGCCAAAATTCCGGCCAACTCCGGCCAAACTCCGGCGAGCCTCCGGTTGAGCTCTGATCAAGGGCATCCATGGACGAATCATGCTCCGGCCAAACTCCGGCGAAGACCAACTAAATATCTTAAAGATCCAATATTCCCGGTTGGTTTCTAACTAGTTTAGTCGGTAGATCTTTTAGGATGAAACTACCCTTGTAACCAATAACCAAGCCTCAACCAAGCTCAACTAAGGCAAGTGGTTGCCCTTTGAAGCCCTAGCCGCCCATGTGATCTCCATGTGCCACCCTTTGGCTCATCCAAAATGCAACCGAAGAGGAACTAAGTCTAAACCGGAGTTGGGGAGGAACTAGAGGCAATGGGAGAAAACTAAAGCCCAGTGGGGAGCAAAATATCTCCCCCTAAACTGCCACTCCATGGCTATAAAAGGAGGTGCACCCCTCCTTGAATTATCATCCCAAAACCATCTCATCACAACTTCTCTCTTGTACTCTTGTTTGTTCTTGAAGTACATCTCTCTTGTTCTTGAATACTCTTGTTTGTTCTTGAGTATTCTTGCTTGTTCTTGCTTGTTCTTGCTTGTTCTTGAGTTACTCTTGTTTGTTCTTGAGTAATCTCTTCTTTGTTCTTAAGTACTCTTGTTTGTTCTTGAGTTACTTCTTTCCAAAACCTTATTTTCTTGTCTTTGATTTTCAAATTCCATTTACTTTCTGTTGTACCTAGCTATGGTATTCACCTCAATGAATATTCGTAGCTAAACCATTCATTCGGTTGAAGGGGAGTACTTGTATCATGCAAGCATTTTAGACCCTTTTCTTAGTGCTACTATTGTATTCAAGCTTGTTCTAGGTGCTTATAGTCACTTGGTTTGATCAGAAATGAGAGATCAAGTGACTGCACATAGGCTAATATACCTTGAAATGGGGTATTAGTCTAGCTAGAACAAGTGTTCTATGTCTTGAAATGGACTAGACGGTGTGGCAAGAGCTTGAAATGGCCTTGTTACGGGTTGTATCTTGAAATGGAACAACCCACACCTTTGAATACTTAGTATGATCATTAGCGGTCCATGATGAACGAGTTGTGATACAAGGCCCCTAAACCGAATGCTTTCCTTTGATCAAAACACCACCTTGAAATTTACTTTTAGTACCAATATCAACTGCTTACTTTCAGTACCCATATCAACTGCTTACTTTCCGCAAGTCTTGTCCTTCAAGCATTTACTTCTTGCAAGTCTTGTCCTTCAAGCATTTACTTCTCGTAAGTCTTGTCCTTCAAGCACTTTACTTTTACGTACTTACTTTCATTAAGTCTTGTCCTTCAAGCACTTTACTTTTACGTACTTACTTTCAGCAAGCCTTGTCCTTCAAGCACTTTACTTTTACGCATTTACTTTCAGTATTTACTTTTTATCATTTACTTCCAGTACTAAAACCACAATCAATCCCAACTGTATTTATTTTTGTGACATTTCCACGGAGAACTACTATCCCCTAATTCCCTTGGGTTCGACCCCTACTTACCGCTTTACTAATCCAATTGTGAAGTCATAAGTAGTGGACTTATAAATTAATTTTGTGCATTTGCCTCGCGACAAGGTATCTGTCACACGACTACTTGTATTCCTTCACATGAATACAAGTAGTTAAAGCTAAGTTCTTGTTACAAAAGCTCACGGTTTCATTTCCTTTAGTTTCTTGTCAAAACCAAAGTCCTCTTTTTACTTTCCTTGTTCTTGTTTTCTTGTTTTCTTTCGTAAGTATGGTGCTTGTATTCCTTACCATGAATACAAGTAGCTAAGCATATTCGGTCAAAGGGTGTTCATACTTGTGTATGCATCTTGAGACTTGAACTTAATGCTATTTTGTGTCAACTAGTTCGGTGCCATTATTCGGTTGAACGACAAGGCTAAGTGGATGCTCAAAAGAGGAAAGCTTAGCCGAGTAGTTCAATCTTGATTAGACAACTAGGCTATGTGGATGCTCGAAAGAGAAAAGCTTAGCCGAGTAGTTTACTCTTCCTTAAGTCGCTTGGTTGATCGTAACTGAAGATCAAGTGGCTGCACTTAGAACTAGAAGTCTATGTCTTGATTTTGGAGTAGATTGTGGTGTAAGCGCTTGAAAAAGCCTTACTTTAGGGGTTAAGTCTTGAAAAGGAATAACTCCACACTTATGAACACAAAGTAAGATCATTTGACGTCCATGATGGTTGTCTCACAAGTAGAGACCCTAGACTGAATATCTTTCGTCCTTACTTACCTATTATTTACTTTTAGTACTTTACTTTTCTGTCATTTACATTTCAGCAGTTTACTTTTCTGCACTTTACTTTACGCACTTTACATTTCAGTCTTTATTTTACGCACTTTACTTTCAGTATTTACTTTACGCAGTTTACTTTCCGCACTTTACTTTCATTACAGACGTTTTCAACATCAATCCAACATAACATTTGGCACGTATTGCGCTTGAAATACAGCGTGCGACAAACCAAAAGTGTGTTGCGGTTGATATTGAACTCGACTGTTCCAGCACTTTACTTTCAGTATTTACTTTACGCAAATTACTTTCCGCACTTTACTTTCATTACAGACGTTTTCAACATCTATCCAACATAACATTTGGCACGTATTGCGCATGAAATACAGCGTGCGACAAACCAAAAGTGTGTTGCGGTTGATATTGAACTCGACTGTTCCAGCACTTTACTTGCCAGCAATTTACTTTTCAGTATTACTTTCAGTTTAAACCACTCAAACCCAACCTGTATTTACTTTTATTTTCCTTTTCTTTTCAAGAACAACTACTCCACACTGACTCTCTTGGGTTCAACCCCTACTTACCGCTCTACTAATCCAATAGTGAGTCACGAGTAGTGGAACTATAAATGTAAATTTGCAGCGTATCAACGACGCGCTGTCACTGCATTTGATTCTGGTAGCTCTCATAACAATGACCATCTTGATAATATGATTGATCATAAAACTGATGATGTTGCTGCTGCGACTGGTCCTAGTTACTCTCATAGTAGTGGTCATTTTGATGACAGGGTCTTGGTAATTCCACAGTCTTCCGAAGGTGACTTAATGTCGCAGCAGTTTCCCTAGACGATATTTCCTGCTCCGCTAAGAAGCTGGCCAACATAGACTCTAAACGGATGATCCAATGGTGTCCTGAGACTGTTACTGTGCAAGTGATTCTGGTAGCTCTCATAATAAGGATCATCTTGATAATAATGTTGATCATAGAACTGATTTTGATTTCCTTCCCAATTTGTAACATATGAATATGTCTAACAATAAGGCTCTTCCCTTGGGTAGGCGTCTTGATGACCAAAAGAGAATATCGTCGCAACATTCAAAATAAAAGTGCTTAGTGAAGGTCAGAAGTATATAGAGTATGTACAAGGAAGTAATAAAAAATGGAATAGTCTAAACTACACTCGTTAAATCTAATATCACACTAAGCGTTGCTCCCCGGCAACGTCGCCATTTTGACAAGCGTATTTTTAACCCTTTATAGTTTTCAATTTATATGTTTCAGGGGTCAAATCGTAGACAAACAAAATTTATAAACCTTGGTAAGCCAAGGGTCGATCCAAGGAACAACGTGTGTGAATACTAGCTAACAAGTGACCTATTTAGCTATTCAGGTTAACAAGAGGTTTTGATGTAAACAAAAATGCAGAAATTAAATGTAGGAAAATAAAAGGTTTTGGTTTGATCAGAGAAAGAATCTCAGGATCAAACTTCACCCGTGCCAACCCCACTAATCATGCAATAATATAACGTAAATTCATCATGCTATCGAATATGGAAATAAACCAAAATAACGCTAGACAAGCCGCCGCCCATCCACGAATCTTTGTCTAGATTAATCTCAATCGTTGAACGCCTCCCATCCACGGATTATCAATGATTTCAATTAGTTAAGCTTAGGGTTTTTCAGACAAAAGTAACCTTTCCTATTAATTCATGTACTACTGATGGACCATATTTATATGATTCATCAAGACAGTTAAACCCACCAAATTAGACGCTTTGTCTTAACAACTTTTACTTGTTAGTTTCACTTTTGTTCTACAGGCTATTTCGAGGATTAGAGATGAAACGAGCTAAAAAGGAGTTCTTAAAGCTAAAAATGGATTACAAGTCATTCCAGGCCACGACCAGATTCCGGCTTTACAACCTTCATGAACCCAACGCGGAATCACTCAAACATGTCCCAATGACTTGTTCCAAACCTCAACAAAGATCAAGAACTCAAGTGAATGCCAAGTCTAGCCACCCATGTGCAAGGCTTGTGCCTTGTCTTTTGATTGCAACCAAGAAACAACCATGATGCAACCAAGGTCTAACCAGAGATTGTGGGGGAACCGATGGCTTTTGAGAAACAAATATCACAACCCACTCACTTCCTCCTCCACCTCATGGCTGCCGGCTTTGCTTGGGATGATGCCACATGGCCGGCGTCTTTGAGAGGAGCTCCTCTCCCTTTGCCATGTGGTTGGACCTCCTCCTCCCCCTTGCCTATAAATAAAACATCCCCTCTCCTTTGTTCAATGTCCCATAGTCCTAGTTTGAGTCCCATAGTCCTAGTTTGAGTCCCATGTTCCATATTCTCTAGTCCTTGTAGAAAATCTCTCTAGATTTTAGGCACAATCCTTGTAAACACTTTACTTTGATATTGAAAGCTCCAAGTTTGTTCTAGAGTACTCTTTTTGGTTCTTGAGTACTCTTGTTGTTCTTGAGTTTACTCCTGTTGGTTCTTGAGTATTCTCCTCTTTACTTTCTTGTCTTTCAAAACCGAAACCCTCTTTGTTATTTTCCTTGTCTTTGATTTCAAAACCATTTACTTTTAAGCACTTAGCTATGATATCCTCTTCCATGGATAATCGTAGCTAAACCCTTCATTCGGTTGAAGGGGTGTGCTTGTATCATAAAACGTTTTAGACCCTTTTCTTAGTGCTTCTATTGTGTTCAAAACTTGTTCTATGTGCCATATAATAGGTTAGAACACTATTGGTTGAGTGGAGGCTCGAAAGAGCAAAGCTCTTCCATGGGGTTTGTGAACATACGTGGTTAAGTGGAGGCTCGAAAGAGCACAGCTTTTCTGTGGAGTTCAACTTCTTTTAAACACCATTTGGTTGATCGGAAATGATTCATCAAATGGATGCACATAAGCTAAGATACTTCGAAAGGAGGAATTAGCCCAAATAGAACAAGTGTTCTATGTCTTGAAAAGGACTAGACGATGTGGCAAGTCGAGTGCTAGAAATGGCCTTGATACATCTTTGAACACTTAGAATGATCATTAGAGGTCGATGATGAACGGACTATGATACAAGGCCCCTAAAACCGAATCTTTCCATTAATCAATTCACAACCTGTCACTTTACTTTCAGTCCTATTATCAACTGTTTACTTTCAGTACATTTACTTTCAGTACTTTACTTTTTGCACATTTACTTTTTAGTCATTTACTTTTCAGTCATTTACTTTCAGTACGCTTACTACAGACGCTTTCAATATTAACTCAATATATCTTTGGTACGCATTACGCTTATAGCGTGCGGCCAGTACCAAAAGTATATTGATCAGTTGATATTGAATTCGACTGTTCCATCAATTTACTTTACGCACTTTACTTGTACGCCCTTATTTTTCAGCATTTTATTTTCCGCACTTACTTTTCAGTATTTACTTTACGCACTTTATTTCCAGTCATTTACTTTTCAGTACTAAAACCACAATCAACCCCAATCGCACTTACATTTCTGTACAAATTCCTCAAAGAACAACTATCCACTATTTCCCTTGGTTTCGACCCCTACTTACCGCTTTACTACCCAATAGTGAAGTCTCAAGTAGTGCACTTATAAATTAACTTTTGCACATTTGCTCTAACGACGAGCATCTGTCAACTACCATTGTAGCTACCATAACCTAATATCAATTTCATATGATCTGGTTAATACCCAGGACTCATTCATCTTTTGGTAATTAACCTAAATACGTTCTATCATGCAAACATACCATTCAATGTAAAACTTGCAAGAAATATAAAATTAAGCACAATAAAATTGAATATTCGAGTTGCATTAATGAAAAATGTTCAATTGATCACACGAAGAGTTGAGTACAAGGCACGGGATCCGTAGGATCCCAGAATAGAGAAGACTACTCACTATTTATGGTAAGTTAACCAAAAATAGTGTAGAAAACGAAATCAAGGACGAGGAAACCATGTAGACGATGTAGCTCATTGAATCCTCAATCTCTAGTGATATTCGGATCTATCTTCTTCTCCAAGTTAGGTTTTCTCTCTCAATTCAAACACTTGATCAATCTCCGATGTCGCACTATTTCTTGCTCAATTCATCCACACTCTTCAATCTGGTTGATCGCCTCTTTATAGCTCATGAAAGAGGGCCAAAAGCCCAAAAACCAAATTAAGAAATCCACGCTCTCTATTTTTTGGAAAGTAAAATTTTTTTGTTTTTTAATCGGTGAACCGGGCGGTTCAATCAGGGCTAACTTGTGTGCAAACTCTCTGACCTTTTGAACCGGGCAGTTCACCTCTGATGCACTTTCGTGAATCGAGCGGTTCAACATCTCAGAGCCTTTTCTCTTGGATTTTTCGATGTCTTAACATCCTAATCTGATCTTGGTGTAAACTACAAAGTTGCAGGCCTTCAAGTTAGCTTTCCAACAAGCTAAATGTTGACCCATGTGTACATGATATGCACTCTGGGCATGCAAAATACGTCGCAAAGGTCCGTCTGCCCTGTTTTGTCTTGTTTTTGCCCAAATCTTCACCAAATGCTTTGTTTTACTTTGGATCAATCCAAAAGTCTTAGGTATGTGATATTTGACCTGAAACACTAGAAAAGAGAATAAATGACAACAAAATGTTGGGAAAACAAACATAATCCATCATCAAATGAAGTGAGTAATAGGTCAAAAATTTGACCGATCAATGCCATGCTAGAGCAACGGAGATCAATATATATATGTGATAGATGATAATGCGTCATTACATTGTAATGTTCTGAATTGTTGTACCCACCTATTATTAAAAAAATCAAACCCAAAAAAATAGAAATTTAAGAAAAAATCAGAAAAATTAAAGAATTTGAGGGAAAAACAAAAAATGTAATAACATAAGTGATAATGCCGAATATTTCAAATGGTTATGATATTTGTTTTTGCTTTCACTACTGTACAATAAAATATAGAAATGTTTTGATTGGTTGAATTCTTGACACATCACATAGAGTTCATGAAAGATCAGTCGAAGAGCCAAAGTCAAGATTGACGAGCAGCCTGAGTGAAGTTTCCCCGAGCGGATCGCGGACACAGGCCACTTTATCTGTGGCGTCCGCGGATAGTAACCTCCTCATGATCCGCAGCGCTAATATGTGCAGCGTCTGTGGCTGACGTCAGCAAGTCGAGATTTAGAAGCCTGGCCCAAACGAAATTAGAAACTCAATTTCCTTATAAATTAGGTTTTCTGATCTCATAATCAGTATCGAGAATTTCCAGAATTGAAGAGACACGGCTCGAGAGAAGATCAAGCTTTCAACAAGAGAGAAGAAAAATTCCTACTTTCATTGAAAAATATTTGTTTATTATTCCCATGGATATGAGTAGCTAATTTCTTCATTCGGTTTAGGGTTCAATACATTGTGACGAAGTTTTGAGACTCTTTGCTTAATGCTAATTTACGTTCCACTATTTCTTGTGCTATTTATCTCGGGTTCAATTGTGAAGCTAAGCGGATACTCGCAATGGTGAAACTTAGCCGAGCAATTCAATCCCCTTATTCGCTGCTTGTTTGATACTAAACCGTTAGAACAAGTGTGTTGCACTTAACCTAATATAACCTGAAATGGAGTATTAGGTTTACTAGAACTAGAAGTCTATAACCTGAAACGGAGTAGATTGTGGCGTAGTGGCTTGAAACGGCTCTACCTTAGGTTATCACCTGAAACGGAGTAACCACACTTAGGAACACGAAATTAGATCATTAGAAGTCCATGATAAATGAGTCACAATAGGAAAACCCTAGACCGAATATTTCCTCTGATTGAATACCTTTCGTTTTATTACTTACTGCACTTGTTTCCAAAAAACTCACAAACCCCAATTGCCTTTGTTTACACAACAGCTTAGCCTCACCAGCTCTCTAGGGTTCGACCCCTACTTACCGCTTTACTGCCTATAGTAGGGATATTATAAATTCAAATTTGACTTGACCGACGACGCTTGTCAAATTTTGGCGCCGTTACCGGGGAGCTGAGCTTCGGTGAAGTTGTTCTTTGTTTTTCTTTTTTTCTAGTTATTTTTTCGTGCTTGCTACTTGTTTCACCATGTCTCGTGCAGGTAGTCAGGTTGGTGATGACCAGAACAACAACAACAACAACAACAACAACAACAACAACGAGCTCGCTCCGGTCAATGAAAACACAATTATACCTCCATTCTATGATGACCCGGAGCAACTTTTTCGAGACCGGAACCGTGCGGAAAGGGAGGCTGCTAGAATGAATCAAAGGCCACCAGTGGCACAGAACGGTGCTGGCCCGAGGCAACCACCTCCCCCAGCGCCACTACAGCCGCTGGCCCCAGCAAGACCTCAGCAACCACCTCTTCAGCGCATCGTCCCACCACCTCCACTACAATAGCCTCTCATCAGGGAAGAGTATGATGAAGAATACTACTACCGAGAGCCCACTATGGGGGAGCTGTCCGTTCCAAACTTCCGGAACCAACCGTGGTGCATCTACGAGGGGCCGAAACTTGAGAGAATAGTCATCAACTCGGCAGTCGTGCACCATCTGCCTAAGTTCTCGGGACGCCAAGGAGAGTCGGCTACCACACATCTTTAGCGTCTCCATGCATCTACCAAAACCTCAAACCATACGGAGTCGAAGGGGAAGACTTTAAGTTAAAGGCTTTTTACTTCTCTTTGATTGATGCCGTTAATGATTAGTTTTTGTCTCTGCCTTCAGGTAGCATCCAGAGATGGGACCAGATGCAGAGGAAGTTCCTAAACAAATACTACCCAGTGGGCAGGGCGATGTAGGTTTGCACGCAGCTACAGGATCTTAGACAAGGGCCTAACGAGTCGATGTACGACTATCTAGAAAAGTTCAACCACTTGGAACATAGCTGCTGCAACCTCGGACTTCTGGAGAAGCTTATCATTGAGTACCTACTCGATGGCCTGAGACCGCTCGACAGGATGCTCCTAGATGCCTCGGCTGGAGGCACGATCATGAACCTGCCCCTACGTCAAATCAGGAAGTTGATCGCAGACCTGGCCAATAACGCAAGGTTCAGAGAGGAGACCAGTCGACAAGAGGAATTCACCCGGACTAAGAACGTGGCAAAGGCCGACACCCCGGTGAACTCAATGGCCGAAGAGATGAAACAGATGAAGGAGATGATGCAGCAGCTGATTAGGAGGCAACCGGTCCAGGTGAAGCCTTGTGAGTTCTGCGGTGCATTTAATCACAAGACAGACACTTGCCCTACTTTACATGAGGATACACATGGCGATCTCAACGCAGTGGGTGAATTCCAAAGCTACAATAACTGAACGCCCCAGCAGACTCAGTAGCAACAGTACTACCGGCCACTGTATCGCCAGTAGCAGGACAGTTACAATCAGAATCAGTATCAGCAGAGAGGCCAAAACTACAATCAGGAAGGCCCTAGCCATCAGAGTTCCAGCAAGTCTCTGGAGGATGTTGTGAAGGATTTGGTGAGTATCGTGCAGTAGAATCAAGCCAAGAGTGATGAAACTTTAGCAGAGCTGGGTAAGCAGATGTCCAACCTGGCGCAGACTATTTCCGAGCTTAAGGGAGATTCAGGAAGGCTACCATCGCAGACAGTGCCGAATCCGAGAGGGAATGTCAGCACATTGGCAGTAGTGGACGTGGGCGCGGCACTTAAGGAGTCTGCTTATTGGGTGAACAGGATGCTCACGCTCGATGGGCATATTGAGAAAGAAAATAGTGAAAAAGTGGCCAACTCGGAAGGGGTCGCGGATGATGTTCATTTTAACGTCATCCGTGGTCAGTTAAAATGCACAGCACCTGCGGAGATAAACTGTGAAGCACCCGCGGAGGACCAGTCGACCGCAGACAAAGAACACGTTACAAACGCGGACGACGAACACTTTAGTGATCCACAGATGGAACACTTAAAGTGTTCTCCACCCGCGATATGGTCTGAGATGAACTCCAAAACTGACCCTTCCCCCTCGTTTTCTATGCAGGTGATAGCTCTTAAAGACCATACGACCGACAAGGATGAGCTAGGAGGCAGATTGGAAGCAAGGCATGAGCAAAACGACCCAACGATGGAGCGCCCAGTTGCAGCAAGTCATGAGTCACCAGGAAAGAGTAAGGACCCAGGTGCCTTCACAGTCACCTGTGGTATCGGTGAGACTCAAATACATCACTGTTTAAATTATTAGGGTGCTGCCATCAATGCTATGCCATATTCATTGTATTGTTCACTGAAGTTGGGACCACTAAAGCCCCCTAAACTGTTATTAAAGTTGGGAGATAAATCATGTATTCGTCCTGTTGGTTTGCTAGAGGATCTTACCCTTCGAGTATGAGACCTTGTTGTTCCTGCAGATTTCTATGTCTTGCAGATGGGAGATGCTAGAAACGATGATCCTCTAGCGCTTATCTTGGGACGATCATTTCTCTTCGCCACCAAGGCCAAGATTGACATGGGCTCAGGCTTATTGTCACTTGCGTATGGTGGCAAGGCATCAAATTTCCATGTCTATGAGGATGCCGACTGTCCATGCATGAAGAAACCACTAGATATCGTGAATACATCATACCTTGGTGCCCTAATTCCAGACCCACCGGACGAGACTGGCTGTGCAGCTGGACCAGTAGCTATGATCAAGGTGTCCTCGCAGACTCAGGAGGATGTGAAGGCAAACCCGCATGATCGATGAAGAGCATATCCGAGCACACCATTACATGAGGATTTTGGGCAGATTGAAGGAATAGCTGAGGCGAAATTTGACCTCACACGTCCATGGGATCCTAACTTGTGATCCCTAAAAAGGTAACGTCGAGCCAACGACATAAAACAAAGGCGCTCGCAGGGAGGCAGCCCGACAAATTTTTCATTTTGTTTTTCCTTTCTTTCATTTTTATTTTCGTTTTTCTGTTTGTTTGAGTCTTTATCTGTGTTGTCACATTGCCTTTTGGGAAAGAAGAAAATTTTTATGCAGGAAACAGATGCAACTCAGAGCAGGTCGCGGACCACGTGCACATTAGTCTCCGCGGATGCAGTTCCGTTTAAATATTGAACGCGGGAGGTAAAATGGACGTGATCCGCGGTTGACCGTTAACCGTTGACTAGGGTTGACCATGACTGACTCATTTGACCAGAATTCTCATCTTCACGCGACAAAACGAGGGGAGTACCTGTTCACTTTGATTTCTTCCTTTTCCTATATGTTTGTGTGTCTTGCATTGTTTGTGTCTTTGAATTTAAGTCGTATCGTGAGGACACGGCTTAGTTCAAAAGTGCGGGTTGGGAGAGTCAGTCAGTTGTGTCTGCATATTTATTTGTCTTGCATATGTACTGTGTCAGCACGTTTCCCTTTTAAAAAAAAGTTATGAAAGTATGAAATTTCTCTTCGGTTCTTGAATATGCAGTATTGAATGTTGATGTGAAATAGATGAGCTGATTACTGAATTTCTCTCGTGAAACCTGAATTATGCTTTTACACGTGAATTTAACCCATTACGTGTCCTTTTGAATTGAGATAAACAGGGATGTGGAGTTGATAGAAATGTCCTAGAGAGACTTGACGAAGCATTCAAAGGATCGGATTCGAACTATATGGTTATATGGAATTTGTGGAGGCTAGCACTTCGAGATTTTATGGTTCAGAGTTTGCTCCGCCACTGCAGCGTTTATGTAGATAGGCGGGACGGGAAAATAGACCATCCTATCTCTAGTCCGAAGTAAACGGGAAAATAGGTGAGCGACCCTCATCTTGACTCGCGTCAAAAAGGTTGAGGATGAGAAAGAGCAGGGAGGTATTTCCATATGCTTGCGGGCGATGATTGGACCTTCCTCAAAAGAAAAAAGAGAAGAAGGACAAGCAATTCGCAATAAAGGAACAAAGCTTAAGAGAAAAAAAATCAGCCACATTGTGAAGTTTCATGCAACAAAAGTGAAGTACATCATTCATACATCAAGAGCCAAAGGCCAAGGAAAGTCACTACAAAAGCTGTCCAACAAAAAAAAAGAAAGAAAGACTCAAAACCTTGGAACTCGAATGAATCACGTGCGAGAAAAAGCAATGAAGTGTAACCATATAGCTAGAGTTCGGAACAGCGAATGCAGATCAAGGGTCTAAAGAGGACTATCTCCCATTCATCCGAATTGGTTTGGATTTCAGATCCAAGGTAACACGTATCAAGTTAATTCTGTGTTTAGTAAAATAATTTGAGTAGCGATTGAGTTATGCGTAGAAAAGCAAGTCTAGGCTAG
Source organism: Rhodiola kirilowii (assembly GCA_033675215.1). NCBI lineage: Eukaryota > Viridiplantae > Streptophyta > Magnoliopsida > Saxifragales > Crassulaceae > Rhodiola > Rhodiola kirilowii. The sequence goes on along the minus strand of CM066197.1, from coordinate 9,625,989 downwards.
CGACTCATATTCATGTGCACTTATTCAAGACGTCGAAGAACGAGTGTGATGTTCATATACTTGAACTTCTTGATGATTGGCCATTGTCATCTCGATGTCCTCGTCTTCTCATGGATTGGTGGCTGCAATAGCTTGTTGCCCTAATTGGTCCATAAGTATTTTGTTCTGGATGCTGATCTGCTCGAGTGTCTGCTCCTATCCTTTCATTCACCAATCCTGCTCAGCCATAAAACTAGCCATCATGGATTCCATGCTAGATGAGCTGCCAGACTCATGTTGCTTGGGCTGCTGCGGCTGATAGTTGTACTGCTGATCATAAAAATGATGTTGCTGCTGCAACTGGTCCTCGTAACTCTCATAGTAGTGGTCATTTTGATAAAAGGGTTCTGGTAATTCCACCGTCTTCCGAAGGTCACTTATTGTCGCAGCATGCTCCCAAGACGACCTCTCTTGCTCCGCTAAGTAGCTAGCCAACATAAACTCTATACGCAATAATCCATCAGTGTCCTGAGACTGTTGCTGCTGCGAGTGATTCTGGCAGCTCTCATAATGAGGATCATTTTGATAATAATGTTGATCGTAGAACTGATTTTGATTTCCTTCCCAATTTGCATCATATGAATATGTCTGACAATAAGGCTCTTCCCTTGGGTAGGCGTCTTGATGACCAAAAGAGAACATCCTCGCAACATTCAAAATAAAAGTGATTAGTGAAGGTCAGAAGCATATAGAGTATGTACAAGGAAGTACAAAAAAAATGGAAAAGGCTAAACTACACTCGTTAAATATAATATCCCACTAAACGCTATTCCCGGCAACGGTGCCATTTTGACAAGCGTATTTTTAACCCTTTTTAGTTGTCAAATTATGAATTTCAGGGGTCAAATTACAGTCAAATAAAATTTATAAACCTTGGTAAGCCAAGGGTCGATCCAAGGAACAGGTGTGTGAGTACTAGCAAATAGTGTGACCTATTTAGCTATTCCGATTAAATTTTGTAAAAAGGTTTTGTTGTCACGAAAATCGCATAAATTAAATAACAGAAAATAAAAGGTTTGTACTTATCAGAGAAAGAATTCCAGAATCCGTACATCACCCGTGCTAACCCCACTAATCATGCAATCATGTTACGTAAGTTATTCATGCCATCGAATATGGAATTAAACCGAAATAACACTAGACAAGCCGCCCATCCATGGATCATTGTCTAGATTAATCTCAATCGTTGAACGCCGCCCATCCACAGATTATCAACGATCTCGATTGTTAAAGTAAAGGTTTTTCCTATTAATTCGTGTACTACCATTGTAGCAACATGACTTAGCATCAATTTCATGTTATCCGATTAATAACTAGGACTCATCCATCTTTCGATAATAAACCTAAACACGTTCTAGCATGCAAACATCCCATTCAATGTAAATACCTCCAGGAACGATAAAATTAAGCATGATGAAATTGAATATTCGAATCGCATAAATAAAAACGTTAATTGATCACATGAGAGCTGGGTACATAGCACGGGATCCGTAGGATCCCAGAATAAAGGAACTACTCACTACTCATGGTAAAATACCGAGAGTAGTGTAATGAAAGAAAATAAGGATGAGTTAACCGTAAACGATGTGGCTCGATGATCCTCAGTCTCTCGCGATGTCTTCTCCCAAGTTAGGGTTTGTTCTCTCAAAATAAGCACACAACTCTCCAAAATTAGCCACCCTTGAATATGGTCAAAATCCTCTCTTTTATAACCGACTTTCCATAATTAACTAAGGCCAAAATTAGGCAAGTCCCGTTACATCTCAACTGTCACGGGCCGTCACGGGCTGTCACAGGACCCAAGGATATCGTTGCCACGGCCAAGTCCCGTGACATGTTCACTGTCCCGTGACAGTCCTAGTGTCACAGGCCGTCACGGGAGTTGTTGAGCTGCTTCGGCCTATCCTTGTGCTGGCCCGTGACACTAGGATTTTCACGGGAAAATGAACCTGTCACGGGACTTGGCCGTGGAAATGAAATCCTTGGGTCCCGTGACAGCCCGTGACAGTTGAGATGTCATGGGACTTGCCTAATTTTGGCCTTAGTTAATTATGGAAAGTCGGCTATAAAAGAGAGGATTTCGACCAGATTCAAGGGTGGCTGATTTTGGAGAGTTGTGTGCTTATTTTGAGAGAAGAAACCCTAACTTGGGAGAAGACATCGCGAGAGACAGAGGATCATCGAGCCACATCTTTTACGGTTAACTCGTCCTTATTTTCTTTCATTATGTTAGTTTTATGGCATGTAGTTTGGCAAAACTTAGTATAGTTGCTCAAGATGTTGTTCGAGTCTAGCAGAGACAACTGTCCTAGAATAAGTTGAAGCAGATGAAGTGTTTCCTAATTCAGATTAGGAAACTCAGCCGACCGTTGGAAGAGCAATTCGGTCACACATCAATGGACAGAAGTTGGAAGTTTCCAAATTTATATTTGGAAACTTGTTTCAGCCGACGTAGCACAACTTCGCCTGAGGATATTTTCGAGATCAATTTTGGCAAGTCGGTGCATATGCATATCGAAGATATCAAGAAGTCGGTTAGGAGATTGCTTGCGCATGAAGCTATGAAGATAATCGAAGATTGCCTAATCAAGATTGAAGATATTCTTTGGAGGATTATCTACAAAAGATATGCGCAAAATATTAGGAAAGATTGCCTAATAATATAGGCGGTTTAGTTTAGGAATCCGATAGGCATTAGGGTTTCTACCGCCTATATAAGTAAGACTAATGCGAAGGTATTAGTTAGCACTTACGGAGATATAATTCACGCTCATACTCACTAAAGGGAGGAGGAGGAAAACGGCGGTGAACTAATCGTAACTGGTTATTCACGACGATCGTAATCGGCCGGAGAGTTAATCGTCACTGGTTACTCAAAGGTGCTCGGAATCAATCTGTTCTGGTGCTCAGCAGATTGATCGTAGAACAACAATAAAGGTACACGCACTATTATTCTGACCTGCGCATTCGGGAGAAGGCGCTGATTCTCATGGAGAATCACATTGGTGGATACTGAGCGGGAGCAAAGATCTAGGGGGAGCCCTAGAACGCAATTGCTAGAGTGTCCGAGGCTGAGGTTGTTTAAGAGGTACTCTGTAAACATAAAACCCTGTACTCCCAATACTCATTATTAGTGAATTGTTATCCACTGGGCTAAGAGACAGCCCCCTGACGTAGGCTGGTTAACGCCGAACTAGGTAACAACTTTGCGTGTCGTTTACTTTCAGCATTACGTTTATTAGGGCATAAGTTGTTTTAGATGTTGTTCTGAACTCGACCATAACAACCTCTCAACCATCACGGGAAGATTTCAATTGGTATCAGAGCAAATACTTAACACAGAAAGTAAAGATCTGAAGGTTGAGATGAATTTGAGAGAAGGGCATAACATCACACGACCCCCACTACTTGAAGGAAACAAATATGGTTACTGGAGAGTGTGAATGAAGGCATTCCTGAAGTCTTAGTATGAATCTGTTTAGGAAGCTGTAGAGCAAGGATGGACACACCCAGTGACTGCCGACAAAGAAGCCAATGTTAGCCTTCTTGCTAAAGACAAGTGGACAGAGATCCACAAGAGTGCTGAAGCCGCAAACTCCAAAGCAATGAATGCCATATTTTCAAGAATTGACAAAAAGAACTTCAAGATGATTTCTACATGTGAAGTTGCAAAGATGGCTTGGGACATTCTTCAAACTGCTCATGATGGTAAAACCAAAGTTAAAGTTTCTAGAATGGAGACGGTCACATCAAAATTCGAAAATCTAAGAATGCAGGAGGATGAGACCATTGCTGACTTCAATACTCGGGTTCTCGAGATCTCTAACGAAGTATTCACCCTTGGAGAACCAATGACCGAAGAAACGCTTGTAAGAAAGGTGCTGAGATCTCTTACAAAGCGGTTCGCTATGAAAGCTCTTACCGTTAAGGAAGCCAATAATGTGAAAACCATGAGACTAGATGAACTGATGGGATCCCTGTAGACCAATGAGATGGACATGAATGAAGAAGACCGACTTACAAATCTTACCAACGTCGGTCTGAAGGCTGAAGTTGTTAAAGACAGGACAGATGAAGCGTCAGAATAACAGTATGCCATGTTTGCCAAAAACTTTGGGAAGTTTATGAGGAGGTAGCACGGTAAAGGGACTGAGTCCGGTCAGCCATCTAACTCAAGATTCCAGAAGAATGATAGAGCTTATAAGAGGAACCAATCTGGAGACTCCGACCTTGACAACAAAGGTAAAGGAATCCAATGCAGAAAATGTGAAGGGTATAGACATATTCAAGAAGAATGTATTAACACTGAGAAGAAGAAGAATGCCTATGCCGTCAGCTGGAGTGATAGTGAATCTGATCAGAAAGGAGATTCAAATAATTGTGTAGCTCTTACTGGCTGCGTCAACCAAGAAGAAGAGCCAAAGTCATCTTCGGAAGATCTCACACAGTACTCAAGCTGTGGTAATGATGAAGATATCTCTGATGAAGACTTCACCAAAAAATACGAGGAGTTGTTCCAGAACTGGCAGAATGAGGTTGATCAGAACAAGCTATGCCACAACAACTTGGCAGATCTCTCAAAAGAAAAAGAAAAGCTATGGGAAGAAGCTGCGGTCCTTGTCACTCAGAAGGTGGAATTTCAACAAACAGTCACCAACCTTCAAACCCAGCTAACTGAAAAAAAGGAGAGCGAGCTGATCTTCCTGCTCAGAAGGCTGAATTACTGGCAGTTATCTCAACTCTGAAGGTACAGATTGAAAGGAGTCAAAGCAATCATCCAGAAGTCATGACTAATCTAAAGAAGAAGAATGCTGCGTTGAAATGCCAAGAGGTAATTCTTCTTAATACTATAGATGCGTTGAAAATGGAGATTGAGACAGACAAGGAAACTCATGTCGAGACCCTGGAAGAACTGAATTATCTGAAAAAATCTATCAAGATGCTCAACTCATGTCTAGAAGACTGTCTGGAAACTGATAAGGATGTGCAAACAACATTGGAGAAAGCTGAACCTAGCACATATGTTGTTCCAGAAGAACATCTCGCACGAAGAAACTCTGGTTAGTCCACCACAAAGAGGCAGGACAGACGAAGGTGCTTCTACTGCAATCAAGTGGGACACCTCAAGTCAAGATGCCCTGACTTCCACAAATTCTTCAGGAAGATGAGTCAACGTCATGAGGTATCAAAACCCCCCATGGAGAAAGTCTTGAAAACCAAACAAAAAGGGGATGTATGCCATGCTGCTTTCAGTTCCATGAGACATCTGGAGAAGCTACGATGGTACTTTGATAGTGGATGCTCTAGACACATGACTGGTAATCCAGAGTTTCTAACCAAGGCAGAAAAAGTTCAAGGAAATTATGTGACTTTTAGAGATGGAATAGAAGGCAGAGTGCTCGGGAGAGGAACATTAAATGTTCCAGGACTACCCAGATTGAAGGAGGTTCTTCTCGTCGAAGGATTGCAGGCAAATCTGATCAGCATAAGCCAGTTCTGCGATGGAGAGAATCGTGTTCAGTTCACACAGGACAAGTGTGTGGTTCAGAACAACATGAATGAAATTGTTCTCAATGGAAGGAGAGCCTCAAACAACTTCTATTTATTGGATCTTGGTCGACCCACTACTACGCGAACATGCATGCTGAGTGAGACTCAAAGCAATCAGATGCAGTCTGAAATACTATCCTTTGAAATACTGTCCCCTGTTCAAGCAAGTGTTCAAGGTACAGTTCCGATAGACCTTGAACTCTCTCCACAACAGTTCAGCAAACAGAACAATAAAACAGGAGCACGCACAAATTGATAACCCAGTTCGGCTATGCCTACTCTGGGGGGTTTCCCACACCCGAAAAAGGGACAACAAATCTTATTACGAGTTTAGGGCAACAGGAGGTCTTACTCTTACACAACACTTTGTTTGTAATGGCCTCACCACTAACACTCCGTCTCTCAGATTTGCAACCAAGGTTTGTCGCTACTCCCCTTGATCCCCTTCGTCCGGTCCTTCTGTCCGAACGTGCTCGACCTTCACTTGAAGCTCGGATGCTTTCTGACGAAAGCGTGTTCACCTTTGTTGTGTGTGCTGTATGATCGCTTCCAGGCAGTCTGAGTTGCACTAGCTAAGACTGCTCTTACACCGATGAGTTTCCAGTGGGGAACACTCAATCGGCTGTCGCTCCTCCTCCAATCAGCAGAGTTTTCTCGTGTTTATTTTCTCAGCAGGAGCGATAGCCAATCTGGACGCCCTAGCCTTCTTTTTATAGGCTATAGAGAAGTCCAGATCCAATCTGAATATCCTGACAATAAATCAGAGATATTCCAGAATATTGGCAGACTATTCAATCCAAATCCAATCCCCAACGATGACTTCTACTCCAAGCCATCCGACAATTTCTCAATCAATCTGCATAGATCTGATCACTTATCTGATCTGTTGAGATGACTTCGCGATTTGTTCCAATCAAGTATTCTCGTCGAAATCTTCAGGAGATCCATATCTCTATTCAAATCTTCTTCAAGAGATATCCTTTTCAGAAGGTTGATACGGTGGTCTTTAAAACTGGTAAGATAATATTCAACAGGCATCTTGAATATCTGTTTCTTCATTGACCGATTCCAACCGAAAAGATCCTCAATCTCAGATCCCTCTCGAATATCTGTTTCTTTATTGAATCAAGATCATGCGACTTCTATACGCTGTGCCTCTATTCCAGTCCGTGGTTGAACTCTTCTTGAACTCAAGCTTGAACTGTCTAAAGCCGTTTTGCCAAAGCCAAGCCATTCATGGGAACATCAATCTCCCCCTTGGCATTTTGGCAAAACCAAATCTACGCTTTAGAACGGTTACCTCAACATATACTCCCCCTTTTTGCCACAAACTGGCAAGGGGTCCAATCGAGCAACCTGGTCTCCTCGGTATCTGGAATCTTGGCGACTCCCCCTTGAACATAGCCAGGGACAGTGACACATATTGTGAGTCTGTCGGACGATGGTGTCTCAGCAGTTGTTCGTCCTCCGGAATGATTTCTTCCTCCTTCAGAGACTGTCCACGTTCACCTCAGGACATCTTTTAGATCATTCCTATGACGACCATTGAACAGCATGTTATCAACTACCAACTTCAACGAAGCACTTGACAGTCTGTCCTGGCTGACTGAGGTTCAATCAGACGTAGGCATCCAGTAGTAATACTGCTCGCATCCAATCCTGACAAAGTACTCCTCTATCATCACCTTGTAGGAATCATGTGTTGCAAAGGACTCATTGATGATCTCAGGAACAGTCTTGACCTTTCTATTTCCTCTAATCAACCGATTTGCATCTTTGGGCGCTCCAAATCAGATCAGTAACCTTCAAGGGTTGGATAACCTCTTTCCTTTGAACTTCTTCTCAGCAAGCAGCCTCTCAGGGATGATCTTTCTTTTCTGCATTGCCTTCCACTTGGCTGCTACGACTAATCTTCTTCTTAGATGTGCTAGCTCCCCCTGCGCCTGTGATCCCATTCATCTTAATGGTTGCCTTAGATGAGCAAGCAGGGACGGTATCTATCCTCTTTGGTTTCACCGTTTCAGACTTATTGAGCTTACCCAAAGGAACTGAGTCCAAATTGTCTTCACAATCTCCATAGTCTGGTCTCGCCAGAGCAGCTTCACGCAGCTCCACATCTAGGTGGTCTAGCTCTCTCGGACCATCTCTTTCTTGAGTAACAGTCCATTCTTTCTGCAAATCTTGAACACCCTCATCACAGCCCTCGTATATTTCACTAAGCTCGTCATCTTTCTCAGAAGTGTCTGAACCTTCTAGACCATCATCTTATCGTCTGACTTCTTTTCTCCTTTACGAGAGTCTTACTCCCTCTGACCGAACATTCCATGCACGGCTTACCTGTGGTACTTTATCCTCTTTGGCATGAAAACGATGGTATGCACCATTGCATTCAAAAAGATTCATCTGTTCCAGCCCTCTTCTCAACATGGTCAGTCCAACTGTTCAGCTGGAGTTCCGCTTGTGACTGACCATAGACTGGAGCATTTAGTTCTTGATGACACACAGACCCAAGGAGGATCTGAGCGTTTCAAACTGAGCGGCATCTAGTGGCTTGGTGAAGATGTCAGCTAATTGCTTATCTGTTGTCACATGCGTTAGATTCACCACCTTCTGTTCAACCAATTCTCTGATGAAGTGGTGCCTGGTGTCAATGTGCTTCATCCTGGAGTGCTGTACTGGATTTTTCGAAATGCTGATTGCGCTCTGATGAGGCGTATTTATGCGACTCATTAAGCCAACTAATCCCACCATATTGGATGATAAGCCATACGAACAGTTGCTTGTTAATGCTATTTTGCATTTCAGGTAATTATGAGGACTTGAGAGGAATCGGGCCTAAAAAGGGTGACCTACGCAAAAATGCACCTAGCAGGCCGGGGTCGACCAAAAGGACCCATGTCGCGCCCGTGAGACTTGCCGAGAAAACCAGGCGCAAGGCCGGGCGTGTCCGAGGAACTGAGGACGGGTGCTACCGGGCCATCCGAGCGCGCGCCCGAGCTTCCAAGGACGAACGCCGAGTCCCTGCCGAGAGCACCAGCGCCTGCGCCCGAGTGCCCGATGCCTGTGCCGAAAAGCCGTGTCGCGTCCCATGTCACGCCGAGCCTAGCGCCCGAGAAGCCTCGTGTCATCCCGGCAACTCAAGGCCTAAGGACCAAAAGTCAAGTTCTTCAAAGGTCAAGGTCAAGGTCAAGGGTCAAGGCCAAGGTCAAGTCAAGGTCAGAATCGCTCGCATTTCTCGGCTCGTCCTTCGAGGGCTGACGTCATCGGCCGTGTGCTTTGGCCAAGTTCCATTTCGCTAAGGCCAAGACCACCAAGGCCAAGGAGGAAAGTCGGTGGCCCTATTGCAATTGCCAAGTCCCTTGTGCCACTCTGACTTGGGCTTCAAGCCAAGAACATTCCCTTGTACTTACCCTATAAATATGACCACTTGGTCTTGGGAATAAGCATCCGGAAATCTAGGGTTTCTCACTCAAGAAATTCTCATTTGTACTTGTGCATCAGACTTGAATACCAGTTGGTCGGAGTTCCTTACTTTTCTCGGCTCGTCTTTACTATTTTTTCTCGCACATCCGTCCGACCTTCGATAGCGCCGTCCGGGATTTTTACCGAACGCTTCGGTACTAGCCTGGCCGCTAAGTCGAGTTCGAGGCACCAGCACAATTTTCTGGGCGCTTTTACATTTTTCCTCGCACTTTCTACTTTTGCTTTAATATTCGTTCATATGGCTATTGCATTCTCTCCAATGAGTGCCAGTAGCTAAACCCCTCAATCCGATCTAGGGATTTGAGTATTGTAGGGAAGTTTGAGGTTCCATCCTCAACGCATCCTTGCGTCTGCTAGTTCTAAGTGCTATTATCGATTGGAGTACGAGACCAAGGGAGTCTTGAAATGGCAAACTTGGTCGAGTAAATCGATCCAGACGAAGGCAAAGAAACCAAGCTAAGACTTGAAATGGCAAGGTCTGGTAGAGTTGCCTAGTCCTTCATTAAAACCGTTGGTTGTATCTGAAACGTGAGATCAACGGTAGCACCAAGTACAATACGTCTTGAAACGGAGTATTGGACTTGCTAGAACTAGGACTCCATGGTCTTGAAATGGACATGGACGGGTGGCGCAAGCGCTTGAAATAGTCTTGCCTTAGATTACCGCTCGAAATGGGGGTAATCCCACTCATGGACGCAAGGGAGTGTTGAGCCAGTTCTTCGCCTATTTTTGCAACGATATCCAAGGGGTTTACGCCTCAAGGGGAGCTAGACTCTCTCCAAATGCACATTCCATGTGATGCGATGATCCGAGCGATTATAGGTGGAAAACTGGGGTTGGGACCAATGATAACTAAACCACAATAAAAGAATCTCTAGGTTGGATGTTTCTCTCATTGAGTAACCAGTTCAGTTCAAACCCTTCAAACCTACAAAACCCCCAATCGTTTTTACTCATTTTCTTTTCCCTCTCCAAAGAACAAAAAGTAACTGATTGGTCTCCCTTGGGTTCGACCTTTACTTGCCGCCAAACTAACCCTTAGTAGGCCAATAGCGAGGAGTTTATAAATATTAATTTGCAAGGTCCTAACGACGCCTTGTCAAATTTGGCGCCGTTGCCGGGGAGATTAGGCATTGGTGAAGTTGTTCTTAGTTCTTTTCTTTCCTTGTTCCATCTAGTCGCTCGCACACCCTTTACTCCGCACCATGTCGCATGCGGGGAGCCGAGTGGACGACAATGGGGATGATGACCAAGTCAATCCGTTCGAAGAAATTTAGGAGGAGCCGCTTCCATACCTTGATAACCCGGAACAACTCATTCGCGAGCATAACCGGGCCGCGCGAGAAGCAGCACGTCGAAGAGTCGCGCCCGAGATTCGCGTCGGCGCGGACCAGCAGAACCCTCCGAGGCGAGCCCCGCGTCAGCCTCCGGCGCCCGTGCAACGCGTCCCGCGCCCGCACGCGAAGAATACTTCGAAGAAGACGCGTATCGCGAGCCAACGATGGGCGAGCTGTCGGCTCCGAACTTTCGCAACCAGCCGTGGTGTATTTACGAAGGACCCGAACTCGATAACATTGCGATCAACACGTCCATCGTGCACCATCTGCCGAAGTTCTCGGGCACACCAGGCGAGTCAGCGACCTTGCATATCCAGCGTTTTCATGGCAGTTGCCAAAATCTACGACCCCATGGAGTGGAAATCGAGGACTTCAAGCTCAAGGCGTTCTACTTCTCGCTAGTCGACGCGGCGAATGACTGGTTCTTGGCCCTGCCATCCGGAAGCATTCAGACCTGGGCTCAAATGCAAGCCAAATTCTTAAACAAATACTATCCGGCTGGTCGAGCCATGCAAGTGAGGAAACAGCTCCAGGAAATCAAGCAAGGGCCGAACGAATCCATGTACGACTACTGATGAGCCGTATTTATACGACTCATCGAGTCATTAAATCCCACCATTTCATTCACTTTATTATGCGAACAGTTACTTTTTAGTGTTGTTTCGTATTTCAGGTGATTTGGAAGCTCTAGGAGGAATTGCGCTTAAAGATGGCATTTTAGGCCATAAATGCATCACAAGATGATTTTGGAGTCAAGCGGAGTCAAGGAACTTCATTCGGGAGCAAAAGGGCGCAAATCGGACGCTCCGGCAGATTTTTGGGCCCGGTGCACCATGACTGAGACCCCTACTTTGGAAGCCTCCCCGGCCTAAACCGTCCACACATGGGGGTGATTTCAAGGTCCAGGAATCAAGTATGCATGTCCACCTAGTTCCCCAGGTCAAGAGACCGGCCAAAAGCTTGTCCGAGGCCGGAGTAAATAATCGCCAAAGTCACTAGTCCAATCAGCGCAGATTTCAGGACTTAGCCAAATTCAGGGCCTGTTTTCCGGCTGGCTGAGATGCCAACTTTGAGAGCCGCCCCGGCCTAATCCGTCTACACAATGGGGTGATTTCAAGGTTTGGACATCATGTATACATGTCCAGATAGTGCTCCAGCTCAAGATCCCGGACAGAAGAGTGTCCGAAGGCGAGTCAAATCGGCCCCAAAGTACAGAGTACGATCAGCGTTCATCCGAGTTCCAGCCGAGTTGAAACTGAGTTGAGTCCGAGTTAGACCGAGTTTGACCGAGTTTAAAGCCCAAAATTCGTCCAGCCCAATGTCATATTAGGGAAAACTTACATCTAGGGTTTCGGAATATTCAAGAAGGTTTAAGGTGGCTTAATTATCAAGCAAAGGAGTAGCTTAAGGATAAAGCAAGGAAGATATGGGAATATTTCCTAAATAATCTTTTGGGATTATTTAGGGAACTTTGGGGCATTCTCAAACTCTATAAATAAGAGCTCTCCTCAGCCTTCTAAAGCATCCCAAAAACGTGGAGAGCTCCTCTCTCCACAAATTCCTCTCTTCCTCACACAAGGCCCTCTCGGCCGAAACCCTTGCTCCTCCCTTGCTCCGCCCTAGCTCCGCTGCTCCGCCACTGCCACTGCCCTTTGCTCAGCCCCTGCTCAGCCTTTCTCAGCCCTTGCTCAGCCCTCACGGCCCGGTTACTTAGTATTCTCGGCATAGTGAAGTTTACATCGTTTTTTATTACTCTTGTTATTATTTCTATGACTATGTGTAACTAATCCGCTTATTCGGATTAGGGTTTTGATATTGTGACGATGTTTTTGAGATTTGGTTTTTAATGCTTGTTTCGTTATTCCATTAAACCTTGTGCTAATTATCTCGATTAATATTGTGAAACTAAGTTGATACTCGGAAAGGTTAGACTTAGTAGAACGATATAAATCTCTTATTTACTATTTGTTGAATACTAGACCGTTGAGAACAAGTAGGGCACGAATTTAATATGTCTTGGAATGGAATGTTAAATTGCTAGGTTTAAATTGTGGTATAGGCGTCCGGAAAGACCCTATTTTAGGTTATGACTTGGAATGGGAGTAACCACACTTAGGAATTTAGAAACATGATATTTAGAAGTCGATGATAAAACTAGTCACAATTAAGAAACCCTAATCTGAATATTTCTCTCTGATTATTACATCTTCGTTATTTCCTATTTTCTCTTATTTCCTAAACTGTTTTCTCACAACCAATCGTCTTTTCTTTTCTTTTTCAGAGCAAAGTAGTAACCATCTAGCTCCCTTGGGTTCGACCCTTGCTTGCCACTGTACTAACCCACAGTCTAGAGTAAGGAATTATAAATTTAGATTTGCAGGTACAAACGACGCCTGTCAACTACTTAGAAAAATTCAATAGGCTCGAGCAAAGTTGTTGCAACCTCGGGTTGCCTGAGAAGCTAATACTCGAGTACCTTTTAGATGGATTTCGTCCGCTCGATAAGATGCTTTTGGACGCCTCGGATGGAGGCACCATGATGAGTTTGCCATTGAGAGGCATAAAAGATCTGATCAACAAGGTGGCTGAAAATGCTAGGTTTCGTGAGGAGACCACGAGGAACGAGGAGTTCTCTCGATCTAAGAGTGTGGCTAAGGCCGAGGCCCCGGTAAATCCAATGGGGTAAGAGATTAAACAGATCAAGGAAATGATGGCTCAGTTGATGAGGAGATATCCGGTCGTGGTAAAGCCTTGCGAGTTCTGTGGCTCGGCGGACCATAAGACGGACGCATGTCCGACCTTGTTCGAGGAGGACCAGGAAGAGGTCAATGCGGTAGGCGGGCAGAGCAATTACAATAATAACCGAGTAGGGTCTAATCGACCATATGGGCAAGCTCCTGCCGAGCGGAACTGGAGAAACGACGCACCACGAGAGCCGGCACATCAGACGCATCACGCGCAGCAAGGCGCGCCACAGGCGAATCCAGGCGTCTATCGGGTACCCCAGTGTCAATATCAGTAGAACGGGCCCGGCCAGTACCAGCAAGGCGGCCCGAGCCACTACCACAACCGCCCGAACCACAACCAGGCTGGTCCAAGCAACCAAGAGTCGGGCAGGTCGCTCGAAGATATGATGAAGGAACTGGTCCAGCATCAGGCCAAGACCGACGGAGAAGTACGGGACCTGGGCAAGCAGGTGGCCCAGCTAAGCACGACAATCACCCGGCTCGATGCCACAGTCGCCAAGCTAGCAAGCGAACCAGGCAGACTTCCCTCGCAAACTGTACAAAATCCTAAGGGAAATGTGAGCATCGTGACGCTAAGGAGCTCGGGAAGAGTGGTCGAGGACCCAGCAGAAGTAGACGAGGAGGAGCACCCGTCAGTGCCCGAAGAAGAGCAAGAGGAACGCGAGGCGTTTGGCGTGATAGGTCCGGACGCAACCGAGGATCGGGTACCGGGCGCGCCCGACGCAACTGAAGCACGCGACGCGGATTCTGCGCCTGCGCCCGAGCAAAATGGATCCGACGCGGTACCAGCGACCGGGAATTCTAGCGACAGCACGCCCCTCCCATTTCCCACCTTAGCTCGTGCACCCAGGAAGTATGTAATGGATAAGGACGTCTGGGAATTGTTTAGCAAGGTAGAAATCAATATCCCGCTCCTAGAGGCCATCAAGCAAATACCCAGATATGCTATGTTCTTAAAGGAGTTGTGCACCAACCGAAGGCGAGGGGCTCGAGTAGACCATGAGTTGATGAGCCGGAATGTGTCGGCAGTCATTCAGCGGAAGGTGCCACCGAAGTGTGGAGATCCTGGGACTTACACGATCCCTTGCACCATTGGCAACATCCGGATCGAAAACTGCATGCTCGACTTGGGCGCCTCGATAAATGTCTTGCCATACTCGATATACTCGTGCCTTCGTATTGGACCCCTCGAGCCAGCCGGCCTCACAATCCAGTTAGCAGATCGATCATGCAAGCAGCCGGAAGGGAAGATCGAAGATGTCCTTGTGCAAGTGGGAGAGCTCGTATTCCCATCGGACTTCTATGTCCTTAAGATGGAGAGCAGCGGGCCAACAGATCATGCACCTATTTTGCTTGGGCGACCCTTCCTTAAGACATCAAAGATGAAAATTGATTGTGATAGTGGGACGTTGTCCATGGAGGTAGAAGGGGAGGTGTTCAGTTTCGACATATTTAGAGCTATGAAGCACCCCTTAGAATTTGAGGCAGTTCATGCATTGGATACCTTGGATGACCTAGTCCAAGAAGCCGGACCAGAAAAGGGAGCGGATCCTCTCGAAGTCGCACTCGCAAATGCCGTGTATTCGCACGAAGACACGCTCGACTTGACCGATGGCGTCCGGGACGCGCTGCTTCGGTTGGAAGTATCGCAGCCCTTGACCGCGCATTATGAAGTGAATGAGGTGCGGTTATTCAGAACCGATGAGTGCCTGCCTTCGGTCATTCGAGCGCCTGAGGTCGAGCTAAAACCCCTACCAGAGCACCTCAAATATGCGTTCCTAGGAGAAAATGAGACCTTGCCGGTCATCATCAAGAAAGGGCTCGAGGTAGATCAAGAGCGGCGACTGGTCGAGATATTGGGACGCCATAAGTTGGCTATTGGATGGACCCTAGCTGATATCCGAGGGATTAGCCCGGCTGTGTGCGTACATCGTATATGACTCGAAGATGGGGCGAAGCCATCGAGAGAACCGCAGCGCAGGCTAAATCCCATCATGATGGATGTGGTCCAGAAGGAGATCCAGAAGTTGCTCGATGCAAACGTGATATATCCTATCTCGGACAGCCAATGGGTAAGCCCAGTCCACGTAGTGCCAAAGAAGACCGGCATAACGGTCGAGGAAAATGATGCGGGCGAACTGGTCACGACGAGAGTAAAAAACGGATGGCGCATGTGCATCGACTACCGGAAGCTGAACGCGGTGACGCGCAAGGACCACTTCCCGTTGCCCTTCGTCGACCAGATGCTAGACCGACTAGCGGGCCGGCCCTATTTTTGCTTCCTTGATGGTTTCTCGGGCTACAACCAGATCCCAATAGCGCCCAAAGACCAGGAGAAGACCACATTTACATGCCCGTTTGGCACCTTCACGTTTCGCCGCATGTCCTTCGGCCTGTGCAATGTGCCCGGCACATTTCAGCGTGTGGTCACGAGCATCTTCTCGGACATGATCGGGTCAATGATCGAGGTTTTTATGGATGACTTTACTGTGTATGGGAATACATTCGATGAGTGTTTGGAGAACTTGGGAGCAGTGTTGGAGCGATGTGTCTCGATGAACTTGGTTCTTAACTACGAGAAGTGCCATTTCATGGTAACTCATGGGGTACTTCTGGGGCACATCATCTCGCACAAGGGGATAGATGTCGATAAGGCTAAAATCGACGTGATCATGACCTTGCCTTATCCTACTACAGTGCGAGATATCAAGTCCTTCCTAGGGCATGCCGGGTTTTATCGACGGTTCATTAAGGACTTTTCCAAGAAGGCATTGCCGCTATCTAATCTGCTGCAGAAGGACGTCCCATTTGATTTCACGGATGAGTGCAAGAAGGCCTTCGATGAGCTGAAGCAAGCCCTCGTCACCGCACCTATTATCTGCGCGCCGGACTGGACCCGGCCATTCGAGATAATGTGCGACGCTAGCGACTACGCGGTGGGCGCGGTGCTCGGGCAAAGAGCCGAAAAAAAGCCGGTCGTGATTTCCTATGCCTCTCGCACCTTGGATACAGCCCAGAAAAATTATTCGACCACGAAAAAAGAGCTGCTGGCAGTAGTCTTTGCGCTGGAAAAATTCAGGTCTTACTTACTCGGCGCCAAGGTGGTCGTCTACTCAGATCATGCGGCTATTCGGTACTTAATGACCAAAAAGGAGGCTAAGCCTCGGCTCATCCGGTGGATCCTTTTGCTCCATGAGTTCAACGTGGAAATTAAGGACAAGAAGGGGATCGAGAACACCGTAGCAGACCACCTGAGCCGGTTGATTCGAGACGAGGAACCCGGGGCGATCACCGAGACCTTTCCAGATGAACACTTGTATGCCCTTTCGGGCAAAGTGCCCTGGTATGCGCCGATAGTTAATTACATGGTTGGGGGTCGATTTCCGCCCTCGTACTCGAAGGCCCAGCGCCTGAAGCTCAAGCACGACGCTAGATTCTATGTGTGGGACGACCCCTACTTGTGGAAGATAGGGGCGGATCAGATTCTAAGGAGATGCATACCAGACGATGAAGTTGCCTCGATGATCAGTTTCTGTCATGAGCACGCTTGTGGAGGGCACTTTGGCCCAAGGAGGACAGCTAGGAAAATTTTGGAGTGCGGGTTCTTTTGGCCCAGTCTGTTTAGAGATGCCTTTGAGCATTGCAAGAGGTGTGATAAGTGCCAAAGGGTGGGCAACGTATCAGCTAGGAACGAAATGCCTCAAGTACCCATCCTTGTGAACGAAGTCTTTGACATATGGGGGCTTGATTTCATGGGTCCATTTCCAGTCTCGAACGGGTACACCTACATCCTTGTGGCGGTGGATTATGTTTCGAAATGGATAGAGGCCAAGGCCACGAGAGTCGACGATGCCAAGACAGTCGTGGATTTCCTGCGCATAAATATCTTTTGCCGTTATGGGGTTCCCAAGGCTATCATAAGCGACCAGGGCTCGCACTTTTGCAACCGGGTCATGGCCACAACCCTAAGGCACTATCATGTCCACCATCGCACGTCAACGGCCTATCACCCCCAGACCAATGGTCAAGCGGAGATCTCCAACCGCGAGATCAAGGGAATCCTCGAGAAAATGGTGAAGCCGACTCGGAAGGACTGGAGCCAAAGGCTCGATGAAGCGCTGTGGGCCTACCGGACCGCGTACAAGACGCCAATAGGGACCTCCCCTTTTCGGCTGGTTTATGGCAAAGCGTGCCACCTCCCGGTAGAGCTCGAACACAAGGCATACTGGGCTTTGAAGCAGTGCAACCCAGACCTACAGGCAGCTAGCCTTGACCGAAAGATGCAATTGTGCGAGCTGGAAGAGCTTCGCCTCAAGGCCTACGAGGGCCAAACGGACTATAAGGCGCGCACCAAGCTCTATCATGACAAGTTTATTCTTCGGCGCTCGTTTGAGGTTGGACAGCAAGTCCTCGTATACTCATCGCGTCTTCGGCTGATGCCCGGTAAATTGCGCTCGAGATGGACCAGCCCCTGCAAGATCACTAAGGTATTTAACCATGGGGCGCTTGAACTAGAGAGCCCGACTGATGGGGGCAAATTCACGGTCAATGGGCATCGAGTGAAGCATTACTTAGGAGAAGTCCTGGCACCTGCCGAACAGCTCGACCTTGCTGAGCCATTTGAACCTCTATGAATGGAGGTCCTCGTCGAGCCCACGACGTTAAACAAAGGCGCTCGCAGGGAGGCAGCCCGGCATTTTACTTTTCTTTGCACTTTCTTTTTATTTTGAGTCTGGAAAAGGGAGACTAACCTTGCAGGACCTCGTAGTGGGTGCGCGCAGAATTTGAAAATGAAGGAGTTCTTCGGCCAACTTGCACCAATGGAAATTCTGACTCGACCATTAGTCTTAAAATGGTCGATTTATCGAGAGATCTTAGAATTCCATAGTGCCTTGGCAGAATGGCCCGCAGGTACGACCAGCAGGGGCCTCGCGCGCGCATATGGCACTCTAGCCGGATCCTTCGAGCCAAACCCTTCATATGAAAATTCCGGCTCGACCGAAGTATCCAGAATGCCAAATAACTCA
Organism: Rhodiola kirilowii; assembly: GCA_033675215.1. Classification (NCBI taxonomy): domain Eukaryota; kingdom Viridiplantae; phylum Streptophyta; class Magnoliopsida; order Saxifragales; family Crassulaceae; genus Rhodiola; species Rhodiola kirilowii. The sequence continues at coordinate 9,607,806 of CM066197.1, read as the reverse complement.
GAATGACCGAGCATCACTCGAGGGAAGTTCCTGTCTTCTCTGAACTCTCTTCCTTTTCCTTTAAATTTTGCATGCATCGAGTCTTTGTGCCGTGAGGGCACGACTCAATTGAAAAGTGTGGGGTGGTTGGTTAGGGGAGTCCCTGTTGTGTCAGCACGTTGCATGTACGTTAGAGTCAGCAGGTTTCCCTTAAATTTTAATAAAATTTTGAATAAGGACTCCAGTCCGACCCCCCTAATGTGCATGATTGAGCTAAAAGATGTGAAATAGACTTAGCCGATTACATGCATTGCTGTTGTGAAAATAAATTGTGTGATGGCATGTGATCTTTAACCTTGTATGTGCCCTTGAGAGTAGGGATAAATGTGGGGTGTGGAGTTGATAGCAACGCCCTAGTGGGTCTTGGCAAGCGCCCGAGGTCCAGAGTTCGAGCTATATATGGTTATATGGATTCAGTGGAGGCTACACTTCGAGGCTGATTGGTAGAGACTGCTCCGCCCCTGCGGTATTTTTGCGGTTAGGCGGGACGGGAAAGCAACACACCGTCCAACCTCTAGTCCAAAACGACCGGGAAAATAGTCGAGCGACCCTCGACTTGACTCGCGTCAAGGGATAATGATGAGGAAGAGCAGGGAGGTATTTCCATATGCTCGCGGGCGATGATTGGACCTCCAAGAAATATGGACAAGCAATTCACATCTGAGAGCAAGGCTCAAAGAAAGACACATCGGCTATCATTGTGAAAATTCATCCGACAAAAGTGAATATTCAGCACCCATTAATCAAGGCAAAAGGCCAAAGTCACTACCGAAGCTATCCATCATACTCGACCCTTGAAGCTCGAACAAATCACGTGTATGAAGAAGCTATGAAGTATAACCATATAGCAAGAACTCGGGACCAAAAGCGTAGTTCAGGAGACCGAAAAGGGCTAGCTCCTAATCATCCGAATTGGTTTGCATCTCCACTTTCGAGGTAACACATATAAAGCTATGACCATGCTTGAACTTAATACTCTAGTAGCAACTGTCTTATGCATGGAAAGGCAAGGGCTAGATTAGCAATGTCATATGCACATCTGGGGAGCCGAGGGACCGTGGGCATTATATTCTGCTTTCCTCTTATGATCTAGACTTTGTTCGGGACGAACAAGTTCAAGTGTGGGGTGGTTTGATGAGGCGTATTTATGCGACTCATTAAGCCAACTAATCCCACCATATTGGATGATAAGCCATACGAACAGTTGCTTGTTAATGCTATTTTGCATTTCAGGTAAATATGAGGACTTGAGAGGAATCGGGCCTAAAAAGGGTGACCTACGCAAAAATGCACCTAGCAGGCCGGGGTCGACCGAAAGGACCCATGTCGCGCCCGTGAGACTTGCCGAGAAAACCAAGCGCAAGGCCGGGCGTGTCCGAGGAACTGAGGACGGGTGCTACCGGGCCATCCGAGCGCGCGCCCGAGCTTCCAAGGACGAACGCCGAGTCCCTGCCGAGAGCACCAGCGCCTGCGCCCGAGTGCCCGATGCCTGTGCCGAAAAGCCGTGTCGCGTCCCATGTCACGCCGAGCCTAGCGCCCGAGAAGCCTCGTGTCATCCCGGCAACTCAAGGCCTAAGCACCAAAAGTCAAGTTCTTCAAAGGTCAAGGTCAAGGTCAAGGGTCAAGGCCAAGGTCAAGTCAAGGTCAGAATCGCTCGCATTTCTCGGCTCGTCCTTCGAGGGCTGACGTCATCGGCCGTGTGCTTTGGCCAAGTTCCATTTCGCTAAGGCCAAGACCACCAAGGCCAAGGAGGAAAGTCGGTGGCCCTATTGCAATTGCCAAGTCCCTTGTGCCACTCTGACTTGGGCTTCAAGCCAAGAACATTCCCTTGTACTTACCCTATAAATATGACCACTTGGTCTTGGGAATAAGCGTTCGGAAATCTAGCGTTTCTCACTCAAGAAATTCTCATTTGTACTTGTGCATCAGACTTGAATACCAGTTGGTCGGAGTTCCTTACTTTTCTCGGCTCGTCTTTACAATTTTTTCTCGCACATCCGTCCGACCTTCGATAGCGCCGTCTGGGATTTTTATCGAACGCTTCGGTACTAGCCTGGCCGCTAAGTCGAGTTCGAGGCACCAGCACAATTTTTTGGGCGCTTTTACATTTTTCCTCGCACTTTCTACTTTTGCTTTAATATTCATTCATATGGCTATTGCATTCTCTCCAATGAGTGCTAGTAGCTAAACCCCTCAATCCGATCTAGGGATTTGAGTATTGTAGGGAAGTTTGAGGTTCCATCCTCAACCCATCCTTGCGTCTGCTAGTTCTAAGTGTTATTATCGATTGGAGTACGAGACCAAGGGAGGCTTGAAATGGCAAACTTGGTCGAGTAACTCGATCCAGACGAAGGCAAAGAAACCAAGCTAAGACTTGAAATGGCAAGGTCTGGTAGAGTTGCCTAGTCCTTCATTAAAACTGTTGGTTGTATCTGAAACGTGAGATCAACGGTAGCACCAAGTACAATACATCTTGAAACGGAGTATTGGACTTGCTAGAACTAGGACTCCATGGTCTTGAAATGGACATGGACGGGTGGCGCAAGCACTTGAAATAGTCTTGCCTTAGATTACCGCTCGAAATGGGGGTAATCCCACTCATGGACGCAAGGGAGTGTTGAGCCAGTTCTTCGCCTATTTTTGCAACGATATCCAAGGGGTTTACGCCTCAAGGGGAGCTAGACTCTCTCCAAATGCACATTCCATGTGATGCGATGATCCGAGCGATTATAGGTGGAAAACTGGGGTTGGGACCAATGATAACTAAACCACAATAAAAGAATCCCTAGGTTGGATGTTTCTCTCATTGAGTAACCAGTTCAGTTCAAACCCTTCAAACCTACAAAACCCCCAATCGTTTTTACTCATTTTCTTTTCCCTCTCCAAAGAACAACAAGTAACTGATTGGTCTCCCTTGGGTTCGACCCTTACTTGCCGCCAAACTAACCCTTAGTAGGCCAATAGCGAGGAATTTATAAATATTAATTTGCAAGGTCCTAACGACGCCTTGTCACGCTCATATTGTCACAGTACAGGGTCATCTCCTTCTGTGTGACTCCGTATTCAGACAGCATTTGTTTCATCCATAGAAGTTGAGTGCAGCTGCTTCCTGCAGCAATGTATTCTACTTCAGCCGTAGACAGAGAGATGCTATTTTGTTTTTTGCTGAACCAAGAAACCAGGTTATTTCCCAAGAAGAAGCATCCTCCAGATGTGCTCTTCCGATCTTCAGCATTTCCTGCCCAGTCAGCATCGCAGTAACCAACCAGATGTGAGTTGGTGTCCTTAGTGTACCAGATACCAAACTCGACAGTCCCGCACACATATTTAATGATTCTCTTAACTTGTAGGAGATGGCTTTCTTTCGGATCCTCCTGGTACCTTGCACAGACTCCTACAACATACGCAATATCAGGTCTCCTGGCAGTCAAGTAGAGGAGGCTTCCAATCATACTCCTGTACAGCGTCTGATCGACCTTTGGTCCAGCCTCGTCTTTAGTTATCTTTATGTGCGTAGCAGCCGGAGTTCGTTTGTGACTTGCCTTCTCAAGATCAAATTTCTTTATCAGATTTTTGGCATACTTGCTTTGTGAGATGAAAATGCCATCTTCCTTTTGAGTCACCTGAAGTCCTAGAAAGTAATTCATCTCCCCAACCATGCTCATTTTAAACTCCTTCTGCATCTGTTCAATGAACTGATCCACCAGTTTCTGGGTATTGGAACCAAAAACAATATCGTCGACATAGATTTGTGCGATAATAAAGTCTGACCTTGTGTTTGACAAATAGAGTCTTGTCCACTCCCCCTCGCACATATCCGTGATCGACGAGGAACACAGTGAGACACTCATACCAAGCTCTGGGTGCTTGTTTGAGGCTGTACAAAGCTTTCTTCAGGTGATACACCGATGCTGGATGATGCGGATCCTCAAATCCTTTCGGCTGAGCAACGTAAACTTCCTCATTCAGGAATCCGTTCAGGAAGGTACTTTTGACATCCATCTGGAATAGTCGAAACTTCAAGTGACAAGCCAGAGCAAGGAGCAGGCGAATGGCTTCCAAGCGTGCAACAGGGGCAAAGGTTTCATCAAAATCGATCCCCTCAATCTGGGAATATCCCTGGGCCACAAGCCGAGCCTTATTTCTGGTGATATTTCCGGATGTGTCTGACTCGTTCTTAAAGATCCATTTCGTGCCAATGACGTTCACACCATCAGGTCTTGGAACTAAGTCCCAAACATCATTTCGGGAGAACTCTTCAAGTTCCTCCTGCATGGCAAGGACCCAATACTCATCAGTGAGTGCTTCCTTTATGTTCTTTGGCTCAATTGAAGACAGAAAGCACGAGCAGGCGGCAAGACCCCAGTAGTTAATCAACTTCCCACGAGTTTGAATTCCGTCACTAGGTGCTCCAATGATCTCAGAGGTCGGATGGTCTCTGGCAATTCGTCGAGAAGGTTGCAATGTAGCACGATCCGCTTGAGTACTGACTTCTTCAATCTCATCAGAAGGAGAGTTTCCGGTGCTATTATTTGCGGTCGAGGCACCTTCTGTCGGGTCAGTCTCATTCTGAGGGAATGAACCAGTTTCAGCTACTGTTCCGACTCCTTTGGTGGCTGGCGAGGCACTTCGTGTCGAGTCAGTCTCAGTCGGAAGAGGAAGTGGGGCAGGTCCAGACGCTGTTCCAACAGTTTCGTCAGCATCATCTGAGACAATGAGTTCAATCAAGTCATCCTTTATTTTGACATTGATTGATTCCATGACTGATCCTGTGCGTTTGTTGAATACCCGGTACGCTCGACTGTTTGAGGAATATCCAAGGAAGAATCCTTCGTCACTCTTGGGATCAAGCTTCTGTCGGTACTCACGGTCATTCAAAATGTAACAGTCACTCCCAAAAATGTGAAAGTACTTAACAGTGGGCTTCTTTCCTTTCCATAGTTCATAGCAGGTCATCTCCGTGCCCGTGCGTATTATTACGCGATTGATAATATGGCACGCCATGTTCATCGCTTCTAACCAGAACTTCAGAGGAATCTTCTTGGCATGAATCATTACTCGGGCCATCTCCTGAATTGTGCGATTTTTGCGTTCAACAACGCCATTTTGATGGGGAGTGATTGCAGAAGAAAACTGATGGGCAATCCCGTGTTTGGTACAGAAGGCGGTCATAGTGGCATTCTTGAACTCTGCGTCGTTGTCACTCCTGATACTCACCAGGCGTTCTCCTTTGGCTTCCCTTTCTCTCTGGAGAAGGGTAGCAAGTTCAATGAACTGTTGTGTAGCAGCAGACTTGTCTCGAAGGAATCGAGTCCAAGAAAACCTAGTGAAGTCGTCTACACACACTAGAACATACTTATTGCCCCCAAAGCTCTCAATTTGCATCGGCCCCATTAGATCCATGTGGATCAGTTCTAGTGGTCTGCTAGTGCTGATCTGGGTGGTGATTGGATGTGAAGCCTTAGTCTGTTTTCCTATTTGGCATTCTCCACACAGAACATCCAAGTCGCCTTTAACATTGGGCATTCCTCTGATGAGTCCGGATGAGCAGAGCTTCCTCAAGGTCTTGAGATTAAGATGACCTAATCACCTGTGCAAAAGCGACATCTCATTTGCTTGACTTGAAAGGCACGACATGGTTCTGGCAGATCCAATAAGGTAGCAATCATTTGCTGCTCTACTGCCTTCCATCAGTGTTCCTCCTTCCTTGTTAAAAACTTGGCAGGAGTCTTGAGTGAATTTGACATGGTGCCCCCCATCACAAAGCTGACTAATACTAATAAGGTTCACCTTCAGTCCTTCAACAAGGAGGATGTCCTTGAGCACAGGAAGACCCGGGACCTTCAATGTCCCACAGCCGATCACCTGACCCTTTCCTCCATCACCGAACGTAACGTACTGCTTCTTTATGACAGGTCGAATATGTGTGAGAAATTTGGAGTTACCTGTCATATGAGCGGAGCATCCACTATCGAAATACCAGCGATCTTTCTCTATGTGACTAGATGAGCTGAATGCAACCATACAGACGTTTTTGTTTCTGCAGGTCTTCCAGCTATGAGCCATGCTAGATTGTGATAGATCTTGCTCAGTTCTGCGTTTGTCGAGTCTTCGGGCCACTTTGTCGAACTTCCGGGTCATCATTTTCAGTGAATGGGACGTGCAGTCAGTCTCAGCAATTACTTCGATCACCTCTGTTTTAAGTGAACACTTAGTGTCATCTTTGGCTGTGTTCTGTCCTTCCTTTGGAGTCATATTGAACAGTTCTAGGATCCCACTCAGTGTGTCGAGTGTTTGCTCAGATACCATTTGAAATACTATCCTTTGAAATACTGTCCCTTGTTCAAGCAAGTGTTCAAGGTACAGTTCCGACAGACCTTGAACTCTCTCCATAACAGTTCAGCAAACAGAACAATAAAACAGGAGCACGCACAGATTGATAACCCAGTTCGACTATGCCTACTCGGGGGGGTTTCCCACACCCGAAAAAGGGACAACAAATCTTATTACGAGTTTAGGGCAACAGGAGGTCTTACTCTTACACAACACTTTGTTTGTAATGACCTCACCACTAACACTCCGTCTCTCAGATTTGCAACCAAGGTTTGTCGCTACTCCCCTTGATCCACTTCGTCCGTTCCTTTTGTCCGAACGTGCTCGACCTTCACTTGAAGCTCGGATGCTTTCTGACGAAAGCTTGTTCACCTTTGTTGTGTGCGTTGTATGATCGCTTCCAGGCAGTCTGAGTTGCACTAGCTAAGACTGCTCTTACACCGATGAGTTTCCAGTGGGTAACACTCAATCGGCTGTCGCTCCCCCTCCAATAAGCAGAGTTTTCTCGTGTTTATTTTCTCAGCAGGTGCGATAGCCAATCTGGACGCCCTAGCCTTCTTTTTATAGGCTATAGAGAAGTCCAGATCCAATCTGAATATCCTGACAATAAATCGGAGATATTCCAGAATATTGGCAGAATATTCAATCCAAATCCAATCCCCAACGATGACTTCTACTCCAAGCCATCCGACAATTTCTCAATCAATCTGCATAGATCTGATCACTTATTTGATCTGTTGAGATGACTTCACGATTTGTTCCAATCAAGTATTCTCGTCGAAATCTTCAGGAGATCCATATCTCTATTCAAATCTTCTTCAAGAGATATCCTTTTCAGAAGGTTGATCCGGTGGTCTTTAAAACTGGTAAGATAATATTCAACAGGCATCTTGAATATCTGTTTTTTCATTGACCGATTCCAACCGAAAAGATCCTCAATCTCAGATCCCTCTCGAATATCTGTTTCTTTATTGAATCCAGATCATGCGACTTCTATACGCTGTGCCTCTGTTCCAGTCTGTGGTTGAACTCTTCTTGAACTTAAGCTTGAATTGTCTAAAGCCGTTTGCCAAAGCCATGCCATTCATGGGAACATCACAGTCTACATGCCTTCCAACCACTGTGAAGTCTACACATTTCAAGAGGGGTAGTAGAAGGCTCCAGCATGGTTTTCATCGTGTGAAGATGCCCACAGCATGGGTTGATTGTCTCAACCATGACTATGTTCGAAGGGGAGTCAACTCGAAAGGGAGCTTCACCAAAATCCCAATATTCAAGTTTGAGAGTTGTTACACCAAGATGCTGTGGAAGAAGTCGACACTAAGAGAAGTCGATATTGAGAGTTGTTACACCAAGAAGCTGTGGAAGAAGTCTATTCTGGACAAATACAGGGTGGAACAAGAGATGATGAAGTAGAAATCTGATTTCTTCATCAGAGGCTTGAACAACATTCGGTTTCAGACACCTAGATCCTCACCGGATCTGTGTGTCACCAATAACTAAGTTGTTCCAGCACAAATCCGTCAGCTAGAACCAGAAGGAGATATGTTTAGGGCTGACGTGGAAGGCAGGGTGTGGTGCAAGAAGAAACGTTTGGTCTACCAAATATATTCAAATATTTTTTTTTAAAATAGTGTGTAGTGACGTGGCAGCCTGGGGAGTCTCAAGAAGTTATATGGGTTGCCAAAATTCGAAGTTTTATTTCCAAATTTTTTTTCAAATCAACTGTTCGTGTCTCGCTATTTCTCTCCCGACGAAACCCTAGACAAAGCTTGACAACTTCAACAATGGTGGACATGAGAAATAACAAGGTTCCCAAAGCAGCAACGGTTGGAGGATCATCAAAGCCTGTTGATGAACCAAAGATGTTCAAAGAAAACCCTAAACCGACAAGCGATAAACCCACAACAGCAAAATCAAATTCGGACGCCGCAAAGAAGGTGACTGTTCTGAAGAAGGCTAAAGCATCGATGTCAAAGAAGGTGTCCATTCCTGACAGGAATTTGTCTAACATGCCAGAGAATGAGACTGAGTCTGTTGTCCTGTCAAAAGAGAAGCAGATTCCCAAATCTGTTCCTGTGCCTATTTCTGAGAAGTCAACTACTTTGAAACCTGCTTCGGATAAAGAACCAGCAAAGAAATCGACACAAGAGGTAATTGCTAAAATCTCCGAATCTCTTAATACGAGCAGTTCTAGTATGGCTGGTGTGTCCATAGAGGGGTCAAAAGTGGTTATAGAAAAAGTGAGGGGTACTAGGAGAAAGGCTATGGCAACAAAGAAAACTCCAGAAAAAGAAAATTTTAAGTTGGTGAAATGTATGGTACTCGTTTCTGAGTCTGATGAAGAAGAGTCTGAGGAAAGAGAGGAGGTATTAAGGTGCCTATTGAAAAGTCCAGTATAGCTGAAGAAGAGGAAGAGCAGCTAAGTGAAACTTCAGTTGAAATTTCTGAAGAAGATGGTGAAGGCCTTGATACAGAGGAGCAGACTAGTCCTTCTGCGAAGTGTTTCACTGAGTCTGTAAAAGATACTGTTGAGGAACCAATCGCAGAGGATGAAGCACATTCGCAGCATGAATTAGATAAAGTGAATGAGTCCTTGGAAGAGTTGCTTGATGCTGTTGAAGGATATGTTGGAGAAGAGGTTGCTTCTGAAGTCGCTGATGAGGAGATGGAGGTTATGAGTGAAGATTCAGCAGATGAATCTATCAAGCTGTCCGACTTGGTCAAAGAAATTCAGAAAGATGTTTCAGTAAGTAAGGAACAAGGCACCAAGTCAAAGCCAGCAGCTAAAGCAAAGAAGGGAGTTATGAGTCAAGATGCTGAGGTGGGTATTACCACAGTTACAGAGAAGAAAGCAGAAAAGAAAAGGAAGGCTTCTGGTCAAGAAAAGGTTACCTCTCCAGCAGTGAAGAAAGCTAAGACAAGTTCACCTACAGACAAGGTTAAAGAGAAACGGAAGAAAGTCCAGTTTGAGTCTGGAGTTGTGGTGAATGGTGTGTGGTTTGTTTCAGACCAACATGCGAAGAAATGGGAGTTTGTTCAAAAGAGGAAGATTGTGGCTGAAAGGGTGCTGGAGGCTCACAAATATGCAGCCAAGGAGATTGTTCGCCTGATCAAAGAGCTTGATTTGTGGCCGTCTGTGTCAATGGCCAAACCTTTCGCTGCCAACCTCGTAAGGGAAGTGATTGTGAACCTGCCAGAGGACTTTGCCAACATAGAGAGTGCTTCATTCGGAATGGCAAGTGTGAGAGGCAAGCAGATCGTCATTACTCCAAAAGGAGTAAATGAATATTTTGGCATAGAAGCAGGAGAGCTGAACATTAGAGAAAACCCCAACTGGCACAAGATCGCAGCAGCTCTTACTGGTGGCATTCGTTCAAAGTGGTACACCATGTCTTTCCCTGTCAAGGACCTATCTACAAAGCACTTTTTACTTCACATCATTGCAGTACATAACTGGATGCCGAACAATCATCACACTACACTTGGCCGATCAATGGGAGCGTTTCTGAAAACCATAGGAGCTGGAAAGAAAATTGATCTAGGGCATCTCATATTTGATCAAATTGCTGGCCATGCAAGCTCGGTCAAAGTCAATCATCCGATTGGATTCCCCTCCCTGATCCATCAACTTGTGGTGGTACAAAATCCAGATGTCCTAACAAGTCAAGACATGTTGACTGGTACTCTGAAAGCTTTTCTTGCAGATCACAAGCATTTTTCTAGGAAGCACATTATAGATCTGGACCTTGCTGAACCTGTCAAACCTAAGAAGAAGGGGTCTGAGCGATCTCAGGAGGAATTAAGAGCCTCTGTCTCTCGTGCCACTCGGAATCAATGATCTCACATCTTGAAGAAGAGCTAGCGGACACGAATGAAAGGATGGTGCTGCTCATGGCCAGAAAGAAACAGATCACTAAGCTCTTGGTAAGTCTGCACTATCCCGAGGAAGAAGATGAAGGAGGCTCGGATGATGATGAAGTCAGTGATGAGTCTGACTACTAGGTCCTGGTGATGTCTCTCTGCTCCATGCTACAAACAATTTTATATTGTGTTGAACTCTAGCTTGTTTGTTTTTTCGAACTATTGCTACTTTTGTTTCTCCCTTGTCAATTTGTGGCAAAAAGGTGGAGTAGTTTTGGAGTTTGAAAGCTCCTTAAAAGATTCAATTGTGCTTGTTATGTTTTTATGCTGAGAGTTTGAAATCTCTTTAAAAGATTCATCGTGCACTAAATTTTTGTTCAGAGTTTGAAATCTCCTCAAAGATTCAGTTGGTAGATTAGCTAGTAGCACAGCTTGGGAGTTTGAAATCTCCTCAAAGATTCAACTAGAATAGTAGTACAGGTAGATTACAGTAGGTAGTTTTGCCAAAAATGCCAAGGGGGAGATTGTTAGTTTTATGGCATGTAGTTTGGCAAAACTTAGTATAGTTGCTCAAGCTGTTGTTCGAGTCTAGCAGAGACAACTGTCCTGGAATAAGTTGAAGCAGATGAAGTGTTTCCTAATTCAGATTAGGAAACTCAGCCGACCGTTGGAAGAGCAAGTCGGTCACACATCAATGGAGAGAAGTTGGAAGTTTCCAAATTTAGATTTAGAAACTTGTTTCAGCCGACGTAGCACAACTTCGCCTGAGGATATTTTTGAGATCAATTTTGGCAAGTCGGTGCATATTGATGAGCCGTATTTATACGACTCATCGAGTCGTTAATTCCCACCATTTCATTCACTTTATTATGCGAACAGTTACTTTTTAGTGTTGTTTCGTATTTCAGGTGATTTGGAAGCTCTAGGAGGAAACACGCTTAAAAGACGGCATTTTCATGCCAGAAACATCGCAGTGGAAGAACGGAGCCAAAGGAGGGTCGTCAACAGTGCTCCGGCGTGAATAGTAATTCCGGCGTGAATAGTAATTCCGGCGTGAATAGTGATTTCGGTGCCATGAACAGTAACTTCGGAAAAAGAAAGTCCAAGCCCTAAATCCAGCAGCCGGCCCATTTTACATTATGATATTAGGGCAACATTCAAATGCTAGGGTTTCGGAAGGTTCCAAGAAGATCAAAGGGTTTCCAAGAAGATCAAAGGGTTTCTCAAACCCTATATAAGGAGGAGTCCACAAGCATCTCATCATCCCTCATTCCACATTCAGCCGTGTGCCCTAGCTCTCCTCATTCTTCCTCCACTTCAGCCGCCCTTCTCAGCCTTGTCACGGCAGCACACCAGCCTTACACGGCCAGCCTTACTCCATTCGGTTTTGTAGTGAAGTACTTGTTTCTTCCTTTAATTATTTACATCGTTTCATTATGATCATGTGTAACTAAACTCTACATTCGGATTAGGGTTTATTATATTGTGACTATGTTTTTGAGACTTGGATCTTTAATGCTATATTCTATGTTTTACTAATTCGCGTATATGAATTCCATGAAATATTGTTAGACTAGACGTATACTTTGTCGTGAAATCTAGTTGCGCATATTTCTACATTAATCATCTATCTAATACTTTGTCGTTTAGATAGGTAGTACGACTAGGGCAATTAACACCTTTGTCGGGTTAATTAAACCTAGGGGAATTAGGTCGTGGCGTAACACCTTTGTCGGGTTACTTGGGAAGTCACCTTTGTCGGGACAACCACACTTAAAACATTGAATTAGATATCTAGAAGTCTATGATAAAACAAGTCACAATCAAACCCTAATCTGAATACTTCTCTCTGATGATTACAATCTTGCAATTTTCGATTATTTCACTAACCGTTACTCTCATTCTAGTTTCTTGTTTTTCTCCATTACAGAACGAATTAGTAGCTATCTAGCTCCCTTGGGTTCGACCCTTGCTTGCCATTGTGCTAACCCACAGTTCAGGACAAGGAAATTATAAATTGTTTTTGCACAGGTACGACGACAGCCTGTTCAAAATGGCGCCGTTGCCGGGGAGCTAAGCACGGTGAAACTTTTGTTCTTCTTTTATTTTTCGTTTATTTTTCTTCTTGCTATTTCGAAATTTGTTACTCGGTGAATTCATATTCAACTGTTCGAGATTTTGTTTTCCATTCTATTCGATTTCCGTTTTCTAGCTCTCAGAGGGTTCTGTCACCAAGTCTTACGAGTCTAGGGATTTTGGGTTTTAAGTGGGACCGCTGTGACCCCTCCAATCTCCTGGGGACCCTTTGTTGCTAGTCTGTCTTTGTTATTTCGGTGTTTGCTATCTCGGTGTCTGTTACTCTCGTAACATGTCTCACGCAGGTAGTAGTGTTGGTCACAACAGTCACAGCAGTCACAACAGTCACGTAAACGAAGAAGTTAACCAGAATGTTCAAGTACAACTTGGTGAAATCAGGGGGCTATCCCTGATCAGTTTCAACAGTTCCAACAACAACAACAACCTCAAAACCAACAACAACCTCAAAACCAACAACAACCCCAAACCACAGTACCCACAATACCCTCAGTACCCACCATATCAACAATATCCTCCACCACCATATCCACAGTACCCACAACCGCTCTATCCTCAGTATCCACAACCATATCCACCACTACAATACCTTCCACAACCACCACTACAACACCCACCACAAGCTCCACGTAGACAAGCAGTTGTGGATGATGAGGACGAATATGAAGGACCCACGATGGGCGAGCTCTCGGTTCCTAGCTTCAGAGACCAGTCATGGCCAATTTATGAAGGACCAGACATGGCAGCCATCACGGTCAGTACAGCGGTCATTCACAATCTGCCCAAGTTCTCAGGATCCAAAGGAGAGTCGGCCCAGTCTCACTTGACGCGTTTCCACGGGATATGCTTGAACCTCAGGCCACACGGAGTAGAGGTGGATGACTTCAAACTGAAGGCATTCTACTTCTCACTGCAAGAAGCAGCTACAGACTGGTTCCTAGCTTTACCCTCAGGCAGTGTTCACACATGGGAACAGATGCAGAAGCACTTCATCAGCAAGTACTATCCAGCAGGGCGTGCAGCGCAAGTCCGGAGATAGTTGCAAGAGCTAAAGCAAGCCCCTCACGAGACCATGTACGAGTACGTGGAGAAATTTCTAGCCTTGGAGAAGAGTTGGTGCAATCTGGAGCTCCCGGAGAAATTAGTCGTAGAATATATGCTGGATGGACTTCGCAAGATGGACAGGAAGTTACTAGAGGCCTCAGCTAGAGGCCAACTCATGAACATGACGCCAGCCAGAGTGAAGCAGAAGATCATATCAGTGGCAGAGGGTGAGCGATTTCAGGATGAGACCATGAAGGAGGACGAGTATGCCCGAACAAAGAATGTGTCAACAGTTGAGCCTTCTATCAGTGCTGTATTCGCCGAACTCAAGGAGATGAGAGAGCTGATGAAGCATGTAGTCCGAAGGACGCCAGTCCAGGCCAAGCCATGTGAGTTCTGTACATCCACAGAACACAAGACGGACGAGTGCCCTACCTTACAGACAGACGTCCAAGCTGATGTGAACGCAGTGGGCAATTATCAGAGTTATGGCAACCAACCAGGGCCAGTCAAGCAGTATGGCGCAGCAGCACCTAATCAAGGCGCCTGGAGGAACAACTATCAGCAAAATCAGACTCAGCAAGCACGACCGAATGTGCCTCAGCAGAATCAGCAGACTCAGCAGCCGTACAGACATCCTAACAGTCAGTACCAGCAGAATGCACCAGGGCAGTACCAGCAGAAAGGGCCGAACACTTATCAGGCAGGTCCGAGCAACCAAGGCCCCAGTAAGTCGCTAGAGGACATGGTAAGAGATCTGGCAGTTAGCGCTCAGCAGACAAATACAAACCTGAACCAGTACATGGCTAAAATCGACGGAGCACTAGCCGACATTCAGAAGCAAATAGGGCAGATGTCCACAACAATCTCAAGGCTCGAGGACAAGGCTGGACGACTTCCCTCACAGACAGTTCAGAATCCGAGAGGGAACGTCAGCCAAGTAGAGGTGGTAGATACGACATTCGAGGAGCCCACAGAGGAGCTCAGCACAGGCCGGTCAGACTCAGCCCCTAAGCCTCAGGAAGACGAAACGGATAGTCACTCTTATGCTATGCAAGTAGTTGCTTCCGAAGGCCAGATAACCGATAAAGCTGAACCAGAGACAAGGATGGTGGTCAGGCCTACACAAGCAGATCAGATGATGAGGCATCCACCTACAGCGGACTATGAGACACCTCCAAGAAAGAGTAAGGACCTCGGAGCCTTCACAGTCACCTGTGGCATCGGTAAGGCCCAGATCCCCCACTGCCTGATTGACTTGGGCGCTGCCATCAATGTAATGCCTTACTCTCTGTACTACTCGCTGAATCTTGGACCATTGAAGCCGCCCAGGCTGTCTATTGAATTAGGGGATAGGTCCTGTGTTCGCCCCACTGGTTTACTTGAAGATCTAACCCTCCGTGTAGGAGATCTTGCTGTGCCTGCAGATTTCTATGTCTTGCAGATGGAGAAATCCAGGAAAGGCGAACCACCAGGGCTCATTTTGGGACGTCCATTCCTCCACACCACTCAGACCCAGATCGACATGGGTGTAGGCTTATTGTCACTATCATACGGTGGAAAGGAAGCTGACTTCTATGTCTATGAGGATGCAAACCGTCCATGCACAGGGAAACCGCCAGACATTGTGCACACATCAGAATACGACATCCTAGTTCCAGATCCACCAGAGCAGGCTATACAGACTACTAGGCCAGCAGCTATGGCCGAGACATCCTCATCTTCTCGGGAATATGTGAAGAAGAAACCGCCAGATCATTGGAGAGCAGAACCGAGTGAACAGCCAGGTGAACACGTTGGGCAAACTGAAGGAGAAGCTGAGAAGAAGTATGACCTCACACGCCCATGGGATCCTAACTTGTGATCCCTAAAGAGGTACTGTCGAGCCAACGACGTTAAACAAGGCGCTCGCAGGGAGGCAGCCCTGCACGGTTTGCACTGCATTTTATTTAGTTACCATGTTTATTTATGAGTCTTATTTGTCACATTGTACCTTGGAAAGGATTTGGTTTCATTTTGTAGGGATTGGACTTAGTCGGCCGGAAAATTCACTTGCGAGCTACGCATTTTGCACTCTACGCTACGCATTTTAGCACCAGACGAGTCCGGGTCGCGTCCCATTGAGACCGGACTTGGCCCGAGTTCAGCCGACCACGTCTACACCCCAGGGGAGTCTTGCTCTACCCTTCTCCTTTCCTTATCTATTTATTGCATGCATTTGTGTCTAGATTTGAGTCGTGCCGTGAGGACACGGCTCATTTCAAAAGTGTGGGGTGGGGAAGTCAGTTATGAGTCAGTTATCGAGTCAGCATGCCCACCACACAGAGTCAGCACGTTTCGAGTCATTTTTAAATTTTTTTTGTACATGATTACTTCACTATTTCCTAGACTTGCAGTATTGGATCATGATTAGGTGAAATAGATAGAGCCGATTACATGCATGTCTTTGGTGAAACTTGATTTGTGCGACTAACATGTGATCTTTAAATCATTGCATGCCTTTGTTAGTTGAGATAAACAGGGATGTGGAGTTGATAGCAATGCCCTAGAGAGACTTGACAGATCATTCAGAGACCGGACTCAGGATATATGGTTATGTGGAGCTCGTGGAGGCTAGCACTTCGAGGCAACATAGTACGAGTCTGCTCCGCCACTGCGGTACCTTTGCGGTTGGTCGGGACGGGAATACTTCACACCGTCCAAGCTCTAGTCCAAGTAGCCGAGAAAATAGGCAAGCGACCCTTGACTTGACCCGTGTCGAAAGGACGAGGATGAGTAAGAGCAGGAAGGTTTCTAATCCGAGTAACTGGGAAAATAGACGAGCGACCCTCGGCTTGACTCGCATCAAAAGGAGAAGGAACCACGGTTCGAGCAAATCACAATCCGCACTACACAGCAACAAATCCACAAACCATCGTAATAGTCCACACGTCTCATGTGACAGCATCATTGAAACCCCAAATCAGATGACACTATAGCTGGCCGAATAACACTCAACACTTTGAAGCTCGAATCAATCACGTGCAAGAAAAAGCGGCAAAGCATAACCATATAGCAGCGAGTTCGAGTCCGAGAATGAGGGTTCATGGGTCTAAACAGGGCTATCTCCAGATACATCCGAATTGATTTGTATCTCGACTTCAAAGGTAATACGTATCTTTAGCCCTTGTTTTCGCACAATGATATTAGTAGCAAGCATGCATAACAGGTAGGATCTATAGTAGCCAAGTCATGTCCATGTAGCTCGTCTAGGATGACCGAAGCATTGTGATGTTTACATTAGTCGTTCCTCTAATGACCTTGTTCTTATTCGCGACGAACAAGTTTAAGTGTGGGGTGGTTTGATGAGCCGTATTTATACGACTCATCGAGTCGTTAATTCTGACCATTTCATTCACTTTATTATGCGAACAGTTACTTTTTAGTGTTGTTTCGTATTTCAGGTGATTTGGAAGCTCTAGGAGGAAACACGCTTAAAAGACGGCATTTTCATGCCAGAAACATCGCAGTGGAAGAACGGAGCCAAAGGAGGGTCGTGAACAGTGCTCCGGCGTGAATAGTAATTCCGGTGTGAATAGTGATTTCGGGGCCATGAACAGTAACTTTGGAAAAAGAAAGTCCTAGCCCTAAATCCAGCAGCCGGCCCATTCTACATTGTGATATTAGGGCAACATTCAAATGCTAGGGTTTCCAAGAAGATCAAAGGGTTTCTCAAACCCTATATAAGGAGGAGTCCACAAGCATCTCATCATCCCTCATTCCACATTCAGCCGTGTGCCCTAGCTCTCCTCATTCTTCCGCCACTTCAGCCGCCCTTCTCAGCCTTGTCACGGCAGCACACCAGCCATACACGGCCAGCCTTACTCCATTCGGTTTTGTAGTGAAGTACTTGTTTCTTCCTTTAATTATTTACATCGTTTCATTATGATCATGTGTAACTAAACTCTACATTCGGATTAGGGTTTATTATATTGTGACTATGTTTTTGAGACTTGGATCTTTAATGCTATATTCTATGTTTTACTAATTCGCGTATATGAATTCCATGAAATATTGTTAGACTAGACGTATACTTTGTCGTGAAATCTAGTTGCGCATATTTCTACATTAATCATCTATCTAATACTTTGTCGTTTAGATAGGTAGTACGACTAGGGCAATTAACACCTTTGTCGGGTTAATTAAACCTAGGGGAATTAGGTCGTGGCGTAACATCTTTGTCGGGTTACTTGGGAAGTCACCTTTGTCGGGACAACCACACTTAAAACATTGAATTAGATATCTAGAAGTCTATGATAAAACAAGTCACAATCAAACCCTAATCTGAATACTTCTCTCTGATATTTACAATCTTGCAATTTTCGATTATTTCACTAACCGTTACTCTCATTCTAGTTTCTTGTTTTTCTCCATTACAGAACAAATTAGTAGCTATCTAGCTCCCTTGGGTTCGACCCTTGCTTGCCATTGTGCTAACCCACATTTCAGGACAAGGAAATTATAAATTGTTTTTGCACAGGTACGACGACAGCCTGTTCACATATGCATATCGAAGATATCAAGAAGTCGGTTAGGAGATTGCTTGCGCATGAAGCTATGAAGATAATCGAAGATTGCCTAATCAAGATTGAAGATATTCTTTGGAGGATTATCTACAAAAGATATGTGCAAAAGATTAGGAAAGATTGCCTAATAATATAAGCGGTTTAGTTTAGGAATCCGATAGGCATTAGGGTTTCTACCGCCTATATAAGTACGGCTAATGCAAAGGTTAGTTAGCACTTACAGAGATATAATGCACGCTCATACTCACTTATAGGAGGAGGAGGAAAACGGTGGTGAACTAATCGTAATTGGTTATTCACGGCGATCGTAATCGGCCGGAGAGTTAATCGTCACTGGTTACTCAAAGGCGCTCGGAATCAATCTGTTCTGGTGCTCAGCGCATTGATCGTAGAACAACACTCATGGTACATGCACTATTGTTCTGACCTGCGCATTCGGGAGAAGGCGCTGATTCTCACAGAGAATCACATTGGTTGATACGGAGCGGGAGCAAAGATCTAGGGGGAGACCTAGAACGCAATTGCTAGAGTGTCCGAGGCTCAGGTTGTTTAAGAGGTACTCTGTAAACATAAAACCATGTACTCTCAATACTCATTATTAGTGAATTGTTATCTACTGGGCTAAGAGACAGCCCCCCAGATGTAGGCTGGTTAACGCCGAACTGGGTAATAACTTTGCGTGTTGTTTACTTTCAGCATTACGTTTATTAGCGCATAAGTTGTTTTAGATGTTGTTCTGAACTCGGCCATAACAACCTCTCAACCATCACGGGAAGATTTCACATTACACTACTCTCGGTATTTTACCATGAGTAGTGAGTAGTTCCTTTATTCTGGGATCCTACGGATCCCGTGCTATGTACCCAACTCTCATGTGATCAATTAACGTTTTTATTTATGCGATTCGAATATTCAATTTCATCATGCTTAAGTTTATCGTTCCTGCAGGTATTTACATTGAATGGGATGTTTGCATGCTAGAACGTATTTAGGTTAATTACCGAAAGATGGATGGGTCCTAGGTATTAATCGGATAACATGAAATTGATGCTAGGTCATGTTGCTACAATGGTAGTACATGATTTAATAGGAAAAACCTTTACTTTAACAATCGAGATCGTTGATAATCCGTGGATGTGCGGCGTTCAATGATTGAGATTAATCTTGACAATGATCTGTGGATGGGCGGCTTGTCTAGTGTTATTTCGGTTTAATTCCATATTCGATGGCATGAATAAATTACTTAACATGATTGCATGATTAGTGGGGTTAGCCCGGGTGATGTATGGATTCTGGAATTCTTTCTCTAATAAGTACAAACCTTTTATTTTATGTTATTTAATTTCTGTGATTTTCGTGACAACAAAACCTTTTTACAAAATTTAATCGGAATAGCTAAATAGGTCACACTGTTTGCTAGTACTCACACACCTGTTCCTTGGATCGACCATTGGCTTACCAAGGTTTATAAATTTTGTTTGACTACAATTTGACCCCTAAAACTCATAATTTGACAACTATAAAGGGTTAAAAATACGCTTGTCAAAATGGCGTCGTTGCCGGGGAACAGCGTTTAGTGTGATATTAGATTTAACGAGTGTAGTTTATACTATTCCATTTTTTTTATACTTCCTTGTACATACTCTATATACTTCTGACCTTCACTAATCACTTTTATTTTGAATGTTGTGAGGATGTTCTCTTTTGGTCATCAAGACGCCTACCCAAGGGAAGAGCCTTATTGTCAGACATATTCATATGATGCAAACTGGAAAGGAAATCAAAATCAGTTCTACAATCAACATTATTATCAAAATGATCCTCATTATGAGAGCTGCCAGAATCACTCGCAGCAGCAACAGTCTCAGGACACTGATGGATTATTGCGTATAGAGTTTATGTTGGCTAGCTACTTAGCGGAGTAAGAGAGGTCGTCTCGGGAGCATGCTGCGACAATAAGTGACCTTCGGAAGACGGTGGAATTACCGGGACCCTTTTATCAAAATGACCACTACTATGAGAGTTACGAGGACCAGTCGCAGCAGCAACATCATTTTTATGATCAGCAGTACAACTATCAGCCGCAGCAGCCCAAGCAACATGAGTCTGGCAGCTCATCTAGCATGGAATCTATGATGACTAGTTTTATGGCTGAGCAGGATAGGCGAATGAAAGGATTGGAGCAGACACTCGAGCAGATTGGCATCCAGAACAAAATACTTATGGACCAATTAGGGCAATAAGCTATTGCAGCCAATAATGCATGCGAAGACTAGGACATCGAGATGACAATGGCCAATTGACGGAGCCCACCGCACTGTCGTTAAGGTGCGGTGTTCTCTGTGCAAAAGCAAATTTATATTCCGCTACTCGTGACCTTACTACTGGGTAGCAAGTGGTAAGTAGGGGTCGAACCCAAGGGAATTAGGGGGATAATCGTTCTTTGAGGGATTTGTACAGCGAGGGAGCGTGTTTTAGGTTGATTGAGGTTTTAGTGCGGAAAAGTAAGTGATTGGTTGGTTGGTTTTGGTTTTTTGTGCGGAAAAGTAAATGACAGAAAATGTAAATACTGAAAATAAAAGAGAAGACTTACAGCGGGTGATGCGTGATTGGCAAGTCCTCTGGAATGTGAGCAGTTGATAGAGCAGTTTATACTAAGAAAGTAAATGCAAGGGGTGTTTGATTTTAAGGAAAGCATTCGGTTTCGGGGGCTTTGTATCATAGTTGTTTATCATTGACCACTAATGACCATACTAAGTGTTCAAAGATGAATCGAGGATATTTCTAGCACAAGACTTGCAACATCATTTAGAACACTTGTTCTATTTAGACTAATTCCTCCTTTCGAAGTATCTTAGCCTTATGTGCATCCATTTGACCTTCAGTTACGATCAACCAAATGGTGTTTTAGATAAGTCAAACTCCTCAGATAAGCTTTGCCCGTTAAAGCATCCACTTACCCGAGTATGTTCACGAACCCCACGGAAGAGCTTTGCCCGTTAAAGCATCCACTCAACCTTGGAAGTTCTAACCTAAAATGTGGCACATAGAACAAGTTTTGAACACAGAGAGGCACTAAGCGAAGGGTCTAAAACATTTTATGATCCAAGTACACCCCTTCAACCGAATGAAGGGTTTAGCTACGAATATCCATAGAGGTGGATACCATAGCTAAGTACTTACGGTTTTTGAAAGACAGTAAGTAAGGGAAAGGGGTGAGTACTTCAAGAACCGACAAGAGTACTCAAGAATAAAGAAAAGCTTGAGTAGTCAAGAACCAACAGGAGTACTCAAGACCGAACTATAATACTCAAGAACCAACAGGGCGCTGCCATCAATGTAATGCCTTACTCTCTGTACTACTCGCTGAATCTTGGACCATTGAAGCCGCCCAGGCTGTCTATTGAATTAGGGGATAGGTCCTGTGTTCGCCCCACTGGTTTACTTGAAGATCTAACCCTCCGTGTAGGAGATCTTGCTGTGCCTGCAGATTTCTATGTCTTGCAGATGGAGAAATCCAGGAAAGGCGAACCACCAGGGCTCATTTTGGGACGTCCATTCCTCCACACCACTCAGACCCAGATCGACATGGGTGTAGGCTTATTGTCACTATCATACGGTGGAAAGGAAGCTGACTTCTATGTCTATGAGGATGCAAACCGTCCATGCACAGGGAAACCGCCAGACATTGTGCACACATCAGAATACGACATCCTAGTTCCAGATCCACCAGAGCAGGCTATACAGACTACTAGGCCAGCAGCTATGGCCGAGACATCCTCATCTTCTCGGGAATATGTGAAGAAGAAACCGCCAGATCATTGGAGAGCAGAACCGAGTGAACAACCAGGTGAACACGTTGGGCGAACTGAAGGAGAAGCTGAGAAGAAGTATGACCTCACACGCCCATGGGATCCTAACTTGTGATCCCTAAAGAGGTACTGTCGAGCCAACGACGTTAAACAAGGCGCTCGCAGGGAGGCAGCCCTGCACGGTTTGCACTGCATTTTATTTAGTTACCATGTTTATTTATGAGTCTTATTTGTCACATTGTACCTTGGAAAGGATTTGGTTTCATTTTGTAGGGATTGGACTTAGTCGGCCGGAAAATTCACTTGCGAGCTACGCATTTTGCACTCTACGCTACGCATTTTAGCACCAGACGAGTCCGGGTCGCGTCCCATTGAGACCGGACTTGGCCCGAGTTCAGCCGACCACGTCTACACCCCAGGGGAGTCTTGCTCTACCCTTCTCCTTTCCTTATCTATTTATTGCATGCATTTGTGTCTAGATTTGAGTCGTGCCGTGAGGACACGGCTCATTTCAAAAGTGTGGGGTGGGGAAGTCAGTTATGAGTCAGTTATCGAGTCAGCATGCCCACCACACAGAGTCAGCACGTTTCGAGTCATTTTTAAATTTTTTTTGTACATGATTACTTCACTATTTCCTAGACTTGCAGTATTGGATCATGATTAGGTGAAATAGATAGAGCCGATTACATGCATGTCTTTGGTGAAACTTGATTTGTGCGACTAACATGTGATCTTTAAATCATTGCATGCCTTTGTTAGTTGAGATAAACAGGGATGTGGAGTTGATAGCAATGCCCTAGAGAGACTTGACAGATCATTCAGAGACCGGACTCAGGATATATGGTTATGTGGAGCTCGTGGAGGCTAGCACTTCGAGGCAACATAGTACGAGTCTGCTCCGCCACTGCGGTACCTTTGCGGTTGGTCGGGACGGGAATACTTCACACCGTCCAAGCTCTAGTCCAAGTAGCCGAGAAAATAGGCAAGCGACCCTTGACTTGACCCGTGTCGAAAGGACGAGGATGAGTAAGAGCAGGAAGGTTTCTAATCCGAGTAACTGGGAAAATAGACGAGCGACCCTCGGCTTGACTCGCATCAAAAGGAGAAGGAACCACGGTTCGAGCAAATCACAATCCGCACTACACAGCAACAAATCCACAAACCATCGTAATAGTCCACACGTCTCATGTGACAGCATCATTGAAACCCCAAATCAGATGACACTATAGCTGGCCGAATAACACTCAACACTTTGAAGCTCGAATCAATCACGTGCAAGAAAAAACGGCAAAGCATAACCATATAGCAGCGAGTTCGAGTCCGAGAATGAGGGTTCATGGGTCTAAACAGGGCTATCTCCAGATACATCCGAATTGATTTGTATCTCGACTTCAAAGGTAATACGTATCTTTAGCCCTTGTTTTCGCACAATGATATTAGTAGCAAGCATGCATAACAGGTAGGATCTATAGTAGCCAAGTCATGTCCATGTAGCTCGTCTAGGATGACCGAAGCATTGTGATGTTTACATTAGTCGTTCCTCTAATGACCTTGTTCTTATTCGCGACGAACAAGTTTAAGTGTGGGGTGGTTTGATGAGCCGTATTTATACGACTCATCGAGTCGTTAATTCTGACCATTTCATTCACTTTATTATGCGAACAGTTACTTTTTAGTGTTGTTTCGTATTTCAGGTGATTTGGAAGCTCTAGGAGGAAACACGCTTAAAAGACGGCATTTTCATGCCAGAAACATCGCAGTGGAAGAACGGAGCCAAAGGAGGGTCGTGAACAGTGCTCCGGCGTGAATAGTAATTCCGGTGTGAATAGTGATTTCGGGGCCATGAACAGTAACTTTGGAAAAAGAAAGTCCTAGCCCTAAATCCAGCAGCCGGCCCATTCTACATTGTGATATTAGGGCAACATTCAAATGCTAGGGTTTCCAAGAAGATCAAAGGGTTTCTCAAACCCTATATAAGGAGGAGTCCACAAGCATCTCATCATCCCTCATTCCACATTCAGCCGTGTGCCCTAGCTCTCCTCATTCTTCCGCCACTTCAGCCGCCCTTCTCAGCCTTGTCACGGCAGCACACCAGCCATACACGGCCAGCCTTACTCCATTCGGTTTTGTAGTGAAGTACTTGTTTCTTCCTTTAATTATTTACATCGTTTCATTATGATCATGTGTAACTAAACTCTACATTCGGATTAGGGTTTATTATATTGTGACTATGTTTTTGAGACTTGGATCTTTAATGCTATATTCTATGTTTTACTAATTCGCGTATATGAATTCCATGAAATATTGTTAGACTAGACGTATACTTTGTCGTGAAATCTAGTTGCGCATATTTCTACATTAATCATCTATCTAATACTTTGTCGTTTAGATAGGTAGTACGACTAGGGCAATTAACACCTTTGTCGGGTTAATTAAACCTAGGGGAATTAGGTCGTGGCGTAACATCTTTGTCGGGTTACTTGGGAAGTCACCTTTGTCGGGACAACCACACTTAAAACATTGAATTAGATATCTAGAAGTCTATGATAAAACAAGTCACAATCAAACCCTAATCTGAATACTTCTCTCTGATATTTACAATCTTGCAATTTTCGATTATTTCACTAACCGTTACTCTCATTCTAGTTTCTTGTTTTTCTCCATTACAGAACAAATTAGTAGCTATCTAGCTCCCTTGGGTTCGACCCTTGCTTGCCATTGTGCTAACCCACATTTCAGGACAAGGAAATTATAAATTGTTTTTGCACAGGTACGACGACAGCCTGTTCACATATGCATATCGAAGATATCAAGAAGTCGGTTAGGAGATTGCTTGCGCATGAAGCTATGAAGATAATCGAAGATTGCCTAATCAAGATTGAAGATATTCTTTGGAGGATTATCTACAAAAGATATGTGCAAAAGATTAGGAAAGATTGCCTAATAATATAAGCGGTTTAGTTTAGGAATCCGATAGGCATTAGGGTTTCTACCGCCTATATAAGTACGGCTAATGCAAAGGTTAGTTAGCACTTACAGAGATATAATGCACGCTCATACTCACTTATAGGAGGAGGAGGAAAACGGTGGTGAACTAATCGTAATTGGTTATTCACGGCGATCGTAATCGGCCGGAGAGTTAATCGTCACTGGTTACTCAAAGGCGCTCGGAATCAATCTGTTCTGGTGCTCAGCGCATTGATCGTAGAACAACACTCATGGTACATGCACTATTGTTCTGACCTGCGCATTCGGGAGAAGGCGCTGATTCTCACAGAGAATCACATTGGTTGATACGGAGCGGGAGCAAAGATCTAGGGGGAGACCTAGAACGCAATTGCTAGAGTGTCCGAGGCTCAGGTTGTTTAAGAGGTACTCTGTAAACATAAAACCATGTACTCTCAATACTCATTATTAGTGAATTGTTATCTACTGGGCTAAGAGACAGCCCCCCAGATGTAGGCTGGTTAACGCCGAACTGGGTAATAACTTTGCGTGTTGTTTACTTTCAGCATTACGTTTATTAGCGCATAAGTTGTTTTAGATGTTGTTCTGAACTCGGCCATAACAACCTCTCAACCATCACGGGAAGATTTCACATTACACTACTCTCGGTATTTTACCATGAGTAGTGAGTAGTTCCTTTATTCTGGGATCCTACGGATCCCGTGCTATGTACCCAACTCTCATGTGATCAATTAACGTTTTTATTTATGCGATTCGAATATTCAATTTCATCATGCTTAAGTTTATCGTTCCTGCAGGTATTTACATTGAATGGGATGTTTGCATGCTAGAACGTATTTAGGTTAATTACCGAAAGATGGATGGGTCCTAGGTATTAATCGGATAACATGAAATTGATGCTAGGTCATGTTGCTACAATGGTAGTACATGATTTAATAGGAAAAACCTTTACTTTAACAATCGAGATCGTTGATAATCCGTGGATGTGCGGCGTTCAATGATTGAGATTAATCTTGACAATGATCTGTGGATGGGCGGCTTGTCTAGTGTTATTTCGGTTTAATTCCATATTCGATGGCATGAATAAATTACTTAACATGATTGCATGATTAGTGGGGTTAGCCCGGGTGATGTATGGATTCTGGAATTCTTTCTCTAATAAGTACAAACCTTTTATTTTATGTTATTTAATTTCTGTGATTTTCGTGACAACAAAACCTTTTTACAAAATTTAATCGGAATAGCTAAATAGGTCACACTGTTTGCTAGTACTCACACACCTGTTCCTTGGATCGACCATTGGCTTACCAAGGTTTATAAATTTTGTTTGACTACAATTTGACCCCTAAAACTCATAATTTGACAACTATAAAGGGTTAAAAATACGCTTGTCAAAATGGCGTCGTTGCCGGGGAACAACGTTTAGTGTGATATTAGATTTAACGAGTGTAGTTTATACTATTCCATTTTTTTTATACTTCCTTGTACATACTCTATATACTTCTGACCTTCACTAATCACTTTTATTTTGAATGTTGTGAGGATGTTCTCTTTTGGTCATCAAGACGCCTACCCAAGGGAAGAGCCTTATTGTCAGACATATTCATATGATGCAAACTGGAAAGGAAATCAAAATCAGTTCTACAATCAACATTATTATCAAAATGATCCTCATTATGAGAGCTGCCAGAATCACTCGCAGCAGCAACAGTCTCAGGACACTGATGGATTATTGCGTATAGAGTTTATGTTGGCTAGCTACTTAGCGGAGTAAGAGAGGTCGTCTCGGGAGCATGCTGCGACAATAAGTGACCTTCGGAAGACGGTGGAATTACCGGGACCCTTTTATCAAAATGACCACTACTATGAGAGTTACGAGGACCAGTCGCAGC
This sequence comes from Rhodiola kirilowii, assembly GCA_033675215.1. Lineage (NCBI taxonomy): Eukaryota > Viridiplantae > Streptophyta > Magnoliopsida > Saxifragales > Crassulaceae > Rhodiola > Rhodiola kirilowii. The sequence goes on along the minus strand of CM066197.1, from coordinate 9,581,196 downwards.
AGCAACATCATTTTTATGATCAGCAGTACAACTATCAGCCGCAGCAGCCCAAGCAACATGAGTCTGGCAGCTCATCTAGCATGGAATCTATGATGACTAGTTTTATGGCTGAGCAGGATAGGCGAATGAAAGGATTGGAGCAGACACTCGAGCAGATTGGCATCCAGAACAAAATACTTATGGACCAATTAGGGCAATAAGCTATTGCAGCCAATAATGCATGCGAAGACTAGGACATCGAGATGACAATGGCCAATTGACGGAGCCCACCGCACTGTCGTTAAGGTGCGGTGTTCTCTGTGCAAAAGCAAATTTATATTCCGCTACTCGTGACCTTACTACTGGGTAGCAAGTGGTAAGTAGGGGTCGAACCCAAGGGAATTAGGGGGATAATCGTTCTTTGAGGGATTTGTACAGCGAGGGAGCGTGTTTTAGGTTGATTGAGGTTTTAGTGCGGAAAAGTAAGTGATTGGTTGGTTGGTTTTGGTTTTTTGTGCGGAAAAGTAAATGACAGAAAATGTAAATACTGAAAATAAAAGAGAAGACTTACAGCGGGTGATGCGTGATTGGCAAGTCCTCTGGAATGTGAGCAGTTGATAGAGCAGTTTATACTAAGAAAGTAAATGCAAGGGGTGTTTGATTTTAAGGAAAGCATTCGGTTTCGGGGGCTTTGTATCATAGTTGTTTATCATTGACCACTAATGACCATACTAAGTGTTCAAAGATGAATCGAGGATATTTCTAGCACAAGACTTGCAACATCATTTAGAACACTTGTTCTATTTAGACTAATTCCTCCTTTCGAAGTATCTTAGCCTTATGTGCATCCATTTGACCTTCAGTTACGATCAACCAAATGGTGTTTTAGATAAGTCAAACTCCTCAGATAAGCTTTGCCCGTTAAAGCATCCACTTACCCGAGTATGTTCACGAACCCCACGGAAGAGCTTTGCCCGTTAAAGCATCCACTCAACCTTGGAAGTTCTAACCTAATATGTGGCACATAGAACAAGTTTTGAACACAGAGAGGCACTAAGCGAAGGGTCTAAAACATTTTATGATCCAAGTACACCCCTTCAACCGAATGAAGGGTTTAGCTACGAATATCCATAGAGGTGGATACCATAGCTAAGTACTTACGGTTTTTGAAAGACAGTAAGTAAGGGAAAGGGGTGAGTACTTCAAGAACCGACAAGAGTACTCAAGAATAAAGAAAAGCTTGAGTAGTCAAGAACCAACAGGAGTACTCAAGACCGAACTATAATACTCAAGAACCAACAGGGCGCTGCCATCAATGTAATGCCTTACTCTCTGTACTACTCGCTGAATCTTGGACCATTGAAGCCGCCCAGGCTGTCTATTGAATTAGGGGATAGGTCCTGTGTTCGCCCCACTGGTTTACTTGAAGATCTAACCCTCCGTGTAGGAGATCTTGCTGTGCCTGCAGATTTCTATGTCTTGCAGATGGAGAAATCCAGGAAAGGCGAACCACCAGGGCTCATTTTGGGACGTCCATTCCTCCACACCACTCAGACCCAGATCGACATGGGTGTAGGCTTATTGTCACTATCATACGGTGGAAAGGAAGCTGACTTCTATGTCTATGAGGATGCAAACCGTCCATGCACAGGGAAACCGCCAGACATTGTGCACACATCAGAATACGACATCCTAGTTCCAGATCCACCAGAGCAGGCTATACAGACTACTAGGCCAGCAGCTATGGCCGAGACATCCTCATCTTCTCGGGAATATGTGAAGAAGAAACCGCCAGATCATTGGAGAGCAGAACCGAGTGAACAGCCAGGTGAACACGTTGGGCGAACTGAAGGAGAAGCTGAGAAGAAGTATGACCTCACACGCCCATGGGATCCTAACTTGTGATCCCTAAAGAGGTACTGTCGAGCCAACGACGTTAAACAAGGCGCTCGCAGGGAGGCAGCCCTGCACGGTTTGCACTGCATTTTATTTAGTTACCATGTTTATTTATGAGTCTTATTTGTCACATTGTACCTTGGAAAGGATTTGGTTTCATTTTGTAGGGATTGGACTTAGTCGGCCGGAAAATTCACTTGCGAGCTACGCATTTTGCACTCTACGCTACGCATTTTAGCACCAGACGAGTCCGGGTCGCGTCCCATTGAGACCGGACTTGGCCCGAGTTCAGCCGACCACGTCTACACCCCAGGGGAGTCTTGCTCTACCCTTCTCCTTTCCTTATCTATTTATTGCATGCATTTGTGTCTAGATTTGAGTCGTGCCGTGAGGACACGGCTCATTTCAAAAGTGTGGGGTGGGGAAGTCAGTTATGAGTCAGTTATCGAGTCAGCATGCCCACCACACAGAGTCAGCACGTTTCGAGTCATTTTTAAATTTTTTTTGTACATGATTACTTCACTATTTCCTAGACTTGCAGTATTGGATCATGATTAGGTGAAATAGATAGAGCCGATTACATGCATGTCTTTGGTGAAACTTGATTTGTGCGACTAACATGTGATCTTTAAATCATTGCATGCCTTTGTTAGTTGAGATAAACAGGGATGTGGAGTTGATAGCAATGCCCTAGAGAGACTTGACAGATCATTCAGAGACCGGACTCAGGATATATGGTTATGTGGAGCTCGTGGAGGCTAGCACTTCGAGGCAACATAGTACGAGTCTGCTCCGCCACTGCGGTACCTTTGCGGTTGGTCGGGACGGGAATACTTCACACCGTCCAAGCTCTAGTCCAAGTAGCCGAGAAAATAGGCAAGCGACCCTTGACTTGACCCGTGTCGAAAGGACGAGGATGAGTAAGAGCAGGAAGGTTTCTAATCCGAGTAACTGGGAAAATAGACGAGCGACCCTCGGCTTGACTCGCATCAAAAGGAGAAGGAACCACGGTTCGAGCAAATCACAATCCGCACTACACAGCAACAAATCCACAAACCATCGTAATAGTCCACACGTCTCATGTGACAGCATCATTGAAACCCCAAATCAGATGACACTATAGCTGGCCGAATAACACTCAACACTTTGAAGCTCGAATCAATCACGTGCAAGAAAAAGCGGCAAAGCATAACCATATAGCAGCGAGTTCGAGTCCGAGAATGAGGGTTCATGGGTCTAAACAGGGCTATCTCCAGATACATCCGAATTGATTTGTATCTCGACTTCAAAGGTAATACGTATCTTTAGCCCTTGTTTTCGCACAATGATATTAGTAGCAAGCATGCATAACAGGTAGGATCTATAGTAGCCAAGTCATGTCCATGTAGGTCGTCTAGGATGACCGAAGCATTGTGATGTTTACATTAGTCGTTCCTCTAATGACCTTGTTCTTATTCGCGACGAACAAGTTTAAGTGTGGGGTGGTTTGATGAGCCGTATTTATACGACTCATCGAGTCGTTAATTCTGACCATTTCATTCACTTTATTATGCGAACAGTTACTTTTTAGTGTTGTTTCGTATTTCAGGTGATTTGGAAGCTCTAGGAGGAAACACGCTTAAAAGACGGCATTTTCATGCCAGAAACATCGCAGTGGAAGAACGGAGCCAAAGGAGGGTCGTGAACAGTGCTCTGGCGTGAATAGTAATTCCGGTGTGAATAGTGATTTCGGGGCCATGAACAGTAACTTTGGAAAAAGAAAGTCCTAGCCCTAAATCCAGCAGCCGGCCCATTCTACATTGTGATATTAGGGCAACATTCAAATGCTAGGGTTTCCAAGAAGATCAAAGGGTTTCTCAAACCCTATATAAGGAGGAGTCCACAAGCATCTCATCATCCCTCATTCCACATTCAGCCGTGTGCCCTAGCTCTCCTCATTCTTCCGCCACTTCAGCCGCCCTTCTCAGCCTTGTCACGGCAGCACACCAGCCATACACGGCCAGCCTTACTCCATTCGGTTTTGTAGTGAAGTACTTGTTTCTTCCTTTAATTATTTACATCGTTTCATTATGATCATGTGTAACTAAACTCTACATTCGGATTAGGGTTTATTATATTGTGACTATGTTTTTGAGACTTGGATCTTTAATGCTATATTCTATGTTTTACTAATTCGCGTATATGAATTCCATGAAATATTGTTAGACTAGACGTATACTTTGTCGTGAAATCTAGTTGCGCATATTTCTACATTAATCATCTATCTAATACTTTGTCGTTTAGATAGGTAGTACGACTAGGGCAATTAACACCTTTGTCGGGTTAATTAAACCTAGGGGAATTAGGTCGTGGCGTAACATCTTTGTCGGGTTACTTGGGAAGTCACCTTTGTCGGGACAACCACACTTAAAACATTGAATTAGATATCTAGAAGTCTATGATAAAACAAGTCACAATCAAACCCTAATCTGAATACTTCTCTCTGATATTTACAATCTTGCAATTTTCGATTATTTCACTAACCGTTACTCTCATTCTAGTTTCTTGTTTTTCTCCATTACAGAACAAATTAGTAGCTATCTAGCTCCCTTGGGTTCGACCCTTGCTTGCCATTGTGCTAACCCACATTTCAGGACAAGGAAATTATAAATTGTTTTTGCACAGGTACGACGACAGCCTGTTCACATATGCATATCGAAGATATCAAGAAGTCGGTTAGGAGATTGCTTGCGCATGAAGCTATGAAGATAATCGAAGATTGCCTAATCAAGATTGAAGATATTCTTTGGAGGATTATCTACAAAAGATATGTGCAAAAGATTAGGAAAGATTGCCTAATAATATAAGCGGTTTAGTTTAGGAATCCGATAGGCATTAGGGTTTCTACCGCCTATATAAGTACGGCTAATGCAAAGGTTAGTTAGCACTTACAGAGATATAATGCACGCTCATACTCACTTATAGGAGGAGGAGGAAAACGGTGGTGAACTAATCGTAATTGGTTATTCACGGCGATCGTAATCGGCCGGAGAGTTAATCGTCACTGGTTACTCAAAGGCGCTCGGAATCAATCTGTTCTGGTGCTCAGCGCATTGATCGTAGAACAACACTCATGGTACATGCACTATTGTTCTGACCTGCGCATTCGGGAGAAGGCGCTGATTCTCACAGAGAATCACATTGGTTGATACGGAGCGGGAGCAAAGATCTAGGGGGAGACCTAGAACGCAATTGCTAGAGTGTCCGAGGCTCAGGTTGTTTAAGAGGTACTCTGTAAACATAAAACCATGTACTCTCAATACTCATTATTAGTGAATTGTTATCTACTGGGCTAATAGACAGCCCCCCAGATGTAGGCTGGTTAACGCCGAACTGGGTAATAACTTTGCGTGTTGTTTACTTTCAGCATTACGTTTATTAGCGCATAAGTTGTTTTAGATGTTGTTCTGAACTCGGCCATAACAACCTCTCAACCATCACGGGAAGATTTCACATTACACTACTCTCGGTATTTTACCATGAGTAGTGAGTAGTTCCTTTATTCTGGGATCCTACGGATCCCGTGCTATGTACCCAACTCTCATGTGATCAATTAACGTTTTTATTTATGCGATTCGAATATTCAATTTCATCATGCTTAAGTTTATCGTTCCTGCAGGTATTTACATTGAATGGGATGTTTGCATGCTAGAACGTATTTAGGTTAATTACCGAAAGATGGATGGGTCCTAGGTATTAATCGGATAACATGAAATTGATGCTAGGTCATGTTGCTACAATGGTAGTACATGATTTAATAGGAAAAACCTTTACTTTAACAATCGAGATCGTTGATAATCCGTGGATGTGCGGCGTTCAATGATTGAGATTAATCTTGACAATGATCTGTGGATGGGCGGCTTGTCTAGTGTTATTTCGGTTTAATTCCATATTCGATGGCATGAATAAATTACTTAACATGATTGCATGATTAGTGGGGTTAGCCCGGGTGATGTATGGATTCTGGAATTCTTTCTCTAATAAGTACAAACCTTTTATTTTATGTTATTTAATTTCTGCGATTTTCGTGACAACAAAACCTTTTTACAAAATTTAATCGGAATAGCTAAATAGGTCACACTGTTTGCTAGTACTCACACACCTGTTCCTTGGATCGACCATTGGCTTACCAAGGTTTATAAATTTTGTTTGACTACAATTTGACCCCTAAAACTCATAATTTGACAACTATAAAGGGTTAAAAATACGCTTGTCAAAATGGCGTCGTTGCCGGGGAACAGCGTTTAGTGTGATATTAGATTTAACGAGTGTAGTTTATACTATTCCATTTTTTTTATACTTCCTTGTACATACTCTATATACTTCTGACCTTCACTAATCACTTTTATTTTGAATGTTGTGAGGATGTTCTCTTTTGGTCATCAAGACGCCTACCCAAGGGAAGAGCCTTATTGTCAGACATATTCATATGATGCAAACTGGAAAGGAAATCAAAATCAGTTCTACAATCAACATTATTATCAAAATGATCCTCATTATGAGAGCTGCCAGAATCACTCGCAGCAGCAACAGTCTCAGGACACTGATGGATTATTGCGTATAGAGTTTATGTTGGCTAGCTACTTAGCGGAGTAAGAGAGGTCGTCTCGGGAGCATGCTGCGACAATAAGTGACCTTCGGAAGACGGTGGAATTACCGGGACCCTTTTATCAAAATGACCACTACTATGAGAGTTACGAGGACCAGTCGCAGCAGCAACATCATTTTTATGATCAGCAGTACAACTATCAGCCGCAGCAGCCCAAGCAACATGAGTCTGGCAGCTCATCTAGCATGGAATCTATGATGACTAGTTTTATGGCTGAGCAGGATAGGCGAATGAAAGGATTGGAGCAGACACTCGAGCAGATTGGCATCCAGAACAAAATACTTATGGACCAATTAGGGCAATAAGCTATTGCAGCCAATAATGCATGCGAAGACTAGGACATCGAGATGACAATGGCCAATTGACGGAGCCCACCGCACTGTCGTTAAGGTGCGGTGTTCTCTGTGCAAAAGCAAATTTATATTCCGCTACTCGTGACCTTACTACTGGGTAGCAAGTGGTAAGTAGGGGTCGAACCCAAGGGAATTAGGGGGATAATCGTTCTTTGAGGGATTTGTACAGCGAGGGAGCGTGTTTTAGGTTGATTGAGGTTTTAGTGCGGAAAAGTAAGTGATTGGTTGGTTGGTTTTGGTTTTTTGTGCGGAAAAGTAAATGACAGAAAATGTAAATACTGAAAATAAAAGAGAAGACTTACAGCGGGTGATGCGTGATTGGCAAGTCCTCTGGAATGTGAGCAGTTGATAGAGCAGTTTATACTAAGAAAGTAAATGCAAGGGGTGTTTGATTTTAAGGAAAGCATTCGGTTTCGGGGGCTTTGTATCATAGTTGTTTATCATTGACCACTAATGACCATACTAAGTGTTCAAAGATGAATCGAGGATATTTCTAGCACAAGACTTGCAACATCATTTAGAACACTTGTTCTATTTAGACTAATTCCTCCTTTCGAAGTATCTTAGCCTTATGTGCATCCATTTGACCTTCAGTTACGATCAACCAAATGGTGTTTTAGATAAGTCAAACTCCTCAGATAAGCTTTGCCCGTTAAAGCATCCACTTACCCGAGTATGTTCACGAACCCCACGGAAGAGCTTTGCCCGTTAAAGCATCCACTCAACCTTGGAAGTTCTAACCTAATATGTGGCACATAGAACAAGTTTTGAACACAGAGAGGCACTAAGCGAAGGGTCTAAAACATTTTATGATCCAAGTACACCCCTTCAACCGAATGAAGGGTTTAGCTACGAATATCCATAGAGGTGGATACCATAGCTAAGTACTTACGGTTTTTGAAAGACAGTAAGTAAGGGAAAGGGGTGAGTACTTCAAGAACCGACAAGAGTACTCAAGAATAAAGAAAAGCTTGAGTACTCAAGAACCAACAGGAGTACTCAAGACCGAACTATAATACTCAAGAACCAACAGGAGTATTATATATTGAAAACCAAACTTACAAAGTACCAATTCCTAGAGAGAGAAGTGTTTTTTGATTTTGGGATGTTTACAAATGAGAGGGGAGGCATGTATTTATAGGAAGAGGAGGAGGAGATGTGTGGAGCAGGAGGCCAACACTTGTCAAGCTCTCCATGGCTCACAAAAGCCGCCGGTCTATATGGGAGGGGAGGGGAGGAGCCACCGGTGGCCGGTCATGAGGGGGAGAAGCCACCCCCATGACTCATCATACTCCCCAAAGCCGCCGGTCATAAGGGCAAAGGAGGGAGTTTTGTGATTTTTGTGATGTTTTCACAAAACTATCAGTCCAATTTCGCTCCGGTCTGACTTTGGTTGTTCCTCGGTTGGATTTGTTTTGAGTGATTCCATGTCAGGATCTTGAGATTTCTTCAGTCGGCGTCTGATCTTGACCTCGGAATGACTCGTAACATCTTTTCTGCGTAAAATCCTCTCCTTAGCGTGTTTTCTCTCTAGAGTCCAAAATACCCTGTAGATAAATATCGGATTTAACAAGCAAAAGTTAAATAGACAAACAGTCTAATTTGGTGGGTTTAACTATGTTTTTAATTCGTATAATTATGGTCCATCAAATCACCCCACACTTTTAGTTGTTCGTCCCGAACAATGCTATTAAAGGGCGGCACTAAGTAAGCTTTTAAAATATGAAAGTTAGACTGTGGGACTAGACTTATCCTAATTCATGCATTACTTACTTATTACCAAATTGAACTGTGTAAATGAATAGAAGAAACTTGATACTTGTACCTCCGTGCGGAGATGCAAATTATTCTGGATGTTTCGGGAGATAGCCCTTTTTAGGCTCCTGGACTGCAACCTCGGGACCGTCTCGCACTATATGGTTTCCTTGTAGCTTTCTCTAGCACGTGATTCGGTTTGGGTTTCAATGGTTTGGTCTTTGATTTTCTTTTGGCGAGGGACAGCTTTTGTAGTGAATCGGCCTTTGGCCTTTGATTTGACTCTTTGAGTACTTCACTTTTTGTTCGGTTAAAACCTTCACAATTTTGGGCCTTTGGCCTCTTGATTTGCTTCTTTGAGCTTTTTGCTTCTCTGTGACTTGCTAGTCCATTTTCTCAAGCCTTTTTGGGAGGTCCAATCATCGCCCGCAAGCCTATGGAAATACCTCCCCGCTCCTCTCATCCTTGCCATTTTGCGCGGGTCAAGATGAGAGTCGCTCATCTATTTTCTCGGCTACTTTGACTAGAGATAGGACGGTCTGATTCCCGTCCTTGCCTTTTTTCTTTTTGCATAAACACTGCATGGCAAAGATGACTTCAATCTTCACTGAAACCCGAAGTGCAGCCTCCACTGACTTCGAAAACCATATAGTTTGATTTGATCCTTCGAGTGCTTGCCAAGCCTCTCTAGGGCAGTTTATGTCAACTCCACATCCCTAGTTTATCTCAGCACAAAGGGACAAATGAGAAGTTACATTCTAAGTTTTTAAACAGTTGAATTTTCACAAGGTTAATGCATGAATTATGATCTATCTTTTTCACATTCTTAAGTTCATATTTTCAAAAAGATAATATTAAAAGAAAGAAAACATGTTTATGTACACAGGTGGTTCTCACCCCACACTTTTGAACGAAGTCGTGCCTTTCAGCACAACTTAGTTCAAAAGCCATGCAAGCAGATATTGTACGAGAAGGAAATGACATCAAGGGAAAGGGAAGAACAGAACTCCCTTTATTGTGTCGAGTGAACGACATGGCATGAGGCTGGATAATCAAGGGAGTTCAGCTGGGGCCTTGAACTCTTGGCATAGGCCTGGCTGGCTTAATGTTGCACCCAAGTCCGATTCCTGAATAGTCATTTCTTCTATGCACCAAGTGGGTGAGAGCGACTTATTGGAAAAAACTAAATGACAGAAAATAAAAGACAGAAAGTAAGATAGGTGTCGGGTTACCTCCCGACCAGTGCATTTGTTTAACGTCATTAGCTCGACAGTACCTCATTCCTGGATCATAAGGTGGGATCCCATGGGTGGCTTAGGTCGTAGTGTTGTGGAGCTAAGTTGACTTCGCCGTGGTAATGTTTGACTCGCTGCCCGTTTACCGTGAATCTGCTTCCATTGTCCATGCTTTCCAACTCAAGCATCCCATGGTTGAATACTTTAGTCACGGTATAAGGACCGGTCCATCTTGATTTCAGTTTGCCTGGCATAAACTTCAACCGTGAGGAGAAGAGTAGTACTTGTTGTCCTTCCTCAAACGAGCGCCGGAGGATGAATTTGTCATGATATAATTTCGTCCGCGCCTTGTAGTCTGTTTGCTCTTCAAAGGCCTCAAGCCGCAATTCTTCAAGTTCGCATAGCTTAAGCTTCCTATCTAGTCCGGCAGCTTTTAAATCTGGATTGCACTGCTTGAGCGCCCAATAGGCTTTATGTTCTAATTCCACCGGAAGGTGGCATGCCTTCCCATAAACAAGCCGAAAGGGGGAGGTTCCAATTGGCATCTTGTATGCCGTCCGATAAGCCCAAAGAGCTTCGTCTAGCCTCTGACTCCAATCTTTCCTACCCGGTTTCACCATCTTTTCTAGAATACCTTTGATTTCACGGTTGAAGATCTCCACTTGACCATTGGTTTGGGGATGATATGCCGTGGATGTTCGGTGGTGGACATGGTAGCGCTTCAAGGTGGCAGCCATCATGCAGTTGCAGAAATGCGTTCCTTGGTCGCTAATTATGGCCTTGGGTACCCCGTATCTACAAAACAGGTTAGTGCGCAAAAAATCTATGACAGTCTTTGCATCGTCGCACCTTGTGGCCTTAGCCTCTACCCATTTTGACACATAATCTACAGCAACTAAAATGTAAGTATACCCGCATGAAACTGGGAATGGTCCCATAAAATCAATGCCCCAAATGTCGAAAACATCGTTGACCATTATGGGTACTTGAGGCATCTCATTTCTAGCTGACACATTTCCTACCCTTTGACACCTATCCCACTTTTGACACTTTTCATATGCATCTCTAAATATACTTGTCCAGAAAAAGTCGCTATCTAGGATTTTTCTAGCGGTTCTCCTAGGCCCGAAGTGTCCTCCACATGCAAACTCATGGCAAAAGCTAATAACAGAAGCTATTTCATTATCGGGGATGCATCTCCTAAGTATTTGATCTGCTCCTATTTTCCACAAATAAGGATCATCCCATAAGTAATGTTTAGCATCATGCCTAAGTTTCATGCATTGTGCATTAGTAAAAGAAGGAGGAAATGTACCTCCTACAAGGTAGTTGACGATTGAGGCATACCACGACACCTTGGTTGAGACGGCGTATAGGCGCTCGTCTGGAAATGATTCGGTTACGTGCCTTTCTTCTTCCTCGAACTCCATGGGATGCTTCATTGCTCTGAATATGTCGAAGCTGAAGACCTCTCCTTCTACTTCCATTGATAGCATCCCACTTCCGCAGTCTATTTTCATTTTTGATGTTTTGAGAAATGGACGGCTGAGAAGGATGGGTGCATGGTCTGTTGGCCCGTCATTCTCCATTTTTAAGACGTAAAAGTCTGCTGGAAACACCAATTTGCCTACTTGAACCAATAAGTCTTCTATTTTGCCCTCAGGCTATTTGCACGATCGATCTGCCAGTTGAATAGTGAGGTTGGTAGGTTCGAGCTGTCCAATTCTGAGGCATGAGTAGATAGAGAAGGGAAGGACGTTGATTGATGCTCCAAGATCTAGCATGTAGTTCTCGATCCGGATGTTGCCAATTGTGCATGGAATGGTATAGGTTCCTAGATCTCCGCATTTGGGGGGCACCTTTTGTTGTATGACAGCCGACACGTTTCTACTCATTAGCTCTTGATCATATCTATCACTCCTCCTCCGGTTGGTGCAAAGCTCTTTTAAAAACTTAGCATAACGAGGAATTTGCTTGATGGCTTCCAAGAGGGGGATGTTGATTTCGACTTTGCTGAACAACTCAAATATGTCCTTATCCATGACATGTTGTTTTGGTGCTCGGGCTGGCACTGGAAATGGAAGAGAGGCACTGATTTTGGAGGTCTCAGTTATGGGTACTGGGTTGGGCCTGCGTTCCTCACGTGGATTTTCATCTTTCTCTTCTGCGTCCTCGGGCAATTCCGGGCTTTCATCTTCCTCTCGTTCCATGGGTGCAACGACTAGCTTTTTTCCACTCCTAAGAGTCACGGCATTCACATTTTCCCTTGGGTTCTAGACGGTTTGGGAGGGAAGCTGTCCGGACTCCTTTTTAAGCTCGGATACCGCCGTGGTTAGTTGAGACAGTTGCTTCCTAATTCTTGCCATTTCTCCTCTTGCCTCGGCCTGATATTACTATAAATTAGCGTTCGTTCGTACTTGGCTGGCGGCTAGCTCTTTCATGTGGTCCTCAAGCGACCGGCTTGTACTTGGCTAACTCGATCCGGGCTGGTTATTGCTCAACCTGTTCTGATAAACTCCCGGTCCTTGGTGTTGGTACTGATTTGGTCCCTTCTGTTGATATTGGCCCGTCGGGTACTGGTTGTACTGCTTGTGGGGAGGTTGATAGAACGTCTGAGCTGGTTGGGGTACGGATTTGTTGTTGTTGTTGTACCCTGGGTATCCTCCCACTACATTGGCCTCCACCGGGTTGACTTTGATCATAGTTGGGCATGCATCTGTCTTGTGGTCCGTAGAGCCACAAAACTCGCAAGGTCTTACTTGAACTGTCTGCTTTTGTAAGAGCTGCATTATCATTTCCTTCATTTGTCTCATCTCTTCTGGCATGGAGTTTACTGATGTCTCGGCTTGTGATACGTTTTTTGTTCGGAAGAATTCATCTTAACGAGTAGTCTCATCTCTAAACGGAGCATTTTCAGCAACCTTGGTGATGAGATCCCTTATGCTACTTAATGATAGATTCATCATGGATCCTCCAGCTGAGGTGTCTAGGAGCTTTTTGTCTAACTCAGTTAGTCCATTAATCAGGTACTCGATGATGAGCTTCTCGGGAAGGCCAAGAGTGCAACAGCTTCTTTCCAGGTGGTTGAATTTCTCCAGGTAGTCGTACATGGTTTCGTTAGGTCCCTGCCTTATGTCTTGCAGTTGCCTTCTTACTTGCATCGCTCTTGTTGCTGGGTAGTATTTGTCCAGGAATTTTCCTTGCATCTGAACCCATGTTCTGATGCTTCCCGAAGGTAATGAAAGGAACCAGTCGTTTGCCGAGTCAATGAGGGAAAAATAGAAGGTCTTCAACTTGAAGTCATCTATATTCACTTGATTGGGCTTTAGAATTTGGCAAATGCCATGTAAGCGTTGGAGATGAGTTGTCGCAGATTCTCCATTAGTTCTTGAGAACTTTGGCAGATTGTGGACCACGGACATGTCGACGGCAATGTTTTCTAGTTCAGGGCCTTCGTGAATGCACCACGGCTGCGTTGCGAAATCTGGGGCATTGAGTTCTCCCATAGTGGGTGCACGGTAGTTGTTATCCCCATAATCATCAAAGATGGGTCCTTGTCTCGGCATTTGTTGAGGTTGAGGGGGTGGTGGATATCTAGGGGGTTGTTGTACTGGACCAGCTGCATTTCGGTCCTCGGGTGGTTCTTGGTTTCGGATGAGATGTTTCGGATTGTTAAGAAATGGAGGCGGCGCCTCATAATTGCGACCGTACAGATTCATCTCGTCATCCTCCTGGTAATCATGGTGGCTTCCTTCGCGAGGCATGGTTGTATTGAAGCGAGTATCGATTCAAAGAACTTATCCGATTAAGTAACTAATTCCCCGGCAAGGGCGCCAGTTTTGACGGAGTCCACCGCACTGTCGTTAAGGTGCGGTGCTCTCTGTGCAAAAGCAAATTTATATTCCGCTACTCGTGACCTTACTACTGGGTAGCAAGTGGTAAGTAGGGGTCGAACCCAAGGGAATTAGGGGGATAATCGTTCTTTGAGGGATTTGTACAGCGAGGGAGCGTGTTTTAGGTTGATTGAGGTTTTAGTGCGGAAAAGTAAGTGATTGGTTGGTTGGTTTTGGTTTTTAGTGCGGAAAAGTAAATGACAGAAAATGTAAATACTGAAAATAAAAGAGAAGACTTACAGCGGGTGATGCGTGATTGGCAAGTCCTCCGGAAGGTGAGCAGTTGATAGAGCAGTTTATACTAAGAAAGTAAATGCAAGGGGTGTTTGATTTTAAGGAAAGCATTCGGTTTCGGGGGCCTTGTATCATAGTTGTTTATCATTGACCACTAATGACCATACTAAGTGTTCAAAGATGAATCGAGGCTATTTCTAGCACAAGACTTGCAACATCGTTTAGAACACTTGTTCTATTTAGACTAATTCCTCCTTTCGAAGTATCTTAGCCTTATGTGCATCCATTTGATCTTCAGTTACGATCAACCAAATGGTGTTTTAGATAAGTCGAACTCCTCAGATAAGCTATGCCCGTTAAAGCATCCACTTACCCGAGTATGTTCACGAACCCCACGGAAGAGCTTTGCCCGTTAAACCATCCACTCAACCTTGGAAGTTGTAACCTAATATGTGGCACATAGAACACGTTTTGAAAACAGAGAGGCACTAAGCGAAGGGTCTAAAACATTATATGATCCAAGTACACCCCTTCAACCAAATGAAGGGTTTAGCTATGAATATCCATAGAGGTGGATACCATAGCTAAGTACTTACGGTTTTTGAAAGACAGTAAGTAACGGAAAGGGGTGAGTACTTCAAGAACCGACAAGAGTACTCGAGAATAAAGAAAAGCTTGAGTACTCAAGAACCAACAGGAGTACTCAAGACCAAACTATAATACTCAAGAACCAACAGGAGTATTATATACTGAAACCCAAACTTACAAAGTACCAATTTCTAGAGAGAGAAGTGTTTTTTGATTTTGGGATGTTTACAAATGAGAGGGGAGGCATGTATTTATAGGAAGAGGAGGAGGAGATGTGTGGAGGAGGAGGCCAAAACTTGTCAAGCTCTCCATGGCTCACAAAAGCCGCCGGTCTATATGGGAGGGGAGGGGAGGAGCCACCGGTGGCCGGTCATGAGGGGGAGAAGCCACCCCCATGACTAATCATACTCCCCAAAGCCGCCGGTCATAAGGGCAAAGGAGGGAGTTTTGTGATTTTTGTGATGTTTTCACAAAATTATCAGTCCAATTTCGCTCCGGTCTGACTTTGGTTGTTCCTCGGTTGGATTTGTTTTGAGTGATTCCATGTCAGGATCTTGAGATTTCTTCAGTCGGCGTCTAATCTTGACCTCGGAATGACTCGTAACATCTTTTCTGCGTAAAATCTTCTCCTTAGTGTGTTTTCTCTTTAGAGTCCAAAATACCCTCGAGATAAATATCGGAACTAACAAGCAAAAGTTAAATAGACAAACAGTCTAATTTGGTGGGTTTAACTGTGTTTTTGATTCGTATAATTATGGTCCATCACCAATCATCAAGAAGTTCAAGTCTATGAAGCATATTCATCTTCAGTTTTATTTCCAATCCACATCGAAGATGATCAGGATACGAGAATGCTCCCTAAACCAGAACAACCAGTTTGTGAGGATGGTTATAAGGCATTGATAACGGTTGCCGGGGCTTACACTGAGTTGGAGGATGATGAGTCTTGTATTGATGATGTCTCAGAACATGAAGATGCATCTCCCTCTGTTACGAACGCCTCTAAAGGTCATTTACATGAGCAAATGGAAGACAGTTTCATTCTTTCAGTTTTTCTGGACGCTGAAGAGCCATCAAGGGATCATAGATACGACAACTTGGTTGATGTGTACATGTGCTCATTTAAAGAGGACCCTCGCATACGCCTAAATATGATGGTGAAGGAAAATTCTGAAGTATATGCACCTGAGATTTTATCTAAAGGGTATAAAGGAAGTGTTCTTGCTGGAGCTAGCTCTGAAGATATATATCTTGATACACCACCACCAGACAAGTTTCAACAGTTCTTACCTTACGTCTTGAAACTGTTATTAGGGAGCTTCTACAGTCCCTTGATTCTTAAGGGTCTCGAATTTTTGAAGGGACTGCATGCTCTACTCAACGTTCATGTCATACTAGATGAACGTAAATTTCAATGGGATTTGAAGGTGGCCTGACACTACCTCCCTTGCTGAGTATCGCCAAGACGCTAACCTAGGCCTCTTCGGGGAGTAACCCGCATTGTAATTTTCTGTTATTTGCATTTTTCATTTGCATTATGTGTGGACATTTCAAGGTTCTAAGTGTGGAGTGCCCCTCCTCGATTTTCGATGCTAACCTATCACTTGTGAAGCTCTGTGTTTTTATCTATATATCTACCAGCTCACAAGTCAAGTTTCACTCCCCATGCATCGCTTAATCTCTATGGATATCGAGCTATCACACACGAGGGAAGTTCTTATGCGCCTTTTCTTATTTTCTATTTCTTCGCTTAGGGACTAAGCTCATTTTTAAGTGTGGAGTGGGTAGCACATAGTCACATACATCACATGTCACACATTCACTCTTGCATATGCTCAACTGTCTATGTATTGCAATTGAAATCCTCGTCTTCTACGATACTTCTTGATTGATTGTCACTCTTTTGGATTTGAAGTCTAGGACTTGAAATAGTTTTAATCGTGTGTGTATTCTCTTGAGTCAGTACCATTGCTAGCCTTTGACTATCACATGCTCTACGTATTTCGTGAAGCATGTTTGAGACTTGATATTAGTAGGCACCGGTTCAAAACTTACAAAAACTTAAATATGCATCTCTTTTTCTAGGTGACCTTAGTACTAGTATGTATTTCTCTGTGCTCGTTGTGATTTGCATGCATCCGCCTTCATATATACACTATGTCAAGTTTTAAGTGTGGAGTTAGAAAAAAAAAGTTTCTACAGTATATTTTCGATCAAGAACGAAGTTTTGAATTTTCAAAACAGGGTGAAAAGTCGTTCCCCAAGCATAGTTGTTTTTGAGAGCAGAAAAATACCAAGGGAAAAGTGAGAAAAGTCACCCCTTGTGTATGAAAAAAGAGAATTTCTGCCCCCTTTTTACTTGATGTAGTGTAGTTCCACCTCTTCATTGCGTGCAATCAGGACTTGACTATAGAATTCATGTACTAGGAACTAAGGGATGACCCTCGTGCTTGCACGGAAATTCTGATGTGATTTTCGTACTATTTTTCTGAAAATTCTTAAGCCAGGCTCCTCTTCTCTTACGGGTCACTATCTAATCCTTGACACTTGAGTATGAGCTTTGCGCCAAGAACCCGTGGACTATCCGTAGACAGCATAGGTGAATGGCGAGCATATTTTGTGTAACTATTCATGTTCTTTATACGTTGCTATAGAACTATTTAGAACATGTGATTAGTCGATTGCTAGCCGTGTGTACTGACCATTTGAATGCATAACTCGTTTAATCTATGATTGTCTGAATACTTTGATGAAGATGTTTGACTTGAAGTTGAGGTAACACGATGAATCCGAGGTATGACATGACTTTACTGTGACTCGTTGAGCATCATTTCATGCATACACATTAGTTAGTTGTATAGGGGATTTGTAGGTAGTCCCATTCCTGAAAACCTTCATGAGACTATACTCGTCCTGCTAGGGCAGCCTAGGGGTTTAAAGGCTTGATGCATAAGCTAAATGCATTCCCGTCCTCTACGACAGTGAGTTAGCTTTATGTTTCACATTTTAGCTAGGATTAATCACATGATACCTGAGTGGGTGGATGTGTTACAGTTTATTGACTTGACCTTTATGCTTGTTCGGGACGAACAAATCCTAAGTGTGGAGTGTTTTGATCGGTCGAATTCTTGACCTATTATTCACTTCATTCGATGATGGATTATGTTTGTTTTCCCGATATTTTATTGTCATTTGACCTCTTTTCTGGTGTTTCAGATCATATATCATATATCTAATTGATGGACCAAAATTATACGAATCATAAACACAGTATAACCCCCTTATTTAGACATTTTGTCTATTTAACTTTTGCTTGTTAGTTCAGATATATTTTTGCAGGGTAATTCAGAGCTTAGAGAGAATACACATTAAAGAGGAGCTTTTAGAGCAGAAAAGATGTTACGAGTCAATCCAAGGTCAAGATCATATGCCGACTGAAGAAATATCAAGGATCCTGACGTTGAAGCACTCGTAATAAATTAATCAGAAGAATCAGGAGAGAAATCAAGACAGCCCGGGGAAGAAACACATTGACAGTTTTGTGAAAAGACTACACAAAACTGTACAAAATACACATTGGGCAAGGTGACCGGCCACTTGGGCAAGAGGTGGCCAAAGCCACCCCTCCTCCTCCTCCACCACCGGCTACCGACGGCTCTCCTCCACCATGATCAGCGGCTTTGCTCCTCCTCCACATGGCGGCTCCTCCTTGCTCCTCCTCTCCTTCCTCCATGTGTGGCCATCTCCTCCCTTCATTTTCTCCTCCAATCACCATGCAACACTTGCCTCCATCTCCTCCTCCTCCCATGGCTATATAAGGAGGAGCTCCTCCCCTCATTTTCATCATCCCTCACTTGTAAAAAAACACTTCTCTCTCTAAGTTATGTATTTGTAAAGTTTGGCTCCCTTGGCGCTTCAACGGTTGTAAGTATTATTTCTAGTATTTATTCAACTGTTTATTTCCTTAGTTATAATGTTTAGCGCGATGAATAGTAGCTAAACTAGTAGTTCGGTAGAAGGGGCGCACTTGTATTATAAAATGTTTTAAGACTATTAACTTAGTGTCTAGTCTTAGTATTCAAAACTTGTTCTATGTGCCATATATCAAGTCAGAGTTTCCAAGGTTGAGTGGAAGCTGTCACAAGCAAAGCTCTGCCGTGGAAATTCGTGATCATACTCGGTAAGTGGAAGCTGTCACAAGCAAAACTTATCGAGGAGTTCGACTTATCTAAAACACCACTTGGTCAATAACGTAACTGGGAGTTCAAGTGGATGCACTTACAGCTAAGATACTTCGAAAGGAGGAATTAGTTTTGCTTAGAACAAGTGTTGCTTTAAACGATGTTGCAAGTCTTGCGCTACGAAAGGTCCTCGATTCATCTTTGAATACTTAGATAATTCACTAAAGGTCAATGATAAACAGGATATAATACAAGGCCCCTGAAACCGAACATTTCTCTTTAGTTATAAACTGTAATTTACTTTCCATTATTAAAACCAATCAACCAACCAATCAATCAATCAATCACTTAGCTGGTAGCTTTAAAACCAACCAACCGACCTAAAACACGCTCTCTCGCTGGACAATCCCCTCAAAGAACATCTATTCCCCTGATTCCCTTGGGTTCGACCCCTACTTACCACTTGCTACCCAGTAGTATAGTTGCGAGTAGCGGACTATTATAAATTTATTCTTGACGTTTGCACATAACGACTGTGCATCCATCAAAATTGGCGCCGTTGCCGGGGAATCAGTCGTCGGATAGTTGTTCTTTCCCTCTCCTTTCTTTTTGTTTCTTTTCCCTATGTCATCACCCATTATGCATGCATGGACAACGCGATTTCTGCCCCTGTTCGGAGGAACGGAGGGAGAAGACCATGTACAGCTTTGCCGAAACTTCCACCACGTCTGCCACCACATCAAACCGGAGAACGAAGTATTAAAGGAATTTAAGCTGAAATGCTTCAAATTCTCTCTAACCGACTTCGCCACGATATGGTACTACACATCCACCGCTTGCAGTGCAGAACGTTTCGTAGACCTCTGCGTTCCATTCCTGAAAGAATTCTCCCCACCATCTTTACGCCAAGAAACCCGTGAGAAGATCATGAGCCTTCATCAATCCCGGGATGAGACTTTGGACGAATACTACATGAACTACGATGCCATCGTCTCAAGCTGCCCGCACCATGGATTTACGAAGAAAGTTCTTCTCCAAAAATTTCTTCGTGGGATGAGGGCCGAAGAGCTGGGAAGAGTTAACGAAGCTATGAGAAGGTCTGCAACAAACTTCACCGTTGCAGACATGTGGTGCCTTATAATCGGCCTGGCCGCTGCCACAGGACGAGTACCCCAAACTGACGAGGTAATGCAGACAGAAGAAGCTGACCCTGAGGCTGATGAAGAAGAAACCACCGAACCGTCGGAAGAGACTCCTGAACCGTCTGAAGAATCAGACATGGAAAGCACCGGAAGCAACGAAGTAGGAGTCCAGAACACCACTGACGAGCTGCCCAAGCCATACCCGACTATCATTACCCAGGCAGCTGAAACTATCTACGATCAGTTCTTCACGAACAACCATAACGAGGCAGAACCAAGCCTCATGAGGCCTTCCCGACTTTTCCCCTTAATTAATGAGCAAGTCGCCGTGAACTGTGCGATCAATGAAGAAGCTCAAAGGAGAATGGGAAAAGCACCTCTGCAGAATGACCCCTCGATGGAGCATTGCTATGCCGCAACCGGACTAGGCAGTCCCAATTACAAAAACTTCGAAAGGCTGGTAGTGAAAGGTCCATCACCCCCTCCGGCGTATTGGAAGGAAAAAATCCCGAAACAAAGGAGTCCTGACCCGAACACAACATCCGGCAAGAAGTCAGGAAGAAGCAACACTGGAACGGTGGCAAAATTTGACTTGAGCCACCCATGGGACCCAAACCAGTGATCTACAACGAGGTATCGTCGAGCCAACGACGTAAAACAAGTGCACTGGTCGGGAGGTGACCCGACACTATCTTACTTTCCGCACTTTTAATTTCTGTCATTTAAATTCAGTATTTAGTTTTAAGCTTGCATGACTTTTGAACTAAGGCATGCCTTCGTTCAAAAGTGGGGGGTGAGAACCACCTATGTACATAAATAACATGCAGCTATTTTTTCTTTTTTTAGTAATAGTATCTTTTTGAAAATATGAACTTAAGAATGTGAAAAAGATAAATCATAATTCATGCATTAACCTTGTGAAAATTCAACTGTTTAAAAACTTAGAATGTAACTTTCCATTTGTCCTTTGTGCTGAGATAACTAGGGATGTGGAGTTGACATAAACTGCCCTAGAGAGGCTTGGCAAGCAATCAAAGGATCAGATCAAACTATATGGTTTTCGAAGTCAGTGGAGGCTGCACTTCGGGTTTCAGTGAAAATTGAAGTCATCTCCGCCATGTAATGCAAAAGGCGAGGACGGGAATCAGACCGTTCTATCTCCGGTCAAAGTAGCCGAGAAAATAGATGAGCGACCCTCATCTTGACCCGCGCAAAACGACAGTCAAAGTAGCCAAGAAAATAGATGAGCGACCCTCACCTTGACCCGCGCGAAAATGGCAAAAACGAGAGGAGCGGGGAGGTATTTCCATAGGCTTGCGGGCGATGATTGGACCTCCCAAAAAGGCTTGAGAAAATGGACTAGCAGTCACAAAAGGCAAAAAGCTCAATGAAGCAAATCAAGAGGCCAAAGGCCCAAAATTGTGAAGGTTTTAACCGAACAAAAAGTGAAGAACTCAAAAAGTCAAAACAAAGGCCAAACGCCGATTCACTACAAAAGCAGTCCCTCGCCAAAAGAAAATCAAAGTACTCAAACCATTGAAACCCGAACCGAATCACGTGCTAGAGAAAGCTACCAGAAAACCATATAGTGCGAGACGATCCCAAGATTGCAGTCCAGGAGCCTAAAAAGGGCTATCTCCCGAGACATCCAATATAATTTGCATCTCAGCACGGAGGTACAAGTATTACGTTTCTTCTATTTATTTACGCAGTTTAATTTGGTAATAAGTAAGCAATGCATGAATTAGGATAGATCGAGTACCACAGTCTAATTTTCATATTTCAAAGCCAACTTAGAGTACAGCCCTTGAATAGCATTGTTCGGGACGAACAACTAAAAGTGTGGGGTGATCTGATGGACCAAAATTATACGAATCATAAACACAGTATAGCCCCCTTATTTAGACATTTTGTCTATTTAACTTTTGCTTGTTAGTTCAGATATATTTTTGCAGGGTAATTCAGAGCTTAGAGAGAATACACATTAAAGAGGAGCTTTTAGAGCAGAAAAGATGTTACGAGTCAATCCAAGGTCAAGATCATATGCCGACTGAAGAAATATCAAGGATCCTGACGTTGAAGCACTCGTAATAAATTAATCAGAAGAATCAGGAGAGGAATCAAGACAGCCCAGGGAAGAAACACATTGACAGTTTTGTGAAAAGACTGCACAAAACTGTACAAAATACACATTGGGCAAGGTGACTGGCCACTTGGGCAAGAGGTGGCCAAAGCCACCCCTCCTCCTCCTCCACCACCGGCTACCGGCGGCTCTCCTCCACCATGACCGGCGGCTTTGCTCCTCCTCCACATGGCGGCTCCTCCTTGCTCCTCCTCTCCTTCCTCCATGTGTGGCCATCTCCTCCCTTCATTTTCTCCTCCAATCACCATGCAACACTTGCCTCCATCTCCTCCTCCTCCCATGGCTATATAAGGAGGAGCTCCTCCCCTCATTTTCATCATCCCTCACTTGTAAAAAAACACTTCTTTCTCTAAGTTATGTATTTGTAAAGTTTGGCTTTGGAAATAAATGATAGCTCCCTTGGCGCTTCAACGGTTGTAAGTATTATTTCTAGTATTTATTCAACTGTTTATTTCCTTAGTTATAATGTTTAGCGCGATGAATAGTAGCTAAACTAGTTGTTCGGTAGAAGGGGCGCACTTGTATAATAAAATGTTTTAAGACTATTAACTTAGTGTCTAGTCTTAGTATTCAAAACTTGTTCTATGTGCCATATATCAAGTCAGAGTTTCCAAGGTTGAGTGGAAGCTGTCACAAGCAAAGCTCTGCCGTGGAAATTCGTGATCATACTCGGTAAGTGGAAGCTGTCACAAGCAAAACTTATCGAGGAGTTTGACTTATCTAAAACACCACTTGGTCAATAACGTAACTGGGAGATCAAGTGGATGCACTTACAGCTAAGATACTTCGAAAGGAGGAATTAGTTTTGCTTAGAACAAGTGTTGCTTTAAACGATGTTGCAAGTCTTGCGCTACGAAAGGGCCTCGATTCATCTTTGAATACTTAGATAATTCACTAAAGGTCAATGATAAACAGGATATAATACAAGGCCCCTGAAACCGAACATTTCTCTTTAATTATAAACTGTAATTTACTTTCCATTATTAAAACCAATCAACCAGCCTATCAATCAATCAATCACTTAGCTGGTAGCTTTAAAACCAACCAACCGACCTAACACTCTCTCGCTGGACAACCCCCTCAAAGAACATCTATTCCCTTGATTCCCTTGGGTTCGACCCCTACTTACCACTTGCTACCCAGTAGTATAGTTGCGAGTAGTGGACTATTATAAATTTATTCTTGACGTTTGCACATAACGACTGTGCATCCATCACTAATACTTTTGGATTGATCCGAAGCAAAGCAAAGCAATTGGTGAAGATTTGGGAGAAAACAGGACAAAACAGGGCAGATTGACCTTTCCGTCTTATTTTGCACGCACGGATCTCATATGGTGTCTAAATCGACTGATTCAAAGCGTGTTGGAAAGCTAATTCAAATACCAACAACTTTGTAGTTGACACCAAGAGCAGATTCGAAGGTTTAGACCTCTAAAAAAGAGACGGAAATCAGGTCCCGTGACGCTCCCTGCTGTCACGGGACATAAGAAGTGTCACGGGACTTGGCCGTGGCAACGAAATCCTTGGGTCCCGTGACAGTTGAGATGTCACGGGACTTGCCTAATTTTGGCCTAAGTTAATTATGGAAAGTCGGCTATAAAAGAGAGGATTTCGACCAGATTCAAGGGTGGCTGATTTTGGAGAGTTGTGTTCTTATTTTGAGAGAAGAAACCCTAACTTGGGAGAAGACATCGCGAGAGACTGAGGATCATCGAGCCACATCGTTTACGGTTAACTCGTCCTTATTTTCTTTCATTACACTACTCTCGGTATTTTACCATAAGTGGTGAGTAGTTCCTTTATTCTGGGATCCTACGGATCCCGTGCTATGTACCCATCTCTCATGTGATTAATTAACGTTTTTATTTATGCGATTTGAATATTCAATTTCATCATGCTTAATTTTATCGTCCCTGCAATTATTTACATTGAATGGGATGTTTGCATGCTAGAACGTATTTAGGTTAATTACCGAAAGATGGATGGGTCCTAGGTATTAATCGGATAACATGAAATTGATGCTAGGTCATATTGCTACAATGGTAGTACATAAATTAATAGGAAAACCCTTTACTTTAACAATCGAGATCGTTGATAATCCGTGGATGGGCGGCGTTCAACGATTGAGATTAATCTATACAATGATCCGTGGATGGGCGGCTTGTCTAGTGTTATTTCGGTTTAATTCCATATTCGATGGCATGAATAAATTACGTAACATGATTGCATGATTAGTGGGGTTAGCACGGGTGATGTATGGATTCTGGAATTCTTTCTCTGATAAGTACAAACCTTTTATTTCCTGTTATTTAATTTTTGCGATTTTCGTGACAACAAAACCTTTTTACAAAATTTAATCGGAATAGCGAAATAGGTCACACTGTTTGCTAGTACTCACACACCTGTTCCTTGGATCGACCCTTGGCTTACCAAGGTTTATAAATTTTGTTTGACTGCAATTTGACCCCTAAAACTCATAATTTGACAACTATAAAGGGTTAAAAATACGCTTGTCATGCTTCCATTTTCGCTCTTAGATCTTTTATCTTATTATGTTAAAATATATATAGCAAATAATCATTTTTGCTATTTACTTTTGGCTCTGTTTGCTGCATAATTTTGTGGAAAGAATTTTTTTTCCATAGTGTTCTTTAGTCTCTTGTTGTCGGAGATGGAGTTATTCACCAAAGTAACCCAAAACCAAACTCAAATTACCCAACTGCACCATTTGAAACTCAAATAACCAATCTACCCCATTTTTAAAATTCCCGATTCCTGAGGAACCGGTACTCTTAATTTTTTTATAATCCCGGTTCCTCTTCTACCGGGAATAAACAAAATTGAAGACGTGGCTCGATTTTGGGCCTACGTGGACCAACCGGACACATTCCGTGCTAGCATGGCATCCAGCTGGAGACCGGTTTTTGGGACACCGAGATTAATCGAACAGGCTTTTTAGACCTGGTCGGGGCATCACGGACTCAGTTGAGATGTGACTAAACTATAAGGATTCCGGTTTTGGAGAAACCGGTACCTTCTATAACAAAAGATTCCAATGAACAAGCTTTTCAGAGACGACGGTCCCGGTTGGGAATTGACGAGATGAGAACGTCTCGCTTCCCGGGCCACCGGCATCACAATGTTCCCGGTTCCTGGGAAACCGATATCATTCAACTATAAATACAACCTCAGTTTTTTTCATTTTCAACACACAATTCAATCATCTCTCTTCAATTCAATCATCTCTCTTCATTTCAATCATCTCTC
The DNA here is from genome assembly GCA_033675215.1 of Rhodiola kirilowii. Lineage (NCBI taxonomy): Eukaryota > Viridiplantae > Streptophyta > Magnoliopsida > Saxifragales > Crassulaceae > Rhodiola > Rhodiola kirilowii. Next base: position 9,555,880 of record CM066197.1, on the reverse strand, counting down.
TTCATTTCAATCATCTCTCTTCATTTCAATCATCTCTCTTCATTTCAATCATCTATTATTCTTACCATGTCTAACATGAGTGATGATTCTGATGACGTGTAAATGTCTACATTGGCAACATTGGATAGTCAAATAATAGACAAGTATGACCGTGATGAGATGGAGGAATTGGATAATATTGCCGATGAAAATCCCGATGTTGAAATAGTTCTAAATCGGATCGTCTGGGATCATCCGGGTTTCACTGATATCTCGGCGTGGGAAACATATCGACCATTCGATGAGAATGTGAGGGTCCACTATCCTCACTCTCTGGATCTTCAAAAGGGTACTACTTTTTGGAAAAAAGAGGATGTCATACTTGTTGTGCAGAAATACTCAATTCTTAATCGGGTGGAGTATAGGGTAAGAAAGTCTGACACTACTAAACTGGTTTTAGAATGTCGAAAGGGTGAAGAAGTGTGTTTGTGGCGCCTTCGAGTGGTGGTGATGCAACGAACAGGTTACTGGACGGCCCGTAAGTACGGATGGGGCCACATATGTCATAATAACAGCATCCTATAAAGTAACATCCACTTGAACGCACATTTCATAGCGAGAGAGATGTGGAATGCGATGAGTGAAAACATGAGGTTCTCTGCCGAACAGAAATGGAATATAATTCAGCGAGATTATGGGTATCAAATAAGTTACTGGAAGGCATGGAAAGCACAACAGAAAGCGTTGGTCAACTTGTTCAGCAAATGGGACGAATCATTCAATAGACTGCCACATTTGATGCAGGCTTTACAGGATTCCAGTCACAACAATTTTGTTAAGTGGGATGTCACACCACTCGATGATGGTACCATGCAGGTAAATCGTATTTTTTGGTCTTTTTCTGAATGCATTCATGCATTCAACCATTGGTTTCAATCGGGTTAGACGCAAACAACCACATACTGCCCTTAGTGTTTGTGCTTGTGGAGAGCGAGAACACTTCCAGTTGGAAGCGGTTTATGTCTTGTATTCGGGAAGGAGTGACCCAACGGGAGGGGTTGTGCGTTGTTTCTGACAGGCACAATGGACTATTGGCTGACATGCGTGAACCTGAATGGTAGAAGCCTAAGGCATACCATCGTGTATGCGTTCGTCACTTGCAAAGCAACTTCATGACGAAGGTAAAAGATGAGGTTTTTAAAGCTAAAGTTGGCGATGTGGCATATGAGAAGAAGGAGTTAAAGTTCAATGAGAACTTTGCAGAGCTCTTGCAACTATTGCATGATAAGCCACTTGCTCGCTGATGGAGCGTATTTATACGACTCATAAAGTACTACTAAACCCCTAAATTAGACACTTTGTCTTAATCACTTTTACTTGTTAGTTCCATTTTTGCTCTACAGGTGATTTTGAGGTTTAGAGAGGAAACGAGGTTAAAAAGGGAGATTTATGCCAAAAAGCCAGCCAAGGCTCGAGGACCTCAGCCATGGACCGAGAAACTTCACCCGGGTACCGAGAGCCGTACCTGGGCCCATCCGAGAATTCCAGGTCCCTGTCCCGTGCCCGTCCGAGAACCCAGGCCCGCGCCCAGGCATCGCCCAGGCCACGCACAAGCTGTCTAGCACTGAATTCAAGTTACCCGGGCAAACGAGCTGATTTGACAAATCCACCTCAAGCAAAGTGATCAAAATTGAAAATAAGGTGGACAATGTCAGAAAACCAAGGAGAACGCCCAAGCAGATTGGCAGTTGGCCCAATTCCAAAGCAAAGGCCCCGCGTGCATAGGCACCGAAACCAAGTCGCTCGACCAAACCATGGAATCTGGCAAATCTGGCTCAACCAAAGTATTTTAAATGCCAAATGACTCAGACAATCTCACTTCCCAGACAAAACGCCCGAGTGGAACCAGCTCAAGCCCGATCAAGGCCAAACTAAGGCAATTTCGGCCATTTTGGGATTTCGACCACGTTCCGGGCAGAATTTGGCTTAGCATCCTTCTTGAGATCATCTTAGAATTTCGACCATTTTGGAGAATAAACTCTCCAAAATCCAAGAAGCTCCGACCAATTTACTTTCAGCACTTTACTTTACGCAATTTACTTTTACGCACTTTACTTTACGCAATTTACTTTCAGCACTTTACTTTATGCAATTTACTTTCCGCACTTTACTTTTCAGTCATTTACTTTCCACACATTTACTTTCAGTCTCTACTTTCCGCTTACTACAGATGCTTTCAATATCAATCCAACATACATTTGGTACGGATTGCGCTAGAAATACAGCGTGCGACAAACCAAAAGTATGTTGTTTGGTTGATATTGAACTCGACTGTTCCAGCAATTTAATTTTCAGCACTTACTTTCAGTCTTTACTTTCAGCACTTTAATTTGTTGCACTTTACTTTCAGTACCTTTACTTTTACGCAATTTACTTTCTGTCTAAAAAACCCATAAAACCCAATCTGTATTTACTTTCTTTTTCCTTCTTTTTAAAGAACAACCATTCCACACTGACTCCCTTGGGTACGATCCCTACTTACCTCTTTACTACCCAATAGTGAAGTCACGAGTAGCGGACTTATAAATTAATTTTGCACATTGCCTCACGACAAGGCATCTATCAAATTGGCGCCGTTGCCGGGGAGTCGTGAAATCAGAATAGTTGTTCTATTTGTTTTTGTTTTATTTTGCAGCCCAACATGTCGTTGTACTATGAAAGCGAGCCTTGGTACTATGAGGAGTTTTCCCCACCATCCTTCGAACTTGAAATCCGCGAGAAGATCAACAACATAGAGCAATCCCGGGAAGAAACTTTGGACGAGTACTTGGCGTACTTTGACTCCACTGTGACAAGCTGCCCGCACCATGGATTCACCAACTCCGGTCTTCTTCAAAGGTTTCTCAATGGGATGATGCCACAAGAGTGGAATTGGCTAAATGATGCAGCGGGAGGCTCGGTGAATAACTTAGACATGGATGGTCTCTGGAACCTAATAGATGATTTGGCCGCGAGGTCAAGACCAAGACAAGATTAGGCCGAGCCACTTGAGTACGATACAACGGAGCTGGCATCTAGCACCCAGCAGCTGGCCAACATGATAGACCAAAACCAGGCCAGATCCGAGAAAGCATGGGCAGAAATAGAGGCGGGTCTAAAAGAAACTGATTACCGGATCAATGAGATGCTCTGGCCAAGAGTCATCAAAGAAGAGCCCACGGAGCCGGCAGCTAGCACCCATCAGTTGACAACGGACATATAGCAATTGAGTGCCACGATGCACGAAACCCAGGCCGAAGCCGAGGAATCATGGGTAAAAGTTGTGGCGGCTCAAGAAGAAACAACATATCTGATCAATGAGATGCTCAAGCCAAGGGTCATCAAGGAAGAGCCCACGGAGATGGTAGAGGAAGAGGACATGCGGATGACCGAAGAAGAACCAGCCAAGGCAGGCTGGGTCCTCATTGATGAGCTGCCCAAATCAGACCCGAACCTCAGTGTGATTACCCTCGGAGACCATATAAATGACGAGGATGAGGACCCATGGTTGCCTGAAGAAGAGCTCCACTCAGATTACCCCTGGGAGTAAGAAGAAGAACTGCCCAAATCAGGCCCGGTCCTCATCACCAATCTGTCCGAGGAAGTCCCGGCCCTACTTTACGAGCCAACAGAAGTCCCGGTCATCCCTAAAGAAGAACCCGAGGAAGTCCCGGACCTCATTGCCGAACCAGCCGAGTCTAACACAGTCCTCACTGCCGAGCCAACAGAAGTCCCGGTCCTCATTGGCGAGCGAGCCGAGACAGCCCCTGTCCTCACGGACGGGCCGGTCAAGAAAGACCCGGACCTCATGGCCGAGAAGCCCCTACCTAACCCTTCATGTTTAATGCAGATCACATCCACCGAAGATCATGTGACCAATGATGATGAGGTGCAAGGGGAGTTGGAGGCAAATCAAGGGCCAGAAGAGCCAACAATGAAGCTCTCACTCATCACAAGCCAAGAAGAGCCTCCTGAAGAGTGTAAGGACCAAGGATGGCCAATCATCTCAGCCACAAAGAAGAGGGTTAGCATGGGAGCATGCTTAAGGTCGCCAATGTTTGAAGGCACAATACCGAGCTTCCAGAATTGCAAAGGTGCCAACCGTTCATACATGAAGAAGCGGCAAAGACATGGGCCAAAGGAATGGAAACCCGGAAGGAGAAGCAAGAGAGCTCGACTTGATGGACCAGCAGCTATGGTCAAGGAGTCCTCGCCTTCTCGGGGATATGTGAAAAAGAAGCCTCCGGATCAAGGGAGAGCAGAACTGAGCCCGCTGCCATATGTGTTCTTTGGGCAAATCAAAAGAGCTGCCGAGAAGAAGTTCGAACTCAAGCACCCATGGGATCCCTACTTATGATCCATGAGTGAGTTACCATCGAGCCAACGACGTTAAACAAAGGCACTTGCCGGGAGGTAACCCGGCATATCTAGTTTTTTTTCAATTTTTATTCTCTTATGTCATTTCCTTTTCTTAGTTAACTAGCTTTTTGTGTTTTGAACTAAGTCGTTCCGTGAGGAACGGCTTCGTTCAAAAGTGTGGGGGTATTGAAGTAATAGTTATACATAGTAGACAACATGTTTTGAAAATATACACTTCCATAATGTGAAAATAGATAGACCTGATTCATGCATTTCCTTGTGAAATCTAAATTGTGTAAGAACATGCGAATTTAACTCTTTACTTGTCTTTGTGTGCTGAGATAAAAGTAGGATGTGGAGTTGAAAGAAACGCCCTAGAGAGGCTTGACAAGCACTCAAGGGACCGGATCCTTACTATACCGTTATGTGAAAATTGTGGAGGCTGCACTTCGGGCCTCTTGGTGAAGAGTGGACTCCGCCATGCAGCGTTTATGCAAGAGGCGGGACGGGAATCAAACCGTCCATTCTCTAGTCCAAAGTAGCCGAGAAAATAGATGAGCGACCCTCATCTTGACCCGCGCGAAAAAGGCAAGGATGAGAAAGAGCGGGGAGGTATTTCCATATGCTCTCGGGCAATGATTGGACCTCCCAAAAGTGAAGAAATGGACGAGCAATCATCAAAGGAGCAAAGCTCTAAGAAGAAAATAAAGAAATCAACCAATATGGTGAAAACAAAACCGAAGCAAAAGTGAAGTACTCAAAGAGTCAAATCAAAGGACGAAGGCCAAACCTCACTACAAAAGCTGTCCAACCACACAAACAAAGAAAAAGAGCTCAACCCAAGTTGCCCGAATCAATCACGTGCTAGAAGAAGCAAGTAGCATAACCATATAGTAAGATCGGATCCGAGAGTGCAGTTCAAAGGCCTAAAAAGTGGTTATCTCCCAATCATCCAAATTAATTTGCATCTCGGCTCAAAGGTAACAAGTATCTAGTTACTTACATGTTTGAGCATGATTTCGTTTGGAAGCAAGTAAGTTATGCATGCAAAAGGTGAAGTCTAGTTTTACTGTAGCGTCACAATATTTCGTATTAAATACAAAATAATGTTTTACAAATGATTTATGCTTGAAGCGGAAGTTGTGTTCGTAATCTCTAATGCTTCCTCTGATTCTACGGTGTTGCTTGCTTTGGTCTACTCAGCTTGATGTGTGCGGATGAAGGCGTAGTGCAACGTGTCTTGCGTTGTGAAGTGAGGGTCGCGGGGACTTGGTCTCACGTGTCTGCGCTGCGGAGTGAGTGTCGCGGGGACTTGGTCTCACGTATCTGTGCTGCGAAGTGAGGGTCGCGGGGACTTGGTCTCACTATCTGCGTCGCGGTTGGATGCTTTGGCAGACGGCGCTGGGATGCTTGGGCAGACGGCACGTACTTGTCGGTTGCTGGCGGCTGACGCTTCTTTTGAGAGCACTCTTCTTTGTGCTTTCTTCTCAAATTTCAGAATGTTTGATTTGTGAAGTGAAATACTCTATTTATAGAGTTCACTAGTGGGCTTGAGATTGGGCCCGTGCTTTGGGCTGAGTTTAACTCATGGACCGGGCTTGTAGCTTTAAACCCAAATATCCCTTGTGGGCCAGCCCATTTATACTTTAAATAATTTTGTTTTGGTCCTTGAACTTTTAGTGCCTACAAATTGCCCCATCATGATCATGTTGTGCGACACAATTTGAGTGTCTCAGCGCGATGTGATCATGAGTGATTGACTTGAGAGTCTTGTGGATGTCGAACTTGTCGTAAGAGCTTCCACGCAAAATTTTTTTTTTGAGCCACCATGTTGTTCTCCAACTTGACGGTTGACTTGTGATTCTTGTGAAATGTCGAACTTGTCGTAAGAGCTTCCACGTAATATATTTTTCTTTGAGTTATCATGTCGTTCTCCGACTTGACGGTTAACTTGAGATTTCTTGTGGTCCTACTACGTCGAGTCCCCATGCTTAGTAGGATGTCCACGTAATTAATTGGATCCTCAACTGCAGCAAGAATAATTTGATCCTCAATTGCAGCATAATTTCAAATCAATTGCAGCATGAATTTGATCTTCAATTGCAGCATGAATTTCAAATCAATTGCAGCATGAATTTCAATTTCTGCGTTGGTCAACGGTGGCTGAATTGCAGCATGACCCCAAATCAATTGCAGCATGAATTCCAAATTAATTGCAGCATGAATTTGATCTTTAATTGCAGCATAATTTCAAATCAATTGCAGCATGAATTTCAATTTCTGCGTTGGTCAACGGTGGCTGAATTGCAGCATGACCCCAAATCAATTGCAGCATGAATTCAGAATTAATTGCAGCATGAATTTGATCTTCAATTGCAGCATAATTTCAAATCAATTGCAGCATGAATTTGATCTTCAATTGCAGCATAATTTCAAATCATGACCCCCAAAATCAGCATTTGTCAATGCTATATATACTCACTCCAAGGCAACGGTGGCTCCCAACTCCTTAAGCTTGTCAACGATCGCAGTCGCCTCCTCCTTCTTTTTTTTTTGATTCACCAGTCGCCTCCTCCTTCTTAATCCTCCTCTTCTTCTTGTGTTTTGATTGATGAGCAGGACAACAAAAATCAGTGAAAGTGGCTTTGTAATTTTATTTTAAAGGTGGTCGGCGATGGAAGCTTGCAACTGAGAGAGTCTTTTTGCCACCACCAAACAACCAACTCGGTGACTTTTATTTTTTTTTCACACGTGATTATATAGACCCCTGTGCACGTGTTTCCATTTCCATTGACTTCTCTAAATCAATTTTTTTTGACTACATCTTGTCTTACTGATTTTCTTTCCCTTGTTCATGACTAGGTGCCCTTCCATCCACAGTTGCCGCTTTTTACTGCTCTGACATTGATGCGCTGTTGTTGACGGTACTCTAGCTCGCTGTTGAGTGACCAACCCGCTATCCTTCTTTGCGTAAAACTGCTATCCATCGGGGGTAGTTTCACACTTTGAATTCATTGTGTCAAGAAAAATAAGCTTTTGAGGATTCTGTCACCAAGACTTACGAGTCTAAGGAAATTGGTTTTTAAGTGAGACCATTTGTGACTCCTCCAATTTTCTGGGAATTCCTTACTTGTCTTAATTTCTTGGGCATAGTCGTTTCATTGTGTGACGAACTCACGTTGAGATACAAGTCTCTACCAAAAGAAGGCAGGCGCAATGGTGCTTTTCTCGGACTCGGAGGAGAATGGCCAGCTGTTTCTGAACATCGCGTCTGACTCAAAGGCTAGGGAAGGCAACATAAAGTAGAAATTTCATGTGTTCCCGTCAATGTTGCGCCCGGATACAGGCTCGAATTCAGGTGGCATGAAGAAGATTTTTCCGCCCGAGCTAACATCGCCCCTTCGTGATGTAGTGCACGGTGGGCCTGCTTACCTCCTAAAGAGTCTTTTGAAGGAAAAGGAGTCGGAAGATACTCGACCCTCTTTGCTTGGTCGAAGGATCGCCGCGGGCATTGTGCGGTGGGGTCCCAATTGTTTGAAGATCACTGGAGACTTTACCTATATTCCTCTTTACTGGGAATGGACTGAAGATGTGATAGCGCGATGTTCCGCACGTTTGAAGAGTGCAAATATCTATGATGTTGTATATGCTTCTTTGTATCAATACGATCGTGAACCCCAAATAGTGCGTGCCTTCTGTGAGAGTTGGTGTCCCTCCACGAATACATTACACACGGTAGCAGGCGAGTGGTCGCTCTCGCTCTGGGATCTTTACGAGATTGGTGGACTTCCAGTAGCAGGGCGTAGGTACGACGAAGCTGTGCCGAGTTTGGAGAATATGAGAGACAATAGAGACAATGCCAAATCTATTCCTCAAGCATTCGAGTGTTTGCTTGGTGCCTATTGCTCTCTTGCATCCCTTCCTGAGTCAAAGAATGTAGTTCGTGCAACGCAATGGGTCCAGTATTGGTGTAAGTGCAAGAGTTCATACAGCAAGCCGGGTAGAGAACCAACTCGTAGAGCAGACAGTCGGCCGAAAAGCAGCCATAATCCGAGAGAAGAGATACATCACAAACCGCTAGAGTGGGCGTCCGGGGAGATGACCGTCTTTGATGAACTTGGAGTTGATGATTCTGAGAGAAAAACGGTTTATCTGGCAGCTTTTTTATCTTGTTGGTTGTGCGTCTTTGTACTACCCGAAGCAGGGGACCCAGTGATCAGGGCTGGTACTTTCGAAGTAGCTGCGCATATGGCGAAGGGCTCAACATTCAGTTTGGCGACACCAGTGCTTGCTAGCATCTATCATGGTTTGAATAAGATGGTAAATGCAGACAAGCCCTCTTCTTCTGGTTCGGCATTTCCCTCACATTACTTGTACGGATGGTTGGCCCATTATTTCGGTTCGCATCACACAATGGATGATATACTTCCTGGCCCTCTCATGGTTCGATATTCAGGCTCTCGAAGCGCAAAACTCTTAACTGACGTCGAAGCTCGCGATCTGATTCATGACGGCTCTTCGTTCAAGGCCTCTAGCCTTGTGCTGCGGGGGAATCGATGCGGGCCTGTTTGTGATGATAAGTTGGATGCCTTGAAGTTCAATTACATCATTTCACTTCGTACTGCTTACCTCCCCTTGCGTTCCAAGGCTTCTTTCTTTCTGGAACCCTATCACCCGACTCGTTTTAGCAGGCAGTTCGGTTTCTATCAAGACATTCTGGGCATACTTCCACGCGATGCGGATGATGGCTTCATCCCTTATGCCACAGCATTGAAGCATTTTAGATTACTTCTCTTCAAGGATAGTCAAACTAAGTTGATGCTTCCCGGACGCTCTTTAAATTGGGGGGATATGACCACGTCTAACTTTAAGCGATGGTGGGCCGAGGTGACAGTAAACGACCTTCAAGAGAATATCCATTTTCTTATGTCCAGCGTCAAATATGGAACGAAGAACAAAACAACAGCTCTCGATATGTTGCCTGAGACTGCCGATAGGGTGATCAAGCCCAGGCCTGCCTCTCAGAAGAAGGCCATAGATACCGACAGACCAAGAAAGCGGGCCATCGATGGCGGTGATGGAGGCGAAGGTGCTATCCACAAGCATCGTTGCGTGTATGAGGGCAAAAAAGCTCAAGTGCATCAGCATCTATTCGGCCAGGTACCAAACATTTTGATACGACTTCATTATATATATATATATTCATCCTATTTCTGAGCAGTCTTCTTGTGTGCCGTCCTCTCCCCTTTTCTTTTTAGGGTGAAGATTCTGATTCTGCTGTTGAAGAGGTTCGGAGGGTTGTCGTCCCAGTGCCAATTGGTGATGCCACGGATGAGCCACTTGTCGATAATGGAGGACAGAGCCCTATACGGTCGGTGCAACATAGCCAACAAGTCTCCGATACTTCATCTTCTTCCGGGCGACTGCAGGGGAACAAAGTGCCAAGCGCTGGGGCTATCACTGCTTCACCTTCCTCATGCCAAACTGTCAAGATGACTGACCAGCTTGTGAGGGTTCTCCTTCAGAACCTAACGGAAGCTCCTTACGCAGAAGTCACCGATGTAGCTGCGCGTGTTATCCATCTCCTTGCTAGTCTTCGAAATGTTGGCGATGACACCTCCATTCTTCAGGCGGCCGTTGATGCGTATGTAAAGAGTGTTGCCAAACTCCTTGTAGTCCAGCAGCGTGTTGTTAGCAACTCCGCCCATCATGCCCGTGAGATTTCTACGGTTGAGGACAGTCTATGCTCTGCTCGAGTGACTTTCAAGGGTGCCCTCCAAACTAGCAAGAGTTTGGAGAGACAGGGAGAAGTAGTGGCGCGGGCAATAGAGGAAGCTAAAGCCAAATTACGAGCTTTGCACGAGGAGGCAGAGAGCATAAGACACCAGCAAAGCCGCCAAGTGGATGTAATTGCTGCGGCCGAGTCAAGCGTTGGTGCACTTCAACAGAAGTTAGATGAATTGAAAACTTTTCGAGCGAGCTCTAATGACTTGGTGAAGGTGAAGCGTGAGTTGGATCAATGCAAGAAGGCTATCCAGGCAGTTATGCATTAGAACCGTCAAACTACTTTGTTCGCTCCTTTTTTGAGACTGCACTTGAACACTTTTTTTTGTACTCAAGCTACCTACGTACTTACAAAGTCACGTGCGTGACACTTCGCAAGATCAAGTCAACGTAGTTCATTTTTGTTTTTTTTTGTTTAGCCGTTCACAGTTTATACTCTTGCGGGCCAGGAGTATCGATCTTTTTTTTAGCCATTCACAGTTTATACTCTTGCGGGCCAGGAGTATCGGTCTGTAGCTTTAGGAGTAGTAGCGCTTTAAGAACTTTCCATTGATTGGCCCGACGCGTAATCCTTCTTGATCCACGATCTTGTATGCCCCATGCGTGTAAGCTTCTTGCACCACGTAGGGACCGTCCCACTTCGCTTTAAACTTGCTTCCCGTCTTGTGTGAGGTGATGATTGGCCTTCTTACTGCTAGCACCAGGTCTCCTTTTTGAAAGGAACGGGGGCGCACCTTCTTATTGAATGCACGCGAAAGCCTTGCTTGGTAGCATTGTAAGCTTTGTTGTGCTTGCAATCTCTTCTCGTCGAAGGCTTCCAACTCTGCTAAGCGTAGCTTGTCGTTTTCATCACTGCTAAGTCCTTCTTGGATGGCTATGCGCATGGATGGAATTTGAAGTTCAAGTGGCAAAACTGCTTCCACTCCATATACTAGAGCATACGGGGTTGCTTGGGTCGGTGTCTTGTATGTTGTTCGATACGCCCACAGTGCTTCACCGATCTTTTCGTGCCAATCACGTTTTGACTTCCCCACCACCTTTCTCAGCAAATTGCACAAGGTCTTGTTAAATGCTTCGGCCAGTCCATTTGCAGGAGCGTTGTACATCGACGACTTGTACTGCTTGAATTTGAACTTTTCGCATAGGTTTGTCATGAGTTTGTTAGAGAACTGCTTTCCATTATCGGTCACAATTCTTTGTGGAACGCCATGTCGATAGATGATATGCTTTGTTATGAAGTCAACCATGTTTTCTTTCTTTACTTCACGTAGCGTCACTGCCTCTACCCACTTGGAGAAGTAGTCCGTTGCAGCAAGAATATACGTGTGTCCGTTGGATGCCTTAGGATTAATTGGTCCTACTACGTCGAGTCCCCACGCTTCGAAAGGCCACGATGCAACTGTCGGATGTAGATGTTCTGGAGGTTGATGTATGAAATTTGCATTGAACTGACATGCATTGCATTTCTTTGCAAAATCTACGCAGTCTTGCACGACGGTTGGCCAATAATACCCCATCCTCTTGATGCGATCATAAAGTTTCGGACCAGACTGGTGAGCACCACAAATGCCGGCATGAGCTTCTTGCATAACTTCCACTGCTTCTTCTTCGCTCAAGCACCTTAACCATTGCCCCAGGAACGAGCGTCTGTATAATGTCCCTTTCTAGTGGATAAACCTTGGGGCACGTCGGCGGATTTCTGCCTTGTGTCGAGGATCGGTTGGTAACTTTTGATGATCCAAGAAGTTGATGATAGGTTGACGCCAATCTTCTCTTTCAATTTCATAGGCATATACGATGTTTGACGACTCCATGTTTTCTTCGTTTTCCTCCAACGGCGGGACTACCCAACGATTGCAGACTGGAATGGACATGGTCTCTTCTGCCCCTAGTGCCAAATTGGCTGCGAGGTTAGCAAGCGCGTTAGCCAACTTGTTGGCACTTCTCGGAACATGTCCTATACTGATGGAGTCAAACTCGTTAAGCAGTTGTGTCGCATGTCTGTGATAAGGAATCAAGTCATCCTTCCTGACTTCGTACTCACCAAGTACCTGATTGATTACTAGCTGTGAGTCTCCATAGATATCCATTTCGTCGATTCTTATTTGTCTGGCCATTTGAAGTCCTAAGAGAAGTGCTTGATACTCCGCCATGTTGTTTGAACATAGTTGAGTGAGTGTGAATGAAAAGGGGAGAAGATGATTCTCTGGTGATACAAACACAACTCCAGCTCCAGCTCCATCGCGTCTTGCAGCTCCGTCGAAGAACATCTGCCATGGAGGTAGCACATCGATGTAGAATATGTCTTCGCCTGGAAGATCGATGGAAAACTCCCATTCGGCCGGAACTGGGTGGTCAGCGAAGAAGTCCGCTATGGCTTGCCCTTTTGTTGCCCTCTGAGGTACAAACACTAGGTCATATTGCTTGAGAAGCATAGCCCACTTTGCTAGTCGACCTGACAAGACTGGTCTTGAAAGTATGTACTTGATGGGATGAGCTTTGGAAACTACGTGTACTGTATGCGCTTGCATATAATGCCTCAACTTCTGTACTGCGAATACCAATGCAAGGCATATCTTCTCGATCGGAGAGTAGTTGAATTCGGCTCCCACCAAAGTTCGGCTCAAGTAATAGAGGGGTCTTTCTTTTCGTTCGTCAGTTTCTTGTGCACACATTGCCCCAAGCGACTTCTCTTGAGCGGCAACGTAAAGTATCAGTGGCTTTCCTGGAGTCGGTGCCCCAAGCACTGGTGCGGTAGACAAATACTTCTTAATGCTATCAAAAGCTTTGCGACATTTGTCATCCCAAACGAATGGAACATCCTTTTTCATGAGATGACTGAATGGTTGACAACGCCCTGCGAGGTTGGAGATGAATCTTCGTATGTAAGCCAATCATCCTTGCAATCCGCGCAGTTCTTTCAAGCTTTTTGGTTCGGGCATTTCTTGAATAGCTTTGATTTTTGTCTGGTCTATTTCGATGCCCCTGTGTGTGACTACGAAGCCAAGGAATTTCCCGGACGTGACGCCAAACGCACATTTGAGTGGATTCATTTTGAGCTGGCACTTTCGGAGTCTTTCAAAAACCGTACGAAGATCTTGGACATGGTCACCCCTGGCTTTTGACTTGACCACCACATCATCGACGTAACATTCTATCGTTTTATGCATCATGTCCTCGAAAATCTTTTGCATCGCACGCTGATATGTGGCTCCCGCATTTTTTAGGCCAAAAGGCATGACTTTGTAGCAGAAGATCCCTTTCGGAGTTTGGAATGCTGTAGCATCTTGGTCTTCAGGCGCCATGTGTATCTGGTTGTACCCAGCCTGTTAGTTTTATGGCATGTTGTTTGGCAAAACTTAGTATAGTTGTTCTAGCTGTTGTTCTAGACCGGAAGAGACAACTTTCCTGGAACAAGTTGAAGCAGAAGAAGTGTTTCCTAAATCAGATTAGGAAACCTAGTCGACCGTTGGAAGATCAAGGCGGTTGCACATCAGTGGATAGAAGTTGGAAGTTTCCAAATTCAGATTTGGAAACTTGTCTCAGCCGACGTAGCACAAGTTTGCCTGAAGATATTCCTGAAGATCAGTTTTGGCAAGTCGGTGCATATGCTTATCGAAGATATCAAAGTCGGTTAGGAGTTTGCTTGCGCGTAAAGTTATCTTAGTCTAGAAGATAATCGAAGGTTGCCTAATCTACATTGAAGATTCAAACGGAGGATTATCTACAAGAGATTTGCGCAAAAGATTAGGAAAGGTTTCCTAATAGGTTATAGGCAGTTTAGCTTAGAAATCCTATTCGTCCTAGGGTTTCTACCGCTCTATATAAGGAAGACTAATGCTTAGGTATTAGTCAGCACTTAAGGAGATATTATTCACGCTCATACTCATAGAAGGGAGGAGGTGGCAAACGGCGGTGAATTAATCGTAACTGGTTATTCACGACGCACGTATACGGCTGGAGAACTAACCGTCACTGGTTACTCAAAGGCGCTAGGAATCAATCTGTGGTGGTGCTCAACAGATTGTTCGAAGGACGAAGCTGAAAGCTCGCACTGAAGTTCTGTTACTGCGCATTCGGGAGAAGGCACTGATTCTCACGGAGAATCATTCTGGTGGATACTGAGCGGGAGCGAAGATCTAGGGGGAGACCTAGATTGCAATTACTAGAGTGTCCGAGGCTCAGGTTGTTTAAGAGGGATTCTGTAAACGGTAAATCCTGTACTCGCAATATTCAATAATAGTGAATTGCTGTCCACCGGGCTAGAGAACGCCCCCCAGACGTAGGCTCGTTAACGCCGAACTGGGTAACAACTTTGCGTGTCATTTTTATTTCCGCACTATTTGTTTTAGCGCATAAGTTGTGTTAGGAATTGTTCTGGATCTCGACCAGAACAACATCTCATCTACCAGGGGAAGATTTCAATTGGTATCAGAGAAAATACTCAACACACAGAGTAAGATCCGAAGGCTGGTAAGATGGATTTAAGAGAAGGACAGAACATCACGCGACCTCCTCTACTTGAAGGAAACAAATATGGTTATTGGAGAGTCCGTATGAAGGCGTTTCTAAAGTCCCAAGACAAATCAGTTTGGGAAGCTATTGAACAAGGATGGACTCACCCGGTAGCTACCGACGAAGAGGGTAAAGTTAACCTTCTTGCTAAAGACAAGTGGACTGAGGTTCAAAAGAAAGCTGAAGCGGCGAACTCTAAAGCAATGAATGCTATATTCTCTGGAGTTGATGGAAAGAATTTCAAAATGATCTCTACCTGTGAGATTGCAAAGACAGCTTGGGACATTCTACGAACTGCTCATGAAGGAACAACCAAAGTTAAAATTTCTAGAATGGAGACGGTCACATCAAAATTCGAAAATCTGAGAATGCAAGAGGATGAGACCATTGCTGATTTCAACACTCGGGTTCTCGATATCTCTAACGAAGCATTCGCGCTTGGAGAACCAATGACCGAAGAAGCTTTGGTGAGAAAGGTGCTGAGATCTCTTACAAAGCGGTTCGCCATGAAAGCTCTTGCCGTCAAGGAAGCCAATGATGTGAAAACCATGAGACTGGATGAACTGATGGGATCCCTACAGACTCATGAGATGGATATGAATGAAGAAGACCGCCCTACAAAAGCCTCCAGCGTCGGTCTAAAGGCTGAAGTTGGTAAAGACAAGACAGACGACGCGCCAGAACAACAGTACGCCATGTTTGCAAGAAACTTCGGGAAATTTATGAGAAGGCAGTACAACAAAGGAACTTATCCTGGTCAGTCCTCTAGTTCAAAATTCCAAAAGGATGGCAACGCTCAAAAGGGGAACCAATCTGGTGACTCCAACAATGACTCCAAAGGCAAAGGGATACAATGCAGAGAATGTGAAGGCTTTGGACATATTCGGGCAGAATGTGTCAATACGCAGAAAAAGAAGAATGCTTATGCTGTCAGCTGGAGTGACAGTGAATCTGATCAGGAGGGAGAAACTAATAACTTTGTCGCCCTAGCTTCTTATGTCAACATCGAAGGAGAGACAAGCAACGAGTTAATGTCAGAATCATCTTCCGAAAATCCCACTCAGTACTCAAGCTGCAGCAATAATGAAGAAATCATTGATGAAGACTTTACCACCAAGTACAAGGAGTTGTTCCAGGAATGGTTGAATGAAGTTGAGCAGAACAAGATGCTCCACAACAATCTAACAGCCTTAACAGAAGAAAAGGAAAAACTATGGGAAGAGGCTGCTGTCCTTATCACTCAGAAGGTGGAACTTCAACAAACTATCACCGAACTTCAGGCCCAAGTAGCTGAAGTTAAAAATGAGCGAGATGATCTGTATGCTCAGAAAGCTGAACTTCTCACTGTTATCTCATCCCTGAAGGTGCAGATTGAAAGGAGTCAAGGTGATCATCCAGAAGGCATGTCTAATCTAAAGAAGAAGAATGCCGCATTAAAACGTCAAGAGGTAATCCTACTTAACACTATAGATGCGTTGAAAATTGAGATTGAGACAGATAAGGAGGCCCCTGTCAAATCCCTGGAAGATCTTCACTTATCTGGGTCTAGCTCACGGGTTGTTCCAGAGGAACTTCCCCCACAAGGATATGCGGCTGGTTTCCGTGCAAAGAGGCAAGACAAAAGAAGGTGCTTTAACTGCAACCAAGAGGGACACTTCCAGTCAAGATGTCCTGATCTTCATAGCCCTCACAGGAGGATGGATCAACATCATAAAGTGTCAAGACTACCCATGAAGCAAGTCTGGAAAATTAAGCAAAGAGGTGAAACATGTCTCGCAGCCTTCAGTTCCACGTTTTTCCCAGAAAAGCAAAGATGGTACTTCGATAGTGGATGTTCCAGACACATGACTGGGAATCCTAATTTTCTTACTGGGATAGAAAGGTTCAAAGGAGAATCCGTGACCTTCGGAGATGGAATAGAAGGCAGAGTTCTCGGAAGAGGAATACTGAATGTTCCAGGTCTACCTAGATTAACCGATGTTTTTCTAGTTGAAGGTTTGCAGGCTAATCTGATCAGCATAAGCCAGTTATGCGATGGGAATAATCGTGTCCAGTTCACACAGGACAAGTGTATCGTGCAGAACAATCTGAATCAAATTGTCCTGGCCGGGAGAAGAGCCTCAAACAACTGCTATTCAGTTAATCTTGGTCTACCCACTGCTATGATTCCATACAAACGAAGTAAAGACATGAAGACATCCACAGCATGGGGTGATTGTCGCAACCGTTGCTCTGTTCAAAGGAGGCTTAACTCAAAAGGATCTCGCTTTGAGAGTTGTTACACCAAGATGCTGTGGAAGAAGTCAAAACTGAACGAAGACAATATTGAGAGGTGTTACATCAAGAAGCTGTGGAAGAAGTCAATTCTGGAAAAATACAGGGTGGAACAAGATATGATGAAGCAGCAATCAAATATCTCAATTAGTGCCTTAAACAACATATGGTTTCGGACACCTAGATCCTCTCCGGATCTGTGTGCCACCAACAACTAAGTTGTTCCAGATCAAGTCCGTCAGCCAAAGCAACAAGGTGATATGTTTTTAGGGCTGACGTGGATGGCAGGGTGTGGTGCAAGAAGAAACGGTTGGTCTACCAAAGATATTCAAAATTATTCAAATATTTTTTATTTCGGCGCAAAGTGACGTGGCGGACTGGGGTGTTTTAAGAAGTTATATGGATTGCCAAAATTCGGATTCTATTTCCAAAATTACTTTCAAATCAACTGTTCGTGTGCCGCTGTCCTCTCCCGACGAAACCCTAGGCGAAGCTTGTCGAAGCTCTACAATGGTGGCCACAAGGAAGAACAAGGTTTCCAAAGCAACGACTGTTGACGCTTCCTCAAAATCGGTTGTCGCACCCAAGACTATCAAAGAAAACCCTAAATTGGCAAGTGACATAGTTCCCACAGGAAAATCAAAATCAGATGTCGCAAAGAAGGAGACTGTTCCGAAGAAGGCTAAAGCAGCGGTGCTCGTTCAAGGTGGTTCACCATGACTTTTCCGGTGAAAGAGCTCTCTTCAAAGCATTCCTTGCTTCACAGCATTGCTGTTCATAACTGGCTGCCGAATAATCATCATACTACTCTTGGTCATACAATGGGTGCTATTCTGAAGACCCTTGGGGCTGGGAAAAAGATTGATCTTGGTCGTCTTATTTTCGATCAAATTGCTAGCCATGCAACTTCTGTCAAAGTCAATCATCCGATTGGATTTCCCTCGCTGATTCACCAACTTGTGGTAGGACAACATCCAGATATCTTAACTAGGCAGGACAAGTTGACTGGAGATCCAAAGGTGTTTCTTGCAGACCACAAGCACTTTTCCGGTTCACACATTGTTGATCTGGTCTTAGATGCCCCCATTAAGCCTAAGAAGAAGTTATCTGGGCATTCTCTGGATGAATCAAGTGCTCATGTCCCTGCTGTCACTCGGAAACGGATGATCTCACATCTTGAAGAGGAGTTAGCTGATGCGAATGAGAGAGTGGTGCTGCTCTTAGCCAGAAAGAAGAAGATCACAAAGATCTTGGTGAGCCTGCGCTATCCGGAAGAAGCAGATGATGGTGATTCGGCTTGTGATGAGGCTAGTGATGAGGAGTCCGACTACTAGTGCTGGTGATGATTCTCTGCCCCCTACTACAAACAATAGTTATCTTTTTGTTGAACTCTAGTTTTTTTTTCTGTTGAACTCTTGCTACTGGTGTTTGAACAATTTGTGGCACTCCCTTGTCACTTTGTGGCAAAAAGGGGGAGTAAATATGGAGTTTGAAAGCTCCTTAAAAGATTCGTTTGCGCTCTTATTTTGTACGGAGTTTGAAATCTCCTCAAAGATTCAGTTGGTAGCTTAGTTAGTAGCTCAGCTAGGGAGTTTGAAATCTCCACAAAGATTCATCTGTATTAGTAGTACAGGTAGCTTCAAGTAGGTAGTTTTGCCAAAAATGCCAAGGGGGAGATTGTTAGTTTTATGGCATGTTGTTTGGCAAAACTTAGTATAGTTGTTCTAGCTGTTGTTCTAGACCGGAAGAGACAACTGTCCTGGAACAAGTTGAAGCAGAAGAAGTGTTTCCTAAATCAGATTAGGAAACCTAGTCGACCGTTGGAAGATCAAGGCGGTTGCACATCAGTGGACAGAAGTTGGAAGTTTCCAAATTCAGATTTGGAAACTTGTCTCAGCCGACGTAGCACAAGTTTGCCTGAAGATATTCCTGAAGATCAGTTTTGGCAAGTCGGTGCATATGCTTATCGAAGATATCAAAGTCGGTTAGGAGTTTGCTTGCGCGTAAAGTTATCTTAGTCTAGAAGATAATCGAAGGTTGCCCAATCTACATTGAAGATTCAAACGGAGGATTATCTACAAGAGATTTGCGCAAAAGATTAGGAAAGATTTCCTAATAGGTTATAGGCGGTTTAGCTTAGAAATCCTATTCGTCCTAGGGTTTCTACCGCTCTATATAAGGAAGACTAATGCTTAGGTATTAGTCAGCACTTAAGGAGATATTATTCACGCTCATACTCATAGAAGGGAGGAGGTGGCAAACGGCGGTGAATTAATCGTAACTGGTTATTCACGACGCACGTATACGGCTGGAGAACTAACTGTCACTGGTTACTCAACGGCGCTAGGAATCAATCTGTGGTGGTGCTCAACAGATTGTTCGAAGGACGAAGCTGAAAGCTCGCACTGAAGTTCTGTTACTGCGCATTCGGGAGAAGGCGCTGATTCTCACGGAGAATCATTCTGGTGGATACTGAGCGGGAGCGAAGATCTAGGGGGAGACCTAGATTGCAATTACTAGAGTGTCCGAGGCTCAGGTTGTTTAAGAGGGATTCTGTAAACGGTAAATCCTGTACTCGCAATATTCAATAATAGTGAATTGCTGTCCACCGGGCTAGAGAACGCCCCCCAGACGTAGGCTCGTTAACACCGAACTGGGTAACAACTTTGCGTGTCGTTTTTATTTCCGCACTATTTGTTTTAGCGCATAAGTTGTGTTAGGAATTGTTTTGGATCTCGACCAGAACAACATCTCATCTACCAGGGGAAGATTTCACAGCCGTGCAGTCCATGAAGGAGAGAGCTTCATGTCCAGTCGTTGCATCTATCATGAGTTCCGTAACTGGTAAGGGGAAGTCATCCTTTGGACATGCTTCGTTGAGATCTCGGAAGTCCACGCACACTCGCAGCTGCCCATTCTTCTTCCTTACTGGAACAATGTTGGCTATCCACGTCGGATATTTAACTTCACGAATGAAATCTGCGTCGATGAGCTTATTAACTTCTTTCTCAATTTCAGGAACCAGCTCTGGCCTAAATCGTCGTTGGGATTGTTTCTTTGGTCCGACTCCCCTCTTGATTGCTAGACGGTGCAAAGCTATCTTTGGATTAAGCCCTAGCATTTCCGTGTAGTTCCAAGCAAAAACGTCTTTGTAGTCTGCCAATAATTTGAGGTACTGTCCCTCTTCTTCTTCGGTTAGTAGGGTGCTAACGTATATTGGACGCGGATTTTCGGTGGTTCCGAGATTCACCTCTTTCAAGTCATCAACAGTTGATTGCCCGCCGTCTTCGAGTACCTCTGGAGCTTGATCAGCCTCTACCTCTTCGCCTTTATTTGGAACTTCTTCGGCTGTTACGTGGTAGGATGTCCCTACATCATACTCCGTCATGTCTTCCTCTTCGTTGTTTTCGATTTCATCTGCAGTGATTTGGTGGGCTGATGTAGCATCTTTTTGACGAAGAACAGAAATTTTCACAGGTGGTGGAGGCTTGTGACCCAGACCAGCATGTTTGTGAGCCGTTCCATGAATCTGGGCGATACTATAAGGATGAGGTTCGATCACTTCTCCGAGCATAGCTGGTCTTTTGAAATTGTATCCTGACTTCTCCATCAACTTATAGGCGTTTGGACCGAATTCTCCCTTCAAACTTACATTCCCTTCATGTGGTTCGATTGACTCCGAAACGAATCCTTCTAGCGGGGGCCTCAGAACCTTTGTTGTATTTGCATTGGTTAATGGAATGACTACTTTGGCCACCCATTCTTGTTTGACCATCATTCTGACCTTCTTTTGATCTGCAAAACTTGTCTCTGATTTTTGACAGTCTTCCAGGGGTCTTTGTCCTACTTTACGTCGAGAAATAGGTATATACCGCAAAATAGGAAGCGTGCTTTCAGGAGTCGGCCTTTGCGTTTGTGCAGGTGTCATGACACATGCTCTGCTCCTGGCCTCTGATTCAATTTCTGATTTTATCTTTGGCCAGTTTTGGTTTGCTTTCGGTCTTTCCTTATCGTTCTCTCTAGTGGAAGAGATGATTAATGGCAGTAGTTCACTTGACAAACCGTTTTCTTCATAGATCTTAGCATCTGCAAAAAACGAATCTGCCTTAGTAAATGGTTTGACGTCCCCATTTATCTTTCTTTCACCGTCACGATAATACTTCAAGCATTGGTGAAGAGTTGATGCCACAACTCCGTTCTCATGCTTCCATGGTCGACCGAGTAGCAACTTGAATGAAGTTCTAACGTCAATGACATGAAACAAGGTATCAGCCGATAGCTCTTCAATCGCTAGATTAACACGGATCATGCCAATCGCACATTCAGCTTTTAGGTTGAATCCGTGAATTAAAAGCTGGCTATTAGAGAGTTCGTCCATAGTGATTCCCAATAAGTCCATGGTTTCTTTTGGCATGAGGTTTACTCCAGATCCTCCGTCCACCAAGATTCTTCCCACCTTTTGTCCTCGGATGTAGCCTGTAACATATAGAGGTCTGTTGTGAGGTTTGGATCCAAGAAGAAGATCTTCGTCAGAAAATGTCAAGGTCGTGTTGCAGGAGGTGCATTTGGCTTGACTTCTCCTTAGCCTTTCTGCATTTTTGATGACGTCCTCCTTTAGCTTTGGATGTAGGAGTGCTTGCGCTATTCGTTGTCGTGATTCCTCTGGCAAGTGGAAAATCTGCTCCCACTGTTCGTGCTTAGGGAGAGCTTCCAGGATATCAAGCACATCAGCGTCATCTTGAGGCTCTAAAGGTGGTTGCGTCTTTGTGGCTGGAGCTTCATTCCTCCGCTCAGCCTTTTGTTCTTCTTCACCTCCTTCGCTTATTGCCCCTGAGGTTGTGTTGACGCCAAATTTATCGAAGTAATCCTCTGGAGAGGAGTCTCCTAAGATAATGGGACGTGGTGGAATCTGCTTCTTCTTTCGGCGGACAGGTTCTGGTTGTGGACTGACTTGCTTCTTTGATCTTCTTCGAGTTACAAGAGTCCATCCCTCATCATTCTTCATGCATTCGACCTCTTTTATAATCCCGTAAGTTTGGATACTTTTGGGATTATAATCGCATCTCAACTTTTTTGATTCAGCTTCAATAGATGGCCTTGATATCCACACTTTTGTTGGCTCAAGGGTGCCAAATTGGATTTGTTGCATGCACCATTCTTGTGGCTTGCAAAGTGAGTCGCAACTAGTCGTCACGGAGGTGTGGTTTGCTTCTATTGTCTCATCTGTGTCGAGCTCGATGCGTCCTTCTTTGACTAATCTCATTATAAGCTCCTTGAAAGTGATGCAGCTTTCGATACTGTGGCTAACCAATCTATGATAGCGGCAGTATTTGGGATCATTAGTCCTGTTGACTTCATCTGCGCGTTTTGCTTCTGGTAAGTTGATGATGCATTTCTCCAACAGGTCGTCGAGCATGCCTGACAGATCAGAGTCAGGGAATGGATATTTCTTGGCTTGTAATTCCTTCAGTGTAGGCTTTGTGCGCTTGAAGTCTTTTGAGGTGACTTCTTTCCTCTTCTCCTGCTTTGGTTTTGATGATATCTTTACAGGAGCGTCGTTGGTGCTGATGGCCATGGCTTCTTTCGGAGCATTTTTGTTGACCCTTTCAGGCTTCTTGTATTCCCTCTTATCGATGATTGCCTTTGACGAGGATATGTGATTCCTTCCATGTCCTTTCACGGTGATTTCCATGTCGTGTGCGCGTGTGGCCAACTCTTGAAAGTTCCTTGGTTTGATACCCTTAAGGATGTATAGCAAATCCCAGTTCATTCCATCGATGCACATTTCTACAGCTGACGTCTCGCTGATGCGATCTTTACATTCAAGGCATAATGAACGCCAGCGATTGATATAGTCAACCACGGGTTCCTCTTCCCATTGTTTCGTATTTGTCAGTTCACTCATACTGACAACCCTTCTGGTGCTATAGAATCGGTTGAAGAACTCGTCCTCCATCTGACTCCAGCTGTCAATAGACTCTGCCTCCAAGTCAGTGTACCAATCGAAAGCAATGCCTTTTAGAGACCGCACAAATTGTTTGACCGGCAGATCCCCTTCAGTTCCCGCGTTGTTGCATGTTTCTATGAAGTGGGCGACATGTTGCTTTGGACTTCCTTTTCCGTCAAACTGCTGGAGTTTGGGGGGCTGATATCCATGTGGCATGCGCAGACCGTCTATCCTCTTGCTGTAGGGTTTGGCACAGCGTGTACCACCAGAAGAATCTCCACCTAGCTGGCTCTTGACCGCGTTGGCTATCAGCACTTGAAGTTGGTCTTCATTGCACGCAACACCTCCGTTCCTGTTGGTTTCTACAGGGATCATCTTATTATTGTCATCATCTTCTGCCGTCAGATTGACTTCTTCTAGCTTTCGTTTCCCGAGCCCAACCACCTCTTTCTGGAGCTCTTCAAGCTTCTTATTCTTCTCCTGGTTGTCTTTCAGGACTAGCTCAAGCATCTCTTTTAGTTCTTGCATCTGCTCTTCCATGGTCTTGGTGCCTATGGTCATGACAGAAGCTACACAGGGTCCGGGTGCCTCGGCTTGTTTTGGCGGAGCCACCTTTGCTTTTGGTGAGGGTGTTCCGTCAGCTTTCACACTTCCCTTGTGTTGTGGGGAGTTGGAGGCAATCAGTGCCGTAGCCGCAGCCATGATGGAAGCAACGGTATATGTGCGTCCCCTCCTTGGCACTTCAGAAGCTCGTAGGCTTGCAGCAGCAGCATTGACAGCCATCCTTTGAGCCATTCCTCTTGTGCAGATGCTGGTTGGTTGAGCTACAGTTGCGGCGTAAGTTTTCTTGCGAGTTTGTAGACTGATAGGTTGAGCAGACATCTTAGCTTTAGCGTAGGGATGAGAGGTAGAGATTTTCACGTCGGGTTCACCAAAATTTGTAGCGTCACAATATTTCGTATTAAATACAAAATAATGTTTTACAAATGATTTATGCTTGAAGCGGAAGTTGTGTTCGTAATCTCTAATGCTTCCTCTGATTCTACGGTGTTGCTTGCTTTGGTCTACTCAGCTTGATGTGTGCGGATGAAGGCGTAGTGCAACGTGTCTTGCGTTGTGAAGTGAGGGTCGCGGGGACTTGGTCTCACGTGTCTGCGCTGCGGAGTGAGGGTCGCGAGGACTTGGTCTCACGTGTCTGTGCTGCGAAGTGAGGGTCGCGGGGACTTGGTCTCACGTATCTGCGTCGCGGTTGGATGCTTTGGCAGACGGCGCTGGGATGCTTGGGCAGACGGCACGTACTTGTCGGTTGCTGGCGGCTGACGCTTCTTTTGAGAGCACTCTTCTTTGTGCTTTCTTCTCAAATTTCAGAATGTTTGATTTGTGAAGTGAAATACTCTATTTATAGAGTTCACTAGTGGGCTTGAGATTGGGCCCGTGCTTTGGGCTGAGTTTAACTCATGGACCGGGCTTGTAGCTTTAAACCCAAATATCCCTTGTGGGCCAGCCCATTTATACTTTAAATAATTTTGTTTTGGTCCTTGAACTTTTAGTGCCTACATTTACATCTCACATTCACATTTAGGACTTAGGGTGTTTATTGTTCCTCTCTTTGACTACACTTGTTCGGGACGAACAAGATTAAGTGTGGGGGTATTTGATGGAGCGTATTTATACGACTCATAAAGTACTACTAAAGCCTCAAATTAGACACTTTGTCTTAATCACTTTTACTTGTTAGTTCCATTTTTGCTCTACAGGTGATTTTGAGGTTTAGAGAGGAAACGAGGTTAAAAAGGGAGATTTATGCAAAAAAGCCAGCCAAGGCCCAAGGACCTCAGCCAGGGACCGAGAAACTTCACCCAGGTAGCCGTACCCGGGCCCATCCGAGAATGCCAGGTCCCTGTCCCGTTCCCGTCCGAGAAACCAGGCCCGCGCCCAGGCATCGCCCAGGCCACGCCCGAGCAGTCTAGCACTGAATTCAAGTTACCCAGGCAAACGAGCTAATTTGACGAATCCACCTCGAGCAAAGTGATCAAAATGGAAAATAAGGTGGACAATGTCGGAAAACCAAGGAGAACGCCTGGGCAGATTGGCAGTTGGCCCAATTCCAAAGCAAAGGCCCCGCGCGCATAAGCACTGAAACCAAGTCGCTCGACCAAACCATGGAATCTGGCAAATCTGGCTCGACCAAAGTATTTTAAATGCCAAATGACTCAGACAATCTCACTTCCCAGACAAAACGCCCGAGTGGAACCAGCTCAAGCCCGATCAAGGCCAAACTAGGGCAATTTCGGCCGTTTTGGGATTTCGACCATGTTCCGGGCAGAATTTAGCTTAGCATCCTTCTTGAGATCATCTTAGAATGACTTTGTTATTCAGAATACACTCTCCAAAATCCAAGAAGCTCCGACCAAAGCTCTGGGCAGATTCCGGCCATATTCCGGCGAACTCCGGCCAACCTCCGGTGATGCTCCGATCAAGCTCATCCAACCACCACCATGCTCCGGTCATTTGTTGCTCCGGCCACACTCCGGCGAAGTCCAACCAAATCCAAACTACTTCTTGTCCGGTTGGCCATACTATTCACTTCGGTTGCCCTTTGGGAGGAAACTAAGCCACAACCAAGTCAAGTGGATTGTCCCAAGCCTCAACCAAGTCAAGATTGGTTGCCCTTTGGCTTCAAACCAAGACCAATTCGTGGCTCATGGAAGAGATAAGAGCAAGTGGTGGCTTTGGCTTGAAATATCCCAAGTGGTGGCTCTTATCCTCTTCCACAACCCATGTGTATTGCTTTAGGCTATGCCAATGAGAGTTACTTGCTTTTGGGATATTTTCCAATGTAAAAATTAGTCCCCAAGTTTCCCTAGTCTATAAATAGAGGCTTATGCCTTAGAAATCACTCATGTACATACTTAGAGAGTTGAGAGCTTATCTCTCTTCTCTTCCACTTCAATACCAAAAGCTCCAACTTCTCTCTTGTTCTTGAGTGTTCTTGAGTTTACTCTTGTTGGTTCTTGAGTATTCTTGAGTATTCTTTAGTGTTCTTGATCTTGTCCAAAATCGAAGCTCTCTTACTCTCTTTACTCTTGTTTGTTCTTGAGTATTCTTTTCCAAAACCTTACTTTACTTTCTTTGTCTTTCAAAACCAAAAACCTTTAATTTTTTGTTCACTTAGCTATGATATCCTCCTCCATGGATACACGTAGCTAAACCCTTCATTCGGTTGAAGGGGTGTGCTTGTATCATAAAACCATTTTTAGACCCTTTTCTTAGTGCTTCTTCGTGTTCAAGTTTGTTCTTTGTGCCATATATTAGGTTAGAACATACATGGTTGAGTGGAGGCTCGAAAGAGCAAAGCTCTTCCATGGGGTTCGTGAACATACACGGTTAAGTGGAGGCTCGAAAGAGCAAAGCTTTTCCGTGGAGTTCAACCTCTTTTAAACACCACTTGGTTGATCGGAAATGATTGATCAGTTGGATGCACATGGGCTAAGATACTTCGAAAGGAGGAATTAGCCTAACTAGAACAAGTGCTCTATGTCTTGACAAGGACTAGACGGTGTGGCAAGTCGAGTGCTAGAAATGGCCTTGATACATCTTTGAACACTTAGTATGATCATTAGAGGTCAATGATGAACGAGTTGTGATACAAGGCCCCTAAAACCGAATCCTTCCCTTAATCAATTCACCACTTGTCATTTTACTTTCAGTCTCACTATCAACTGTTTACTTTCAGTCTTTACTTTTATGCACTTTACTTTACGCAATTTACTTTCAGCACTTTACTTTACGCAATTTACTTTTACGCACTTTACTTTACGCAATTTACTTTCAGCACTTTACTTTACGCAATTTACTTTTACGCACTTTACTTTACGCAATTTACTTTCAGCACTTTACTTTATGCAATTTACTTTCCGCACTTTACTTTTCAGTCATTTACTTTCCACACATTTACTTTCAGTCTCTACTTTCCGCTTACTACAGACGCTTTCAATATCAATCCAACATACATTTGGTACGAATTGCGCTTGAAATACAGCATGGGACAAACCAAAAGTATGTTGTTTGGTTGATATTAAACTCGACTGTTCCAGCAATTTACTTTTCAGCACTTACTTTCAGTCTTTACTTTCAGCACTTTAATTTCTCGCACTTTACTTTCAATACCTTTACTTTTACGCAATTTACTTTCTGTCTAAAAAACCCATAAAACCCAATCTGTAATTACTTTCTTTTTAAAGAACAACCATTCCACACTGACTCCCTTGGGTACGACCCCTACTTACCGCTTTACTACCCAATAGTGAAGTCACGAGTAGCGGACTTATAAATTAATTTTGAACATTGCCTCACGACAAGGCATCTGTCACTCGCAAATGGTTGGAAGATATGGATGTAGAACTATGGACACATGC
Source organism: Rhodiola kirilowii (assembly GCA_033675215.1). Lineage (NCBI taxonomy): Eukaryota > Viridiplantae > Streptophyta > Magnoliopsida > Saxifragales > Crassulaceae > Rhodiola > Rhodiola kirilowii. The sequence continues at coordinate 9,528,565 of CM066197.1, read as the reverse complement.
GTTCGATCAAGGTGGATTTTGATGGGGCTCAATGACTACAAATGCTTCAGAATGTTAACACAAAATTTTGAAGAATGGTCGTGATTTGCCAATTTCTTCACTAGTTACATACACATTTAAGCAGATATCTGCTTATTTCGTGAAGCGTTACCAAAGCCCGTACAACAATGATGGAGCACTATATCCTCCGAAAATTCGTGAAAAATTGGAAGAACTACGGACTAGGGAAGACTAGCACATAGTGACATTATACAATCCAGTAAGCCGTGTTTTTGATGTACTAACCAGAAAGAAGCATAACACATGCAAGGTCAGTCTGGATACACGAACATGTTCATGTGTGAAGTGGACATTGTTCAAGTACCCTTGTTCTCGTGCCATGGCTGCTTACAAATACGCCCGGGTTGAATACTCAGATTTTGTTCCCACAGAATATACGCTTGAAGCGTACTACCGGACGTGGAGTTATTTTTTCATTCCCTTACTCCACAAGGATTTTTGGAGACATTATGATGGACCTGTTCATCGAGAGTAATAGTCTGTGGATCAGCACCTATAATAGTGGGATCCGTAAGCTTCCCCACTTCCGCATACGCGGTGTGGAAGATTCTATGAAATCCCCTTCGTGAATAATCATACGTGGAGTTGAGGAACCACTGACTGGCATCACGTGCACAAATGACGTAACTACATATCTGCAAAATACATTCAAATTTTAGTCAGTGAACCGATAACTGACTATTATTCATAAATAATTAAATAAGTAACGAAAACTTACATTATCGGGTATCATATGAGAATCTGGACGATAAGCATGACTAGGTCGTCTCTGATGCACATCGTCATCCTGAACCTCCTCAATCTCATCGTTAATCCTCGACTGATATAAACGACGAGTGTGTAAGGCATACCACGGATAATACTGTGAAGTGGGTAGGTTGATCTCATCACCCGGGTGCGCCATATCTCCATCGAAGAATCTCTCATGTCGATTGAACCACAAGGCAATGTGACTGCCATGGACGACAACCCAATTCATATTCTTCTTCCCATCCATTCTGTGGCATTGGTCTGTGACGGATGCACAGTTGTCGTGTGCAAAAGTCAAGAATACATTTATAAGTCCGCTACTCGCGACTTCACTACTGGGTAGCAAGTGGTAAGTAGGGGTCGAACCCAAGGGAATTAGGGGGATAGTTGCTCTTTGAGGAGTGTACTGAAAGGGAGCGTGATTTTTGGTGGATTGTGGTTTTAGCGATGAAAGGAGTGGTTGGTTGTTGATTTTAGTCTTAGTACAGAAAAGTAAGTGGGTTGGTTGGGATTTTAGTGCGGAAAAGTAAATGACAGAAAAGTAAAGTACAGAAAGTAATTGATTAAAGGAAAGACTTACAGTGAGTGGTTGCGTGAAGGACAAGTCTTGCGGATAGTAAGCGGTTGATATTGCAGTTGATATTGAGGAAGTAAGTGCAGGTAAAATTCTAAGTTAAGGAAAGTATTCGGCTTCAGGGGCCTTGTATCATAGTCTGTTTATCATTGACCTTTAATGATCCTACTAAGTATTCAAAAGTGTATCAAGGCCATTCCAAGCACTCGATTTGCCACACTGTCTAGTCCATTCCAAGACATAGAGCACTTGTTCTATTTATACTAATACCCCATTCCAAGGTATATTAGCCTGTGTGCATCCATTTGATCAATCATTCTCGATCAACCAAATGGTGTTTAAAAGAGGTCAAACTTCTCAGATAAGCTTTGCCATTCCAAGCATCCACTTATCCGAGTATGTTTACGAACCCCACGGAAGAGTTTTGCCATTCCAAGCATCCACTCAACCTTGGAAGTTCTAACCTAATATATGGCACATCGAACAAGTTTTGAACACAAGAGGCACTAAGAATATGGTCTAAAACATTTTATGATACAAGTACACCCCTTCAACCGAATGAAGGGTTTAGCTACGAATATCCATAGAGGTGGATACCATAGCTAAGTACTTGAAGGTTTTTGAAAGACAGTAAGTAAAGGAGAATACTCAAGAACCAACAGGAGTAAACTCAAGAACTACTAGAATACTCAAGAACCAACAGGAGTATTATAGATTTAAAACAAGTGTTTACAAGAGTAGTGCCCAAATCTAGAAAGATAAGTGTTTTTGATTTTTTTGGGATGATTTACAAATGAGAATGGCTTGGTATTTATAGGCATGGGGGAGTGAGAGATGTGGAGGAGAGCTAGCCACTTGTCACAAAATGGAAGGAGCTCACAAAAGCCATCAGATGAGGTCATCATCCCTTCTAGCCGCCGGCCACTTGCCCATGGAGGAGAGGAGGAGAAGCTTGTGGAAGAGAGGAGAAGGGAGGAGAAGGGAGGGGAGAAAGCCGCCGCCCATGTGGCATGAGGAGAGAGGGTGTGAGTTTTGTGATCTCATCCACAAAAGCCATCGGTCCATTTCAGCTCCAGACTGACTCTGGTTGCTCTTTGGTTGGATTTGTTTTGAGTGATTCCACGTCAGGATCATGAAAGTTGTACAGTCGGAATCTGGTTGTGTCCTGGAGTGACTTGCAATCCATTTTCAGCTTAAAAACTCCTCCGTAGCCTGTATTCTCTCTAGACTTCAAAATACCCTGTAGATAAATATCGGAACTAACAAGCAAAAGTTAAATAGACAAAGAGTCTAATTTGGTGGGTTTAACTGTGTTTATGATTCATACAATTATGGTCCATCAGTCTGAACTTCCAATTCGGTTTGGCGGGACACCCTGTCTGAAACCGTACTGTCTTGTAACATGTGCTGGATGATGACACTCAATAATATTAAAGCAGATAAGAGGCACATCAGCTTTCCAAGTAGTTTCTCGACCCTCGAGACAAGTCGGGTTCAGCCACTGAAACATGGTCTCGTCATACGGTGTCCATATGAAATCTCCCAGTTGCATCTTCTGTATCGCATCACGATACTGCAACAAACTCCCGCGAGGTACCCCTATCCAACTTTTGGGCCCAATCCATTTCCTGCACATAAAACTAAATTATCAGTAAAATATTAGTAAAAGTAAAATAATTTTTAAACATAAACACTTACATATACGACCACGCTCCCCGCAATGCTGGATCAAACTTCGCATCCGGTGGCGGTACCACGACTGGAACTTTCACCTTAGGCACACCGATACAAGATAGTCTCTCCCAGGACCACAACTGAATAATCAAGGGTGCCTGATGGACCATAATTATACGAGTCAGAAACACAGTAAAACCCACCAAATTAGACTGTTTGTCTATCTAACTTCTACGTGTTAGTCCCGATATATTTCCATATGGCATTTTAGAGACTGAAGTGAAAACACGCTAAGGAGAGGATTTTATGCTGAAAAGATAACAAGAGTCAATCCAAGGTCAAGATCATATGCCGACTGAAGAAATATCAAGGATCCTGACGTTGAATTGACCATAACAAATTAATCAGAAGAATCAGGAGTGGAATCAAGACAGCCCGGGGAAGAAACACATTGACAGTTTTGTGAAAAGACTGCACAAAACTGTACAAATCTCACACATAGGGCAAGGTGACCGGCCACCATTCAAGGAGGTGGGCAAGGGAGGAGCTCCTCCCCTTTGGGTGACCGGCAACCGGCGGCGCCACCTCCTCCTCCCAAAGCCGCCGGCTGCTCCTCCTCCTCCATGGAGAAGATGACAAGTGGAGGCTTCTCCTCCACTCCTCCTCCCAAGCTTGCCTTGCACTCTTCCTCCTCCACCCTTGGATGAAAACCATCTCCACCACCCATCTCCTCCCATTTTGGCTATAAATACAAGCCTCCTCCTCCTCATTTCACACACCAAAATCTCATTTCACTTCTCTCTCTAGAAGTTGTAATATTTGTAATGTTGTAATCTTGGCTTTGGAAATAAAGGATAGCTCCCTTGGCGCTTCAACGGTTGTAAGTAATTCTTAGTATTTATTCAACTGTTTTATTTCCTAGTTATAATGTTTAGCGCGATAAATAGTAGCTAAACTTGTAGTTCGGTCTAAGGGGCGCACTTGTATTATAAAATGTTTTAGACTAATAACTTAGTGTCTAGTCTTAGTATTCAAAACTTGTTCTATGTGCCATATATAGTCAAAGTTTCCAAGGTTGAGTGGATGCTGTAACAAGCAAAGCTCTTCTGTGGGAATTCGTGATCATACTCAGGTAGTGGAAGCTGTAACAAGCAAAGCTATCTGAGGAGTTCGACTCATCCTAAACCCCATCTGGTCGAGCGTAACTGTGAGATCAGGTGGATGCACCCAGGCTAGCATATCTTAGGGTATTGGCGCTAGACAGAAATAGAACAGGAGTTGCTTTAAACCGGTGTTGCAAGTCTTGAGCTGTAACTAGCCTCGATTCACCGTTTGAATACTTAGATGATTCACTAATGGTCAATGATAAACAGGATATAATACAAGTCCCCTGAAACCGAACATTTCTCTTTAATTATAAACTGTAATTTACTTTCCAGTATTAAAATCAACCAACCAACCAATCAATCAATCAAAATAGCTGGTAGCTTTAAAACCAACCAACCGACCTTAAACACGCTCCCACGCTGCGTAATCCCCCCGAAGAACAATTATTCCCCTAGTTCCCTTGGGTTCGACCCCTACTTACCAAGTACTACCCAGTAGTATAGTTGCGAGTAGCGGACTATTATAAATTTATTTGCAAATCGCTTTGACGACGAGCGGTTCTGTCAAATTGGCGCCGTTGCCGGGGAACTAGTCATCGGATAATTGTTCTTTGAATCGTTACGCGCTTCAAAACAACCATGTCTCGCGAAGAAAGTCACCATGACTACCAGGATAACGAAGAAATAAACATGTACGATCAGAATGATGAGGTACCGTTTCCATTCGTCGACGACCCGGAACAACTCATCAGAAACAGAAGAGCTCGTGATAGGGAAGCAGTCAGAAGAAACCAAGAATTACCCGAGGACCGAAATGCAGCTGGTCCAGTACAACCTCCTATCCATCCCCCACGACCACAACCTCAACCTCGATACATGCCAAGAAGAGAACCCGCTTTCGACTACTATGGGGATAACTACTACCGTGAACCAACTATGGGCGAGTTAAATGCCCCTAATTTCAAGACACAGCCGTGGTGCATCTATGAGAGCCCTGAATTAGAAAATATAACCATCAACGCATCAGTGGCACATAGCCTGCCAAAATTCTCAGGATCTCAAGGAGAATCTGCCGCAACTCACCTCCAACGCCTACATGGCATTTGCCAGAATCTAAAGCCCAACCGGGTGAATATGGACGACTTCAAGTTAAAAGCGTTCTATTTTTCCCTCATAGACTCGGCAAGCGACTGGTTCCTTTCATTGCCTTCCGGAAGCATCAGAACATGGGCTCAGATGCAGAAGAAATTCTTAGACAAATACTATCCGGCTGGAAGAGCAATACAAGTAAGGAAGCAACTACAGGAAATCAAACAAGGTCCCAATGAAACCATGTACGATTACCTGGAAAAGTTCAATCACCTAGAAAGGAGCTGCTGTACCCTTGGACTGCCCGAGAAACTCGTCATCGAGTACCTCATTGATGGATTAAGACCATTAGACAAAATGCTCTTGGATGCCTCAGCGGGAGGGTCCATGATGAATCTATCATTAAGTGGCATCAGAAATCTCATCGCCAACGTTGCTGAAAATGCTCGATTTAGAGAAGAGACCACTCGCCAAGATGAATTCTCTCGATCAAAAAGGGTAGCACAAACCGAGGCATCAGTAAACTCCATAACTGAAGACATGAAACAGTTAAAGGAGATGATGACTGAGATCATACGTAGACAGCCAGTTACGGTAAAACCTTGCGAGTTCTGTGGTTCTACAGACCACAAAACGGACGCATGCCCAACATTGATAGAAGAAGAACCGGCTGACGTAAATACAGTGGGAGGATATCAAGGATACAACAACGACAGAGCTAGACAAAATAGACAGTACGGTCAAACATCCAACCCAGGCTGGCGCAACAACAACAGCTATCTTCAGACGGAGACACAACCAGCTGTCCCTCAACTAGCGCAGTCATTCTACCAACCACCCCACCGACAATATCACCAGAACACTCCATCGGCAGGCCAATATCACCAAAAAGGGCCAAATCAGTACCAAGCCAGACCGAGCAATCAGCAGGAACCAAGCAAGTCGCTCAATGACACGATGAAGGAGCTCACGGGAAACATTAAACAATTGGGTACTTCACTACACCAGTACCAGGCAAAAACTGACGGTGCAATTTCAGAATTGACCAAACAAATGTCCCAGCTCGCCACCGCAATGTCAACACTCACTACTGAACCTGGCAGACTTCCTTCACAGACCATCCAAAATCCTAAGGCGAACATAAGCATGATAAGGAGGTCAAACATGAAGGTTACTCTAGGAGAAGTAGCACGGTCCCCAACCTACAGACTTACAAACAATCATTTCGACCGTAGGAGTCGACCTGATTGGAATCAAGAAGAAGACCGACCCAATGATGGCAAAACATGGGTTACACATGCCGACAATGGACGATATGCATTCACCGTCTGCATAACACCACCGCCTATTATACACACCGACGTACCAGCATCAGGATGGGACGACGACAACAACTTAAGGCCAAGGAATAGGCAGACTGGTCAAAGAATAGAAAGAGCCCTCGTTTCAGACCATGAGTCACAACCGGAAAGAGATAAAGACCCAGGAGCCTTTACAATCACCTGTGGTATTGGTGAAACCCAGATCCATAAATGCTTAGTCAATCTTGGGGCTGCTGTCAACGCCATGCCTTCCTCCTTGTATTACCTACTAGGACTTGGTTCGTTGAAACCACCTCGATCAAATATCGAGCTGGGAGATAAATCATACATCCGCCCGGTTGGAGAACTGGAAGATGTAATACTCCATGTGGGAGAACTTGTCGTTGCTACAGACTTCTATGTAATACCAACAGAAGAAACCTGCGAAGACGACCCACCAACAATAATATTGGGACGACCATTCCTCTACGCCACTAAAGCAAGAATCGATGTGGGCAAGGGGTCATTATCACTTAAGTTCGGTGGCAAAATTGCACACTTCTACATTAATAAGAGCCGCCCGGACACGAAGAAACCGCCAGACATAACACCTATCTCAAATCACGGTGCACAGTTTTCTGACCTATCATTAGGGACCAAAAAAGTATCAAGACCAGCAGATATGGTCAAAGGTCTCCCGCCTTCTCAGAAACAATGGAAAGAGAAAACACCAAAACCATGGAGCTCTTACTCCAGCAAGGAGTCAGGAAGAAGCAACACTGGAACGGTGGCAAAGTTTGACCTCAGCCACCCATGGGACCCAAACCAATGAACCACAAACGAGGTATCGTCGAGCCAACGACGTTAAACAAGTGCACTGGTCGGGAGGTAACCCGACACTATCTTACTTTTCCGCACTTTAATTTCTGTCATTTAAATTCAGTATTTAGTTTTAAGCTTGCATGACTTTTGAACTAAGGCACGCCTTCGTTCAAAAGTGTGGGGTGAGATCCACCTCTGTACATAAATAACATGCAGCTGTTTTTCTTTTTTTTAATAAGTATTTTTTTGAAAATATGAACTTAAGAATGTGAAAAAGATAAATCATAATTCATGCATTAACCTTGTGAAAATTCAACTGTTTAAAAACATAGAATGTAACTTTTCATTTGTCCTTTGTGCTGAGATAACTAGGGATGTGGAGTTGATATAAACTGCCCTAGAGAGGCTTGGCAAGCAATCAAAGGATCAGATCAAACTATATGGTTTTCGAAGTCAGTGGAGGCTGCACTTCGGGTTTCAGTGAAGATTGAAGTCATCTCCGCCATGCAATGCAAAAGGCGAGGACGGGAATCAGACCGTCCTATCTCCGGTCAAAGTAGCCGAGAAAATAGATGAGCGACCCTCATCTTGACCCGCGCGAAAACGACAGTCAAAGTAGCCGAGAAAATAGCTGAGCGACCCTCACCTTGACCCGCGCGAAAATGGCAAAAACGAGAGGAGCGGGGAGGTATTTCCATAGGCTTGCGGGCGATGATTGGACCTCCCAAAAAGGCTCGAGAAAATGGACTAGCAGTCACAAAAAGGCGAAAAGCTCAATGAAGCAAATCAAGAGGCCAAAGGCCCAAAATTGTGAAGGTTTTAACCGAACAAAAAGTGAAGAACTCAAAAAGTCAAATCAAAGGCCAAATGCCGACTCACTACAAAAGCAGTCCCTCGCCAAAAGAAAATCAAAGTACTCAAACCACTGAAACCTGAACCGAATCACGTGCTAGAGAAAGCTACCAGAAAACCATATAGTAAGAGACGATCTCAAGATTGCAGTCCAGGAGCCTAAAAAGGGCTATCTCCCGAGACATCCAATATAATTTGCATCTCAGCACGGAGGTACAAGTATTAAGTTTCTTCTATTTATTTACGCAGTTTAATTTGGTAATAAGTAAGCAATGCATGAATTAGGATAGATCGAGTACCACAGTCTAACTTTCATATTCCAAAGCCAAACTTAGAACTTACGCCTTTTAATAGCATTGTTCGGGACGAACAACTAAAAGTGGGGGGTAATCTGATGGACCATAATTATACGAGTCAGAAACACAGTAAAACCCACCAAATTAGACTGTTTGTCTATCTAACTTCTACGTGTTAGTCCCGATATATTTCCACAGGGCATTTTAGAGACTGAAGTGAAAACACGCTAAGGAGAGGATTTTATGCTGAAAAGATAACAAGAGTCAATCCAAGGTCAAGATCATATGCCGACTGAAGAAATATCAAGGATCCTGACGTTGAATTGACCATAACAAATTAATCAGAAGAATCAGGAGTGGAATCAAGACAGCCCGGGGAAGAAACACATTGACAGTTTTGTGAAAAGACTGCACAAAATTGTACAAATCTCACACATAGGGCAAGGTGACCGGCCACCATTCAAGGAGGTGGGCAAGGGAGGAGCTCCTCCCCTTTGGGTGACCGGCAACCGGCGGCGCCACCTCCTCCTCCCAAAGCCGCCGGCTGCTCCTCCTCCTCCATGGAGAAGATGACAAGTGGAGGCTTCTCCTCCACTCCTCCTCCCAAGCTTGCCTTGCACTCTTCCTCCTCCACCCTTGGATGAAAACCATCTCCACCACCCATCTCCTCCCATTTTGGCTATAAATACAAGCCTCCTCCTCCTCATTTCACACACCAAAATCTCATTTCACTTCTCTCTCTAGAAGTTGTAATATTTGTAATGTTGTAATCTTGGCTTTGGAAATAAAGGATAGCTCCCTTGGCGCTTCAACGGTTGTAAGTAATTCTTAGTATTTATTCAACTGTTTTATTTCCTAGTTATAATGTTTAGCGCGATAAATAGTAGCTAAACTTGTAGTTCGGTCTAAGGGGCGCACTTGTATTATAAAATGTTTTAGACTAATAACTTAGTGTCTAGTCTTAGTATTCAAAACTTGTTCTATGTGCCATATATAGTCAGAGTTTCCAAGGTTGAGTGGATGCTGTAACAAGCAAAGCTCTTCTGTGGGAATTCGTGATCATACTCAGGTAGTGGAAGTTGTAACAAGCAAAGCTATCTGAGGAGTTCGACTCATCCTAAACCCCATCTGGTCGAGCGTAACTGTGAGATCAGGTGGATGCACCCAGGCTAGCATATCTTAGGGTATTGGCGCTAGACAGAAATAGAACAGGAGTTGCTTTAAACCGGTGTTGCAAGTCTTGAGCTGTAACTAGCCTCGATTCACCGTTTGAATACTTAGATGATTCACTAATGGTCAATGATAAACAGGATATAATACAAGTCCCCTGAAACCGAACATTTCTCTTTAATTATAAACTGTAATTTACTTTCCAGTATTAAAATCAACCAACCAACCAATCAATCAATCAAAATAGCTGGTAGCTTTAAAACCAACCAACCAACCTTAAACACGCTCCCACGCTGCGTAATCCCCCCGAAGAACAATTATTCCCCTAGTTCCCTTGGGTTCGACCCCTACTTACCAAGTACTACCCAGTAGTATAGTTGCGAGTAGCGGACTATTATAAATTTATTTGCAAATCGCTTTGACGACGAGCGGTTCTGTCAGTGCCCCAACCAACTGACTGTGTCCGATCTTACATGCACTACACATGTTACTATACAGACACGCCACACAGCACTTCCCCAACTATAATTGCGGACCCTATCCAGATCCTCTAGCAAGGGAAGAAAATAGAGCAGGATCGTATTACCGCTCTTGTTAATGAACAATGTTGATCCTATTAGAGTGAGGAGATACGCCCTATCATATTTCTTCAACGTCTCCTCATTTGCATCAACAGGAATCTGCGCCAAATGGTTTGTGAACCAACTTCTCTTTGCCATAGCGGGTGATTTATCGAAGCAATCGGGGTATACCCCCAACAATCTCACAGAAACCTCCTCAAAATTCAACTACGACTTGCCCGTTACGGGCTCTCCATCTACAGGCAACCCGGTAAGAAGTGAGACGTCATGTAACGTAACGATCGCTTCACCATCATTAAAATGAAAGGTGTGAGTTTCTAGCCTCCAACTCTCGACCACAACTGTCAATAGCGACGGATCAGCCTTCACATCGTACACTTGAGTCCACAGATAAAATTTAGCAGCAACCACATAAGGGCGTATGCGAGCATCAAGGTTCAAGGCACCCCCTTTATGAACCTTAAGGGGTACGTTGGCCTTCCCTTTCGGATCCAACTATGAAACAACAATATAATTCAACATTAGTAACATATTAAATTATGAATGATAATTAACATAATTTAACATACTAACCTGTGGGTTTCCAAATCGCCTCGGTACGATGAGTACGCTGCTGACTGAGGACTGAGTCCTCAATCGGACCAGGATGAATTATGTCATCCGCATCCATATTCGGACGCAATATAGCTTATGAGGTCTTTGTGAAGATGATGGTCTTTGTGAGTCCATATCTACATCACAGAAATCAAAATTTCATAAATATTTCAACAATTCAATATTATAACAAATTCAATATCAACACAACTTCAACAATTACACCATTTCATCATCAATTTCACCAATAACCAAATTCAACGATTAACAATCGAAATCGACTATTAATAGCAACAAATCAATCAAATTCGACTATTGAAATCAACAATTAACAATCAAAAACAACAATTAACAATCAAACAATTGTTGTGAAAATTATGGATATGGAGAAGAAATTCAAAGGTAGAAGAAGAACATGAATATGTGAAGAAAGGAAAGTAGAGAAGAATAGTATTTCTTATTTTTATTGATATTTACAAATGATCCCTTTATAAAGGTTACATGGGATATGTGGATAGACTAAAAATCAATGTAAGGATTAACTAGAGGTACATGAAAGGCTAAAGGGCATAGCCATGTGAATGGCCTAAGGTTATCCAACAATATTCATAACATTCATAACACTCCCCCTTTGGATAACTCGTACAGATATTATGCCTCATTAAAACCTTACTAGGAAAACCCTGTGGGAAAAATTTGGTGAAGGGAAAATAGTACACAACTGTATATTACGCATATATGTTACCTCATTAAAACCCTTATTTAGGAAAACCCAAACGGATAAAACCGAAAATAAGGAAAAGAGTGTAACGCGTATTCTCCCCCTCAATGTGGCCTTTAACATAAATCTCTAAGCTTTCGCATGCCGATTTTATAGACCAATTTTTCAAAGGGAGTTATGGGAAGTGCCTTTGTAAACAAATCGGCTAAGTTGTCACAAGAACGAATCTGACAAATATCAATCTCTCCGTTCTTATGAAGTTCATGTGTAAAGAAGAACTCTGGAGATATGTGTTTCGTTCTCTCCCCTTTTATATAGCCATTTTTAATTTGAGCTATACATGCATCATTATCCTCAAATATAACAGTAGGGCTTTCTTTGTCGCCTGAAAGATCACATGATCACATGATCCTCAGCCACACACATTCACGAGTTGCTTCATGAAGTGCTAATATTTCAGCATGATTAGAAGAAGTGGCTGTAAGAGTCTGTTTGGTAGATCGCCAAGATATAGCGGTATCACCATATGTAAATACATAACCCATTTGTGATCGCGCTTTATGAGGGTCAGATAAATACCCGGCATCGACATATCCAATTAATCCTGATTTTGAGTCTTTTGAATAAAATAAGCCCATATCAGTTGTTCCTCAAAGATATCTTAAATTTTACTTAATACCAGTCCAATGTCTTCGAGTTGGAGAAGAACTATATCTTGCTAGTAAATTAACTGAAAATGCAATATCAGGTCGTGTATATTTAGCAAGATACATTAGTGCACCAATAGCACTAAGATATGGTACTTCAAGACCAAATAGTTCTTCATCCTTTTCTCGAGGATGGAATGGGTCTTTTGTCACAATAAGTGATCGAACAACCATAGACGAACTCAACGGATGTGATTTATCCACATTAAATCTTTTGAGGATCCTTTTAGTATATGAGGACTGATGAACAAAAATACCCTTTGATAAATGCTCAATTTGTAAGCCAAGGCAAAATTTAGTTTTTCCCAAGTCTTTCATTTCAAATTCACTTTTTAGATATGCAATCGTCTCAGTAAGTTCATCAGGGGTCCCAATGATATTTAAATCATCAACATAAACTGCAATAATAGAAAACCCATTTTTTGTCCTTTTAATAAAAACACATGGGCAAATTGCATTGTTGATGTATCCCTCTTTCAAAAGATATTCACTTAGACGATTGTACCATATTTGACCGGATTGTTTTAATACATATAATGTACACTTCCAGTGGTTTTGAGCTACATGCTTCAGGTAATTTTAATCCTTCGGGAATTTTAATATAAATGTCATTATCTAGTGACCCATATAAATAGGCTGTCACGACATCCATTAAAAGCATATGGAGTCTCCTTCTAAGACTGACAAACTCAATAAAAATCTGAATGTTGTCGCGTCCATGACCGGTGAATATGTCTCTTCATAATTAATGTCTGGTCTTTGCGAGAAGCCTTGTGCTGCAAGTCGTGCTTTATATCTTACGACTTCATTTTTCTCATTTTGTTCGCGCACAAATATCCATTTATAACCAACAGGTTTGACAATCTCGGGTGTTATGGAAATTTTTCCAAAGACTTGGTGTTTTTCAAGTGAATTCAATTCTGCCTCAATGGCACTTTTCCATTTGGCCAATCATTTCTTCGTCGCCATTCATTAACCGATCTTGGGTCATGATCCTCATTTTCTTCTGTAATATCTAGAGTCATAAAATATGCAAATATAGTATCCACTATAATTTCTTTTCTATTCCATTTTTCCCTGAAATGGCATAATTGATCGAAATTTCTTAAATGTCATCAGTTTCAGGTATCTCATTATCTTTTGGAGATGTTTCTTCATTCACATCTATTTCTTTTGGAATAGTGGTTGATGCATTTATTTGGTTATCATGAACCTTTCTTTTTCTTGGATTTTTATCCTTTGATCCAATTGGTCTACCACGCTTCTGTCGTGTTTTAGACTAACTTGCTAATTTATTTCCAATATCTTCATCAGGAAAATTGATTTTGCAAGGAGCATTGACAGCTGGTATATGTAACTTTGTCACTGTTTTAACATTTGTGAATGCATCAGGCAATGTGTTTGCCACACTTTGTAAGTGGATAATCTTTTGAACTTCTAGTTCACATTGATTTATACGAGGATCAAAATGAGACAATGACTCTGCATTCCACGATATTACTTGTCTTTTTTCAGACTTTATTATATCTCCCCCTAATGCAGGGAAATTTGTCTCATCAAATTGACAGTCGGCAAATCGTGCCTTAAATATGTCACCTGTCATAGTTCCAAAAATTTGATAGTTGATGCAGATTCAAATCCCACGTAAATCCCCAATCTTCTTTGGGGCCCCATTTTAGTATGTTGGGGCGGAGATATTGGTACGTAAACTGCACACCCAAAAACTCTTAAATGAGAGATATTTGATTATTGGCCACTAACAAGTTGTAAAGTGAAATATTTATTATTTGCAGTTAGCCTTATGCGAACTAGTGATGCAGCATGCAAAATTGCATGTCCCCAAGCAGAATTTGGCAATTTAGATCGCATAAGTAATGGTCTAGCTATCAATTTTAGTCTTTTGATAAAAGATTCTGCTAGACCATTTTGAGTATGAACATGAGCAACCAGATGTTCGATTATAATTCCAGTTGACATACAATAATCATTAAAAGACTGAGATGTAAATTCTCCCGTATTATGCATACGAATTTTCTTAATTGTATGATCTGGAAATTGCGCTCGTAATTTAATAATTTGAGCAAGCAACCTTGCAAATGCCATATTACGAGTGGATAATAAACAAACATGTGAGCAATGGGTCGATGCATCTATAAGTACCATAAAGTACTGAAATGGTCCGCTTGATGGGGAAATAGGTCCACATATATCTCCTTGAATCCGTTCTAAAAATGTTGGACATTCAGTCTCAACTTTCAGTGGAGATGGTCTTGTAATAAGTTTTCCTTGAAAACATGCAACACACGAGAGATCTTTGGAAAAGAGAATATTTTTACTCTTTAATGAATGTCCATGTGAATTTTCAATGATTCTTCGCATCATTATTGAACCCGGATGGCCTAATCGATCATGCCATATTAGAAAGTTTTTCGGGTCAGTTGAATTCTGGTTTATCACCACATATGATTCAACTGGATTTATGAAAGTATAATACAATCCATTATTGTATGATGAAAGATTTTCATCACTTTTCTTTCTTCAGAATATTGGCGGGATATATAAATATTCAACGTCATTTTCATTTGTAGTCTCAAATGATAGTCATTTTGTTGTATATTTTTGAAACTCAACAGGTTTCTTTTTTTATCAAGTTGAGAACATTGCATCATCTATGATTTTTGTGTACCATTAGGTAACATTATATGAGCTTTTCCATAGCTTTCAATAAGATTTGATGCACCAGATATTGTGTTAATCATTAGCTTAAGCTAATTTGAGATGCGAAAAATATATTCAATCTCTCATAATTGTATGTGTTGTTGCACTATTCGCTAAACATAGCGATAAACTTTCATCTTCATCTTAATTTGAATGATAATATTCATGTCTCATCAAAAGACAAATACATAAAAGTAGATATACTTTTATTTGGAAGAGAAATAAAACATAAAATATGAAAATTCAAATACTTTGAATTAGATATTCATATGTATGACATCATCTCTTGTGTCGTGCTCCGTCACTGATTAATTTGTCAAATTCTTCATTGACCTCTTTAAAAATAATCTTCAAAATGAGTGAGATTCATAGGAGTCCAAATGGTTAAGATCCTTAGGATAATCACTTTTTTCCAGTGAAATTCATATACCTTTTGCTTTCAAATAGGCTTGATAAAAATCAAAATGTTTGGAAGTACGACCCCAATGATGTATTTTTTTTTCATCATTTTATAATGATATTTTTATCTTATAACTTCACTTATGATGTGATTCATAAACTTGCAAAATTATACTCGTGTACAATTTTTAATAATCTTACAAGTGCAAGTATATATAATCAAAGCAAGTTTAATATCATTGCCTTTTGGTGATCGTACATCTCTTCAAATCCTTTCAAAGGAGAGAGGGATCATTGATTCTCAAATTTCATATACAATCTCTCATCGAGATGATGCCGAAGGATAATTTTGGCTTCAGCCATCTTTTATGAGCAAGTGCTTTATTTTCTTCTTTTATGGTATCTTAAAGATACAAATCATATAGGCGGATTTTAAAATCAATAATCAACGCCGAATAATCATTTTCATGCTCAAGAGTATTGAACTCGAGCTTCATAAAATTGACATTACATGATAATGATAAATATAATATGAATTGATTTCAAGCAATGAAATGAAACAATGAACTTGAACAGTAGCCACATGTAAAATTAAACATGACATATAACATGAAATTAAGCATGTGAATGATTTAAAAGAACATGATTAAATGGCATATACATTTTATAAACAAGATCATAAAAGGAATTCATTTTTCCAAATGCTAGGCGGTTTTGAGATTTCTCCGAAGAGGACTCAATGTTGCCATCATAGCATCACAATGAGAAAAGGGAGGAAGAAGAGAATATGAAATATCCTTACCTTGGATTTCGTAGAGAAATTGTGCTGATAACGTGTTGTGAAAATTATGGATATGGAGAAGAAATTCAAAGGTAGAAGAAGAACATGAATATGTGAAGAAAGGAAAGTAGAAAAGACTAGTATTTCTTATTTTTATTGATATTTACAAATGATCTCTTTATATAGGGTTACATGGGATATGTGGATAGACTAGAAATCAATGTAAGGATTAAATAGAGGTACATGAAAGGCTAAAGGGCATAGCCATGTGAATGGCCAAAGGTTATCCAACAATATTCATAACATTCATAACAAAAACAACACTTAACCATCAAAATCAACAATTAACCAAACATATTCTTCTAAAACCCTAACCGATATTAACAACTAACAATTAACCTTCAAATTAACAACTAACAATACAATTCAACTCATTACCGGTTTATGGCGAACTGAGATCAACGGCGACGGGCGGCGGGGCAGATTGGCAGCGGTCGGTGGAGATGAATGGGAGAGATCGGAGGAATGAAGAAGAAGAAAGAAACCCTCGATTTTTAATTTCAATAATACCGGTTCCCCGAAAACCGGGATCATTATGATACAGGTTCTCCAGGAACCGGTATCAACGTGTATGCCACTTTATCTCGTTTTGGTCCACGTATGCCCCAAACCGAGCCACGTCTTCATTTTCATATATTTCCGGTAGGAGAAACCGGGAATATAAAAAATGAAGAGTACCGATTCCTTAAGAACCGATATTATTAAAAATGGGATAAATTAATTATTTGAGTGTCAAATAGTATATTTGGGTAATTCGAGTTTGGTTTTGGGTTAGTTTGGTGAATAACTCACGTAGATGCTCTAAAAGAGTTCTCAATCCCGAGTAAATTCACAATACCTCATTTCCACAACATGCACCACACCTCAAGTCCAATCAACTTTCATTTACTTATAGATGACCAGTACAGATATTAGAGCTTCTGTTTCGTTAACCGGTGACCCTGCCACAACCTTTTTACCAAAATCTGATGTCAACGCAGAAAACAGCAAATGGTGGAAGAGGAACTTGGGAGAAGCAAGGATTCAGATCTTGTTTGCTCTTCCAATGATCGTCACAAATGTTTGTTACTAGTCCATCCCATTGGTTTCAGTCATGTACGCCGGTCATATTGGGGAGCTTGAGCTCGCCGGAGCCACGCTGGCAAACTCCTGGGCTGTGGTGACTGGGTTAGCATTCATGGTATCCATTTCTTATCTTTTATGCAATAATCTGTGCTTCTTGATTAGCAATTCAATTTCAATAGCTTTTTGCCTTCTCTTTAACTTAAAAGCTCATTTGTTCAGTTTAGTTGAATGCTGACATTTAAATTGTGTTAGATTATGTTCAGTAATTCAGGTAAGTTAAGTACTTAGGGGCCATCCGCTTGACATTATTTTTTTGACGGTTAATTTCTGTTCAGTTAATTTCAGTTATGTTAAGTTAAGTTCAATTTAAGTTGATCTTTTTCATCATCACCATCATCAGTTCTCAAACAATATTTTTTAAGAAGTGAAATCTTTATTATTTTTGGTTGAATTCTCTGTCGGTCGAGGTTTTAGATTGCTTCGGAAAATTTAGGGTATGCCTCGATGCAATCACGCCGTTCATATCCTTTGATTTTTGTAGTTATATATGCTGCAGTACAGCTATGTGATCAAAGATATAGAAAATGACTTGTTCTTTCTGGTGATGTTAAAACAAAAAAACTGTCAGGATTTTGTTTTTATACTTCTTTTCGAAATGTTATTATAAATGCTAATTTTTTTTATTACCAAAGTTGGTACTTGGAAATGAATGTTCTTTACTGATGCTCATTTGATTCCTTGTATGTTTTTTTGATCCAGATTGGCCTCAGCGGAGCACTAGAGACTAGAGAGTAGAGACGCTATGTGGACAAGGATATGGAGCAATAATTTACAGAATGCTTGGGATATACCTCCAAGCATCATGCATAATTTTCTTATTATTCGCTATATTGATATCCATTTTATGGTTTTACACCGAACCTATTCTGGTTCTTTTGCACCAAAATTCCGAAATTGCAAAAGCAGCAGGTCTTTACTTAAAGCAATTGATACCAGGTAACTTTGCTTATGGCATTTTGCAGAACATTTTAAGGTTTCTTCAGACACAAAGCGTTGTCTTTCCCATGGTTGTATGCTCCGTGATTCTATTAGGAATTCATTGTGGCATTGCTTATGTGCTCGTCTATTGCACATCTCTTGGTTTCAAGGGCGCTGCTGTGGCTGCATCCGTATCTCTGTGGATTTCTGTGCTGATGCTGGAAACATACATGCTCCGTGCCCAGCAGTTTGAGCAGACGTGGCATGGATTCTCGATCGAGTCTTTTCAACACATTGTATCCAACCTAAAACTGGCACTGCCATCTGCTGCGATGGTCTGGTAATTTTGCTCAGAACTCGAGTGGAATATTTTTCTTCCATTTGTACTTTTTTAAATTTATGTCTACCAAATGGTGAATTCCAAATTTTTTTTAGTTTGGAATACTGGGCTTTCGAGATTTTGGTGTTCTGGCTGGAATAATGTCAAATGCGGAACTAAGTACTTCACTCATCGCTATGTGGTAATTTCTCATTGTGAAGATAACCAGAATTCTTACTTTTACATGAAGTTTTGATGAAATTTCCATGTTTTATAATCAGCGTGAACACGGAAGCTATCGCTTACATGCTTTCTTATGGCCTTGCCGCAGCTGCTAGGTGAGGCTCCCATGAGTTTCTTAAACCGTAATTTTATTTTAACTAAAGGAGAACAAAAATGACTGATCTAATTTCTTGTCAGTACAAGAGTATCGAATGAACTGGGAGCCGGTCACAAAGAAAGGGCAAATAGCGCAACTATTGTTGCCCTCCAGATCTCAGTCTCTCTTGGGATACTAGTTGTTATACTTCTAGCGGCAGGGCATAATATATGGGCAGGCTTCTTCAGTGACAGCTCTGAAATAATTAAAGCATTTGCTCTAATGATGCCTTTCCTTGTCATTTCAATTGTTTTGGATTCCATACTAGGAGTCATTTCAGGTAACTACTTTCAGTCTTTCATGATTTAAAAAATATCTACCTCCATTTTCATAATTTAAATTTACCTGAGAATCGTTTAAAAATTGGCAGGGGGGCTCGAGGATGCGGCTGGCAAAAAATGGCAGTATGCATCAACCTAGCAGCATTTTACTTCATTGGTGTTCCAACATCTTGTTTACTAGGATTTACTTTCAAGCTTCAAGTGAAGGTATAAATAGTGTTCTTAGTTGTAGAGATATTCCTTTAGAACATTTAATTTGTTCATTAACGTCAGTCAACGGTGCTTATGGCAGGGCTTGTGGATGGGATTAATAACTGGCCTCATTTGCCAAACCAGTGCACCAAATACGCGAAATGGGGAATGGTTGACGTAATTCAACACGATACTGTGGAACAGCCTTTGCTAGTCTAGTTAAAATCTCAGAAAGCATGTTGCTAAATTTAATAACTTAAGGTCTTTTCATGAGTGTAGACATATCAGAAGGTCATGTAATTGGCCAAAGCTCATGAAGAAAATAATTTTTGTTTTGGAACTGGCTCAGGTATTGTCTCCATGACTATGGCTAAAAGTGTAGCCTCATTGCTAACCAAAATTAATGTCTGGTCTTGTTGAAAGTAATTGTCGCATGTATCTTAGTTTTTCTATAGGGGAGCACTCGGTTGAGGCAAGGTTGTAAGAATGAGGCAAGTGAGGCATGATCTTGGTCATTGACCATATTGATCTAATGATTGAGATTTAAAGGCATGATCTAATGATTTCAGGTACTTTTCTTAGTTTTAGAATCTCTCTCCAATTTCATAATTAAATATTATTTGAGAATTTGTTGAAAAATCTACAGGAGTGACTCAAGGATGTGGCTGGCAAAAAATGGCAGTATGCATCAACCTAGCAGCATTTTACTTCATTGGTGTTCCAAAATATTGTTTACTAGGATTTACTTTCAAGCTTCAAGTGAAGGTATAAATAGTGTTCTTAGTTGTAGAGATATTCCTTTAGAACATTTAATTTGTTCATTAACGTCAGTCAACGGTGCTTATGGCAGGGCTTGTGGATGGGATTAATAACTGGCCTCATTTGCCAAACCAGTGCTCTGCTTCTTCTGACCAAATACGCGAAATGGGGAATGGTTGACGTAATTCAACACGATACTGTGGAACAGCCTTTGCTAGTCTAGTTAAAATCTCAGAAAGCACGTTGCTAAATTTAATAACTGAAGGTCTTTTCATGAGCATAGACATATCAGAAGGTCATGTAATCAGACAAAGCAGCATTCGGCTCATGAAGAAAATAATTTTTGTTATGGAACTGGCTCAGGTATTGTCTCCATGACTTTGGCTAAAAGTGTAGCCTCATTGCTAACCAAAATTAATGTCTGGTCTTGTTGAAAGTAATTGTCGCATGTATCTTAGTTTTTATATAGGTATGTAAACTTATATTAGATCGATTAATCCAATTCCGAGTTGAAATTCACTTGCAAGTTAAAATAAACACAAGCAAGAAATTAGCTCTTGAATTTGAGATTCAATATGTACTATACTATTCATGCTACCTTTAGTTTTCCAAAAGTATTTAATGTAGGTGATGTTATGTTAGAAGATAATACCTGACTGAAAACTAAAAGTATAGGTCGAGTGCCCTTAAAGATGTTTGATGGAAGTTTATAGGACCATTACTCTTTTTTTTGATATAATGAAAATGGCATACAAAGACCTGGAGAACAGATAATACAACAACAGCAAATCAACCGACCAACAAGTACAGGGACAACACATCTAAACAAGAAAAATATTTCTTGCAAAAGTAATCGATCCATCTGCTGCTATTGTCTTGAAACCTTGAAATCACCCAAGCCAATCCATGCCAAATCGGCCAAACAGAAGAAGCGACTCGTCAGTCAACTTCAAAGTCACAATGAAGCTCCGGTCGGATTTCCAAAGAAAAACTGGGTAAGGCTACACTCGTGTCCTTCACAGCTCAGTTTTATGTCAAAGATAGCACGCCACCTGAAACTCTAATGACCATTACTAATGTAGCTTGGGTAAACTTAAGATAAAATCTATTATCATATACTAGATTTAATGTACAAAGTTGTCACATTTCAACTCATAAAGGTATTAGGGAAATAATTACAAATGGTTAGGTCTTAACTTAAGGCTTTATCATGGGAGGCTTGTATCCCTGAAAACAATATATGAGGATGATTTCTACTTCGAGTCTAAAAGTGTGACCACCATTGTACCTCCAAGATTTTACTTTCACAAGATGTTGATCATGACCACGGAGAGGCTCATGGGACCAAGAAATATATCAGACACCTACTAATGATGAAGAGCAACCGTATGAGTGTCACTATATATTAACAAAAATAAATATTGATCACAAATGACTGATTGAGCATGGGTCCTTGAGTCATGTATTTGGGGTTTTCTGTAGGTAGAAGCGCTCAAATGATATTATTTTTTTCGAGAACTTGGAATTCCAATCTTCACTTTCCAAAATGCATCATCTAGTTAATGTGGCGGTGACACGTGCTTCATGTGCATATTCAAAGTTGCATTTAATGCAAAGTCAAAGTCACTACTCAATGTAACTTTGCTTTTAAAAACATATGACACATACAAATTTAAAGATGCAGCATAATTTGATGATGAAATTTTGATTCTAAAATTCTCGAATTTGTAAAAGTTCTTAAACGAGCGCTCTCCTTATGTATGTCCGCAAATTGTTCAACAAGTTATTGAGGACATCAATTTTTATGTAAAGGCGATCTCAGTAGTCAGACAGAGTTATGAAGCATAGAATTGAATAATCGTATAGTGAGTGCAATTAAATTTTGCAACTTGCAACTTGCAACTTGCAACTAGTAGACTCTTTCTCTCTCTTTCCAGAAACCTCCCGAACCCCGCAAGCCGAACCCTACTTTCCACCGCAGTGTTTCACTTCGCCAGCGGCCGCCTCTTTTGCCGCCCTTAGGGCTGGTCGTTCTCCACCGCAGCCTCCTCTACCATATCCTCTCACTTCTCGGTCTCTCCTCTCCGTCTGCCACCTCCGCCCCTCCCGCCGCTTCCCCCTCCCTGTCGGCTTCTTTTCCCTTTCTCAGGTCATTTTCATATGCCAAGCTGTCATCTTCTTTATTGCTGCTGCGGATCCGGGAGCGATGTTAGTGATTTTGGGTTGGAGTTTACGGCGGTGGCTGTGGTTGTTGCGGCGGTTGTGGTGAGGTTTTGGTGTTTGGTTGGCGGTTGGGATGTTGACGGTGGTGTTGTGGGTTTACTGGTAGTTAAGGAGGTTCTATTGTGAAAGTTAGACTTCGATGACTCTGCCACAGGACAGGAGGCGTTTGGCGCATTGCCGGTGACTATTTTGGAGTTGTATATATGTTTTTTCGATTTCTTTTCTTTGCTTTGGATCTTTTATGGCTGCACTTGTCGCTGTAAATTGCTTTCAGTCTTCGGTGGTACGCTTACTTCCCTGGGCGTGAGGCAAAGTGGAGCAGTTCACTGTTCCCAACTAGTTGACTTGTCCTAGCTTTTAAGTCCTCCTTTATGCATTTTCTGGAGTTGAGTTGGCGTGCTTCCCTTGGCTTGTATATGAAGAATACATGTGTAGCCTCTTCCAGTTTAGAAGGCATGTGCTTAAGTGAAGAATGCAGACGAGTTCCTTTTTCTGTTGGGACCTTGCACGCATAAAGTTTTTCAGGAATCTGATGGGGAGTTTCTTAGTCTTTTTTTGTCTTGTATGTCTATATTTAGTTGTTGACCGACTCTTGGTCTTGTTTGTTGGGTGTTTTAGTGTTGGTTGTTTGTTTTATCTTCGGTCAGTCGTTGTATAGCTGTGGTTCTTTCCGTTTCTTTAGTGTTGTGTTTAGATTTAGTTGTGTTGTCCCTAATTGTTTGTTGTTTACTCCTTGTCTTTTATCAAAAAAGAAGAAGAAGAATAATCTCTATATAAAAATCGTATTGTGAGATTTGTGAGCTGTCATGATAATGTTTTCTTCCCTACCTACAATCGTCCTTCGAATACAATAAATATAGTTTCAACAAACACGTGATAATAAAATCAAATTCGAACAAAAAAATTGAGAGAGTGAAAAAACTCTCTGGGTTTTTGAAGAAGCAAGGAGAAGGGCGTAGAAGCTTTCAGCGGCAGGGGAGTTTTGGTCAAGGGTGGGGCCATGAGCCGTTCTTCTTCTTCTCCTCACCGAGTCAGTCGGAGTCGTCGGTTCGCCGGCGTCCTCCTGCTAGCCGGTTTTGCTGGGCTGGTTGGGAGTTCGGGGAGGGAGAGGGACGGTTTTGGCTGTTGATTTTGGCCCTCCGGGGGGTGGTTTTTGGGCTAGTATGGCTGGATCTGGTGGCTGTGGGGTGTCGTCGTGGTGGATGTGGTCTTGGGCGGCGTCGAGTGGTTGCTGGATTTGGTAACCGGTGGTGGTCAGTGTGCTCGTCGGTGGCGGTTTGGGCGGCGCTGCGTGGCTGTCGGTCGAAGGCTATGGATGGAGGATGGTGGTTTTCGGCGGCTGAACGGCTGGGTTGTGGCTTTGGCCGGGCTTGCTGGTCGGCGGCGGTGTGGCTCCTTTTGGGGTCGGTCTTTCTTTTAGAAGTTTAGGTTTAGCTGTTAGATAGGTTAGATTAGTTAGTTGATTGGATAAGTTGTCGGCTTCGGCCGGATATGTAGGCATCTGCCTGAGTTTGTCGAGTTTGTCAGCTTCGGCCAGATCATGTAGGCTTCGGCCTGATCTTGTCGGCTACGGCCGGACTTTGGTCAGCTTCAGCTGTACCGGGTTTTTCTTAAGGGCCCACTGTTACGTTGTAAAGTCGTCTGCCTCGGCCAGACGGCCGGACTTTGCTGGGCCCTTTTGAACAGTTTGTATTTGCCGGTTGGCAACTTACTTAATAAAAAAACAAGCACGTGATAATGTTTTCCTCCCTACCTACAATCGTCCTTAGAATATAATAAATATAGTTTCAACTAGGGGTGATCGTGGGACGGGTTAGGTTCGTCCTTAACCCGATCCGAAACGTCGATCGAGTCATTTAGGTCAACTCAAACCCGACACTTAATATTGATCGGGTCGCATTTGATAACCCGAACCCGTCGTAACGATAGACTTATAACATATCAAGTAGCTAAAAGCCTAAAACAAAATAATCTACGAAAAACAAAGTGAGCTTTAATATGTTAACCGCCCAACATTATTGTAACAAAATGATGTGAAGCTCATATTGAAACAAAATTCAAGACAAAACGATAGACTTTTGTATTGAAGTTAAATTATTTTATTCTATATTAGTATAGTTATAGGACCGGGTCACCCGAGTAGCAACCCGAACCCGACTTATTTAGTACCGGATCGGGTTCAAGTTCGTCCAAAATGTTGATCGGATCAAGACGGATCATCGGATCGGGACGGGTCATGCTCACCTCTAGTTTCAACAAGCACGTGATAATGTTTTCCTCCTTACCTACAATCGTCTTTCGAATACAATAAATATAGTTTCAACAAGCACGTGATAATGTTTTCTTCCCTACCTACAATCGTCCTTCGAATACAATAAATATAGTTTCAACAAGCACGTGTGTTCATGATCCCAAAAAAACAAGCACGTGTGTTCAAAATATTGTTTTGTGTGTGTATTAGGGTAGGGACCAACTAATTAGTTGAGATCTTGATTCATTCAAGAAAATATTATATCCTTTTATGAAGATAAAATTTATTATGAAAAGGGGAGGTCAGTCCTGTCACTGCGATTGTGTGAAAATAGTTTATCTTTATAAAAAAAATTAAAATTAAATTATAAATATTGAAAATAATAGTCCAATAAGAAAGAAAATTATTGTGGCTCGTTTGATATACATTTTCCTAAAGATGTATTGTTCACCTACTAGATCCTGGAGAGGACCGACAAGTAGGGGTGTAAACGAGCCGAGCCGAGCCGAGTATTGAGCTGCTCGAGCTCGGCTCGATAAGAAAATAATTGTGCTCGAACTCGAGCTCGAGCTCGACGAGCTTGAAAGGAATTTGTTCGAGCTCGGCTCGATAACTCTTTTACATACTCGAGCTCGACTCGTCATTTTATCGAGCTTGAGCCTTAATCGAGCTATAAACGAGCTGCTCGTTTATAGCTCGAGTTATAAACAAGATGCTCGATTGTGAGCTCGTTTAAAGCTCGAAGATTAGAAAAAAACTGAACCCTGTTTGAAATGTTTGTTTTGTGATGCAAGCAATATTTATATATCAAGTTTTATTAAAATTCATATCAATAGTGTACATATGCACCTTTTAAATTATATTGACATTATTGAATATTGACTAATAATTATATAATAGTCAAGTAACAATCGAGCTCTAAATGAGTTTTAATCGAGCTCTAAACGAGTTTTAATCGAGCATATAAACGAGCGGCTCACGAACATAAACGAGCCGAGCAGTAGGTTGCTCGTACTCGGCTCGTTTAATAAACGAGTCTGAAAGTTGTGCTCGTGCTCGGCTCGTTTAAGATCGAGCCGAGCTTTGACCGAGCTTTGACCGAGCTTGTTCGCGAGCAGCTCACGAGTGTATCGGCTCGTTAACACCCCTACCGACAAGAGCTTCCCTGGATGGAACAGCAATGAGCTAAACATCGCATCACAATGTAGAATTCCAACGGACTATGTTGTATCTTTTACTATCACTAACACTCGAAAGAAAAGACTAACTTACTCAAAAAGATTTGAAAACGATTATTATAAATGCGGCACCACTCGAAAGGAAAGATTTATTTCAGGTTCAGCAGACTTACGTAAACGATGTCAGTTCTTTTAGTAATAGAGTAAATTTGTCTTATATTGATAATAAGTTTTACAAGTCATTATATACTATACAAGTAGACATGACAAATATGATAACTACTTGAGATGGAAGATAAGCGCTCAAATAGATCCACCACTGTTCCGCGCATCCATGGATTTTGTAGGGTTCTTATGATCAGTTTAACAATCTTAATCGAGTATACACTTAAGTCAAATTAACCAGAATGTCTCAAGAATCCTAAACGAAGAACAATTGACAAAATGTAAATTGACACCTGATTAAAGTCCGTGGTTCAGCCGAAGCCTAATCCACATTGAGCACTTCTGGCTCGGTATGCACTGCCTTGCTTTTCTCTGCCGAAATTGCTGCAATCGCATCGAACGTGGTGATTCCGGTTACACACTCGAATGCCGACGGCTCTCACAGATCGAGACCGTAATCCTCTCAATCACACTCCTAATACAGTCGTCAGTACTACCGGAGTGAAAGCCCTAAGCTCCAAAGATCGAAGATTACAAAACGAGAGAGAATCGGGAAGAATGAGGAGAGACGGGATGAACCCTAAACTGCGTTCTTCCGAGTTCATATCCAATTTGGGGCTTTGAGCAGCATCCGTTGGATTGATCTTGATGGATGAATCTTCAACCGTCCGATCATATTTGAAAGTCCAATCTGCGCCAAGTGATCCAGCCTTCTGATTGGTCCATCTGAACAAATAGCAACGACCCAGCGACGGCACGGATTCACGCTTCCTCCCTTTCGCTCAAAACGACGCCGTCCTACTAACTGTACCAACAGCGACGACTTGTTGAATACTTTTGCCACGCCTGCTGGTCTTTAGCAACGACTCCAACATTGCAGGCTGTTTTGGTTCAAACTCTTCAAATCTCCACCCGAAGCAAAACCATGCCTGCTGAATCTGATTTTCCACTAGCCTTCCAGCAGCTCTGCAGCAACTTTCCAGCCAGCCTTCTATGCATACCGAGACCTAAGCATTTGCTCTGTACCTGCAAAACTCAAGCAGCAGCACTAGCCCACAAACAGCAAGTCTAAGCAATGCTTTAACTTGAGGCATGTGATGATCTTAGTGCCCATATCAGCTGGGTTCTCACTGGTATCAACCTTAAGCAATTTAAGTGTACCAGACTCAACATGTTGTCTCAAGAAATGATACTTAATGTCAATATGCTTTGATCTCTCATGATAAACATGATTCTTAGCTAGACATAATGCAGATTGTGAATCAGAAAATACAATAGGACTGCCATGGAACAACTTGCATTCAGATAACAGACCTCTAAGCCACATGGCTTCCTTAATAGACTCACTCAAAGCAATATATTCAGACTCATTTGTGGACATGGCAACAATGGACTACATTTGAGATTTCCAACTAATACAATTCATGCCAAATGTGAAGTAGAAAGCATTTGTAGATTTCCTACAATCCCTATCTCCACCAAAATCTGCATCCACATATCCAACCAATTCTAACATGTCTTTCCTCTTAGAATAGCATAAACCAACATCAAGAGTAGATCTAACATAAGCAACAACATGTTTCAGAGCTAACCAATGATCCATACCTGGGTTTGACATGAACCTACTTAACAAGGAAATAGCATAAGCCAAATATGGTCTAGTCCTTATCATGGCATACATCAAAGAACCAATAACATTTGCATAAGGCACACTTTCCATTCTAACGATTCCAGAGTCAGTCTTTGGGGACTGATTCTTACTAAACAAAAAATGTGGAGCAAGGGGAATCTTAACCATTTTACTGTCTAAGTTCCCATACTTATTTACTACCTTTTCAAGGTATGGTTTTTGATGTAGTTTTAAGAAACAGTTTTTCCTATCTCTTTCAATGATCATGCCAAGTATTTTCCTAGCCTTGCCTAGGTCCTTCATGTCAAATTCCCTACTCAGATCACTCTTCAGTTTCACTATCTTAGCAGCAGATTTAGATATCAACAATATATCATCAACGTAGAGCAGTAGATAAACAGGTTCACTTTTCAGATCAACAAAATAGAAACATGTATCAAATTCACTTCTAACAAATCCCAAACTCAGCACATATGTAACGCCCCAAAATTATAAAACTCTGAAACGGCGTCACATCGGTCGTGCATTCCCTAATACCATCTTTGGAACGCACGAAGCCTCTAGAATAACGTTACTAAAATGAATTTAAATAAAAATAATACATATCATCTGCAAATCTTTAAATGACTAAATAAAACTAAGTAGCGGAAACCTTACTAATAATTATCAGATATAGAGTTCAGTTTTGCATTTGAATGAACAAATCTACTAACGTCCTCACTGTCACACAGATCCCCCAAGCAAGCTGATCATTCATACCTGAAATAAAGATGTGGAAAGGGGGGTGAGTTCCACGGCTCAATAAGTAACAGTAACCCAAACTAGCTGGATCATGAGTGAAAAGACATAACAAGAGGAACCACAAAGAGACATAGCACAAACGGATATCACAATCAAAGCTTATACAAAGGGGGTTTCGGAACGAAGCAAAGGTCACAGAGGATAGAGAGTTTGCAACAAATCAAAGGGTACAGAGGGAAGAAGCTCGCCAATCCAACCGGGCCCCAAAACAAAACGACGTACTCTTGCCTTACGGCTAGGCAACAAAAGATGTATCGAACCCATACAACTAGGTACCATATTCTTGCCTATATGGTAAGGCAACAAAAGATGTATCCAACCCATACAACTAGGTACCATATTCTTACCTATATGGTGAGGCAACAAAAGATGTATCCAACCCATACAACTAGGTACCATATTCTTGCCTATATGGTGAGGCAACAAAAGATGTATCGAGCCCATACAACTAGGCATCAAAATCAGGTGGTGGATTGACGGTCCTTCCAGATCAAGATTGCAAAAGTTGCACGAACGAGGTCGAAAGGTAGCACGCCGAATCGAAGGAGTTGCTCAATTTCAGGGTATTTTCCGAAACAGATCATAAGAGCATATGGCATAAAATAGAGTACACATGATCCAATCAGAATTAGGTATGAAAGACAAGGCTTGTGAAACAACAACCACGAAGAGGTACAAGGTAACCAGAATGAGTTAAAGTTACTTACCTCAAAGCGCACCACAAAGACTCAATACGCAGTAAGCCAAACAAGATCAAGCCAGAAATTGGGTCAAATAGCACCTACAGTCAATTCAACATATGCTAGAACTCTTAAACACCAATCATTTTATAAGCTTTGATAACTCATCCAGCTATGATAACAAATGGATATAGCGCTACAATCCAAGCAGGAAAATAAAAGCATGAAAGTTTCGGGCTTGTATCCTATCTTCCTATCAGATTTCCCGACTATTGACAAGGAGTTAAAACATGTTCTTTATGTGGTTGAAAAGCTCTTTTCAAATAGAATAACTTAGGATTCAGTAAAACTGGATTCAGCCTTGTGAAACATAACTTATTGCACTTAGAAGACTGGTTATCAGATCTGCCGATTTATAACTCAGGTTCAGAACTTTATCTTTAAACTCATTTTCAGAACAACTCGGAATGAATTAGCATGCACGTAATATGTTGTTGAAAAGATCTTTTCGTCTAGAACATAATACTAATTTGAATTATACCATTTGGACACCAGAAACATAGCAAAAGACTGTTTGAAAACACGCCGTCAGATCTATCCGTACTGTAGACAGATTCTGACTGGGCACTTCAAAAATACTTTATAAATAGTACAGAATGAATCAAAATACGTTCCATACATCGCTGAAAATATCTTTTTGTGTAGAACAATTTAGGATTTGGAAAAAGTCAATTCGACTAATGGAAACAGAAGTTATTTGTGTTTAAAGATCGGTCGACAGAACTGCCCGGTTCAGAAATTTTCAAAACTTGACTTCAAAAATTGATTCAGATCTGCTCGCATAGGTTCTATATGCGTATCTTATATGGTTATAAACATCTATTCGTGTAGAACAACTTAAAATTAAGAAGCACTCATTTAGCACAACAGAGACACAAGTTATAGCAATCCGAAAATCAGTCGACGGAAACATGAAACTTGACAAACAAGCCAAGGACACAAGTCTATTACTTACCGGATTGAAGACACCCCTATACTGTCCTTGGGCTGGGTTTATTGGCCATCCATATGTCTAAAACAAACATTTCACATAGAAGGAATGAAACGTTCAAGGAGAAGATGAGAATGAGAAAACGTCATGAAGGAAAGGGTTTCGGTTTGACTAAATACATCTCCAATGAATATTATTTATTCATTCCTTAAAATTGATCCGTAATTGTTTCATTGATTAAGTCCTTTATATCTTTCTTTCTTAAAACTAACATCAGTCAAAATTATTTATATCCCTAATTAAATTTCCTTTTCCAAATTCAATGTAATTCAAACCTATTTAAAGCACAATAAAATTAGGCTATTACAACATAAGTGTCAAATCTAATGTACCACAGTCTTGGACTTTGTTGAAGTCCATAAAGGGATTTGTTTAAATAGCAAACATGTTCAGGGTACCTGTTATCCACAAACCCAACAGGTTGATCCATGTATATTTCCTCATCAAGTTCCCCATGAAGAAATGTTGTCTTGACATCCATCTGCTCCAGCTCCAGGTCATAAACTGCAACTAAAGAAAGCATTATTCTTATGGTTTTAAATTTGACTACAGGTGAAAATATTTCAGTGTAGTCAACTCCCTCTTTTTGTGTAAATCCCTTTGCCACTAGTATGGCCTTGAACCTTGGTGGATCACCCTCATTCATGCCCTCTTTTATTCTGAGCAGCCACTTGCACTTGACTATCCTTTTTTCCCTCTGGTTTCTTGACCAAGGTCCATGTCTTATTGGTCATCAGGGACTTCATTTCTTCCTTCATGGCATCAAGCCATTTTGATCTTTCCTGTGATCTTATGGCCTCTTGACAAACGTCGTTGTGCAAGTCAAATTTGAATTTATAATTTCCTTACTCTTGGCTAGTGTAGCGGCAAGCAAGGGTCAAACCCTAGAGAGCTAGTGAGGTTGAGTCGTTCTGAAAAGTAAGACAATTGGGGTTGTGAGTAATTAGGAAACAAGTGTAACCGACAATAAAAGGAAATAAAGCGAGAGTTATCAATAAGAGAGGATATTCGGTCTAGGGTTTCTAATTGACTTGTCTTATCATCGACTTCTAATTATCTGATTTCGAATTCCTAAGTGTGGTTACTTCCATTCCAAGTTATAACTTAAAGTAGGGCCTTTCCAAGCGCCTACACCACAATCTACTTCCTTTCCGGGTTGTAGAATTCTAGTCCTAGCAAACCTAATACTCCATTCCAAGATATATTAGATTTAGTACAACTATTTGTTCTAACGGTCTAGTATCAAACAAACAGTAAATAAGGGAGTTGAATTGTTCGGTTAAGCTTTACCATTCCAAGTATCTACTTAACTTCACAATTCAATCCAAGATAATTAAGCACAAGAACTAGTAGAATAACGAAATTAGCATTAAGCAACAAGTCTCAAAAACAACGTCACAATGTATTAAACCCTAAACCGAATAATGAGTTTAGCTAGACATGGCCATGGAAACGAAGACAATAATAAAAAGGAGAGATTTCTTCTCTATGCCGAAGGAAGGAGGGAACCGGGCGGGAATGGTGAGAACGCCGAGGAGGACTTGGACCGAGGAGAGAGCTCGAGTTGTGGGATGAGGGATTATGTGAGGGATGCTTGAAACCCTTGATATGAGGTTGTAATTATAGAGTAGACAAGGGCCTCAAAATTTCCAAGTTGAAGTCGGTCCATAAACGGTTTTAGGAAACATGTCCTAAAACTGACTTTGCTTGGCTTGTAAGCAAACTTAGCTAGTAAGTTTACTTGGCCGGCAAGTCTTCTAGAAGCTTCCAGAACCGCCACGCGTGGAGGAGAAGACGGGCTGAGATTTTGTCTTCGAACTCAGCTTGGGCCAGCATTGACTCGGTTTGGATCGGGCCGACTCGGCTAGACTCGGCCTTGGACTCGGCTTGGCTCAGTTTCGGATGGGCTCGACTCGGTGCACAAACGATGAGCTGAGAATTGGGCTGTCGTGATTTTGCCTTGACTCGGCTGTGACTCGGCTGGGTTCGATCTGGAACGCCGAGTGTGGTCTCGGACGCTGGCCGAGTGCTACAGTAACGAGCCTCGGGCATTGCACTGTGTTTCCTGGTGCTACAGTAATGAGCCTCGGGCATTGCCCTGTGTTTCCTCGGTCATCATCAATGCCGTCAGGTGGTTCCTGGTGCTTCAGGACGTGGTAATACTTAAGGCGCTGCCCGTCGACCACCATTGATATTCCTCCCTTGGTACTAAGTTCCATGCGGTCATCTAAATATGCTCCCTCCACTGTGTAAGAACCACTCCACTTGGTGCGCAGCTTCCCAGGGAATAATTTAAGGTGTGATTTGTAGAGAGGAATCCGCTCGCCTCTTCTGAATTTTCTGCGCACCATTCGCCTATCATAACAGGCCTTCGTCCTCTCCTTATAGATATCACCTGGGTCAAGAAGTCCATCCATGCCATGTGCATGTAGAGGTTTTGGCTCTCCCTCGCAAGGTTCCTTACCTAAGCCGGTAGTCTGTTCAGTTTCAGCTGCTCCCTCTGTGCTCACGGCGCATATATTTATCGGGATGGGGCAGCCCTGTAAAACTTTGCAAGGGTCGATAGAGGTTAGCGAAATAGGATCATCAATATCAGTAGAGTCCAGTTTATCACAGTCAGCAAACAGACTAGGACTCTTAGACATCTCAGGTAAATCAAAAACAACTCTCTCACTGCCTACTCGCAAGGCTAAGGAACCTCTATCCATGTCAATGACTGCCTTAGCCGTGTATAGAAATGGTCTACCAAGAATAATTGGGATATCTACGTCCTCAGAGATGTCCAACACTATGAAATCAGCAGGAAAATACAGGTTCTTCACCTTGACTGGAACATCCTTCAGAATCCCTCTCGGGAGTCTACAAGAACGATCTGCAAGGCGGATAGTGACATTAGTAGGACAGAGATCACCCAATTTCAGTTTAGCATACATAGAATATGCCATGATAGACACACTAGCACCTAGATCACACAGAGCATGACGAACAATAATACCACCAATATCACAAGGGATAGAAAAACTCCCCGAGTCTTGAAGTTTGGGTGGCATGGGCTGGTGTGTGGCTGCACTACATTCCTCGCTCAGGGCCACATTCTCGGTCCCATCAATCTTTCTTTTCCCACTCATAATCTCCTTCATGAACTACGCATAAGTGGGAATCTGGGTGATCGCATCGGTGAAGGGCATCGTGATGTAAAGAGTACAAACTTTATCGACAAATTGCATGAATTCTTTGTCTCTTCTTGCACCCTTGAGTCACTGAGGGAAAGGGACCAGTGGCATATAAGGGGCTGGCTCAACTGTCTGCGTAGAATTTTCAGCTCAGTTTTCAGCTTCCTTTGACGTTTCCCCTTCGACAGGTGTAGAATCAAGTGCTAATTTTGCAGCTGGAGTTCGAGTGGCTTTAGCTGGCACCATTTCAATATGTTTTCCCCCTCAGAGGGTGATGGCATTCACGGATTCACTGTGATTCGGATCTGGTCTCGATGGGAGTTTCCCGTGCTCCCTGCTTGCCGAGCTTGCTAGCTGAGCTATCTGATTGTCTACCATTCTGTCGTGAATAGCGAGGTGCTCTACAGTCTTTTGCAGGTTTCTTACCTCAGTGGCAGCTTGCTCGAATGCCCTTTTCTGATCCTTAGACGTCTTTCGTTGTTCAGTTATGAAGCTGGCTAGCATGGCTTCCATGTTTGACGTCGATTCTGAATTCTGATCTCGCTGTGGCTGATTTCGATTGTTATAGCTCCCAGAATTCTGATTTTGCTATTGTTGGGTCTAGTTGTAGTACTAGTCCCTGGGTTGGTATGGTGCATTGTCATGCTGCTGTCTGTAAGGAAAACGTGATGGGACCTAATTCTGTGGCTTATAAGATAGGGTTGGATTACTCCTGTTCGGATTAACCCATCGGTTCATGCCTGATCCTTGGTTGTATTGTCCTACATAATTAGTGTCCTCTTGGTTTGTGCCTTTATTATCTTGCCCCATCACCGGACAGTCATCTGCAAAATGGGAAGGAGAGCCACAAATCTAGCAATAGACACCAATATTGGCAACATCAGACGACTTCATAGAGTTCCCTAACTTCATATTCTGGATCTCGGTTGCAAGCAGCTTCATAGTATCAGCCAACCTAGCGATGTCATTGGTGCTCTCGGTGTGGCAGAGATCTTGCACACCTTTCCGATCCTTAGGATTACCACGGTCGCTTGTCCAGAGATGGTAGTCTTGGGCTGCTCTCTCTATAATACCATAGGCGTCTTCCAGCGGGATTCCATTAAGTCCCCCACCAGCTGCTTGGTTGATCAAGGTGTGCATCCTATGGTCGATTCCCTGATAGAAAGTATCAATAATCTGCCATAGCTCCAGGTTGTGATGGGGGCACAGTCTCGTCAGCTCCATGTACCTCTCCCAAGCCTCGTAGAGTGTCTCACCATCCATAGAGCGAAACGAGATGATCTTGTTCCTGAAGTGAGCTGTTTTTGAAGGTGGGAAGTACTGTTGTAGGAATGCCTCGGCTAATGTATCCCATGTAGTGAAAGTGCCGTCTGCGTGACTGTCTAGCCACCACTAGCCTTGTCCGAAAGTGAGAATGGGAATAGCCTCATGTAGTAGGACTCTGTAAGAACACCATTAGTCTTCACCGTGTTGGTGAGGGTCCTCATTCATTTTCCCTGAAAACTGATTATTCTGCACCATCTGAATGAGACCTGTTTTAGCTCCCAGGTGTTGTTGGTGATGCCCGGTGGTGCAATGGCAGACTTAAATCCCGTGACACGTGGAGCAGTGTAGTCTCCAAGTGTCCTGCGCACTGGCGGTTGCAGTGGTTGTCGCTAGTCATCTCCGACCACTCCATTCAGCAGAGCTGGGTTGTTCTGATTCATCTCTATAGCTGCGAAGTTGCGGTTCATTGCTCGTAGCTGCCGAGCTTTGTTCTGGGCCTGACGATTGTTTCTTCGTCGGTCCGGGGCGTCCTCGTCTGAAATCTGAGTCTGCTTCTTCGTCTGGGTGTTTTCTTTGGTATGAACTAGCTAGTACCTGCAAGAGCCAAGAATTGCCGCGAGTGAAGAGATGAGGGCAGAAAAATCAGATATCAAACAAGACGGAATAGTCTAAACTACACAGGTTAAACTAATATCACACTAAACGCTGCTTCCCGGCAACGGCGCCATTTTGAGAAGCGTATTTTTAACCCTTTTTAGTTGTCAATCTATACGTTTTAGGGGTCAAGTTGCAGTCAAACAAAATTTATACCTTGGTAAGCCAAGGGTCGATCCAAGGAGCAATGCGTGTGAATACTAGCTAACAAGTGACCTATTCAGCTATTCCAATTAAAAAGATTTATTTGTGATGTAAATTGCAGAAATTAAATAACAAAAATTAAAGGTTGTGTTTTTATCAGAGAAATAATTCCAGAATCCATACTTCACCCGTGCTAACCCTGCTAATGATGCAATCATTCTACGTTAATTATTCATGTTATCGAATATGGAATATAACCGAAATAACACTAGACAAGCCGCACATCCACGGATCATTGTCTAGATTAATCTCAATCGTTGAACGTCGCCCATCCACGGATTATCAACGATCTCGATTTATTAAACTAAAGGTTTTCCTATTAGTTCATGTAAACATGACCTAACATCAATTTCAAGCAATCCGGTTAATCCCTAGGGCCCATCCACCTTTCGGCATATAACCTAAATACGTTATACCAATGCAAACATACCCTTTGATGTAAGTACATGCATAGAACAATAATATTAAGCACACAATGAAATTGAATAATCGAATCGCATAAATAATAAACTTCAATTGATCACATGAGAGTTAGGGTTACATAGCACGGGATCCGTAGGATCCCGGAATTGAGAAGACTACTCACTATTTATGGTAGTTAACCAAAAATAGTGTAAAGAAGAAGGAAAGAAACGAGTAAACCGTAAAGACACGGTGTAGCTCGATGATCCTCACGCTGAAAGCTCGATCTTCTCTCCCAAGTTAGGGTTTTTTCTCCAAAATAACAACACCCTGTTCTTTCTGGTTTTCTCTCTTATATAGCTTTCCAAAAGGCCAAAAAGCCTAAAATCGAAATTAGGAAATATGCCCAAAAATCTGTCCAAAAAGCCCAAAAATCGATTTTTTTGAAATTGCCTTCAACGGGGCCGTTACACCCGTTACAGCTGGGTGTAACGGCTGTAACGGGCTAAGCAAAAATCTCAGAGAAAATTCATGCCCGTTACAGCCGTTACAGCTCAAGGTGTAACGGCTGCTGAAGATTGTAACGGGCTGACTTCTTTTGCCTTTTTGGAGGTCTAACCTTTCGAATCTGCTCTTTGTGTCAACTACAAAGTTATAGGGCATTGAATTAGCTTTCCAACAAGCTAAATTTCGACTCATTTGGACACTGAATGAGCCCTGCGCATGCAAAATACGTCGCAAAGGTCTGTTTGCCCTATTTTGTCCTGTTTTTGCCCAAATCTGCACCAATTACTTTTCTTTGCTTCGGGTCAATCCAAAAGTATTAGATATATGATATATGACCTGAAACACTAGAAAAGAGATCAAATGACAATAAAATGTTGGGAAAAAACATAATCCATCATCGAATGAAGTGAATAATAGGTCAAGAATTCGACCGATCACTCGTCTGTTTTCCCGGCTACTTGGACTAGAGATTGGATGGTGTGTTGTTTTTCCGTCCCACCTGACCGCATAAGCACTGCAGTGGCGGAGCAGACTCTTAACCATGTTGTCTCGAAGTCCTAGCCTCCACGAAATCCATATAACCATATAACTCGAAATCCGGTCCTTTGAATGTTCTATCCAGTCTCTCTAGGACGTTTCTATCAACTACACATCCCTGTTTATCTCAACTTACAAAGGCACGTAAATGGTTAAGTTCACATGTCATTGCACAATTCAATTTTCACAAGAGACATGCATGTAATCGGCTCTATCTATTTCACATCATCAAAATTCAATACCACAACTCTAGGAAATAGAGAGAAATTTGTACAAAAAATTTAAAAATTTAAGGGAAACGTGCTGACTCTATGCAGGTGCAGGAAAGTAAACATGCTGACACAACGACTGACTATCCCACCCCACACTTTTGAATTAAGCCGTGTCCTCACGGCACGACTTAGACTTTAGACACACAATACATGCAAATAGTATGGAAAAGTAGAGAAAAGAGTTGGAACAATACTCCCCTCGGGTGGTCATGGCCTGTATATGGCAATGTCCTGGCCCGGGCTGGTCTGCCGCTGTCGAGGCCCGGTGTAGTGCACCGGGACCTGGCCGAATGATGCTGCGGAGCGCAAATTTCTCAAGGCCATGCGCTCGCATGGTTCAAATATGCGCTCGCATGCATGTACTTCATTGCCTTGCTAGCCTTCGCAGCCTTGTGCGTTCGCACAATTCTCCTTATGCGGTCGCACAACCCAGACCCATCGCATGAAAATCTCGTGCGTTTGCACGCATGGCTCTGCGCGCTCGCACTCGATCGAATTTCCCAGCCTGCAGGAGACCAT
Source organism: Rhodiola kirilowii (assembly GCA_033675215.1). NCBI lineage: Eukaryota > Viridiplantae > Streptophyta > Magnoliopsida > Saxifragales > Crassulaceae > Rhodiola > Rhodiola kirilowii. The sequence continues at coordinate 9,490,824 of CM066197.1, read as the reverse complement.
GCGAACGCATGGTAAAAAGCATGCAAACGCATGAGGCGCATCTGTTCCCTGCATGAAAATCACTCCCTTTCCCAAGTACAATGTGATGAATATGACTCAAGACTCGAGTAAAACATAAAAATAAAATAGAAAAGACGAAAAAGTAATTGTCGGGCTGCCTCCCCGCGAGCGCCTTTGTTTTACGTCGTTGGCTCGACGGTACCTCGTTCATGTGTCGTTGGGAGGGTCATCTAGGTCAAACTCCTGGGTGGGTGCTTCCATCTCCCCGTGGTAGTGCTTCACCTGTTGCCCATTGACCTTAAAACGTCATCCATCTGTTGGGCATTCTAGCTCGAGCGCTCCATGGTTGAAAATGTGGGTCACCGTGCACGGGCCCGTCCATCTCGAACGCAACTTGTCGGGCATCAATCGTAACCGTGATGAGAAAACCAGAACTTGTTGCCCTATCTCGAATGTACGTCGTAGGATGAACTTGTCGTGATAAAGCTTGGTCTGTGCCTTGTAGTCCGACTGGCTCTCGTAAGCCTCTAGGCGCAGCTCCTCAAGCTCACACAGCTGTAATCTACTATCCAGCCCGGATGCCTGCAAGTCCGGGTTGCACTTCTTCAGTGACCAATATGCCTTGTGCTCAAGTTTGACCGGCATATGGCAAGCTTTCCCGTACACTAACTGAAAAGGCGAAGTGCTTATTGGTGTCTTATAGGCCGTCCGGTACGCCCATAGAGCCTCGTCCAACCGTTGGCTCCAATCTTTCTGGACTGGGCTCACCATCTTCTCGAGTATCCCCTTAATCTCGCGGTTGGAGATCTCCGCTTGGCCATTTGTTTGGGGGTGATATGCTGTGGACGTTCGATGGTGAATGTGGTAGTGCTTCAAAGTAGAAGCCATCATCCGGTTGCAGAAGTGCGTTCCTTGGTCGCTGATTATAGCCTTTGTGACTCCGTATCTGCAAAAGATGTTAGTGCGCAGAAAATCTATAACTGTTTTAGCATCATCACACCTAGTGGCCTTTGCCTCTACCCATTTAGATACATAATCCACAGCAACGAGAATATAGGTGTAACCACACGACACAGGAAAGGGGCCCATGAAGTCGATGCCCCAAATGTCAAAAACATCATTAACAAGTATGGGTACTTGGGGCATCTCATTCCTAGCCGAAATATTACCTACACGTTGACATCTATCACATCTTTTACAATGGTTGTAGGCATCTCTAAACACATGCAGCCAAAAGAATCCACTATTTAAAATCTTCCTAGCAGGCTTCCTAGGACCGAAATGGCCACCGCATGCATGTTCATGGCAAAACTGATAACTGAAGCAATTTCATCATTAGGAATGCACCGTCTAATAATCTGGTCTACGCCTATTTTCCACAAGTACGGGTCATCCCACACATAATATTTCGAGTCATGCTTCAGTTTCAGACATTGAGCCTTTGAGTAGGAGGGTGGAAACTTACCTCCAACCAAGTAGTTCACCATGGAAGCATACCATGGTACCTTACCTGTCAGGGCGTTCAAGTGCTCGTCCGAGAAAGTATCGGTGATCTGTCCGGCCTTCTCTTCTCGGACCAATCGACTCAAGTGATCGGCCACGATGTTCTCTATTCCTTTCTTGTCCTTGATCTCCAAGTCAAACTCTTGTAGGAGCAGAATCCACCTAATGAGCCGCGGCTTTGCCTCCTTCTCTGTCATCAGGTACCTAATAGCTGCATGATCTGAAAACACTACAACCTTAGTACCGAGCAAATATGACCTAAATTTTTCCAAAGCAAAGACCACGGCTAGCAGTTCTTTTTCTGTGGTTGAGTAGTTCTTTTGGGCCACGTCCAGAGTTCTTGAAGCGTAGTAGATCACCACGGGCTTTTTGTCCACTCTCTGGCCTAGGACCGCTCCTACTGCATAGTCGCTCGCATCACACATGATCTCGAATGGCTGGCTCTAGTCCGGTGCTCTGATAATGGGCGTGCTGGTGAGGGCCTGTTTTAGCTCATCAAATGCTACCCTGCAAGGATTTGTAAACTCAAAGGGAACATCTTTTTGCAAAAGATTAGATAAAGGCAATGCCTTTTTAGAGAAATCCTTAATGAATCTACGATAGAAACCAGCATGCCCAAGGAATGATTTAATGTCACGAACCGTGGAGGGGTAGGGTAGAATAACAATCAAGTCTATCTTAGCTTTATCAACCTCGATCCCCTCATGTGAAACTATGTGACCGAGGACTACACCATGAGTAACCATAAAGTGACACTTTTCATAATTGAGTACCAAATTCATAGAAACACACCGTGCTAAAATTGTACTCAAATTATCTAGGCATGCATCAAAAGTGTCACCGTGCACAGTAAAATCATCCATGAACACCTCTATAAAAGGACCTATCATGTCAGAGAATATACTAGTAACGACCCGCTAAAAAGTGCCGGGTGCGTTACACAAACCAAAAGACATTCGGCGGAAAGCAAACGTACCGAATGGACATGTAAAGGTGGTCTTTTCTTGATCCTCGGGTGCTATGGGAATTTGGTTATAGCCTGAAAATCCATCTAGAAAACAAAAGTAGGGCTTACTTGCCAACCGGTCGAGCATCTGATCGATGAATGGAAGTGGAAAGTGATCCTTGCGTGTGACTGCATTTAGCTTCCTGTAATCTATGCACATTCACCATTCATTCTTCACTCTGTTCGTGACCATCTCGCCCACGGCATTCTTTTCCACTGTGATCCCGGTCTTTTTCAGCACAACATGAATCGGGATCACCCACTGGCTGTCTGAGATCGGAAAGATCACGTCCGCATTCAGCAGCTTCTGAATTTCCTTCTGGACAACCTCCATCATAATCGGGTTCAATCTTCGTTGAGGTTCCCTTGAGGGCTTTGCTCCATCTTCCAGCAAAATCCGATGCATACAAACTGCCGGGCTAATTCCCTTAATGTCGGCCAATGTTTGGTTCCTAAAATTTAGCGCCATGGTTGGTTCCTAAAATTTAGCGCGGACAGCTCTCTTATGGTGGGCTCGTGGTCATCGTACTCGTCGTCATAGTCATCCTCGATGAGTGGCTGTGGCGGTGGTCGTCTCCGAGGTGGTGGTCGTCTCGGCTGTGGAGGTGGCACTTGCTGTAATTGGAGCGGTTGTTGCTGAACTGGTGACCTCGGGCCTACTCCATTCTATGCCCCGGGTGCTCCTTGATTTTGTCGGCCAGCCTCCCTGTTGGCTCGGTTCTGAGCCCGGACTAGCTGCTCCGGGTCTTCATAGAACAGTGGTGGTGCCTCCTCGTTGTTGTGAATGGGTGGGTCAACTTCGTTGTGTTGGTCGTCTCCGAATTGACTACCTGCATGAGACATGGTGCACAAGTAGCAAACACAAAAAAAAGGAAAGACAAAAAAATAAAACTAAGAAAGAACAACTTCACCGTGCGTAGCTACCCGGCAACGGCGCCAAAATTTGACAAACGTCGTTGTGCAAGTCAAATTTGAATTTACAATTTCCTTACTCTTGGCTAGTGTAGCGGCAAGCAAGGGTCGAACCCTAGAGAGCTAGTGAGGTTGAGTCGTTCTGAAAAGTAAGACAATTGGGGTTGTGAGTAATTAGGAAACAAGTGTAACCGACAATAAAAAGAAATAAAGCGAGAGTTATCAATAAGAGAGGATATTCGGTCTAGGGTTTCTACTTGTGACTTGTCTTATCATCGACTTCTAATTATCTGATTTCGAATTCCTAAGTGTGGTTACTTTCATTCCAAGTTATAACCTAAAGTAGGGCCTTTCCGAGCGCCTCCACCACAATCTACTTCCTTTCCGGGTTGTAGAATTCTAGTCCTAGCAAACCTAATACTCCATTCCAAGATATATTAGATTTAGTGCAACTATTTGTTCTAACGGTCTAGTATCAAACAAACAGAAAATAAGGGAGTTGAATTGTTCGGTTAAGCTTTACCATTCCAAGTATCTACTTAACTTCACAATTCAATCCAAGATAATTAAGCACAAGAACTAGTAGAATAACGAAATTAGCATTAAGCAACAAGTCTCAAAAACAACGTCACAATGTATTAAATTCTAAACCTAATAATGAGTTTAGCTAGACATGGCCATGGAAACGAAGACAATAATAAAAAGGAGAGATTTCTTCTCTATGCCGAAGGAAGGAGGGAACCGGGCCGGAATGGTGAGAACGCCGAGGAGGACTTGGACCGAGGAGAGAGCTCGAGTTGTGGGATGAGGGATTATGTGAGGGATGCTTGAAACCCTTGATATGAGGTTGTATTTATAGAGTAGACAAGGGCCTCGAAATTTCCAAGTTGAAGTCGGTACATAAACGGTTTTAGGAAACATGTCCTAAAACTGACTTTGCTTGGCTTGTAAGCAAACTTAGCTAGTAAGTTTACTTGGCCGGCAAGTCTTCTAGAAGCTTCCAGAACCGCCACGCACGAAGGAGAAGACGGGCCAGATTTGTGTCTTCAAACTCGGCTTGGGCCTCGGCTGGACTCGGCCTTGTACTTGCCTTGGACTCGGCTTGGCTCAGTTCCGGATGGGCTCGACTCAGCGCACAAACGACGAGCCGAGAATTGGGCTGTCGTGAGTTTGCCTTGACTCGGCTGTGACTCGGCTGGGTTCATTCTGGAACGCCGGGTGTGGTCTCGGACGCTGGCCGAGTGCTACAGTAATAGGCCTCTGGCATCGCCCTGTGTTTCTCAGACGCGGCTCAAGCACTGGGTAGCGGGCCTCGGGCATCGTCTGGAACGCGGCCTGGACGCTGGGGCGCTGGATGCTGGGACGCGGCTCGGACGCTGGCCTGGAATACTTGGGCACTGTCCTGGGACGCGGCCTGGAATGCTCGGGCACTGGCCTGGGATGCGGCCCAGGACTCCTGGGGCACGGCTCGGCCAAAATATGCGGGTCGGCCGGTCAAAACTCATTTGCGATGTTTTTGGCACCAAATGCCATCTTTTAAGCGTCATTCCTCTTAGAGCTTCCAAAACACCTGAAATACAAAACAACACTAAGAAGTAACTGTTCGTATGATAAAGTGCTGGATTTAGTGGGATTTGTTGACTCGATGAGTTGTATAAATACGGCTCATCACCTCTTCATAAGACTCAGGCTCTCGGTGGGTAATTTCCTTTGAGGCAACCAAGGCCAGGTAGACCAAATCTGCATAGCCATACCTTGTTGTAGGCCTAGGTTCCCTTCTTTCTCTATCCCTTACCAGCACATAATTCCTCAACTGATCTTGCTCAGTCTGTTCATACTATTCTGCTGGTTCTTCATCATCAGCTTGTTCCATGGGGTCCTCAGCCTGTTGAGCAATTTCAGTAGCATCTTGAGCTTCTGGGTTAGGGTCTGGAGGATTCGCAGGCTCAGGTAGCTCCACCTCAATTGGAGTATTGGAAGTATCAGACTCTGGGGCAGCTGATTCAGGTGCATCCTTCTTTTCCTTGCACGGGAAGCTGCTCTCATTGAAGGTTACATCTCTTGATATCAGAATCCTCACTCCCCTGGCCTCCATTTCCCATAGCCTATACCCTTTAGTTCCCTCTTGTTGCTGATAACCTAAGAAGACACACTTAACGCCCTTGGATCAAGTTTATCATCTCTAACATGAGCATATGCAGCACAGTCAAAAATTTTAAGAAAACTCAGGTCTGGTTTCTTATTACTCCACATCTCCATGGGGCATTTGAGGTCTAGGACCCTGCTGGGGCATCTGTTGATCAGGTAGTTGAGGTGTTCAGTGCCTCACCCCAAAACGACTTGGGGAGGCCTGATGTCAACAACAATCCTCTCAACTTTTCCAGTAAAGTCATGTTCATCCTCTCAGCCACCCCATTTTGTTGTGGAGTGTACTTAACTGTCCTATGTCTCATAATGCCATGCTCTTGACAGAAATGATCAAACTCATGATTGCAAAATTCAAGGCCATTATCTGTTCTTAATACCTTAATAGATTTACTAGACTGGTTTTCTTCTAAAGTTTTCCATGCTTTAAATTTTAAGAAAGCCTCATCTTTGGTTTTCAGAAAATAAGTCCATACTCTCCTAGAATAATCATCAATGATACTCAAAAAATACCTATTTCCCCCCCCCCATGAGTTTCATGATTTTCAGGCCCCTATAAATCCGCATGCACATATTCAAGTATTCCCTTAGTGTTATGTGTCCCCTTACCAAACTTGAGCCTATGTTGTTTAGCCATTACACACATTTCACAAAATCCCGAATCAGTGATTTTATCTTGCCCTAACATGCCTTGATTACTAAGAGCAGTTAGTCCCTTTTGGTTTATATGCCCAAGCCTAAGGTGCCATTTATGTGTATCACTGTTTTCATCAATACTTTTATTAACATCATTCAGTTCAGTCATTACATGTGAACCATTCAGAATATACAAGCTATGGTGCTTAGATGCAGTTATGATTTCTCTACCCTTTTTACTCACAGACATAACACCATTTCTAGCAGTATATTCACATCCATTGTCATCAAGAGTACCTAAGGAAATCAAGTTCCTTATCAAACCAGGCACACACCTTACCTTGGACAATAAAATATCCTTACCATTCTCCAGTCTTAGCTTCACAGTTCCTATACCAATCACCTTACAAACATTGTTGTTTCCCATGAACACATTCTCAGCAGGAGAGTCAGTAAAATCAATAAACCAAGACTTTATAGGACACATATGGAAAGAACAACCAGAATCGAGAATCCACTGATTTTCAATTGATCTTTCAGCAACAGTCAAAACTTTAGGCAAGTTACATGTTGATTAGCAGTAGCAGCTACATTTGTTTCATGGGAATTGTTATTCTATTGTTTAGCCAAGAACTTAGTGCAGTTATTCTTAAGGTGGCCAATTTTCCCACAACAATAACATTTTCTGGTTTCAGTCTGCTGGTTTTTTCAGCATTCTTGTTATCAGTTTTAGGTCTGTTAGAGTTGTTATTTCCTTTAGACCTATTGAACTGATTAGAGTAAGATTTCCCCTTAACAAATAACCCATGCACAGACCTTGCCTTAACAGATTTTAACGCATGTTCCCTAGTCCTCAGGGCAGTGCAAAATTGTTCAAAAGGAGGCACCACACCTGAGTATTGGAATGCATCCTTTACTACTTGATAGTTTTCAGGTATGGAATTAAGTAGTATCATGACTTCACTGATCTCATCAATAGTTTCTTTTGGTGTGTTCAACATGATGGTGATTTTCAGAAATTCATCCAAGTTCTCATCAATGGTTTTAGCACTATCCATCTTAAAAGCATACAATGTAGCCCTAAGATAAGCAAGATTGGGAGCAAGCTGATTTGAATAAGACTCTTCAAGCAATTTCCACAATTGAATAGGAGTCTTACAGGCACTAACCTTTCTGATTATACTGTCTGAAAGACTTAGTATAATCAGGTTGAATGCCTCCTCATCCAACTCAGCCTTCCTCTTCTTTTGGTCTTCAGACCATTTCCCAGCCGATTCTTCCAATGCTATGAGGCATTTGTGGTGGGACAACAGTGCTCGCATTTTCATTCCCCATACTTGGGAGTCAGCCTTACCATCGAACGCAATGATTTCCAGTTTCCCAGCTCCCATAGTTCCTTGCAAATAGGCAAAGCAAGAACCAAAATCAAAGCAATGCAATACGTAAACAAGATTGTTAATCCAAGCTCTAGATACCACTGTAGGGTTCTTATGATCAGTTTAACAATCTTAATCGAGTATACACTTTAGTCAAATTAACCAGATTGTCTCAAGAACCCTAAACGAAGAATAGTTGACAAAATGTAAATTGACACACCCGATTAAAGCCCGTGGTTCAGCCGAAGCCTAATCCACGTTGAGCACTCTTGTCTCGGTATGCACTGCATTGCTTTTCTCTACCGAAATCGCTGCAATCGCGTCGGACATGGTGATTCCGGTTACACACTCGAATGCCGACGGCTCTCACAGATCGAGACCGTAATCCTCTCAATCACACTCCTAATAAAGTCGTCAGTACTACTGGAGTGAAAGCCCTAAGCTCCAAAGATCGAAGATTACAAAACGAGAGAGAATTGGGAAGAATGAGGAGAGACGGGATGAACCCTAAACTGTGTTCTTCTAAGTTCATATCCAATTTGGGGCTTTGAGCAGCATCCGTTGGATTGATCTTGATGGATGAATCTTCAACCGTCCGATAATATTTGAAAGTCCAATCCGCGCCAAGTGATCCAGCCTTCTGATTGGTCCATTTGAACAAATAGCAACGACCCAGCAACGGCACGGATTCGTGCTTCCTCCCTTTCACCCAAAACGACGCCGTCCTACTAACTGTACCAACAGTTGAATACTTTAGCGACACCTGCTGGTCTTTAGCAACGACTCCAACATTGCAGGCTGTTTTGGTTCAAACTCTTCAGATTTCCATATGCACCATTAGATCAAATGATCCAAAAGCCCAAAAAAGTTTAACTCTTTTGTCTTTTATCTAAAAAGCAAAAAGTATAACTTTTTTGTCTTTGTAAAATCTCACATCCAATTTTTGCACAATTTTAAACCTGTAAATGTGAGTTGGTGATCTCAGCTTTCAACCGGAGTGGAGCTGAGCCGGAGACGGTGGACCAAGGCGGCCTGAATCGGTGCTTGAAGGTGGCTACTCAACCAGCGTGAATAAAGTTGAAGTTTGAAGATCTGAAGAACCAGCCGACCGGGCACCCGACCAGCCAGCCGATCGGCCAGCTAGTGTAGATTCTGTAAAGACTGAAACTTTAGGGGCTGTGTTGTATTTACGTAGAACTTGAGGGACTGATGTGTGAGGCACGCGCCTGGATTTGTATTTGAGAACTCAAAACCCAGATTTGGAATTAGGGTTCTAAAAACACGAGCGAAGAGAGCTGATAGCGTAGAGAGTGATTGAAGCTGTTCGACTGCAATTGCTTGAGGCTAGGAGTTCGTCTGTGATCGTTGAAGGCTCCGGTTGGTTCGATTACATCAATAAGATCGTCTTGGTTGCTGGATTAGGTTTGGTCATCCCGGCCATTCCGAACCAGGGTAAATCTGCTGTGTTTCGTTTTCGTTTTCGATAGATTGTTTTGCATTGCTGTTCGATCAATATCCTTACAAAACCCATAGATCTTTTGATCCAATGATGAAATGTGGGGATCCATTGATCCACCAAATAGTGGTGGATCCAATTAAGCACCCCCTAAAATAGAATGTAGTAACCTACTCAAGATAGCATGTGGTATACAATCAAAGACTAATTATACTAACCTACCAAAAATAACTCATAATAATATACTAATATCTCTAACACCCTCCCCTAAAACTCGTGATGGCAAACAACATGGGTATGAAATCATAAAAGTTGTGCTGCAATCACTAAAAGTCTTCTTTGTAAAGAAGACTGCCAAAAGTTCACTTTCAAACGTTGCCTGCGAATGTTTTCCATCAACTTTCCCTGCAAATGTTTCCAACAATGAAAAGACATTTGCAGTTGAAGAGAGGAAGACATTTGGTGCTAAAGAGAAGAAAGTGTCTGCTACCGAAGAGAAGAAGGCGAGAGAGGAAGACAAAATAAGCTGAAAATAAGAGGAAGACAAATAAGCTGAAAATAAGAGGAAGACAAATTAGGAAATACAAATTGGAACTACAATTTGGAAACTACAAATACAAACTGCAAATGCGGACTCGGAATTGCAAATTGGGAATTACAAATTGGAAAATACAAATTGAGAACAAGGAATGCGAACTGCGAATGCCGACAGCGGCATAAAACACGCGAAGATTACGCGACGGAAGAAAATAGACAAAAAAAGGACTATCAAAAACGAAAAACAAAATATGTTAATATGTTATAGTAACTTGAGTGAAGATTATATGAGAAATTATCACAGTAAATCGAATGATCCTTAAATTTCGTAATTATCCGCCTATATTTATGTACTAAATTCGAACTTAAGGGTAAAATCGTCACTTGTGCCCAACAAAATATTCTTCGAAGATCAAGATCCTGTTTTCTCGTCAGGTTCGTTCGGCTTTTGCATTATTTTCTCCTCCCGCGCAATATCTATGCTAAACCTTCTCGATCGTGGATTGTCGCAATCCGGAAACTGAATTCGCTCTTTCGAATTGCATAAGAAATTCCCAGAGTTTAGATTTATGAATCTGGAGATTGCTGGGTGCTTTCTGACTACACATATAATGCGTAGTTTTTCAACATATAATTCGTAGCGGACACAGACTGTATACATTGCATATAATGCATAGTTTTTAACATATAATTTCTAGCGGACTCAGACTGCATGCATTACATATAATGCGTAGTTTTCAACTTAACTCGTAGCGACTCAAACTAACTCTTGAACAGCTACGCGTTTTAATTCAATTACTACGAATATTATCTCACGCATTTTTGATTCAATTACTATAACTTTTACCATACACATTTTTACTCAATTACTATAAATTTTATGCTACAATTAGTGATTGAGGATGCAACACATTTTATAACCTACGCATTTTATATCCTACACAAACAAGATCAAATACAGAACTAACTAATCCTTCTTCGATTCATCTTTACATCCTCGATGCAGATCCGAAAACAAATGCGCCGAAAGCAGCGAAAACTACCACGAAAGCCGATGGAAGAAGAGTGGAGGCCGATTGTTGATGCCAGAGTCACAGAGAGTCATCGCGAGTCGCCGATTGAATTTGTAGAATCGAATTTTGCGATTTTGTTTAGGGATGAGCGGAGATTTTTGCGGGATATTGGTTTGTGTTCGATATTTTTATGCCTAATTTAACCTTAAATTTGTTAATCTAATATGAATTACAAAGTTTGAATTTAATCTTGATCAATGTCAGTCCTAGATGTAATGAAATGGAAGATTGCGATTATTTCTCATTTCTCATGTAACTTAGCCTTCTCATGAGATTTCAACAATAAACTAATATTGCTAACACATATGGTCCGGATTCCATTATAGGAAAAAAGATCTAACCGCACGTGCAAAGAACGATCAAAGATCGATTCTTAAATCGCTATGAAAAATTCAAATTTCGTTCTGTCAGTTTTAATGTAAAATGATGATCTGATTATGATCAACTAAGTGAATATGAGTATACCAATTGAGAATAAGGATCTGTTGCAAAGGGCATATTTTTGTAAAAAAATATATAAAGCAATGACAGTCGTTGATTTGGTCATTTGGATGGATGAGATTAAATTTCGGTTATGATTAATATCTCGGCGACGAATTATAAAATACTTTTGACGAATTATGTCGTACTTTTGGTTTCTCGGCCATAAATTATAACCCTCTTTTGACGAACTTTGTATTTTGCACCAAAAATATACTTTGTACCCAATCTTTACTATATCAATCGATAGAATAAAATAACTACGGTCATAAAATGTCCATATCAAAAAAAAACGAAAGCATGCCTCACACATTATTAAACAAATAAACATATTTAGCACATATTAATATCTAGGGAAAATATCATATGAGAAGTAATAAATTTGGTGAGAAATGAAAAATAATCAAAAATCGTAGTTTAAAGAATGAAATTCGTAATGTAAATAAAACTTAAAGAATCAAAATTCGTAATGTAAATAAAACTTAAAGAATCAAAATTCGTAATGTAAATAAAACTCAAAGAGTCAAAATTCGTAAACTTAAACGAACAAAATTCGTAATGGAAAAATAGTAAAACTTAAAGATCAAAATTTGTAGACTTAAAGAACAAAATTCGTAACACCGGTAATTACATGGATACAAATTTATAATAATGCCATTACGAATATATAATATAGATATTAAAATTCAAACAATTCAATAAATAAGGGTTTTTGGATCGAAAATTGAATGGTTGTGATTACTTCTCATTTCTCATCAAATTTATTACTTCTCATGGGATCTCAACCCTAACATCTTAATGTAACAATAGTCTTAAATATATATTTAAAATTAGAAAAAAGTATCCGGTACAAACAATATATTTATGTAAAAAAATATAAACCAATGACAGCCTTTGATTTGGTCATTTGGACGGATGAGATTAAATCTCGTCATATGGTTGGTTTCTTGGCGACGAATTATAGGTCACTTTTGACGAACTATATTGTACTTTTGGTTTCTCGACGACGAATTATAATCCAGTTTTGACGAATTAAAATATGGTTTACGTATGATCTTTCGTCCTCAAAATCAATCAGTCAGTCATCAAGATTTAGCCATCTATATGAACTATAAAAGAATTCTCACTGAGTTCACTCTTACCTAAAGTTTCCATAATTTTCACCAAACCTCAGATCCAAGGAACTTTCATTGTTTGATAAATGACCATTGCAGATTTTAGAGCTTCCGTTTCGTCAACCTTGTTACCAAAATCTTATGGCAAAGCAGAAAACAGCAAATGGTGGAACAGGAAGAACTTGGAAGAAGCCGAAACTCTGATCCTTTTTGCTCTTCCTATGGTTATCACAAACGTTTCTTACTACTGCATCCCACTGGTATCGGTCATGTATGCTGGTCATGTTGGCCAGCTTGAACTCGCCGGAGCGCCCACACTTGCCAACTCCTGGGCTGTGGTCACTGGATTAGCATTCATGGTGCCATTATTATTCATTTCTTTATCTTTTATGCAATAATTGTGCTTGGTGCTTCTTCATTAGTAATTTAATATCTTCTTGCCTTTAATTAGGTCTGGCAATTAAATTAAGTTCAGCAATTCAGTCAATGTTGCTAAAGTTGAGCACTTAAGTAATTAACTACTTAGTTTTCCAAAGATTTGTTTCATGAACTGAATTCATTTTTGGTTGGATTCTTCGTCCAAGGTGCTTAGTTTTTGCTGCCGATCATGTGGGACGTGCCTCGATCGATGCAATCACGCCGTTCATATCCTTCGATTTTTGTAGTTATATATGCTGCAGTACAGCTATGTGATCACATGATATCGAAAATGGCATGTTCAATCTGGTGATGTTAAAACAAAACGAAACAAAACAAAAACTTTCAGGGTTTTGTTTTTATACTTCTTTTCCACATGTTGTTGTCAACGCTAGTTTTATGTTCACCACAGTTTGGACTTGGAACTTGTAATTAATTTTATTGATTGACGCTTCCTGGTCTGTAAATTTTTTTGATCCAGATTGGCCTCAGTGGAGCGCTTGAGACACTATGTGGACAAGGATATGGCGCAAGAATGTACAGAATGCTCGGGATATACCTTCAAGCATCATGCATAATTTCCTTAATCTTTGCTATATTGATATCCATATTATGGTTTTACACCGAACCCATTTTGGTTCTTTTGCACCAAAATTCCGAAATTGCAAAAGCAGCAGGTCTTTATTTAAAGCACTTGATACCAGGTATCTTTGCTTATGGCATTTTGCAGAACATTTTAAGGTTTCTTCAGACACAAAGCGTTGTCTTTCCCATGGTTGTCTGCTCCGTAATTCCGTTAGGAATTCATTGTGGCGTGGCGTATGTTCTCGTCTATTTCACATCTCTTGGTTTCAAGGGCGCCGCAGTGGCTGCATCGATATCTCTGTGGATTTCTGTGCTGATGTTGGGAACATACATGCTCCGTGCCAAGCAGTTTGAGCAGACGTGGCAAGGATTCTCGATTGAGTCTTTTCAACACATTGTATCCAATCTTAAACTGGCACTGCCGTCTGCTGCGATGGTCTGGTAATTTGGTTCTGAACTTGAGTCTTCTTTTTTTTTTCTCTTCTTTTGTAAAATTTTTAAATTTACAAAATGCTGAATTCCAAATATCGATCTTCAGCTTGGAATACTGGGCTTTCGAGATTTTGGTGTTCCTGGGTGGAATAATGTCAAATGCGGAACTAAGCACGTCGCTGGTCGCTATGTGGTAATTTCTCTGCTTTACTGAACAACCATGCATAATTCCAACTTCTACATGAAATCGTGACGAAATTTCCATGTCATGTAATTAGCGAGAATACGGAAACCATTGCCTTCATGCTTTTCTATGGCCTTGCCGCAGCCGCCAGGTGAGGGTTCAAAAACTATAATTTCCTTTTTTTTAGTAAGTACAATAAAAAAAGACTGATTAAATGCATTGCTTATAGTACAAGAGTATCGAATGAACTGGGAGCCGGTCACAAAGAAAGGGCAAATAGCGCAACTATTGTTGCCCTCCAGATCTCAGTCTCTCTTGGGATACTAGTTGTTATACTTCTAGCGGCAGGGCATAATATATGGGCAGGCTTCTTCAGTGACAGCTCTGAAATAATTAAAGCATTTGCTCTAATGATGCCTTTCCTTGTCATTTCAATTGTTTTGGATTCCATACTAGGAGTCATTTCAGGTAACTACTTTCAGTCTTTCATGATTTAAAAAATATCTACCTCCATTTTCATAATTTAAATTTACCTGAGAATCGTTTAAAAATTGGCAGGGGTGGCTCGAGGATGCGGCTGGCAAAAAATGGCAGTATGCATCAACCTAGCAGCATTTTACTTCATTGGTGTTCCAACATCTTGTTTACTAGGATTTACTTTCAAGCTTCAAGTGAAGGTATAAATAGTGTTCTTAGTTGTAGAGATATTCCTTTAGAACATTTAATTTGTTCATTAACGTCAGTCAACGGTGCTTATGGCAGGGCTTGTGGATGGGATTAATAACTGGCCTCATTTGCCAAACCAGTGCTCTGCTTCTTCTGACCAAATACGCGAAATGGGGAATGGTTGACGTAATTCAACACGATACTGTGGAACAGCCTTTGCTAGTCTAGTTAAAATCTCAGAAAGCATGTTGCTAAATTTAATAACTTAAGGTCTTTTCATGAGTGTAGACATATCAGAAGGTCATGTAATTGGCCAAAGCTCATGAAGAAAATAATTTTTGTTTTGGAACTGGCTCAGGCACTACAAATTTGGCATTTTATTTCGGCGAAATTATCCGGCGGCTATAAGGGGGAGACACTATCGCCGAAAAATCATTCAAGCGCTTTTCCGAGGAAGTTAAGGGGAAACTAATCTAGTTCAAAAATAAGAGGAGATAATAAGGCGGCAATACTGCAAATTAAATTTTGACAAACAGATGTCCTCCTTTGATTACGGCACTTTTTATGTGGATATTCGGCCAAATCCCTCATGTTCGCCGCTATTGCCCTGTACTTAATTACATTAATTTGAAATTTTATATTTGACCAAAATTCGCGTAGTCGTTAATAATTTTGCAACGACTATACTTATAATGGTAACATTGCAACGGTTATAATTTAAAATTAATATTTCGGGAGCATTCCGGTGGTATTCCGGGGATGCGTCGGAATTTCGCCTAAAAATGCCTCACAATATATAATAGTTTTGTTACTTATGAACAAAGTATGTGTCCGTTGGGAAGTTATCGTTTAATGTTTCCGAGGTAAGTTAGGCGTAGAGAAGGGGAACTGACCA
Source organism: Rhodiola kirilowii (assembly GCA_033675215.1). Lineage (NCBI taxonomy): Eukaryota > Viridiplantae > Streptophyta > Magnoliopsida > Saxifragales > Crassulaceae > Rhodiola > Rhodiola kirilowii. Next base: position 9,475,406 of record CM066197.1, on the reverse strand, counting down.
CTATTTCCACGAAAATTCGCCGTACTGTTTGACAATATTTAAAATCCGCCGTACCTTTATTCAAGCATATTTTCACACCGGATGTATAAAAAATAATGAGCATATTTTATGATTCATTATTATTTTTATTTTATGATTCATTATTTGTTGAACATTTCTTAAGATAAAAAGTTATTTTTTATTCAAGCAATTTTTACACCGTAAAAAATCAAAAATATCAATTAATTAACATAATTAAAACGAATTATAAGTTTAAAGATTTTCAATTTAAATGGCAATGATAATCTGTTTCAATTTCGAAATAATTATATATTTTTTATTTATTGGAAGTAAGGGAGGACTTGCGTTTTCCTTATTGAATCCAATCTCACTTCGACCGAGACCGACTCCGCCCTCCTCCAATCTCACTTCGACAACCCTCCTCCAACCCTCACTTCGACAACCCTCCTCCGCCCTCCTCGACCGACAACCCTCCTCCAATCTCACTTCGACCGACAACCCTCTTCCAGATCCGGATTCACCGTACACCGACTCCGCCCATCTCCACCTGTACATCACTTCGACCAACATCCGACTTCGACCGATATCCATGTGGTTCCTCTCCCGAAATCACAAGGTTTCATATTCGATACCCTGCTTCGACCCACTCACTCCCAAACGCTGAAGGTTAGATAACCGTCCGCTTGTAAGGGCGTTTGTAGATGTCTCTTGTTTGAAATATGTTTGCTTGTCCGAACAGATCCGTATTGTATTCGTCGGCCTTCCCCTGAGGTAGCCTGGATCTGACCGGAAAATCAGTCGGACAATCAGTTTTAGTTTGCTGTTTACTATGTTATTTGTATTTGGTTCATATTGCTAATAGGAAAACTAATTGTCAGTTTATTTTCTTCTAAGCTTTGAAGTTAAAATGCAATTTTTTTTTATATGCAGAATGAAATTTTAATTTTGTTTTTTGCTTATAAGGATTGGGAGTAGTAGTCTAACAAGTGGTTTCTGGCAAAAAAAAAAAAAGTTTCCAAGTGATTGATAGAGATATTAGTTTCGGTGACAACAACTTGCATTCAGTGTGTTATTAGAACTATCTGTGGTTTGGTGTACACTATTAACAGATAAGTCAATTTAGAGATTCAATCTTAAGTGCAATGTTGTGAGAGTTTGCAATATGTTTTTGTATTGGTTTACATAATGTGTGATTTCACTTAATATTGCAAGGCAAGGAAGAAGCAGAACTACAAACATGTGGACATGTGTGTTTGGACATGCGTGGTTACCGCTGAGCAGAGTATCTGGTAATTGAAGAGGCTTATTATTTTCAATTTGTCTATTAGTAAAGTGGATGATAATTGTTGTAACTGTTACAATTATCTTAGTCACAAATAAGTGTAATTCTATTGTATTTACAATCTAGTTATCTTGATAATGAGCTAGTTATCTTGTGTGTAGTTGCGTATTATATGGATTATGAAACACTTGATAATGAGCTGGTAATCATTTTGGTGACTTGTGATGTTTACTAGTGTTTCATGTTTCATATTGTTCTCTACACTTGTTTCGTATTCGCACCTTTCTTATCATTTTATTTTTTTGTATGCAACGGATTTTTAGTAATTATTTTGGATTCTTAAATGCAGGCAAAGTGTTGGCAATTAAAATGGATGGAAAAGATCTGATGAAGGAGCGCCCAGAGATGTTCTTTTTAATGGGAATTACTACATCTCTTAGTAGTAGAAAACATAAGAAGTTCATAATATTTTTATTGCATTTTTTGTATACATTTTTTAATTTATTGTATTTGTTGAAAACAATTCATTTTGTCAAATGAAAAACAGACTTTTCATTATTTAATTTCGTTTAATTTTAATAATTTAATTATATAAAATCAATCAAAATGAATATAATATGCAAAATAAAAAATTTAGTTTCCTCTTACGGTCCCCGAAATATCCCCTTAATTACATAAATTTATCTCCCTCTCAACATCCCCGGAAGACCCCCTAACTTTCAAAAATCAGATTTCCCACACTTTCGCCGAAACATCCCCTAAAGTTGAGGTTAATTTGCTGCCAACGGGATGTCCCAATCTTCCCCTAATCTGCCCCGAACTTTTCACCGAAATTTCGCCTAATTACAAATTGAGGGGCTCACTTTAGTGGCGAAGGAGGGTTTGCCTCAGTTTCGCCTGAATTTGGTAGTTTTTTAGCAGAATTAAGGGGAATGTAAGGGGAATTTTGTTCGCCGAAATTTCTGGCCAAATTTGTAGTGAGGTATTGTCTCCGTGACTATGGCTAAAAAAAGTGTAGCCTCATTGCTAACCAAAATTAATGTCTGGTCTTGTTGAAAGTAATTGTCGCATGTATCTTAGTTTTTCTATAGGGGAGCACTCGGTTGAGGCAAGGTTGTAAGAATGAGGCAAGTGAGGCATGATTTTGGTCATTGATCATATTGATCTAATGATTGAGATTTAAAGGTGTTGGTAGTGGGATTTTACTATTTGCTTTTTACTGTTGGTAGTGGGTTTTACTATTTGTCACGTGACGCGCCCACAATGCACGGGGGTTGATGGATAGATGAGATTGCGCCTCACGTTGACTCATTCTTAAGAGGCTTGCCTCATTTGAACGCTCCTCTTTCTATAGGTATGTTAACTTATATTAGATCGATTAATCCAATTCCGAGTTGAAATTCACTTGCAACTTTAAATAAACACAAGCAAGAAATTAGCTCTTGAATTTGAGATTCAAGCTGTACTATACTATTCATGCTACCTTTGATATAGATATGTTTAGTTTTACTTTAATGTAGGTGATGTTATGTTAGAAGATAATACCTGACTGAAAATTAAAAGTATAGGACGAGTGCCCTTAAAGATGTTTGATGGCAGTTTATAGGACCATTACTAATGTAGCTTGGGTAAACTTAAGATAAAATCTATTATCAGATACTAGATTTAATGTACAAAGTTGTCACATTTCAACTCATAATGGTATTAGGGAAATAATTACAAATGGTTAGGTCTTAACTTAAGGCTTTATCATGGGAGGCTTGTATCCCTGAAAACAATATATGAGGATGATTTCTACTTCGAGTCTAAAAGTGTGACCACCATTGTACCTCCAAGATTTTACTTTCACACGATGTTGATCATGACCACGGAGAGGCTCATGGGGACCAAGAAATATATCAGACACCTACTAATGATGAAGAGCAACCGTATGAGTGTCACTATTTATTAAAAAAATTGATCACAAATGACTGATTGAGCATGGGGTCCTTGAGTCATGTATTTGAGGTTTTATGTATGGAAAAGCGTTCAAATGATTTTTTTTTTCTTCGAGACTTTGGAATTTGACAGGTCGTCGTTGGTACCTGCAAATCTAAATTTATATTTTCCTTACTCTGAACTGTGGGTTAGTACAGTGGCAAGCAAGGGTCGAACCCTAGAGAGCTAGATGGTTACTACTTTGTTCTGTAAGAGATAGAAAGAAACAGTTGGGTGAGAGTAATTGATTAGGAAACAGTGCAATAAACGAAATAAGCTGACGTGTATCGATCAGAGAAGATATTCAGGCTAGGGTTCTTCAATTGTGACTTAGTTTATCCTTGATTTCTAGGTGTTTTATTCTTGCTTTCTTAAGTGTGGTTACTCCTGGTCTGGTTATAACCTAAGGTAGGACCGTTAAGTCACTACGCCACGATCTACTCCTGGTCAGGTTATAGACTTTTAATTCTAGCAAACCTAATACTCCTGGTCAGGTTATATTAGGTTTAGTGCATCTACTTATTTTAACGGGTCAGTATCAAATAAGCAGGATAAAGATAGTAAGTATTACTAGGTTAAGTTGTACCCTTTCGGATCTCCCCTTAACCTAATAATTCGAACTGATATAATTGCACAAGAACTAATAGAATGCAAGAACAATAATTAAGAACTGAATCTCAAAACATTCGTCACAATTATTCAAACCCTAGCCCGAATAACGGGTTTAGTTACGCATAGCCATGTAAATAATGCAAGAGTAATAAAAACGAAGTAACTTCACTATTCTGAGGAGAGAAGAAGAACCGGCCGTGGGACACGGCTGAGCTGGGCGGCGCACGTTGGAGCTAGGCGGAGGAGAGGAGGCGGGGCAACTAGGGCACACGGCCAAGAGAGGAGAAGACTCGAGTAGAGTATGAGGGATGATTATTTGGTCTTGTGAGCTCCTCTATTTATAAGGTTGAGAAAGACCTAGAATTGCCTAAATAATCCAAAAGATAATTTAGGCAATATTTCCATATCTTTCTTGCTTTATCTCCAAGCTACTCCTTTGCTTGATAATTAAGCCATCTTGAACCTTCCAGAATGTTCCAAAACCCTAGCTTGTATGTTGCCCTAATTTCACATTGCTTTTGGGCCGGACGAACTGGGCTGGACTCGACCGAAAATCACTGTTCACGCCGGAGTTACTGTTCATGTCGGAGTTACTGTTCACGGCCCTCCTTTGGGTCTGTTCTTCAACTGCAATGTTTCTGGCATGAAAATGCCGTCTTTTAAGCGCGATTCCTCCTAGAGCTTCCAAATCACCTGAAACACGAAACAACACTAAGAAGTAACTGTTCGTATAATAAAGTGCTGGAATTGGTGGGATTTTATGATTCGATTAGTCGTATAAATACGGCTCATCAGAATCCCAATCTTCACTTTCCAAAATGCATCATCTAGTCAATGTGGCGGTGACACGTGCTTCGTGTGCATATTCAAAGTTACATTTAATACAAAGTCAAAGTTACTAAATTTGACTTTGCGTTTAAAAACATATGACACATGCAGCTTTAAAGGTGCATCATAATTCGATGATGAAATTTTGATTCTAAAATTCTCGAATTTATAAAAGTTCTGAAACGAACGCTCTCCTTATGTATGTCCGCAAATTGCCTAACAAGTTATTGAGGACATCAATTTTTATGAAAATGCCATCTCAGTCGTCAGACAGAGTTATGAAACATAGAATTGAATAATCGTATTGTGGGATTTGTGAGCTGTCATGATAATGTTTTCTTCCCTACCTAAAATCGTCCTTCGAATACAGTAAATATAGTTTCAACAAGCACGTGTGTTCAAAATATTGTTTTTTTGTGTGTATTAAGGGCAGGGACCAACTAATTAGTTGAGATCTTGATTCATTTAGGAAAATATTATATCCTTTTATGAAGATAAAATTTATTATGAAAAGGGAAGGTCAGTCCTGTGTCCTGTCCTGTCACTGCGATTGTGTGAAAATAGTTTTTTTTAATAAATTTAAATTAAATTATAAATATTGAAAATAATAGTCCAATATGACAGAAAATTATTGTGGCTCTTTGACATACATTTTCCTAAAAAGATGTATTGTTCACCTACTAGATCCTGGAGAGGACCGACAAGAGCTTCCCTGGATAGAATAGCAATGAGCTAAACATCGCATCACAATGTAGAATTCCAACAGACTATGTTGTAGGGTGGGCAAAAATCGGTCCGAATTTAAAAATTATCCACATCGCACCGCAAAAGTGTGTTCGGTTAACCGCACCGTTTTTGGAAAAAACCAGTTTGTTAAAAACCGCACTGCAACCAAATAAAATGATGCGGAAGCGGATCTTTATTTCAGACCACTCATTTTAAACCGCACCGCATATATAATTAAATAATTGAAAATTATTACATATAAAAACAAAAACAAATAATAATTTCAAGCCCAATGAGTCAGTTTGTGAAGCTAAGAAAACAGAAGGATGTTGTTGAGATTAAGGATGAAGTACACAAGTACTTCAATGAACTATCTGAAGACCCTTCAAACAAGAATTTCAATCTTTTGGATTGGTGGAAGGAAAATGCATCAAGGTATCCTATTCTATCTAAAATTTCCAAGGACATATTTGCAGTTCCAGCTTCTACAGTTGCTTCAGAATCAGCTTTCAGTCTTGGATCAAGGGTGGTGGATCCATTTAGAGCTACATTAACTCTTAAGATGGTTGAGGGGTTGGTTTGTCTAAATGATTGGCTTAGGGGTGGATCATTTTCCATGTATAAAGAGCATACGAAAACAGAACTAGAACTCTATGCGTAGCTCTTGAAAAATTAGAATTAGAAACAGGTTCAAGAAAGCCATGAATGATCAGGTATTATTTCTATGTATTGTCAAGTTCATGTTTTTTTATCATCTGTCATAGTGTTTGACTTTATGTTTGCTTCATTGCATTTGGTAGTACATATTTCACTCTTATATTTAACTTGAGTGAAACTAGTATTTTACAGTAAGTAGTCATCTGAATACTAGTACATGTTGTTGGTTTCACTTGTTACTATTTTTCAAAGCTGATGTATTTCACATATTACTACTTTGCAGAGCTGGTGTATTTTAGTTATTACTATTCCTGTAATGAAGAAGCAAAGGAAGTCATGTAGTTAAATTGTACTCAGAGCTTATTCAGCTTGTGCTGTGTTGTATTTGATTATATGTGTGTGAGTTCTGTAATTAAGGTATGTGTTGTTTCATTTGGGTCGGGCACAGTCCAGTGTCAGGGTTCTTTTTCTTTTTTTAATGTATACTTTGAAAATCGGTTTTTAACCAAACCGCACTAAATAAAGTGGTACGGTGCATATTTGGTTTTAACTTTTCTAATGCGGTTTGCGGTTTGAAAATTTTACAAACTAGTTAATGTGGTGCGGTTACGGGTTTACCCTTAAATCGCACCAAACCACCCCGCACCCACCCCTACTATGTTGTATCTTTTACTATCACTAACACTCGAAAGAAAAGACTAACTTACTCAAAAAGATTTGAAAACGATTATAAATGCGGCACCACTCGAAAGGAAAGATTAGTCTTATATTTATAATAAGCCAACAAGTCATTATATACAAGTAGACATGACAAATATGATAACTACTTAAGATAGAAGATAAGCGCTCAAATAGATCCACCACTATTCCGTGCATCCATGGATTTCCATATGCAACATTGGATCAAATGATCCAAAAGCCCAAAATAGTTTAACTCTTTTGTCTTCTACCTAAAAAACAATAAGTGTAAAATCTAACATTCAATTTTTGAAGACGAGTCATAGTAAAGTCATGTCATGCTTCAGATTCATCGTGTTACCTCGACTTTAAGTCAAACATCTTCATCAAAGTTGTCAGACAATCATATATTAAACGAGTCATGCATTCAAACGGTCAATACACACGACTAGCAAGCGACTAATCACATGTTCTAAATAGTTCTATAGCAACATAATAAAGACATGAATAGTTACACAAAACATGCTCGCCATTCTCCTATGCTATCTAGGGATAGTCCACGGGCTCTTGGCGCAAAGCTCATTCTCAAGTGCCAAGGACTAGGCAATGACCCATAAGAGAAGAGGAATCTGGCTTAAGAATTTCTAAAAAATAGTACGAAAATCACCTCAAAATTTCAGTGCAAGCACGAGGATCATCCATTAGTTTTCTAATACATGAATTCTCAAGACAAGTCATGATTGCACGCAATGAAAAGGTGGAAATACACTACATCAAGCGAAAGGGGGCATCAATTTCTTTTTTTTTCATACACAAGGGGTGACTTTTCTCACTTTGCCCTTGGTATTATTTTTCTTTTTTTCTCTGAAAAAACAACTATGCTTATGGTCAATTTTTCACCCTCATTTGAAAATTCAGAACTTTGTTCTTGATTGGGAGCTTATTTTTCGCTCCTCTTTTGATTTTTTTTCTTCTAACTCCACACTTAGAACTTGACATAGTGTATGAGTAAAGGCGGGCTTATGCAAATCACAACAAGTATAGACAAACACATACTAGTACTAAGGTCACCTGAAAAAGAGATGAAATTTAAGTTTTTGACATTTTGTACCAGTATCTACTAATATCAAGTCTCAAACATGCTTCAAGAAATACGTAAAACATGTTATAGGCAAATGCTAGCAATGGTACTGATACGACAGAATACACACACGATTAAAACTATTTCTAGTCCTAGACTTTGAATCTAAAAGAATGACAATCAATCAAGGAGTATCGTAGAAAACGAGGAATTCAATCGCAATACATAGACATTTGAACATATGCAAGAGTGAATGTGTGACATGCGATGTATGTAACTATGTGCTATCCACTCCACACTTAAAAATGAGCTTAGTCCCTAAGCCAAGAAATAAAAGTATAAAATATAAGAAAAGACGCATAGAAACTTCCATCGCGTGTGATAGCATCATCGGACATAAATAAAAATCCTTTTTTTAAAATATTTTTTATGATGAGAGTTTATTATCGTGTGCAACAGCTAGGGGTGGCAAAATGGGCGAGTGGGCGGGTAACGGGCAGGTTGTAAACGGTTAGCGGGTTAAGCGGGTCAAACCCGTTAAAACCCGTTTAAGTTAGCGGGTTTAACGGGTGGGTTCTTAACGGGTAGCGGGTTAAGCGGGTTTACCCGGTTAACCCGTTTAGTCTGTTTAACCCGGTTACCCCGTTTATCCCGTTTAACCCGGTTAACCCGTTTAACCCGATTAAACCGTTTAGCCCGTTTAATATTTTTAGTCTAAAAAAATTATGTTTCAAATGAAATTTTGAATTCAGATTAGAGCTAACTCTCGTTTAATTTAAAACATGATTATATATGTTGCTGACTCTCTCCTATCCGTTTAGTATCATATCCTCATTTTTTTGTAAAAGTATATATGTTATTTACTGACTTGGGAAAAAAAATAAGTAAGGAAAAATGACATTTATCGTTTATGCTGCTGCACCGCAAGACACAGCTGTCAGAAATGAAAATAAATACTATTAAACCAATGCGTAAATAATAACAAAGAATTCACTTTTTTTGACAAATATGGAGAAGTATTCAATTCGTCCGGGATTTCTCCAAAAAAAATCGTGTATAATATACTTAAATATTAAAATATATTACTAACTTAAAATAATATAATATATTTGATAATATGATACCATAAAGAGAGAATTGTGTCCTACTCTAAAGATGTCGTAGGTATCTTCTCCATAAGACACCTTTAAGATAATCGTTTAACACGATCGATCTGTCATACGGTCGCCACATACTACGTTTATGTCCTGTTGCCTCCCTGAGGCTAAACCAACGAGGGCTTAGCAGCTTTCTGCCCTAGCGCCAACTCCGGCTAAGCGGGACTTATCAAGCATTTCCCGGGACCACCACAGGAGCACAACACCAAGACTAACGCAAGTAGGACCGTAATCACTCGATTTGTCAACCTTGCAGGTTGACTGTCCTAGTTATCATACAGTTTCTTTATCTAGGACGGGACCCACAAACGTATTACCAGTACTTGTAACACAGAGTCACCAGAGATTGTAATGACTGATTACAGCCAGTTGCTCAACAGTGATAGTAAATTGAAAGTTGTTCATCCTAAATCTGGGAAATTCTTAACTCATGCACTTCTGATCGGATTGTCGCATCCCAAATACGACGATAAAGTTTCATAAACGAAACTGTATATATCAAATTGCAATCATTAAACCGTCCAGATCTAGGATGAACTAGGTTCAGTAAACTACCACTGCCCTACTCGGGCGGTAATCCGCCATGAGTGAACAACCAACCTTACAATCCGGTTACCTAGTTACGTTTTCCTGACTTTTTAGTGAAGGGTCTTCGTTCTCATACAGGATAGATAGGAACATCGCCGAGGGAGTTTAAGGTTTAGACATCGATTTATCACATAACAAAAGTTTAGCCCATTAGGCTAAACATGAAAATAAAAATTTAAAAACTAAAAAATAAAGAAAAGAAAAAACGCTTACTCACGTGGTTGCACCAAGAATACTTCAACTCTTATTGATCTTCAAAGTATTTTACAGAAGAAAGAGAGGGAGAGAGAAGCTTGTTACTTTAGAGAGAAGGCAGAGGTATGCAAGTCTAAGAGAGAAGTCTTAGGTTTTTTTTTGCTCTCCTTCTCGTACACACGACATGCTATTATATAGCAAAAGAAAAGTACTAGTCCAAACATATAGGACCCAAACTACTATTCTATGAACAATGGAGATTCTCCATGTCTGGCACTATTCTGCCACGAAAATCAACGACGTGTGAAGGCCACTAGAGAGCTGGGACCTTTCATTCTTGTTTTTGGTTGATCTTTCTTCAGGCCTGATATGAAAGCCACTAGAGGGTTGGGACCTTTCATTTATGTGAAAGCCACTAAAGGAATGGGACCTTTCACATTTTGTTTTTAGCCTGGGAAGATTCTCCCAATTCCTCTTCTTGATTGAGAATTTTGTCTTCTAGTTGGGCATGCCGCGCATCTAGAAAGTCCTCCATTGTTGGTTCGACACCTTGGGCGTCTTGAAACATGTTTTGGACTGATGTTGCCATTGAAGCGTCGGTGTTATCCGAGGTGCGAGACATAGTCTCATCTTCGAATTTTAAAAAGTCCTTCTTCATATTTGAAATGTATGTTGCAAGCAACTCTTGTTTGCTGAGGGCTTGAGAGTCGGTTGAGAAACAATTTGCAAGGAAATTTCCTTGTTTTTCCTTTGCTGTTCTTCATAGATGGTCAGCCGATTGTCTATGAATGAGACGGTATCATGACCAATAATCTTCTTGGATGCTGGGTCAATTTTGAACATCTTGTCCCAACATTTTGAGAAGCTTTCCTTTTTGATGCAAGGGATCATATCTTCGGTATGATCGACAATTGGTGTCCATCATATGTAGGGGATGGAAAATTCCATGAAGAATAAAAGAGAATATAATTCTCCAATATTCAGGTTCTTGGCTTTATAATTTGCCACTTTTGGTGAAATTTTCACCCATTTAGAGAATTTCTCTCTGAAGTTATCTGGAAGAATTTCTTCCTTTGTTCCAAAATAATGCCACCAGATTATAAACCAGATGGGGATGTCAAATTTATAGACTTCCAAACAAATTTTTATAAACCAAGAGTGTTTATGAGCGGGATTCTCATGGAGGAGAACCCTTTCAAAAGCATCCTTGTAATCCCAGAAATTATATTTTGCTGGGTTAGCGTTATTTGCATAATAAAAATATTTGGTACTTTGGGGAGATAAACCCCAGTCCTGGAGGGATATTACCTTTTTGATGACAGCTTTGCTGTAGGTACGGATTATTGAGTTTCTGGGTGTGGAGTAAGTAATTTCCCAACCATTGTCCATGAGTATGTGTTCATAATACGTCCTATTTTTGTACATCGTGATAGGGAATGATTCTTCTCCCATGTATCTTTTCATTAGGGTCCATGGCTCATTGTTCCATTTGGAGTCCCTTTCCTCCAAAAGAAGTATTACTTCTTGTTTTTTATTTGGAATATAGGGGGTGAAATTTACCTCATTCTCCTCGATGGTCAATATGTTGGCATAAGATGGAGATGAAGTGCTTCCTTCAATTTGGGAAGCGGCATTTCGCTTCTTGTGCGCCAAGTATTCCTGGTACTCCTTGTCATGAGGCATATTAACCATTATTTTATTTCCAAATTGGGCCATGATTTCTGGCTTTTTGCCACGTCCTTTTTCGCCTTTATTAGAGGAGTAATTGTTACCTCCCCTGGAAGGAGGGTTATTTCCCTGCATTTTTGAACCTGTGGACTTACAAGATTTAATCGTGAAAATATTTAATTCATGTTTCATAAAATAAGGTTGATTCTCTTTAACAGTCATGTTGTCGTAAACATCATGCAAAACATCTGTTAAAGGTTCAGTAATGAATTTCAAAGAGATTTCTTTTTTATTAAAGGTTCCTTTAATGCCCATTTCATCAACCCTTATTAAAGGATAAATCTTTGTTAGAAAAGGTGGTCCAAGTATAACTTGATTTGTAACGTCTTTAGCCAACAGAAAACTAGTTCGTATACAAGTTTTGTCGATGTATACTTTAGCTTCAGGCAATTTGTATTTTATTGGAGATCATTTCCCCCCGCATGAGATAAAGTATGCGTTGTTTTGTAAAAATATTTTTTAGGGATTAATTCCTCCTGGATAACATTTAAATCTGCCCCACTATCAATGAGAGCGACAAACTCATTTGAGTAATCATTATTTATGAACAATGTAATGTTGACAAGCCATTTTTTAGCAATAAACATTTCTAAGTGGATAAGAAATGGTCATTATTAATTTTAAGATTTTGATTTGAAGGTATTTCTTCAAAATTATGATTAGAAGTCGTAACTTCTTTTCCTTTCTCAATTCTAGAAATCCTTTGGCCTAAGTAATTATTGTCTTCCTTAATATTTTGGATTTCTCTTTTGAGATTATTAATCTCTATGATTATATTACGTGTTGAAGTAGGATTTTCTACTTCCGTTTTTTGCCTAATCCGTCTATAGACTTCATCCATTAGATAAGGCTCAGGGTTACTTATTTCCCTGTTAATATTTTTCTTATTAGAACTAGACTGATTATTCAGTTTATCCATAATTTTTATTCTAGACTCTGGATCTTTTATATCCTCGAGTAATTCCATAGCAGATTTAAAACTTAGCATGTTAATTTCTAAGTCTTGAAATTGCGATTGCATTCTATATAATGCTTCTTCATTTTTAGAATTCTGATTGAGACAGGTTTGTCCTTGCTTGCAAAGAGCACAATCTGATTCTGAATCAGTACTCAAGGTTTCATTCCTTAAAACCTTTAAATCTTGACTAGTTGAAGAACGATCAGTTAATTCTGATCCAGAACTATCATTAAGAAGAATCTTTGATATAATGTCTTTTATTTTATCAGACTCTTCAAGATTATTAATCTTTTGTTTTACCCAACAATTTTTTGCAAAGTGGCCTCTCTTGCCACATTTATGACAAGTCATTGACTTCTTATCTTGCCATCTATTATATTTCTTAACGTTATTACGTTCTTCGGGTTCTTCTATATCCCCCAATTTCTTTTTAGAAAATATTTTCTTTTTATGATAAGGAGTATAATCCTTCTTATGTTTTCTAGGTTTCTTAGAAAACGATGTATCAATTGCAAACTGATCACAGAAATTACCTAATTGTGATTTGTCCGTAAAACTTTGTCGTTTAAGTTGCTGATTCAACTTAATTTCATTACACAAATTTATTCCTTCCTGAGTGCAAACTCCAATTAGTTTACCATAGGTATAATTCTCATAAGGAATAGAGGGATTATTTCCTCTATGAACATTCCTAATTCTTTCAACAAATTAATTAGGCAATCCATCAATAAATTTTGAATTCCAATGAGTGTTATTACACTCTGGTAATTCCATTACCCTACTTAAGAAAGTATCTTTATACCACCTAAAATCCGTAAGTGTTTTACACCTAAGGTTTTGTAGTAAAGTTCTGATACTTTCCTCATTAACGGAATATCTTCCTGTGAAGTGGTTGAGAATACTGACAACTAGAGTATAAACAACATCTTCAACAAAATTATTACCTTCAACTTTAACATGATTGAGAATTGTATTTTTCTCTTCTAAAGCGAGATAATTATCCCACCAGCCTTTTAATTGGCCTGAAAAGCCTGCTATAATCATATTTATCACTATTCTTATTTGTTTTACAAATTGTAGAATACATCAACATTCTATGCACCGTATTGTGAATTTGTTGATTTGCGTATCCATCTATATTCCATTCATAGATGTGTCCGCTACTAAAACAATTCATAATAACCTCATGATCAGTCGATAATATAGTGTAAATACTCAATAAGAATATCGAATACTTATGCTAATCACGGTTAATCAAAACAATTTGTAATGACTCGGGTGAACCCAAGGCCGAACCCAAAGGATAGGTGATTAAACTAATAATGCTATAGATTAAAGCTAGATTGTCTAAGGTTTTTGGGGGGAAATTTCCTCTTAAGAGGGTGATAGCCAAATTGTACTATCCAAAGGGAGATGTGAACGACGAAAGAGTTTAACAATCAATAAAGGATGACTAGGGATCTAATCCTCCACCTAAACAATTATTGTGACGGTAAACTAGGACACCATTGATGAAATCACATGCACATATTTAGAATCTAGCCATGTAACATTAATACTAAGTTCAACTCACACTTCAACTTAGCACAAAGAGGTTACACCTCGCATAACGCCTCACACTCACGCTCTATTGGCATTATAGAATCTAATTATCTAGTCTCACACTCACGCTTTATTGACTAGACAATCATACTCTTGTTAAGTTCAAGCCATTCTCATTAGGTTAAGAGTGTCATCCAACTAACACAAAATCCTAATGCTTCTTCATTTAGGTCATTTGAAATCATGCTCTTCAACGCAAGTTACTTCAAACACGAAATCAAGCAAAGTTTCTCATTGAGGCATTTTCACAAACACCTTATGGGCAACTCTAATCATTAAGTTCAAATGAAGAAAAATCATGTGCAAATCATTCATCAATAGCATCCATAATGTTTATAATGTCACAAACATGTTTAGGGGATTCATAGATCCCCAATCAAGGTCACTACTCACTCATAGTGAGGTTACAATAAAAAACAATCATGGATGAGCATAAAAACATGTAGAGAAGATTGGGTTTAGAAATCTAAAACCAAATTAGAGATTCAAGGATGTTGGTCTTCTTCTCCTTCCCTCAATCTCCTCAAATTTTGTGCTCAATCCTTCTCTAAATTCGTGCCAAAAGTCCTCCAAAAAGTCCCCCAAAAGTTTCTATTTATAGACAAAGTTAGGGTTTTCCGGAACTGTAGCTTCAGTCGGTCGACTGGCGGGAGAAGATTTTCCCAGTCGGTCGACTGGCATTGAAGTGCGCCTTGAAGAAGAGGTCTCTCAGTCGGTCGACTGGGAGGCGAGTCGACCGACTCGATTGAGGCGCTTGCAGGTCCATCTGGGAGTTGGGCAACTCGACCGACTCGAGGATCTCAGTCGGTCGACTCGAGCACTTGAACACTCTAAGCAATTTCTCAGTCGGTCGACTGGCTGGTCCAGTCGACCGACTCGATTGACGCGTTTTAGGGGGTCATCTGAACAGCTTGCGTCTCGACCGACTGGCGCAGGGGAGGTTTCCCAGTCGGTCGACTCGAGCACCTTCCAGTCCAAATTTGCTCAAATCTTCGAATTTTCTCCGAATTCTCGTGCTAAGGTCCTGAGCTCAATATGTGGATACTCCAAGCCTGAAATGCAAGGAAAATGGTCAAATGGGCTCGAAATAGCATCGGGAATGGATCAAAACTCTTCGTAAATGGGCATGTAGACGAGTCGAGAATTCGATTCATCAAAACACTCCACACTTAGAGTTTGATCGTCCCGAGCAAACAGTAAGAACAAGCCAAAGAGGAACAACGGGCAAACTTTATTTCTAACTACTCTAACACATATTTACAATCTAACTCCTTTTCGTAGGTGTGACGAATGCATTTAGCATATGCATTAAGCCTTTAAACCCCTAGGCTACCCTAGTGGACGAGTTATAGTCTCGTGAGAGTTTTCAGAAAAGGGAATACTCACAAATCCCAAGTGCACTTATCCCATGAGAAATGAATTCAAGAGTGTTCAACCAAAGCCATGATTTCTCAAAACATGTCCCTCACCCCACGCTAGGACTATCATCACAATACCATGAAAAGGACTTTCGAACCACTTGAGTACCATTAAGGTTGTGCATTCAAGGTCATCAATACTAGAGCTATCAATCGTCTCATCCAAATGTCTATTCATTTTCAAGGTAATACAATAGAAATTGAGCTTTTAGTTTGCACAAAGAAGTGTCAATCGCTTGCCTATGCTAGCTAGGGCTAGTCCACGGGTTTGCGACATGGAGCTCATTCCCAAGTTTTAGGCGCTCAAGCCGTAATCCATAAGGGAAGAGGAGTTCGACACGATAGTTCTTTACAAACAAGTCATAAACCAAATGAATACTCCCGTGCAAGCACATGGGTCGTCCAAGAGTCATTCCAACTAGCACACAATACAAATGATGCACCCGCACAAATGAATAATGATGGATGAACATAGAGTCAAGTTTTAAGTGCTTCTTATTTTCTCTTCTTTGTTTTTATTTATTTTCAAAACTGCTCTCACTCATCCTCGTCCTTTTGACGCGAGTCAAGCCGAGGGTCGCTCGTCTATTTTCCCGGCTACTTGGACTAGAGATTGGATGATGTGTGCCACCATCCCACCTAACCGCATAAGGACCGCAGAGGTGGAGCAGAAATTTTTTTTTTGAGACATCACACTTAAAACATGACAATATGTTCAAGAAGTGTATGGAATGTGCGGGGGACAAACATAAGCAAGGCACCGTGTTAGAGAACTCAAGTCACCAAGGAATAATCAAGAGATCTAGGTTTTTCACGAAGAATTTTTTAGAAGTGCTTGCTATAGCTTGATCCAAGGTATTTCAACGAAAATACTTAGAGAATTAGATAGACGAGAGATAGCAATGATATTGGTTTTCAAGAATACACATCCAATGGACTAGGTCGGTTCTAAGTTCAAAATCCAATAAATGTGGCAAATAGGCTAGATGTGATTTATAGGAATTGGAATTGATAGTCACAAGCCTATGTAGTTAAAACTCTCTCATGTAGGGATAAAGTGCAAAAGATGCAAGTGTCCATCAAAAAATGATATGCAAAGCATGCAATCATGTGAACTATGCGCACAAACCACTCCACACTTGACCCAAGCTTAGTCCCTAAGCGCAAAGAATCATAAAACAAAGGTAAAGGCGCATAGGAACTCCTCTCGTTTGAAGCACCGTTGACAAAATTCATGCGAGTGAGAAGTACCCTTTTGGTTGCAAATGAAGATAAGAAGGTGAATTTTGAACAAGAGAATAATATGTATGTGCACGTCCTGTAGAAAGAACAGCAAAAATGGTAAACACCTTCAATATCATATAAGGTGAAGCATACAACCAAAAGAAAGTAAAGGGCATGTCACTCAAAATGTCAAACATCATCCAACATTGCGCCAAAAGGCGGCTTATCATCTAAGTACATGATCAAGACAAAAAAAGTAAAGACAAAAAGTAGAACAGCATGCAGTACAAGCTCAAAATGTAGCCTCATCATCTCCTGGGTTGGACGCTCTGGCAGAGTCTCCAACACCTTCCTTGTTTGGAATCGTGGCACCAGTGTAGTGCGAACTCTCCCCTCGAATGGGATCCTCAAGCACAATCGTGCCCACAGTGAGTGGTGTGCTTGCCTCCTCGACTCTAGAAGCTGGCGTGGTAGGCAAGGGGGAGGTGCCACGAGGAATGGAAAACTCTGGAGCAGCTGGAGAAACAATAGGGCCTCCAGGACCTCTGACCATGGACATGACTGTAGCCCGGAGCCAATCCCACTCCTGGCGAGATCTCTGCGCCTCAGCTTTAACAAAATCATCAAGACGGGCCAAGCCACTCCTCAAATCGGCAATCTCAGCAGAAGTCCTCTGCCTCCACTCTGTCAGATCATCTGTGGCAGGGGGCGGTCTCTCCACAGCAACATCAACGGGAGGCAGGTCCTCAGGAAGGAGCGGCTCCTCAGGGAAAGGGGCATCAGGCTCGTCGGCTGGAGGAGGGGAATGGATAGGAGAGGCTGGAGGGGAAGGGGTGAGATAGGTGCTGCAATACAGCGGATACGCCCTCTTAAACACCCGCTTATGATACACGGCATTAGTCACAAGATCTGGCTTATGAGGCTTCGTGTCGACCTCCCAAGTCTTACCGTCCTTCTTGACGATAAGCATCTTCTTCATGGTCTTAAGAGTAAGAGTACTCTTGGAAGGCACGGGACAATCCTCGTGACCGAAGGTGAAGTTACACCTCAAGGCGATCATAGTAATCAGAGATCCACCTCCTAAAGCACGGTTCCTCGCACCCTTCTTCACAATGGCTTCAAAATGGGTGGCGAGGACAGCTAGCCAATCAATGACCTCCCCGTGATCAATAGAAAGCATAAGTCCCATATCGGGCATAGTAAATGATCTGGCCTTCGCCGTCCGAGTGTTTATCCCAATCGCAATGAGATGGTGGATAATCTTCCACACTGGGTCAGTGATCGCCGAAGAATTGTACGATGAGATAAACCACTCATTCCTCCCCGAAATCCTCTTACAAAACCGATACTGGTCATGCTCAGTGAATTTCCTGCAGGTAGCATCATGAGGAGGGAATCCAAGCCACTCACGGATCACACTCTCCTTAATCCGAAAATCTCGTCCTCCCAAAACAAATTCCCAATAAAATACATGCGCATCCCCCTCCCTCTCCTTCACCCACTCAAAAGAGCAAATAAACTCCTCCACTACCCTCGGGTAGGATCCCGGATCATCAGAAAATAAGAAGCGCAAGCCGCTATGCATAAGTCGTGAATGTACCTCATCAGCGACTGCACCATCAATGCGTCGGATGAGCCCCTTATCCGGATAAAGTGTGGGCATGGCTGTCTTCCCCTTCTTCCTGATCGTGGCAAGATGGGTCCGGTGGGTCTCCTTTCTGAACTCAAGGGGCACCGAGATAGGGTAAGGCGTGGGCTCGGGCAAGGGTCCCTCAAAAGGTCCTCCACGAGGCTCAACCGGGACAATAGCAGTGGATGGAGACGCCATAGCAATGGGTGAGGGTGCATCAGCTGGATGATAGGGAGGCAATGGCGGAGATGGAGCTCTAGGAATGGGAGGCACTGGGGCTCTCCTCTTCGGCGCCGGCTTCTTCGGTGGAGGCCCTTTCTTCTTGGGCGGAGGAGTGGGAGAAACTGGCGCGGCGTCTGATTCCTCATCTGAGGATGAGCTGGGGTCCGCAAGTGAAGCTCTGAGCTACTTCCTCTTGCGAGAGACGAGAGGCATGTCATCGTCCTCGGAACCATGGTACGCATCAATTTGATCATCAAACGAGGTCTCGTGAGCGACTTCCTTGCCCTTGGATGTGGATTGAGACGAAGCACGGGTACGAGGCATGGTGAAAATGAGGTTGAAACTGAAGATCAAACTGAGCAAAATCTCACTGAAACTCAATCCAGTCGGTCGACTGGTGCAGCAGGCAAATGTCAGTCGGTCGACTAGCGGACGAAATCTAGGGCAAATCGGGATTTTCGCCGGAGGGTTTGGCGGCTCAAATTGATGGAGGGGTTTTGTAGGCGAGGCTTCGGCGAGTCGTTTGAGAGGCTGGACGGAGGAAACGACCGGCTGACGGAGGAGATCGGACGGGATGAGCTTGTCCGATCGAAGTTGAGGAGTGAGAGATTGGTCGGCTGGTTCGGGCTGGGCTGGATGGCGGGGTGATGGCTAGTTGATGGCGAGGCTGAGGACGGTCGGAGGTGCGAAGGTGAGGTTGAGAGAGTGGTGGGAGTCGGAGTCGGGTGAAGATGTCGGGGAGTGTGGAGTGTGAGTCGAGCGAGGGGGGGGGGTTTGAAATGAGAAGGTTGGGTTTGTGATAAAAGAATCTCAGTCGGTCGACTGAGGTGCGAGTCGACCGACTCGATAGAAGCAGAAAACAGCCCAACTGAGAATGTGGCGAGTCGACCGACTGGAAAATCGGTCTCCTCCCAGTCGGTCGACTGGGGGCAAATCCCAACTTCAATGAATTTTTTTTCTTCTTTTTCGAACTTCCCAACTCCACACTTAGAATTTCAGACCGCATCGCAAAATAGCATCACACAATAATCATACAAATTCAATTCAAAACCAAAGAAAATTATTAGCATAAACATGCTTTTTAACCAAACGCAAACTAGGACCAAAGACTCCACACTCAATACATCACCATCACCAAGATAATTCATGCAAGCACAAAATTCACACCAAGCACACCAAATCATGCATTTTAGATCAAACAAACACCAGGTTCACATGCATAGTTCAAAGAGCACATGCCACTCATATATATAGAACGATTTTTGCATGAATGGACAACTCACAAACCGGGCTACCTCCCGTTAGGGCCTAGTTTAACGTCTTGGCAAGACCGAGCCGAGGCTTTGGTATGAAGAGAAGCACACTAAGAGAAGTCCCGAGCGGGATCCCTTCTCTAGCGGCGGTAGCACATAGGATTCAAGAGGGAGCTTCCAACGTGTTTTAGTCTTCGTGGTTGGCATGATAGATTTTGGCTCTTTGCCCATTTGCCTTGAACAAATTCCCTTGATTTCCAATTAGCTCTAGGTGGCCATCATCGAAAACTCTATGAATTTTGTACGGTCCAGACCACTTAGACTTGAACTTCCCGGGAAACAACTTGTACCTTGAGTTGAACACCAAAACATTATCTCCTTCCGAGAACTCCTTCTTTACAAGAAGTTTATCGTGCCACTTCCGAGTTCTCTCCTTATAAATCCTTGAACTTTCATAGGAGTCTAGCCTGATTTCTTCTAGCTCATTCAGTTGATGGAGTCTTTTCTCTCCTGAAGCTTTCCTGTCGAAGTTCAACTCTTGAATGGCCCACATGGCCTTGTACTCGAGCTCCACTGGAAGATGGCAAGATTTGCCATATACTAACCGGTAAGGCGACATACCAATCGGTGTCTTGAAGGCGGTTCTATATGCCCACAAGGCATCATCAAGCTTCAATGCCCAATCCTTCCTTGACTTACCAACTGTCTTTGTCAAAATATTCTTTATCTCTCGGTTTGATACTTCAACTTGACCATTTGCTTGGGGATGATATGGGGTGGAACACCTATGGAAAATCCCATATTTCTTAAGCATAGACTCAAATCCTCTTTCTTTGAAATGGGAGCCATTGTCGCTAATCACCGCCCTTGGCATTCCAAACCTTGGGAAGATAATTTTCTTGAACATCTTGATCACTACTTTAGCGTCACAAGAAGGGGAAGCGATCGCCTCAACCCATTTGGACACATAGTCCACCGCTACTAGAATGAAAGAGTTCCCTTGAGACGAAGGTAGGGGCCCCATGAAGTCCACTCCCCATACATCAAAAATCTCCACTTCTAAAATTCCCTTTTGAGGCATTTCATCCCTTCTAGCAATGTTTCCCGTCCTTTGACATTCGTTACAAGATTTGACGAATTCATACGTGTCCTTGAATATGTTGGGCCAATAAAATCCCGATTGAAGTACCTTAGATGTGGTCTTCGAAGTTGAACCATGCCCACCATAAGAAGAAGAATGACAACAAGCTATAATTCCTTTTGCGTCTTCCTTGGTGACACACTTTCTATATATCCCATCGGCGCATAGCTTGTACAAGAATGGATCATCCCAAAAGTACCTTGAAACGTCGTGCAAGAACTTCCTCCTTTGGTTATGATCGAGGTCATTCGGGAGAATGTCGCACGTCAAATAGTTCACATAATCCGCATACCATGGGGCATCATCATTTACACTTAGCAAATATTCTCCGAGAAAAGAGTCTCGTATAGGTGTTGAAAACCATGTTGTATCATAATGCTCAATTCTCGAGAGATGGTCCGCGACTACATTTTCGACCCCTTTCTTGTCTTTGATCTCAATATTGAATTCTTGCAAAAGAAGAACCCAACGAATAAGTCTTGGTTTTGCATCTTTCTTCGCCATCAAATACTTAATAGCCGCGTGATCCGTGTAGACGATCGTCTTGGACCCAACAAGGTATGGTCTAAATTTTTCAAAGGCATACACCACGGCTAGCAACTCCTTCACGGTTGTGGTGTAATTCGATTGAGCATTATCAAGCACCTTGCTCACATAGTAGACTACATGGAGTCTCTTATCCACTCTTTGTCCCAAGACGGCTCCAATAGCAAAGTCGCTTGCATCGCACATAAGCTCGAATGGAAGATCCCATTTAGGTGGTTGCACTATGGGTGCCGATACAAGAGCTTTCTTGAGCTTTTCAAATGCTTCTAAGCATCCTTCATCAAAGTCGAATTTCACATCATTGCATAGGAGATGAGTAAGCGGCTTGGCAATCTTTGAGAAGTCCTTAATAAATCTTCGGTAAAAACCGGCATGCCCTAGGAAACTTCTAACCCCTTTTTGATCTTTTGGTGGAGGGAGTTGCTCAATAACTTGGACTTTTGCTTTATCAACTTCCACACCCCGACTAGATACCAAATGCCCAAGCACAATTCCCTCTTGAACCATAAAATGGCACTTTTCCCAATTAAGCACCAAACCCGTTTCAATGCACCTAGCAAGAACATGAGAAAGATTAGTTAAGCAATCATCCAATGAAGTTCCATGGATAGAGAAGTCATCCATGAAAACTTCCATGCATTTCTCAATGTAGTCACTAAAGATAGACATCATGCATCTTTGAAACGTTCCCGGTGCATTGCATAACCCAAAGGGCATGCGTCTAAATGCAAAAGTTCCATAAGGACATATAAAAGTAGTCTTTCTTTGGTCTTCCGGCAAAATGGGAATTTGATGAAATCCACTATAACCATCTAGGAAACAAAAGTACTCATGTCCCGCAAGCCTTTCTAGCATTTGATCAATAAAAGGAATGGGAAAGTGATCTTTCTTAGTTGCTTTGTTCAATTTCCTATAATCAACGCACATCCTCCATCCATTTACGGTTCTAGTAGGGACCAACTCTCCCTTATTGTTTTGCACAACCGTAAGTCCTCCCTTTTTGGGGACAACATGGATGGGGCTTACCCATTCCAAATCCAGGACCGAATAAATGATTCCCGCGTCTCTTAGCTTAGTAATTTCTTTAAAAACCACTTCACTAAGATTAGGGTTCAATCTCCTTAGAAACTCCCTAGAAGGTTTTGCATTTTCATCCACATTTATCCTATGCATGCATAGCGAAGGGCTAATTCCATTTAGATCATCAATTGAGTACCCCAAAGCTTTTTTATTGTTTTTCAAGACATGCAAAAGTTTGGAGGTTTCATTCTCATTCAAGTTTGCACCAACAATGACCGGGTGCGTAGAATTAGATCCAAGAAACTCATACCTTAGATTTGAAGGTAGAGGTTTTAACTCTCCTTCGAATTCCTTACCTTTTGGCACTTGGTTTCCTTCACCTTGACAAGCATCAAACAATTTTTCTCCTTCGGCCCAAGACAAGTCACACATTCCTTCATCTTCCAAATCCATAAGTGAGGAAAAATGCATACTCGAATCATCTAAGTCCATGACTTCACTTTCAAAAGATGTTAGCTCAAGATTTTCACAAGATATATCAAGCAAATTGCATTCAAAAGACGAAATGGGAGTTTTCATGGCATTTTTCAGAAAAAATTTCAACTTTTCATCCCCTATCTTCAATTCAATAGACCCTTCACCACATCTAATGACCGCTTCAACGGTGTTAAGAAAAGGTCTACCAAGAATAACGGGCATTTCTTGCTCCACATCCATTTCTAGCACATAGAAGTCTACGGGGATGAAAAATTTCCCAACTTTGATAGGCACATCCCTTAGGACTCCATTAGGGACTCTAGAGCTCCTATCGGCTAATTTCAAAGAGATAGTGGTGGGGTGTAGCTCACCCATGTCAATTTTTTCGTACAATGAATATGGAATCAAAGAAATACTAGCCCCTAGATCACATAAAGCTCTATCAATTTCAATCTTTCCTAAAGAGATAGGAATAGAGAATGATCCTTGGTCTTGCATTTTTCTAGGCATGCGACTTTGCACAATTGCACTACATTCGGCATTTAAAGCTACCATGCTAGATTCTTCAATCACCCTACGGTTTGACACAATATCTTTCAAGAATTTAGCATAAGTAGGGTTTTGAGTGATTACCTCATGGAAGGGGAGTGTGACGTATAACTTCTTTAACATCTCCACGAACCTTTGAAAGTGAGCATCGAGCTTGCTTTTGTTCAGTCTTTGGGGGAAAGGCACCATGGGCACATATTTCCTCATTAGAGCCGGCTCTTCATGCTTTTTCTCCTCCTCGGTAGGAGTTTGAGGTTCCACTTCCGGATTTTCCTTGGCCATTTCTCCATCCACTTCCTTGCCTTTTAAGCTAGATTTCCCTTGAGGTGTAGGCAAAACTTTACCACTCTTCAATGTGATGGCCTCAACATGTTCTATGGAATTAACGTCCGGTTGAGAGGGAAGTTTCCCAATTTGCCTCAATGCTACGGCTTGTTGAGCACTCTCTTTAGAAAGTCTTTTGTTCTCGGCCGCTATTTCATCCATCATAGCCTCCAATTTTTTGGTGTTCTCAAGCATTTGTGCCATCATCTCCATCATAGGATTATCTTGAGAGTTAGAGGAAGAATTTCCTTGGTCATTTGTATTAGATTTGGCTTGATAGGGCCTTTGGTAGTTTCCTTGAGAATATTGAGAGGTTTGATTCGAGCCTTGGCCTTGATTCGAATAAGAATTCTGCCCTTGGTTTGAATATGAGTTTTGTCCTTGATTTTGATTAGAGCTAGAACCATACCCTTGCCTTGGATTATTCCCTTGATAATTGCTTTGATAATTTCCTTGCCCTTGAGGCCTTGAGGTGAAGTTAGAATCATTAGACATCCTCTTTTGCGGAGGCTCATAATTTCTAGTGGTAGGATTCGCATTTTGATTGTAGTTTCTTTGTTGGTTGACAAAATGCGCCTCCTCATAGCCATCATCATCTTCTTCATATTTCCCTTTGGGACAATTTTTGGTAGAGTGCCTTGTACTAGAACACAAGAAGCATGATTGGTGCGCCGAGACTCTTTCTTTTTCAGCTTTAGCCTTTGTTGCCTCAACGGAGTTCGCTTGACACACCATATTTTCTACTTTCTTTGTCAATTCGGCTATTTCGGCCCTCAATGCAGAATTTGAGGAGTCATCTCTTGACTTGGCCATCTTTTTGTGGTCTACCCCTTGGTATTTATCGGAATTTGAAGCTATTTTGTCCACAACCTTAAAACCTTGGTTAGCCGGTAACTCCATTATAGCGCCTCCACTAGCCGTGTCCATTTGATTCTTAGCCTCCTTACTCATCCCCAACTAGAAGTAACGCATTAGATCGGCCTTTCTAAAATTATGATGGGGGCACTCCCTCAAGTAGTGTTTAAACCGATCATAAGCTTGGTGGAAGAGCTCGTTGTCCCTTTGAGAGAATGTTAGAATAAAGTCCGTGAACTTATTGGTCCTAGAAGGAGGGTAGAACTTGTTCAGAAAAGCCGTGGCTAAATGGTCCCAAGTACTAAAAGTCCCCGGATCATGATTTTGTAGCCACTCCTTGGCATCTCCATATAGCGACGAAGGAAATAACTTCAAGTAGACATATTCAACGGGTGTATTCCTCGGCTTATAGGTCCGGCAATATTCTTGAAAGTTGGTTAGATGAGTGGAGGGGTTCCCGGCCCCTTGAAATTGATCATTGGTAACCATGTGCACTAGGGATGATTTCACATCGAAATCAAAAGCGTCTTCGTCGGGAGGCATAATAACCGAACCATTTCCCTCGAGGGTGGGAGTCATGTAATCTCCCACGGGCCTCTCATCCTCTTCCTCTTCGTCATATCTATAGTTTCTCTCTTCTCTACGAGGGACACGAGGATTCCGAAAGGGACGTCTATCCTCATCAATGTCATCTCTAGCGGGAGGGTCTTCTATTCCATCCCCATCAATTCGACGATCACGGTTATCCCTTTGAAGAACCGGGCGGTTCTCATTTTCATCTTCCATAATAAGTCCTTGTCTTTGATCTTGGATACCCGGTTGAGCAATAGGGGTAGAGGGTTCTTGCGAGGTCTACCTCTCCCTCTTCCTCTATTAGCGGTTGGGTGAGAAGTGTTAGAAGAAGAACCGATAGCCACGTGTTTCTTTCCTTGAAACCTCGCGTTCATTCAAGTGCCTGCGAGAACAAAAGAAATCCTTAGCAATGAGCGGCAAAAGAAATAAACACAATCAAGATCAACACAAGCAATGGTTACCAAGTAAGGAAAAGCAAACAAAACTAGATAATCTAATAGCACGATAGTTGATTAACCTATCCACGGCAACGGCGCCATTTGATCAGTCGATAATATAGTGTAAATACTCAATAAGAATATTGAATACTTATGCTAATCACGGTTAATCAAAACAATTTGTAATGACTCGGGTGAACCCAAGGTCGAACCCAAAGGATAGGTGATTAAACTAATAATGCTATAGATTAAAGCTAGATTGTCTAAGGTTTTTGGGGGGAAATTTCCTCTTAAGAGGGTGAAGCCAAATTGTACTATCCAAAGGGAGATGTGAACGACGAAAGAGTTTAACAATCAATAAAGGATGACTAGGGATCTAATCCTCCACCTAAACAATTATTGTGACGGTAAACTAGGACACCATTGATGAAATCACATGCACATATTTAGAATCTAGCCATGTAACATTAATACTAAGTTCAACTCACGCTTCAACTTAGCACAAAGAGGTTACACCTCGCATAACGCCTCACACTCACGCTCTATTGGCATTATAGAATCTAATTATCTAGTCTCACACTCACGCTTTATTGACTAGACAATCATACTCTTGTTAAGTTCAAGCCATTCTCATTAGGTTAAGAGTGTCATCCAACTAACACAAAATCCTAATGCTTCTTCATTTAGGTCATTTGAAATCATGCTCTTCAACGCAAGTTACTTCAAACACGAAATCAAGCAAAGTTTCTCATTGAGGCATTTTCACAAACACCTTATGGGCAACTCTAATCATTAAGTTCAAATGAAGAAAAATCATGTGCAAATCATTCATCAATAGCATCCATAATGTTTATAATGTCACAAACATGTTTAGGGGATTCATAGATCCCCAATCAAGGTCACTACTCACTCATAGTGAGGTTACAATCAAAAACAATCATGGATGAGCATAAAAACATGTAGAGAAGATTGGGTTTAGAAATCTAAAACCAAATTAGAGATTCAAGGATGTTGGTCTTCTTCTCCTTCCCTCAATCTCCTCAAATTTTGTGCTCAATCCTTCTCTAAATCCGTGCCAAAAGTCCTCCAAAAAGTCCCCCAAAAGTTTCTATTTATAGACAAAGTTAGGGTTTTCCGGAACTGTAGCTTCAGTCGGTCGACTGGCGGGAGAAGATTTTCCCAGTCGGTCGACTGGCATTGAAGTGCACCTTGAAGAAGAGGTCTCTCAGTCGGTCGACTGGGAGGCGATTCGACCGACTCGATTGAGGCGCTTGCAGGTCCATCTGGGAGTTGGGCAACTCGACCGACTCGAGGATCTCAGTCGGTCGACTCGAGCACTTGAACACTCTAAGCAATTTCTCAGTCGGTCGACTGGCTGGTCCAGTCGACCGACTCGATTGACGCGTTTTAGGGGGTCATCTGAACAGCTTGCGTCTCGACCGACTGGCGCAGGGGAGGTTTCCCAGTCGGTCGACTCGAGCACCTTCCAGTCCAAATTTGCTCAAATCTTCGAATTTTCTCCGAATTCTCGTGCTAAGGTCCTGAGCTCAATATGTGGATGCTCCAAGCCTGAAATGCAAGGAAAATGGTCAAATGGCATCGAAATAGCATCGGGAATGGATCAAAACTCTTCGTAAATGGGCATGTAGACGAGTCGAGAATTCGATTCATCACCTCATTGGATTCTTCAATCATAACATCTACAAGAGTAGGTCTAGGGTAATAATATTTTCCCGATGTTGGCTTATCTGCCCATTTATGTAATTTATTAATCTGATCTTGATAAACCAGCTTATGATTTGGTTCTTCTATAAGCCTGTCCCTAAGGTTTCTATCAAGAGTAGTTAATTTCATTCCTCTAAATTGGTTGCTTAGAAAATCTTCCAGCTCTTTCATAGGTTTTAATTTAAAACCTGAAATAACAGGAGGTGGCTGTAAACTGGGTGTAGCCGTTCCTATTATGGAAGTAGATGTTTCTACTGGTTTTTCAGTTATAACTGACTTAGATTTCATAATATCAATTAATTGTTCTACTCTATCTTTTGAGGAACTTATTTGTTCTCCTAGAACACTTAAATAAAGATTAGAGTAATTACTCTGTTTGATCATTATATTAATTTGTTGACATGTTGCAGGAAGAGTGTCATCTTCTAATATCTTAGCAAAAGCAACAAAATTATGATTAATACCATTTTTTCAATTTGAAAAGGATGATGGGGCGGATAAACCTAAGTAACATTCCTTCCCCCACTCAACTTATAATTTCTTTCTAATGTCGAAATATATTTCTCAACATAAATAGAAATAAACCAGGGAACAAAGTTTAAGATTTTATTCTTTTGTTCACATAGTTCATAAAATTCATTACTTAGAGTTTTTAACTTAGTTGAATCATAAGACTCAAAAAACCATTTTCTAAATGACTTCCAATTATCCGATTCAAATTCAATTTTAACAATTTTCCTTGCCTGTGAACCAGGACTAAAATCTATTGTTTTGTCAGACATTTACAAATGATAATCTTTTTCTGATTCGGTTATTTCCGGATCCTTCGTGTTTATTCCACTAACAATATTATTTCGATCAATAATAAGTCTTTCAATTCTTTCTGCATCCCTTATTTGAGATGTTGAAGCCCTAGAGGATTCAATTTGTTTTTCAATTTTAAAATCAAAAGGTGAAATATAATTTCTTATTGAACTTGATTTACTAAGCCTAGAACTAGGTCTAGAAGACGTAGAAGGTCTGCTTAAGTTATCAAATTCAAGGGTGATATTTCCTTCAGGAGATCGAATTAAATTAATTAAGTCATTTTGACTAATCGGCTGAGGTTGAACTACTTCTGCCAAAGTCCATTCAGAGGGGAACTTTATTTCCTCCCACTTAATCTTTCGCCTGGTCGAGATACTCGACTTGCTAAAGTTTGATTCAATTAAAACAGTTTCATTAATCTGTTTATCCATTATCCTACACTGGGATCAGTGTTGTGAAAACCAGACCGGATCGGCCGGTTTGACCGGTTGGACCAGGAACCGGTCCGGTTATGTAATCGGATTGGATATGCAATGAACCGGTCAAACTTGGTCAAACCCGGTCAAGAACCGGTCAAACTTGGTTAAACCCGGTCAAGACCCGGTCGGTTGAACCGGTTGACCCGGTGGGTTGACCCGATTGACCCAATTTTTTATTAAAACGTAATTTGATCGGTTTAATCGGTTCGATTTGGTTTGAAAAAATATATATTTAATTTGAGTTGGACAAGACTCGAACTTAGTCTTCCTCTATAATTATCCCCTCTCCTTCCACCAAGCTAAACATGATTCTTGTTTTATTATTTGTTTCAATAATGTATATTCATTTATCAAATCTATAAAATTTATTACTTACTATCAATTTAGCTAGAAATTCAATTAGTCTTAGAAATCCCTTATTGTTGTGACTTACAAATTAAGACTAACATTGTTATTGTTGTATTATTGATTTGTACTTTAGTAAATTCTAAATTTGTTATGGTATGTTATTGTAATCAGATCATAAACATGTAATATTTATTCAAGTCATAAATATGTCAATTATAATATCATATATAAGTGTATTATTTTATTATTATTAATTCGTGCGGGTCAAACCGGTTCGACCCGGTTGAACCATTGACCCATCGACCCAGTGACTTGACCGGTTCGATGACCGGTCCGATTTTAATAACACTGCTGGGGATTAAGAGTAAACAAAGGTTTATAATAAATCCTATAACAGATAGCTATTACTTCTGTTCCAGATTTATAATTATAACCATTAGTTTTAACGTTTAATGTTAAAGCATCCAAAATAATTGCAATAAAGCTAATTGCATATTTGGATATACATCAAAGTAGACCGGGCCATGGGCCAAACTGGTCTGAATAATTCCCATTAATGATTGTTTGTAATTTAGGTTCCTACCATCACGCAAAGCTGCAATAAAGCTTTCTGGTAAACCTTCAAGAGTTAACGGTTTAAAGGCAATTTGTACTAAACCGATATGTAAAAATTTATAAGAGTGCCTATAAAGAAGTAAATCACTTTCTTCAAGCAGTCTAATATTTAAACCTTCACAGTTCAGCGGAACTGTCTCTTCAGTTGTTTTAACAATTTGTTTGAGACCTATTTTCTCAAAAGTATCAAGTTTGTAGATTGAACTAGGTTCAATTTTTGGAATTGTCCATTTGTTAGGTGCTTCGAGATTTGTTGGAAGATCATATTCTTCTTTTAATTTTTTAAATCATTTTTCGATTATTAAAAAGGTTCAGATTTATTTCTAAACAAATTGTGTGACAACTCTCAATTGTCAACACATAAACTACCCCCACCGCGGCTCTGATACCATAAAGAGAGAATTGTGTTCTACTCTAAAGAGGTCGTAGGTATCTTCGCCATAAGATACCTTTAAGATAATCGTTTAAGACGATCGATCTGTCAAATGGTCGCCACTTACTACATTTGTGTCCTGTTGCCTCCATGAGGCTAAACCAACAAGGGCTTAGCAGCTTTCTGCCCTAGCGCCAAATTCGGCTAAGCGGGACTTATCAAGCCTTCCCCGGGACCACCACAGGAGCACAACAACAAGACTAACGCCAGTAGGACCGTAATCACTCGATTTATCAACCTTGCAGGTTGACTGTCCTTGTTATCATATAGTTTCTTTAGCTAGGACGGGACCCATAAACGTATTACCAGTATTTGTAACACAGAGTCACCAGAGGTTGTAAGGACTGATTATAGCCAGTTGCTCAACAGTGATAGTAAATTGAAAGTTGTTCATCCAAAATCTGGGAAATTCTTAACTCATGCACTTCTGATCTGATTGTCGCATCCCGAATACGACGATAAAGTTTCATAAACGAAACTGTACAGATCAAATTGCAATCATTAAACCGTCCAGATCTAGAATGAACTAATTCAGTAAACTACCATTGCCCTACTCGGGCGGTAATCCGCCATGAGTGAACAGCCGACCTTACAATCCGGTTACCTAGTTAGGTTTTTCTGACTTTTTAGTGAAGGGTCTTCGTTCTCGTACAGGATCGATAGGAACATTGCCAAGGGAGTTTAAGGTTCAGACATCGATTTATCACATAACAAAAGTTTAGCCCATTAGGCTAAACATGAAAATAAAAAATTTAAAAACTAAAAATAAAAATAAAGAAAAGAAAAAACGCTTACTCACGTGGTTGCACCAAGAATACTTCAACTCTTATTAATCTTCAAAGTATTTTACAGAACAAAGAGAGGGTGAGAGAAGCTTGTTGCTTTAGAGAAAAGGCAGAGGTAAGTAAGTCTAAGAGAGAAGCCTTAGGTTTTTTGCGCTCTCCTTCTCTTACACACGACATGCTAATATATAGCAAAAGAAAAGTACTGGTCCAAAACATATGGGACTCAAACTACTATTTTATAAACAGTGGAGATTCTCCATGTCTGGCACTATTATGCCACAAAAATCAACGACGTGTGAAGGCCACTAGAGAGCTGGGACCCTTCATTCTTATTTTTGGTTGATCTTTCTTCAGGCCTGATATGAAAGCCACTAGAGGGTTGTGACCTTTCATTTATGTGAAAGCCACTAAAGGAATGGGACCTTTCACATTTTGTTTTTAGCCTGGGAAGATTCTCCCAATTCCACTTCTTGATTGAGAAGTTTGTCTTCTAGTTGGGCATGCAGCGCATCTAGAAAGTCCTCCATTGTTGGTTCGACACCTTGGGCGTCTTGAAACATGTTTTGGCCTGATGTTTCCATTGAAGCGTCGGTGTTATCCGAGGTGCGAGACATAGTCTCATCTTCGAATTTTAAAAAGTCCTTCTTCATATTTGAAATGTATGCTGCAAGCAACTCTTGTTTGCTGAGAGCTTGAGAGTCGGAATTGACTTTTTGAGAAACAATTTGCAAGGAAAATTCCTTGTTTTTCCTTTGCTGTTCTTCATAGATGGTCAGCCGATTGTCTATGAATGAGACGGTATCATGATCAATAATCTTCTTGGTTGCTGGGTCAATTTTGAAAATCTTGTCCCAGCGTTTTGAGAAGCTTTCCTTTTTTATGCAAGGGATCATATCTTCGGTATGATTGACAATTGGTGTCCATCTCCATATGTAGGGGATGGAAAATTCCATGAAGAATAAAAGAGAATACAATTCTCCAATATTCAGGTTCTTGGCTTTATAATTTGCCACTTTTGGTGAAATTTTCACCCATTTAGAGAATTTCTCTCGAAAGTTATCATGAAGAATTTCTTCCTTTGTTCCAAATTATTGTCACCAGGTTATAAACCAAATGGGGATGTCAAATTTATAGACTTCCGAACAAATTTTTATAAACCAAGAGTGTTTATGAGCGGGATTCTCATGGAGGAGAACCCTTTCAAAAGCATCCTTGTAATCCCAGAAATTATATTTTACTGGGTTAGCGTTATTTGCATAATAAAAATCTTTGGTACTTTGGGGAGATAAACCCCAGTCCTGGAGGGATATTACCTTTTTGATGACAGCTTTGCTGTAGGTACGGATTATTGAGTTTCTGGGTGTGGAGTAAGTAATTTCCCAGCCATTGTCCATGAGGATGTGTTCATAATACGTCCTATTTTTGTACATCGTGGTAGGGAATGATTCTTCTCCCATGTATCTTTTCATTAGGGTCCATGGCTCATTGTTCCATCTGGAGTCCCTTTCCTCCAAAAGAAGTATTACTTCTTGTTTTTTATTTGGAATATAAGGGGTGAAATTTACCTCATTCTCCTCGTTGGTCAATATGTTGGCATAAGATGGAGATGAAGTGCTTCCTTCAATTTTGGAAGCGGCATTTCGCTTCTTGAGTGCCAAGTATTCCTGGTACTCCTTGTCATGAGGCGTATTAACCATTATTTTGTTTTCAAATTGGGCCATGATTTCTGGCTTTTTGTCACGTCCTATTTTCGCCTTTATTAGAGGAGGAATTTTTACCTCCCTTGGAAGGAGGGTTATTTCCCTGCATTTTCGAACCTGTGGACTTACAAGATTTATCGTGAGAACATTTAATTCATGTTTCATAAAATAAGGTTGATTCTCTTTAACAGTCATGTTGTCGTAAACATCATGCAAAACATCTGTTAAAGGTTCAGTAATGAATTTCAAAGAGATTTCTTTTTTATTAAAGGTTCCTATAATGCCCTTTTCATCAACCCTTATTAAAGGATAAATCTTTGTTAGAAAAGGTGTTCCAAGTATAACTTGATTTGTAACGTCTTTAGCCAACAGAAAACTAGTTCGTATACAAGTTTTGTCAATGTATACTTTAGCTTCAGGCAATTTGTATTTTATTTGGAGATCATTTCCCCCCGCACAAGATAAAGTATGCGTTGTTTTGTAAAAATATTTTTTGGGGAATAATTCCTCTTGTATAACATTTAAATCTGCCCCACTATCAATGAGAGCGACAAACTCATTTGAGTTATCATTATTTATGAACAATGTAATGTTGACAAGCCATTTTTGAGCAATAAACATTTCTAAAGTAGATAAGAAATGGTCATCATTAATTTAAGATTTTGATTTGAATGTATTTCTTCAAAATTATGATTGGAAGTCATAACTTCTTTTCCTTTCTCAATTCTAGAAATCCTTTGGCCTAAGTAAATATTGTCTTCCTTAATATTTTGGATTTCTCTTTTGAGATTATTAATCTCTATGATCAAATTATGAGTTGG
This sequence comes from Rhodiola kirilowii, assembly GCA_033675215.1. Taxonomy (NCBI): domain Eukaryota; kingdom Viridiplantae; phylum Streptophyta; class Magnoliopsida; order Saxifragales; family Crassulaceae; genus Rhodiola; species Rhodiola kirilowii. The sequence goes on along the minus strand of CM066197.1, from coordinate 9,441,955 downwards.
AGTATTATTTTCTACTTCCGTTTTTTGCTTAATTCGTCTATAGACTTCATCCATTAGATAAGGCTCAGGGTTAATTATTTCCCTTTTAATATTTTGTGAATTAGAACCAGACTGACTATTCAGTTTATCCATAATTTTTATTCTAGACTCTGGATCTTTTATATCCTCGAGTAATTCCATAGCAGATTTAAAACTTAGCATATTAATTTCTAAGTCTGGAAATTGTGATTGCATTCTATATAATGCTTCCTCATTTTTAGAATTCTGATTAAGACAGGGTTGTCCTTGCTTACAAGGAGCACAATCTAACTCTGAATCAGTACTCAAGGTTTCATTCCTTAAAACCTTTAAATCTTCACTAGTTGAAGAATGATCAGTTAATTCTGATCCAGAACTATCATTGAGAAGAATCTTTGATATAATGTCTTTTATTTTATTAGACTCTTCAAGATTATTAATCTTTTGTTTAACCCAACAATTTTTTGCAAAGTGGCCCTTTTCCCACATTTATGACAAGTCATTGACTTCCTATCTTGCCATCTATTATTTTTCTTAACGTAATTACGTTCTTCAGGTTCATCTATATCCCCCATTTTCTTCTTAGAAAATTTCTTCTTTTTATGATAAGGAGTGTAATCCTTCTTAGGTTTTCTAGCTTTATTAGAAAACGATGTATCAATTGCAAATTGATCACAGAAATTACCTAATTGTGATTTCTCCATAAAACTTTATCGTTTAAGTTGCTGATTCAACTTAATTTCATTACACAAATTTATTCCTTCCTGAGTGCAAACTCCAATTAGTTTACCATAGGTATAATTCTCATAAGGAATAGAGGGATTATTTCCTCTAAGAACATTCCTAATTTTTTCAGCAAATAAATTAGGCAATCCATCAATGAATTTTGACTTCCAATGAGTGCTATTACACTCTGGTAATTCCATTACCCGACTTAAGAAAGTATCTTTATACCACCTAAAATCCGTTAGTGTTTTACACCTAAGGTTCTGTAGTAAAGTCCTGATACTGTCTTCATTAACGGAATAACTTCATGTGAAGTGGTTGAGAATACTGACAACTAAAGTATAAACAACATCCTCAACAAAATTATTACCTTCAACTTTAACATGATTGAGAATTGTATTTTTCTCTTCTAAAGCAAGATAATTATCCCACCAGCCTTTTAATTGGACTGAAAAGCATGCTATAATCATATTAGCAGTGTTTTTATCACTATTGTTATTAGTTTTACAAATTATAGAATACATCAGCATTCTATGCACAGTATTATAAATTTGTTGATTTTTTGTATCCATCTATATTCCATTCATAGATGTGTCCGCTACTAAAGCAATTCATGATAACCTCATTGGATTCCTCAATCATAACATCTACAGGGGTAGGTCTAGGGTAATAATATTTTCCCATTGTTGGCTTATCTGCCCATAATTTATTAATCTGATCTTGATAAACCTGCTTATGATTCGGTTCCTCTATAAGCCTGTCCCTAAGGTTTCTATCAAGAGTAGTTAATTTCATTCCATTAAATTGATTGCTTAGAAAATCTTCTAGCTCTTTCATAGGTTTTAATTTAAAACCAGAAATAACAGGAGGTGGCTGTAAATTGGGTGTAGCCGTTCCTATTATGGAAGTAGATGTTTCTACTGGGTTTTCAGTTATAACTGACTTAGATTTCATAATATGAATTAATTGTTCTACTCTATTTTGTAAAGAACTTATTTGTTCTCCAAGAACACTTAAATAGAGGTTAGAGTAATTACTCTGTTTGATCATTATATTAATTTGTTGACATGTTGCAGGAAGAGTATCATCTTCTAATAACTTAGCAAAAGCAACAAAATTATGATTAATACCATTCTTTTCAATTTGAAAAGGTTGATGGGGCGGATAAACCCGAGTAACATTCCTTCCCCCACTCAACTTATAATTTCTTTCTAATGTCGAAATATATTTCTCAACATAAGTAGAAATAAACCAGGGAACAAAGTTTAAGATTTTATTCTTTTGTTCACACAGTTCATAAAATTCATTACTTAGAGTTTTTAATTCTGTTGAATCATAAGACTCAAAAAACCATTTTCTAAATGACTTCCAATTACCTGACTCAAATTCAATTTGAACAATTTTTCTTGCCTGTGAACCAGGACTGAAATCTATTGTTTTGTCAGACATTAAAAATCATAATCTTTTTCTGATTCGGTTATTTCCGGATCCTTAGTGTTTATTCCACTAACAATATTATTTTGATCAATAATAAGTCTTTCAATTCTTTCTGCATCCCTTATTTGAGATGTTGAAGCCCTAGAGGATTCAATCGGTTTTTCAATTTTAAAATCAAAAGGTGAAATATAATTTCTTATTGAACTTGATTTACTAAGCCTGGAACTAGGTCTGGAAGACGTAGAAGGTCTGCTTAAGTTATCAAATTCAAGGGTGATACTTCCTTCAGGAGATTGAATTAAATTGATTAAGTCATTTTGACTAATTGGCTGAGGTTGAACTACTTCTGCCAAAGTCCATTCAGAGGGGAACTCTATTTCCTCCCACTTAATCTTTCGCCTGGTCGAGATACTCGACTTACTAAAGTTTGATTCAATTAAAACAGTTTCATTAATCTGTTTATCCATTATCCTACACTGGCGATTAAGAGTAAACAGAGGTTTATAATAAATCCTATAACAGATAGCTATTACTTTCGTTCCAGATTTATAAATATAACCATTAGTTTTAACGTTTAACGTTAAAGCATCCAAAATATTAATATCAGACAAAGATAATTGCATATTTGGATACACATCAAAGTAGACCGGGCCATGGGCCAAACTGGTCTGAATAATTCCCATTAATGATTGTTTGTAATTAAGGTTCCTACCATCACGCAAAGTGACGGATGCACAGTCGTCGTGTGCAAAAGTCAAGAATACATTTATAAGTCCGCTACTCGCGACTTTACTACTGGGTAGCAAGTGGTAAGTAGGGGTCGAACCCAAGGGAATTAGGGGGATAGTTGTTCTTTGTACAGAAAGGGAGCGTGATTTTAGGTTGATTGAGGTTTTAGTGCTGAAAAGTAAGTGTCTTTTTGGTTGGTTTTGGTTTTTAATGCAGAAAAGTAAAGTACTGAAAATAAAAGGAGAAGACTTACAGCAAGTGGGATGCTTGAAGGATAAGTCTTGCGGAGAGTAAGCGGTTGATATTGCAGTTGATATTGAGACTGAAAGTAAAGTGCAGGTGATGTTTTAAGTTAAGGAAAGTATTCGGTTTTAGGGGCCTTGTATCATAGTCTGTTTATCATTGACCTCTAATGATCATACTATGTATTCAAAAGTGTATCAAGGCCATTCCAAGCACTTGATTTGCCACACTGTCTAGTCTATTCCAAGACATAGAGCACTTGTTCTATTTAGACTAATACCCCATTCCAAGGTATATTAGCCTTATGTGCATCCATTTGATCAATCATTCCCGATCAACCAAATGGTGTTTTAAAGAGGTCAAACTCCTCAGATAAGTTTTGCCATTCCAAGCATCCACTTATCCGAGTATGTTTACGAACCCCACAGAAGAGTTTTGCCATTCCAAGCATCCACTCAACCTTGGAAGTTCTAACCTAATATGTGGCACATAGAACAAGTTTGAACACATAGAGGCATTAAGAGTAGGGCCTAAAACATTTTATGACACAAGTACACCCCTTCAACCGAATGAAGGGTTTAGCTACGAATATCCATGGAACAGGACATCATAGCTAAATACTTAAAGGTTTTTGAAAGACAGTAAAGTAAAAGGAGAATACTCAAGAACCAACAGGAGTAAACTCAAGAACTACTAGAATACTCAAGAACCAACATGAGTATTATAGATTTAAAACAAGTGTTTACAAGAGTAGTGCCCAAAATCTAGAGAGAAGCTAGAGCTTTGTGATGGATGATGTTTTGAAATGAGGATGATGATACAAGGGAAGGGAAGTGTCTATTTATAGGCATGGGGGAGTGAGAGATGTGGAGGAGAAGCTAGCCACTTGGCATGGAATGGGAGGAGGAGCTCAAAGCCATCGGGTGATGTCATCACCTCCCAAAGCCGCCGGCCCATGTGGAGGAAGGGGAGAGGAGGAGGCTTAGCCGCCGCCCATGTGGCATGAGGGGAGAGGATGAGTGAGTTTGAGATCTTTTCCCCAAAAGCCATCGGTCCTTTCAGCTCCGGTCTGACTCTGGTTGCCCTCCGGTTGGACTTGTTTTGAGTGATTCCACGTCCGGTTCTTGAAAGTCAGAATTTGGTCGTGACCTGGAATGACTCGTAATTCATTTTCAGCTTTAAAAACTCCTCCTTAGCATGTATTCTCTCTAGACTTCAAAATACCCTGTAGATAAATATCGGAACTAACAATCAAAAGTTAAATAGACAAAGAGTCTAATTTGGTGGGTTTAACTGTGTTTATGATTCATACAATTATGGTCCATCACAAAGTTGCAATAAAGCTTTCTGGTAAACCTTCAAGAGTTAACGGTTTAAAGGCAATTTGTACTAAACCGTTATGTAAAAATTTATAAGAGTGCCTGTAAAGAAGTAAATCACTTTCTTCAAGCAGTCTAATATTTAATCCTTCAGATTTCAGCGGAACTGTCTCCTCAGTTGTTTTAACAATTTGTTTGAGACCTATTTTCTCAAAAGTACCAAGTTTGTAGATTGAACTATGTTCAATTTTTGGAATTGTCCATTTGTTAAGTGCTTCGAGATTTGTTGGAAGATCATATTCTTCTTTTAATTTGTTTTTAATCATTTTTCGATTATTAAAAAGTTTCAGATTCATTTCTAACCAAATTATGTGACAAATCTCAATCGTCAACACATAAACTACCCCCATCGCGGCTCGGATACCATAAAGAGAGAATTGTTTCCTACTCTAAAGAGGTCGTAGGTATCTTCGCCATAAGATACCTTTAAGATAATCGTTTAAGACGATCGATCTGTCAAACGTAGTAAGCGGGTTTTACCCGGATAACCTGTTTAGTAAACGGGTTATACGGGTTTCGGGTTTATTCAGGCTGTTAAGTTAACGGGCCGTTAATGGACGAATTTTTCACGGGCGATTAACGAACTAGTAGCGAGTAACGATTTAGATTGACACGTCTAGTCCCAGAGAATGCTGTTGCGGCAACAGCATTCTGTGGGACAACCAAATTCAAATTCAAATTTTGTGAAGCTTCTTGAACACGCACAACAAGTGGAGCATCGCTCTTCCGCTCATCTCCATTTTCGCGGCTGGCTGCATCGAAATTCAGTCTAATGGCGACGCCAACGAACGGCCTTCTCACCACTCCAATTAAAACTCCGTCAACCAGAATATCAGATCCGTCTCCAAGAAAAACGCCAATAGCAACCACAACCCCAACGCCAGCGCCAGCGCCAGCGCACTCGACTCGTCGTCATCCAGTCGCTTCGAGGCATACAACAAACTGCAATCCGTCGCTGTCGCCTTCGGCGAGAAGCTTCCCATTCCAGAGATTGTAGCCATCGGTGGACAGTCTGATGGAAAGAGTTCCTTGCTCGAAGCACTGCTAGGATTCCGATTCAATGTCCGCGAAGTCGAAATGGGAACTAGGAGGCCACTCATTTTGCAGATGGTTCACGATCCCACTGCTCTTGAACCTCGCTGCCGCTTTCAGGTTCCATTTCTATCAAATTATTCGTGTAGCTGGATTCTCAGCTTGATACATATTGATGTCAAACAAATGTGATAGGATGAAGATTCTGAGGAATATGGAAGTCCGGTTACACTGTCATCTGCTATCGCAGACACTATTAAATCCAGAACTGAAGCACTCTTGCAGAAAACCAAAACTGCCGTTTCTAAGAAGCCAATTGTCATGAGGGCAGAATACGCACACTGCCCTAACCTCACTATCATAGATACTCCAGGATTTGTTCTCAAGGTTTGTCCCTCGGTAGGAGTATTTTTTGTTCATAAATCATAAATCTTCTAAATTGAACTAATGACTTGATAAGTACATTATTAGGCAAAGAAAGGAGAACCAGAGAATACTCCAGAAGAGATTCTTTCAATGGTGAAATCCTTAGCTAGTCCTCCACATCGCATCATTTTGTTTCTTCAACAAAGTAGTGTTGAATGGTGCTCCTCTTTGTGGTTGGATGCTGTTCGTGAAGTTGACCCCAGTTTTAGGAGATCTATTATTGTTGTCTCCAAATTCGATAACAGATTGAAGGTAAGTGTTGTATGTGATGTAGGAAGAGCTAGTGGAATCTATAATGTATCTTTTTTTTTTAATTCACATCTCTTATTTGTGCAGGAATTCAGTGACAGATGGGAAGTCGACAGATATCTGAGTGCAAGTGATTATCTTGGAGAGCACACTCGTCCTTTCTTTGTCGCCCTTCCAAAAGATAAAAACACAGTATCTAATTATGAGTTTCGTAGGCAGATAGCACAAGTAGATACCGAAGTCTTGCAACATTTACAGGATGGTGTCAATGGTGGATTTGATGAAGAGACGTTTAGGTCACATATTGGCTTCAACTGTCTGCGAGAACATTTGGAGTCTGAGCTTCAAAAAAGATACAAAGAAGCCGCACCCGCCACTCTTGCTTTACTTGAGCAGCGCTGAAGTGAACGTGAAGTCACCATTGAGCTGAATAGAATAGATGGTAAGATACAGGCTACTTCTGATATTAGTCAGCTTTGAAAATCTGCAATGTTGTATGCGGCATCTATCAGCAATCACGTGGTGAGTAATTTGTTAATAATTTCATACTATAATTATATAGAGTTTGGATCAAGAGTCCAATTCCCGTGAGAAGCTCATTTCCCATGAGAAGCTCATTACCAATGAGAAATGAAAACAAATCCTGACCGTATAATTAGTGAAATCTGTGACTAAGATTAAACATATTATTCGTACAAAAATAGAATTAAAACCATTAATTATGGCTTTAAAGGGTAATATCGGGATCCTAATTGATTTAAGAAACTGTAATCGCGCAAAATTCGTCTAATCTAACCTAAACCATCGTTCTCACTCTACGATTTCGAAATCGCATCTCGGCTTCGCTCGGCGAAAAGCGACGATAGACGGGGACGACATACGACGACGACATACCTAATCGGTGAAAAATCGCACACACTCCAGACCTAAACGGCGAACGAAATCTGTGAGATCAATTCGGTGGTTGCGAACGAATTCGAAAATTGATATGTCGGCTTCTCTCAGCGACAAAGCGACGAACACTCCAGACCTAATCGACGAACGAAATCTGCAACGAACGAAATCTTCAAGAACTAATCGACGAACGAAATCTTCAAGAGGACGGCCATGGAAGACCGGAGGACCACTCAGCCAAACAAACGCACCAAATAGCTAGGGTTTGATAAGCGCTAGCTACGGTATAGATTCGTAGCATAATATGTAGCGCACATGCGTAGTATCATTATTCGTAGTGTTTGGATGGATCCAATATTAAATCGTAGCCTTCTGTATCATTATTTGTAGTGTTTGGATGGATTCAATATTTATTGTTAGTAGTCATATTGGATGGATCCTTCTTTATTTATTATTGTTAGTAGTCATATTGGATGGATTCATTATTGTTAGTAGTCATATTCAATATTTATTATTAGTAGTCTGTTATCCAAAAAAAAATTATTGTTAGTAGTCATATTTGTAGCCTTTATGCATCAAAACAATATGCTTTGTCATGCTTCTGGTGGGCGCAGGTCAGGAGGAATGGATATCCTGAGTTTACTAAGAGCAGAGATAAGAGGCAACTGAACAGGGACCTGAAGGGCCAAAGCCAAACAAATTTCATCAAGGCCATAAGAATAATTTTACCAATAAATCTCCCAGTATATAGCATCATATTTATGAACTCACCACATGCATTTCACCTTTTTCTCCAGGCAGGGGAGGACATGGTTTTGAACGTACACCATTCTCATTGACACTTACTGAGCAATGAAGGAGTGTATCTACTATATAACCACTACGTGAAGAAGATGAGCCTGGGGGCAATGTGCCAGATCCAGTGGATGGTTTTCTGATAACGTTGACTACCACCCCCCATCCCCAATCTGCAGGAGTGTATCTACTATATAACCACTACGTGATAAATTTATTGTTAGTAGTCATATTCGTAGCCTTCTGTATTATTATTCGTAGTGTTTGGATGGATCCAATATTTATTCGTAGCCTTCTGTATCATTATTCGTAGCCTTCTGTATCATTATTCGTAGTGTTTGGATGGATTCAATATTTATTCTTAGTAGTCATATTGGTTTAATATTGGTAGTTAATGATCATAATACATACAGTTCTTGTTTACAATTCGTAGCCTGAATGATAGTAAAATTTATATGATAGAAACTACAAATTCGTAGCTCATAATTGGTACATTCTATCATTATTCGTAATTTGACAACCATCATTCGTAGATGTACTATTATTCGTAATCTGACAACCATCATTCGTAGCAGTACATTGGATTTTGTAGGTCTTATTGTATGTGTCATATGTATTCTTCGTAATCTGATTATCATCATTCGTAGCTTTTGTTTCATAATTGGTACTTTTGGAGGTCCCATTATCGGTATACAATTTCCGATATGCATACATTATAATGAGTAGCGGTAAGACTATTTCACAAACCAGTGATGTACGCATCAAAACTATATATCTGTCAGGAGATTGGATGTGGTAAAACATTCAAATATGCATCAAAACTGGAGAAACATGAAGACTATCATTGTAAGTATTTTTAACCTTTTTGTTCTCTGTTGCATAATAAATTTGATAACAACTGCTTCCTATTCTATATTTTCAAATCATATCATTCCTTAGTCAGTGCCTTATACATTCTATAGCACCCTAGACAAGTACTATAATGTCTCAAATAGTATCGTTGCTTTCTGTCTTAGTTCCATATGGATGATGAGTAGTTATTGTAAATGTGATACGGCAACTTGAGATATTAATTTCTTGTTATTATATGCATTATCAAGTTCTTAACATTTACCTAAATATGAATCATGGTTAACTTGCAGGTTACAAGTTTGATGACAGGAAACCAGATTCCCCTAATTTGAGAATACACTTCGCAAACTTTCCCTTTCGGCTACCGTAGCACAACATTTTGTAGAGGTCATGGCACGGCAGTTGTGATTGCTCATATTCGAGGGATGACTATGTAGCCCACAGATATACAGACCAAGAGAGTCGATTTGTGGGCATGCTTTCCAAATCGCTCATGCACCAATGTTCTGAAGGACTTCGGTTACTCAAGTGTATCTTGGCTGTGATATCCAATGACATCAGTGATGACTATTTATATGCATCCATGACTCACTCATGTAAATCAAGTGATTTTTTTTTCAGGTTATGACAAATGCTTTATGTAAATATTCATAGTAAACATATAACCTCCAAGACCCAAGTGTGTACTTTGGTTATCCTGCGAATATTATGTACTTGGTATTTTTCATTTCAATGCAAAGTTATTATTTTTTTGTAGTATTACTTCATACAGGGTAATGAACATTGTACTGTAATGTTGTAGAAATCAAAACTATTATTGATTCTATTTTAGGTCTGCATCTTTTTAAACTATTATTCGTATCTCTTATGCATCATTCGTATTGTAATGAACATTCAGGTATCACAGGCACAAACGAATTATCATTTGAAAGCTACGAATAATATGCTACGAATATTGTATGTAATTGCTACGAATGTTGTATATAATTGCTACGAATATTGTATGTAATTGCTACGAATATTGTATATAATTGCTACAAATATTGTATGTAATTGCTACAAATATTGTATATAATTGCTACGAATATTGTAGAAATCAAAACTATTATTGATAATTTTTTAGGTCTGCATCTTTTTAAACTATTATTCGTATCTCTTATGCATCATTCGTATTGTAATGAACATTCAGGTATCACAGGCACAAACGAATTATCATTTGAAAGCTACGAATAATATGCTACGAATATTGTATGTAATTGCTACGAATATTGTATATAATTGCTACAAATATTGTATGTAATTGCTACGAATATTGTATGTAATTGCTACGAATATTGTATATAATTGCTAAAAATATTGTATATAATTGCTACGAATATTGTATATAATTGCTACGAATATTGTATGTAATTGCTACGAATATTGTATGTAATTGCTACGAATATTGTATGTAATTGCTACGAATATTGTATGTAATTGCTACGAATATTGTATATAATTGCTACGAATATTGTATATAATTGCTACGAATATTGTATATAATTGCTACGAATATTGTATGTAATTGCTACGAATATTGTATGATCATCATTTATAACATTACCATTCATACATACAGCTCAGACTCGACAATGTGGAGTGCAGCCTAAACAAGAAGGACATGATGATCCCATGTACTGAACAAAGAATAGAAAGTGACAGCAATCCCCCAATAGGATTTTTTTCAATCCACTACAAGTAATACAAGGAAAACAAACGTGAATGATTCATGATGTACTGACTGGTAAAGGTATTATGTTTAGCTGATAGCAAATGGTCGCATCAACAGAATGTAAGGTCCCCTTATTCCACTTCACTGAGGATGGGTACAATGAGTGGGTTCAGCTGTGCAAGGTATACTATAGCAAACTGTTGCGATTACCACCAGTGTAAGATGCAGCCTGGGAAGATAAAAACCATTTTAGTCTAATAACATAATATACTGAAAGTAAAACATCAACAACTTGTAGCACCTGTTCATGAGGTCCATGTAATCATATGGCGCATAAAAAAAATATTAAACTAAACAGTGCCATCCATATGTTACACAAAATGTAGGAAGACAAGTTTATTCCTTTGGCGTGCATACAATAAAATTTAGTCTTCAAGGTAATTGATTTGAATTCCAAGTTAAACATTAGATAACATGCTGAGAACATGGCTTCATGGCATTTCTACACACACATATCTGAAATATTAAGCTTAACTGGAGTAAATCCTACGCACTGAACAAAATATAACACTAAAAGGATTAAGGACTCCCCAAAATCCCTCTTCTTCCATTTTTACAACAAACTACAAAATAAAATAGCACTATAGAACTTGAAAAAGTGCAACAAGGATATTTCACATAAGGCCCAACGCCTGACAAAGTGACAATTTATACGCAAGCATCCAGCATGAGCACAATCAAATTTATAAATACCACCCTTAATTATCCGATACCATGACATACTTCTATTGTTTGATCAATGAACATGCCATCCAGCAAAACCGTATAAATCAACAGCCTGGATAAAACTCCATCCAACTCCCAGCCGTACAAAAATCCAACTTTCTCACAATCCTACCACACTAAAAACAACAACAAAAAAGAGCAAAATTTTACAACTCAAATGAAAAGGTCACATACAGATTAGCCGATGGTCCTTTATTGCAGCAGATTCTCACTGAAAGCGCCAGAATGACTCCAACCATCGCAAATATCAACGTAGTCACCACAAACCCCATCTTGATCAACCCTCCTCAAATTGATCCCAAACCCTTCCTATCAACAACAGTCCAAAATCAAAATCCAAACACTAAATCTGCAATTTGTGAACAATTGCTCACCTGTCGATTCTGAACTGGATCCGGTCCGAGGGCGATCCTCTCCTCTCCTCTCGAACAAAAACTCGCAATCGCTTCATCGCGGCGGACGAAGGGCGCGGTGGTGGAAGATGACAGAGAAGTTCGATTCGTGATTTTGCGGAGGAGAGAGAACATGAAGTGATTGAAAAAAAAGGAAATTCTGATTTATTCCGAAAATGCCTTTAAACTACAATTAGCAATTAATTAAATGCTAAATATATTGATTATTAACCTCCATTGGATCAGGGCGAAGTGAGTGACCCCAGTGGTTGGGCACTCCTCCGGTGACATTATGCTCCCGGGTTCAAGTCCCTGCTAACAGATACTAATTCTAACAATTAACCCCCTATCAAAAAAAAACATCCATTGGATCTTAGATCTAAGGGTCATGAAGACTTCTCATTTCTCACCGTAACATACACTTCGCATGTGATCTTTTCTCTTGGATCAAATACAAACCACTATTATAAATAAAAATTACAAATCCATAAAAAATTTGACACGTGTCAAAATTAACCAATCAAAATTCATCCGAACTTTCATCCCGTCGGGGTTCTTTTTGTAAATAAAAAAAACACACGTGGACTTATTTAAAAATATATAAAAGATAGGAGGGGTATAATTGTCCTAAAATTCTCTACAGTAAAATTCGACTTTCGCTACAGTACGTTTTTAAGTTGGATCATCATGCGTTAAGTCTGATCATTTAGAATAAATTTTGACTTTTACTGTAGCAATTTTGACTGTCGCTACAGTAATGATCAGACTTAAAAAAACAATGATCAGACTTAAACCAGTAATGACCAGACTTAAAAAAATAATGCTGAGACTTAAACCAATAATGATCAGACTTAAACAATTAATGACCTGACTTAAAAAAACAATGACCTGACTTAAAAAAATAATGATCACTTAAAAAAATAATGATGAGACTTAAACCAATAATGATCAGACTTAAAAACAATGATCAGACTTAAACCATTAATGACCAGACTTAAAAAACAATGATCAGCTTAAAAAAACAATGAACAGCCTAAAAATAATAATGAGCAGACTTAAACCATTAATGATCAGACTTAAACCATTAATGATCAGACTTAAACCATTAATGATCAGACTTACAAAGCAATTATCAGCCTTAAAAAACAATGATTAGACTTTAAAAAACATTGATCAGACTTTAAAAAAATAATGATCATTAAGTCTTTTAAGTCTGATCATTGCTGCTTTTTAAGTCTGATCATTTTCAAGTTTAAGTCTGATCATTAAGTCTTTTAAGTCTGATCATTGCTGTTTTTTAAGTCTGATCATTAAGTTTTTTAAGTCTGATAATTAAGTCTTTTAAGTCTGATCATTTTCAAGTTGAAGTCTGATCATTAAGTCTTTTAAGTCTGATCATTGCTGCTTTTTAAGTCTGATCATTAAGTTTTTTAAGTCTGATAAGTAAGTCTTTTAAGTTTGATCATTAAGTCTTTTAAGTCTGATCATTAAGTCTTTTAAGTCTGGTCATTGCTGCTTTTTAAGTCTGATCATTACCATTTTTAAGTCTGATCATTAAGTCTTTTAAGTCTGATCATTGTCTATTTTTAAGTCTGATCATTAAGTCTTTTAAGTCTGATCATTAAGATTTTTAAGTCTGATAATTAAGTCTTTTAAGTCTGATCATTAAGTTTTTTTAAGTCTGATCATTAAGTCTTATAAGAATGATTATTGTCTATTTTTAAGTCTGATCATTAAGTCTTATAAGAATGATTATTGTCTATTTTTAAGTCTGATCATTAAGTCTTTTAAGTCTGATCATTGCTGCCTTTTAAGTCTGATCATTTCCAAGTTTAAGTCTGATCATTTCTAAGTTTTAAGTCTGATCATTAAGTCTTTTAAGTCTGATCATTGCTGCTTTTTTAAGTCTGATCATTAAGTTTTTTAAGGCTGATAATTAAGTCTTTTAAGTCTGATCATTACGTCTTTTAAGTCTGATCATTAAGTCTTTTAAGTCTGATCATTAAGTCTTTTAAGTCTGTTTATTGTCTATTTTTAAGTCTGATCTTTAAGTCTGATCATTGTTGCTTTATAAGTCTCATCATTACCATTTTTAAGTCTGATCATTGTCTATTTTTAAGTCTGATCATTGTCTAATTTTAAGTCTGATCATTAAGTCTTTTAAGTCTGATCATTAAGTTTTTTAAGTCTGATAATTAAGTCTTTTAAGTCTGATCATTGCTGCTTTTTAAGTCTGATCATTAAGTTTTTTAAGTCTGAACATTAAGTCTTTTAAGTCTGATCATTAATTCTTTTAAGTCTGATTATTGTCTATTTTTAAGTCTGATCATTAAGTCTTTTAAGTCTGATCATTGCTGCTTTTTAAGTCTGATCATTGCTGCTTTTTAAGTCTGATCATTACCATTTTTAAGTATGATCATTACGTGTTTTAAGTCTGATCATTGTCTATTTTTTAGTCTGATCATTAAGTCTTTTAAGTCTGATCATTGCTGCTTTTTAAGTCTGATCATTACCATTTTTAAGTCTGATCATTGTCTATTTTTAAGTCTGATCATTAAGTTTTTTAAGTCTGATCATTAACAACTTTTGGACTAAATTGAAGATAACATTATTAGGTTTATACCCCTCCGTGTGGAATGACTATTATACCCCTCCGTGTTTTGTCCGGGATTTCGACTAAAATGGGACACGTGTCCGTTTAAGAATCGGTTTGTAGTTTTTATTTATAATTTGGTTTGTATCCGAACCGCACCCAATTATATAATATCGATTGTCATTTAACTTGGACATGTTACCTTGTGAACAATTTATCTAATTTATTATAAATCTTTGTAAAAGGGAACATTGATTGATGGAGCAGCTGATCCAGCACCAGAGCAATGGGGTAAAACTACAGAGGAGGAGCGTTCAGAGAGTGGCATTGGCAGTTGGCCAGGTGTTACTGCTAATGTAAGACCTCCAGCGTCGAGAGAAAAAGGTATTCATCTAGCAACGGCTTTCATGTGATGTATAGTCGTGTAAACTTATACTTACTGGATTCTCTGTTATAGGTTGCAAATGTATTACTTGCCCATGCTGGTAGAGGAGGATCGAGGGGTCTAACAGAGGCAGCAGCAGAAATTGCACGTGTCGCTGAACGTTCTTGGCTTGCTCCGCTTTTGGACACTGCCTGTGACAGATGTAGGAACTAACCGGAACAAGGCTGAGTCCGATCGTCGATGATCGGAGACGATCGGTGTTGGATTGCTCTGGTTAGGGTTTTCGAATTTGGGGAAGAAGCCAGGCGGGAAATTACTGTATTTCTTTTATTAATTAATTAAGGAATACAGAGGACTATATTTATACAATCCTGAATGTACAAAATACATCCCACACTATTGCTAAATACAGAACCTACCCTGAATAAATACAAAACCACCTTCAAGAATATAAGACTGACAATACCCCCTCAAGTTGGACTGTGTAAAAAATTGCTTACACCCAACTTGGAAACGAGATAGGTCAGTCGATCGGAAGTTAAGGGTTTTGTAAATAAGTCAGCCGGTTGATCGACAGTGCCGATGAAGGTCGGAAATATGAATCCAGTGTTCACATGATGATGGATGAAATGGCAGTCGATTTCAACGTGTTTTGTCCGTTCATAGAACACGGCAGAGGCGGAACCAGCATATGCTAGGGGTGACAAATGTCACCCCCATATTGGTGGAATTGTTTTTAATAGATAATATTATATATATATATGTTTTGAAAATTTTGATCAAACATGTATCTCCGGTCACTATTTTTGTGCGCTTAACCTCTGAATTTCATCTTGGAGTAAACATAAAAGTTATAGAACATTCAATTAGCTTTCTATCCATATAAAGAACATCTTTAACGGACACCGGATGACGCCTCTATGAGCTTTCAAATGTTGATTCGGACCTCCTCGATTTTGGCTAATTTCGATCAATCATCCATCTTTGGTGATTGTTTTTATCAGCTTTACAGTCAAATTTCATCTTTAAGTAAACATAAAAGTTGTAGAGCATTCAATTAGATTTCTATACATATATGGATCATCTTCAACAGATATCGAATGACACTTCTATGAGCTTTAGAAGATTGGCTCGGACCCCTCAATTTCGACAAATTTTAATTAATCATCTATCTTTAGTCGCTATTTTTATCGGCTTAACCTCTGAATTTCATCTTGACTTAAACATGAAAGTTATAGAACATTCAACTAGCTTTTGATCCATATGTAGATCATCTACAATGGACATCGGATGACATCTTTATGAGCTTCAGAAGGTTGGTTGATCATTAGCGGACCTTTTTGTTCAAAAAAAAAATTGGCGGCTCATTAGCGGACCTTTTTTTTCGGATCCAACCTATATTATTGTTGTTCGAAAAATAAATGTTGGGACCCCCTCGGACGAAGCTCAGGATCCCCCACTGATCCCGCTCGTCCGAGCACACGCCTCTCAACAAAGTCAGTCAAAAATTCGCTCGACCGAGCGATGATGAGCTCGCCCCTGCATACAATTTTTTTTCTGTCACCCCCAACCTCAAATGCTGGGTCCGCCCCTGGAACACGGGGTTCCGAGCGATGTGGATGGCGGCCTGATTGTCGCAATGGATGTTGACTGGGGTAGGCACTTGAACTTCCATATCAGCAAGAAGGCGAACGAGCCATAAGACTTCATTACAGGCACATGACGAACTAATTCTTTTTAGCCTCTAGAATAGTATCAATGAAGAGAGGATCGAATGTAGTGTCAAAACATTTATAATACCGGTAAAGTACCGGGTCGAACCAAGAGGAGCAAGCCAAGCACATGCACTATTTAAGATTGTGTTTCCATTCGGCTATTCTAAACAAAATGTATAAAGATGTATATTCTAAATCCTATGTGGCTAGTAATTAGGGATAAAAGATAAGTAAGAGGTGTTTCGAGAGGTTACTCCCCTCCTTGGCATTTTCCAATGATCACATACATGATATTCAAACATTTCATGATAGGCAAATAGTGTTGAACCTAGCTTAGACTAAGATAGATAAACTCTCGTTTGAATCCAATCCTAGTCAAGCCATCCTAGTTAGGACCTCACTCTCTCGAGTTATTGATTCACTCTATAGCACTATTATTCTTGGAATCTCTTCCTAAGGTAATAAATGCTATTGGCATTAAAGACTAGTTCACTTCAATCCCGTAGAAATGATCATATTCACTACGTCCAAATCATCACTAAGCTCTCTCGATACTTAGATCAAATTCTAAGACCAACATTGTCACTTAGGCATTTCGTCAAACACTTAGCAACATGTCATAAATGAAGAGCATAGAGAACATGAATTTGACACCATTAGATGAGATTAATTGATGATTCGCTTAATGACCAACTCCAATAATTCAAACATTCAATCCTAGGCAAGCGTCTATATCCTAAGGTTCACTCTCGTGCTTAAGATATAGATCATTTTCTCCATCCTAGAACTATTCCCTAGCTCTATCAAGTCATAGGTTCAAGTTTTTGTCCAAATTGTCACTTAGGCATTTTATCAAACACCTAGAGTGCATAACATTCATAATACAAGAGAAAATGAAATCAACAATCATCCATATGAATATCTATGTATCTATGTGATCAAAGAGTACTAAGGAGAGTCATAAGACCCTCAAAACACAAGATCACTACTCACACATCATGTAAGACAACATGGTGTGAGTAGGTTATGAAGTACACAACAAAGGGAATGTAGAAGTGTAAAGGAAAGAGGATGGTTAATCCTTGAACTCCCTTTTGATCTTCTCTTCTTCTCTTAGGTTGGATCTTTTGATGATTGATGACCTTGGTTGACCTCTTTTCTTGATCTTCTTCTCCCCCAAAACCTCCACACTTGGTCCAAAACCTTTGCTTTCTATTTATAGATTTGGCTGAAATCTGGGTGCAGAAATCTGAGTTTTTCACCAGTCGGTCAATTGGGCCAAGCTTGACTCCCAGTCGGTCGACTGGGATGTGCAAGATATGATGAGCTGCTGAGTTTCAATCGAGTCGGTCGACTGGACTTCTCAGTCGACCGACTAGGGCCTTTTTGGTGGTCTTTCCATCCAAATTTGGTCTTAGTGTAAACTACAAAGTTGTAGCCCTTTGAAATACCTTTCCAACAAGCTAAAGATCAGCCAAATCGGACACCGGATGCGCCCTAGGCGTCCAAAACAAGGTGCAAAGGTCAATATGCTCGGTATTGCCCCGAAACTCCTTGTTTTGCGCCGACTCCCATTTTTTCAACCAATCTTCATATATAGGCCTTGACCATGGGGAAAACTTGTTTTCTACCTGAAATGTAGAGATAGAGGTCAAATGACATCAAAATAACGTCAGAAATGATTCAAAACTATAGTGAAGAATGGCCATAAATGAGTCCAAAACTCGACTCATCAGCACCGGCCAGAGCGCATTATTCAGACTCTGCAGAAGACCTAGCAACGACAATTTTCTTCTTTGTTTTCCATGAAACAACCGAAGACCCGAGAAATATACAATGTCCATTGACTGATCTGCGAGTAGTAGGGCAACTGGCCCAGTCCACATCGCAATACGCTGTCAATTGAAGGGAAGAATTCGAATCAAAGAAGAGCCCCTGCGCAGGTGCCAATTTGATATAACGAAGGAGTCTGTGAGCGGCTCGCATGTGATCTTCGCTTAGACTTTGCATAAATTGGCTTAAGACATGGACCGGAAAGTCCAGGTCGGGTCTCGTTATAGTTAGATAAATCAAACGACCAATTAGACGTCGATATATAGAAGCATCTGGCAACATCGGGGCTGAAGAGATACCCAAACAATGTTTAGTTGACGCAGCGGGAAATCTCAAAAGGAATAGCAAGCGCTAAACCTTGGATAGAATCGAATTCACAAGCGTGAATTCGCACAAAAACTCTGGAATCCACCAAAAAAGGGATAAAACTCTGGAATCCACCAGAAAAGATAACCCTGGAATCCACCAGGAAAGCTTGGAATCCACCAAGAACGAAATAACTCTGGAATCCACCAGAGAAGATAAGTCTGGAATCCACCAGAAGAAAATAGCAGAAGCTAAAAGTTTTATTCAAATAAAAGTTGTGTTTCTGAAACCCTAAAGAGGGTTTAAATAGAAAAATACAAAACCCTAATTTATCAGCTGCTAAAAGATAATATTCAGCTGCTAAAGATAATTATCAGCAGCTAAAGATAATTATCAGCTGCTAAAAGATAATTATCAGCTGCTAAAAGATAATCATCAGCTGCTAAAGATAATGCTGCTAAAATCTAAAAACAAAGAAATAAAACTAAAATACTATTTTGGAGCCCTAAACGCTCCTACATCAGTCTCCTCCACTTTCAAAGAACTCGACCCGAGTTCTCTTCTAAATGTATGACCGCATCTGCCTTGAATGGACCATGCTTGTAAGGTTGTATCACATCATCACCTCCCTTAGTAGCAGACTTCTCTTCATCCCTATTATTGCCCACAGGATCCTCTTCGCCCGAACTTGAGTCCTCAACAATTACTGCACACACACGCTCTATACGAGGAACTTTGATTGGTGCTTCCCTCTGAGCTCTCTCCTCTCCACCATTCGAATTGCCTCTCGCCGCCACCTCTGCTAACTGGGTTGACATCTGTGTCGTTAAGGCAGCCATCTGTGTCGTCAAAGTAGTCAGGGCTGCGGCTATGTCCGCATGGACCCTCTCAAAATCTGCTCTGGGTACGGGTTGATCTTCCATCTGATCAAGTTAGAAGAGAACACGGAAAGACCTGCTTCTGATACCAACTGACGCAGCGGGAAATCTCAAAAGGAATAGCAAGCGCTAAACCTTGGATAGAATCGAATTCACAAGCGTGAAGTCGCACAAAAACTCTGGAATCCACCAAAAAAAGGGATAAAACTCTGGAATCCACCAGAAAGGATAACCCTGGAATCCACCAGGAAAGCTTGGAATCCACCAAGAACGAAATAACTCTGGAATCCACCAGAGAAGATAAGTCTGGAATCCACCAGAAGAAAATAGCAGAAGCTAAAAGTTTTATTCAAATAAAAGTTGTGTTTCTGAAACCCTAAAGAGGGTTTAAATAGAAAAATACAAAACCCTAATTTATCAGCTGCTAAAAGATAATATTCAGCTGCTAAAGATAATTATCAGTAGCTAAAGATAATTATCAGCTGCTAAAATATAATCATCAGCTGCTAAAGATAATGCTGCTAAAATCTAAAAACAAAGAAATAAAACTAAAATACTATTTTGGAGCCCTAAACGCTCCTACATCATTAGTTTCCATGGAAGTCTTCACTGGTTTGCAGTCTGTAAACTGATATTCATCAAGCATATCAAGGGCATACTTGCGCTGGTTGAGGAAAATTTCAGTTGCTGATCGAGTTGATCACTATTACTGTTACTTTGACCAATATTACCACTATTACTTTGTTCTTCTGCATCAAAGAATTCTGCACCATCATTATCAACTGAATTCTCAGAATGATTGCAAGAAGTAACTGTGGGATGAGAAAAACTAGTATCAACACCAGTAAAAACCATAGGCACAACTGAAGAAGAACTAACAGCAGTAGAAACTGGGTCCAGTGAGTTTCCTTGGAAAGGAAATATATCTTCACAAAAATGCACATTTCTGCTAATCAACACTTTGTGAGATGTAAGGCAATAAACTTTGTACGCCTTTTTCCCATAAGGGTATCCTAGAAACACACATGGGTAAGCTCTAGGATCCATTTTATCTCTGAATTTTGGTAGAGTATTCACATAGCACAAACAACCAAATACTCTCATATGATCCAAAGAAGGAATTAAGCCGAACAATACTTCAAAGGGAGTTTTACCTTCAAGTAAAGATGTAGGAGTCCTATTAATAATATAGGCAGCGGTGAGGACACAATCTCCCCAAAAGAGCTTAGGAATGTTGGCTTGAATCCTGAGTGCTCTTGCTACATCCATAATATGCCTATGCTTCCTCTCTACAATCCCATTTTGTTGGGGAGTGTAGGCGCAACTACTCTGATGGATGCAACCTTTCATACTCAGAAAAGCAGTCAAATTTGTGTTAAAGAACTCTCCTCCATTATCAGACCTTAGCACCTTGATTTTCTTCTCAAATTGAGTTTCAACCAAAGCAAAAATTGCAATAAGAGATCTGCTACCTCAAATTTTTTCCTCATCAAATAAACCCAAACTCCTCTAGATTTATCATCAACAATGGTAAGAAAATAATAAGCTCCACTCATAGTCTCAATAGGAAAAGGACCCCAAACATCACAGTGGATTAACTCAAAAATATCAGTAGATATGTGGATTAACTCAAACTACATTGCTTGGCCAAAGGGCATACTTCACAGTGCAAGCCTTGTGTCTTTGCATTCAAATGAGGAATGTACTTATACAATAATTTGTTCATCCTTTCAAGGTACATATGAGCCATTCTATGATGCCAAACTTGAGTAGATACCTTACTGCAGACAGCATAATTGACACTCTTATTGTTGCTGATGTCCTTTACTTGAAATAGACCTCCAACCATCTCACCAATCTCCAAAATGGTCCTCTTTGCTAAGTCCTGAATGATGCATTTGTCCTTAGTAAAGATGACAGTGTAAAGAGTATTTTTAACTAACTTGCTGACTGAAAGTAAGTTGTATTTGAACTCAGGAGCAAACATGACATCCAATAAAGCCAATCCAGGTCTTAACTGATATCTGCCAGCATGACTAGCCACAATAGTACTCCCATCAGGTAGACTAATATGGCACTTCTTTGGCAATTCATAGACATCTCTTAACAAGTTCTTGTCACAATTAAAATGTTCTGTAGCACCACTATCCACTATCCAACCGTGTTTTTCAAGTGAATGCAAGACAAGACTGCAAATACCTGCCATATGGCACTGTCCCTCTATTGAATCAGCAGTCCCCTGATGTTGTTGTTTGATCATGTTCCAAATCTGACTGTCAGCAGTAAAAGAGTTAGATGTACCAATAACAGAGGTAGAAGGAGTCTGGGAAGTGTTACCAATAGCCTTGGAACTAGTTTCACTGGAGTTACAGGTGACATTGTTTGCAGCATCCATCTTATTAGAACTCTTGCCTTTGTACAGCCTATGACCAGGAGGGTATCCATTCAATTTATAACAATGGTCCCTGGTGTGTCCATTGAGCTGACAATGAGTGCAGTAAGGCCTTTGCTTCACCTTCCCAGCAGAGTTCCCTCCAGACCTTTGAAACTTAGTTTGCTGCTTGTATGAGGGCTCTGGTTGAACATACATCGCAGAGGCTTCAATGCAAACTGCCTTGGCTATGCTCCTTTCAGATTCATTGCTGGAGACCATGTCATATGCTACATCTAAGCTTGGTATCTCCCTCAAAGCAATGATGTGTGTTCTAATGTGAGTAAAAGACTCATTGAGTCCCATAAGGAACTTGATGACTCTTCCTTCTTCTTTCTCTTGATCATAAAATGATTTTGTTTCCTGCCACTTGGAGCAATCATCAGCAATAGCACACATCCTACACTTCCTCATTGAATCTAATTCATGCCATAGGTTCACCAACTTCTCATGGTAGCTTGACACATCCATATCACCTTGCATCAGATTTGCAATCTCCTGCTGAAGAGAAAACTTCCTAGACACATTTGAACCTCCAAACTTCATGTGAAAACTCTTCCAAGCCACAGCCACATTTTCTGAATGAAGAATCTGTCCTGCTACATTCTTCTACACAGAGTTGAGGATCCAGGTCATTATCACGTTATTGAAACGTTTCCAACGAGCCTTCAACTTCGAATCAGTAGGCATCGGAATCTCTCCTTCACGAACTCTAACTTGTCACGCGCGGACAAAGCAATTTCCATAGCCTTACGCCATGGAACGAAATTCTGGCGTCCGGTCAAAACCTCACTAACCAAAGGATTTTCATGGATTTCATTTTTATTGACGAAAAACGCATCATCGGAGACATCTGGAGTGACGGTACTGGAACCGGAGATCAGAGGACTAGCCATTCCAGAGTTTTGCGAAGTAGTCATAGCTCAAAGTGAATGTAAGCAAAAACAACGAATCCACTTACAATCGAGTGCCACTTCGGCTCTGATACCATGTAGGAACTAACCGGAACAAGGCTGAGTCCGATCGTCGATGATCGGAGACGATCGGTGATGGATTTCTCTGGTTAGGGTTTTCGAATTTAAGGAATAAGCCAGGCGGGAAATTACTATATTTCTTGTATTAATTAATTAAGGAATACAGAGGATTGTATTTATACAATCCTGAATGTACAAAATACATCCCACACTATTGCTAAATACAGAACCTATCCAGAATAAATACAAAACCACCTTCAAGAATATAAGACTGACAATAACAGACTTGCTTTTGTTTTGGTAAACCTTTTTGATTTGGCCCTCGAGAGAATCCAGACTCGTGATTCAGAGAGTAAGAGTTCTGGTATTGTTTATTTAATGTTTTTCTCAAATCAACTTCTATTGCTCGTGTCTAACAAACTACAGACTCATCAATAACTTAACGTTCTTAAAGAAGTTACGTTACACGACAAGTTAAATTTATAGGATTTATTTGTTGCTAATGAGTCGTATTTATACGACTCGTCGAATCAATTAATCCCATTTATTTCGACACTTTATTATGCGAACAATTACTTTTTAGTATAGTTTTGCATTTCAGGTGTTTCGGAAGCTCTAGGAGGAAACACGCATAAAAGACGGCATTTCATGCCAAAAACATCACAATGGCAGATCGGACCTTTGGACGTTCGACGGAGTGCTGGGAATGAACCGCTAATCAGAAAAATACGAGTCACATGTTGTTGCATAGATAACTCAAATCTCTACAACTCTCTAGTTCACACCGAGAGCATCCGAGGTCGTTTAGATGGTCAAATCAAGAGTCGAAGTCGGGACTCAGTAGGGATCGCGTTTTGTAGAGACATTATCAGCAACGCTAATGTTAAAGGAAAACGCGCCACTAATGTTAACGGAAAACGCAGTATCTGATGTCAGCAACGCGTTTGATGATGTCAGCGAGTCCGGAAATTAGAAATTTCAGCCCAAAACAGACTTAGAAACCCAGTTTATTATAAATAAGAAGTTTGGGTTAGGGTTTCCATCATCTCATCACATAACGAAGACTGAGACAGCTCTGGAGAAGACGAAGAACGCGAAGCTTTCGGCGATACCGAGATTTTCTACTTCTTTTTCATCAAAAATATTTGTGTTTATTTCCATGACAATGAGTAGCTAAATTTCTCTTTCAGTTTAGGGTTTTGTATATTGTGAACACGTTTTGAGATTTTCGTTCTTAATGCAATTTTATATTTTGCTAGTTCTTATGCGCATTCTTACGAATTAAATTGTTAGGCTAAGTGGAAGCTTTGTCGCAAAGCTTAGTCGAGCAACTAATTCTTACCGTTAACATCTACTGGATACTTTGTCATAAAGGTAGATAATAACACCTAAGCTAAATAATACCTTTGTCGGATTATTTAGTTTAGGAAAGAACTAGAAGTCTAACACCTTTGTCGGGTTAGGTTGTGGCGTATCACCTTTATCGGGATACTTAGGTTGTTACCTTTGTCGGAACAACCACACTTTAAAATATAAGATTGATCATTAGATATCTATGATAAACGTGTCACAATAGAAACTCTAAGCTGAATGTTATCTCTTATTAGAAGTCTTCTGTTATTTTTTCTCATTTGCACTCTTAATTGCTCAAAACCCCCTTTTCTTTATTTTTTTCAGATACAACTTCAACAACCAGCTCTCTTGGTTTCGACTCTGCTTGCCGCTTTACTAGCTTTTAGCAGGAGAATATAAATTTAAATTTGACGCGTCACACGACGCGCGTCAAATTTTGGCGCCGTTGCCGGGGAGCTGCGCTTTGGTGAAGTTGTTTCATTTTTCATTTATATATATATATATATATTTTCTATTTTTTTATATCTTATTTAGTTATTCTTTGTGCCTTTTTACTTGCTACATAATGTCTCGTGCAGGTAGTCAAATCGGTGATAATATCAACAACAACCATGAGATCGACGAAGTTGGTAATGATCAAATGGAGCCATACGAGCCGACGATGTGGGAGTTGTCTGCCCCTAATTTTCAGAATATTCCTTGGTGCATCTATGAGAGGCCAGAACTAGCAGAGATAGAAATTAAGACTGCGGTAGTGCACTATCTATCAAAGTTCTCGGGTCGGCAAGGAGAATCAGCCGCCAGGCATCTGCAGGATTTCCACGGCATCTGCCACTCTCCGACCCTATGGAGCCACAGTGGAGAATTTTAAACTTAAGGCTTTTTATTTTTCTTTAACTGACATGGTTCGATCTTGGTTTCTGTCTCTTCCTTCAGGTAGCATCAGGACTTGAGACCAGATGCAGAAGTTCTTGGCTAAATACTACCCAGCTGCCAAGGCAATACACGTTCGTAGACAGCTGCAAGAGCTCAGGCAGGGGCCGAACGAGTCGATGTACGACTACCTAAAGAAGTTTAATGCCTTAGAGCAGAGCTGCTGCAACCTAGGACTTCCTGAGAAGTTGGTGATCGAGTGCTTGCTAGATGGTCTGAGGCCTCTCGACAGGATGCTGCTAGACGCCTCAGCTGGAGGGACCATCATGAATCTATCCCTAGCTGGAGTGTGAAAGATGATTGCAGAAGTGGCCGAGAATGCCAGGTTCAGAGAAGAGGCCAGCAGGCAGGAGGAGTTCACCAGAACCAGAAACATTGCTAAGGCTGAGACCCCACCAAATCAGATGACCGAGGAGATTAAACAGATGATGGATATGGTGCAGAAGCTCATGATGAATCAGGTGGTCAGGGTAAAGCCTTGCGAGTTTTGCGGTGCAACCTACCATAAGACCGATTCGTGCCCTAGTTTGCAGGACGAGGAACATGGACATATCAATGCAGTGGGGGCATTTCATAATTACAACAACCATGCACCCTAGCAGCCTCAACAGCAATACTATCATCCGACGTATCGCCAACAGCAAGGAGGCTACAATTAGCATTAGCAGAGAGGGCAGAATTAAAACCAGGCAGGCCCTAGCAACCAAAGTTCCAGCAAGTCTCTGGAGGATATAATAAAGGAGCTGGCAGCTAGCTGACGGAGCGCACTGCACTGTCGTTAAGGTGCAATGTTCTCTGTACAAATAAATTTATATTTTCCGCTATTCGCGACTACACTACTGGGTAGTAAGTGGTAAGTAGAGGTCGAACCCAAGGAAATTAGAGGGATACGTTGTTCTTTATACTGGCGGGGAACGTGTTTTAGGTTGATTGAGATTTTAGCGCGATTAACTAAGCTACTGTTTTTGGTTTTTTTGGTTTTGAGTGCGGAAAAGTAAATTACAGAAAATAAATACTGAAAATAAAGGAGTTAAGGGAAGAAGACTTACAGTGGGTGATGCGTGATTGCGATTCCTCCGGTAGATGAGCGGTTGATGGTTGTAGTTGATCGAGCAGTTTATAAAAGTAAATACAGGGGGGTTTTTTGTAATTCAAGGAAAAGTATTCGGTTTCAGGTACCTTGTATTATAACATGTTTATTAATAACCGTTAGTAACCTTTCTAAGTATTCACAGATGAATCGAGGCCCTTTCGCAGCGCAAGACTTGCAACATCGTTTAAAGCAACACTTATTCTACTTCAAACTAATTCCTCCTTTCGAAGTATCTTAGCCTTTTGTGCATCCACCTGATCTCTCAGTTACGATCGACCAAGTGGTGTTTTAGATAAGTCGAACTCCTCGATAAGCTTTGCTTGTTACAGCTTCCACTTACCGAGTATGATCACGAATCCCCACGGAAGAGCTTTGCTTGTTACAGCTTCCACTCAACCTTTGAAACTCTGACTATAAATGGCACATAGAACAAGTTTTTAATACAAAGAAATGAAACTAAAAGAAATTAAAACATTATATAATACAAGAAAATACCTTCGACCGAATGAGGAGTTTAGCTACGAATATCCATGGAAAAGGACATCATAACTAAATACTCGGGGGTTTTTGAAAACAGTAAGAGGGAAAGGGGTGGAATACTCAAGAACCAACAGGAGTATTCCCAATTTCCTACTGAATACTCAAGAACCAACAGGAGTATTCTCTAAAGTATAATACTCAAGAACAAACAGGAGTATTATTTCCAATCAGTATAATACTCAAGAACAAACAGAAGTATTATTTCATAAACCAAACTTACAAATAACACAAACTTAGAGAGAGAAGTGATTTTGATTTTTGGAAGATACAAATGAGGAGGAGGAGCTCTCCTTTTATAGGCTAAGGGGAGGAGAATGGAGGGTGGAGATGGTGGCATGTGGTGTTGCATCCAAGGGTGGAGGAGGAGGAGATGAAGATTTGGTGGAGGAGCCACCACATGGCAACTTCTCATGGTGGCACAAATAGCCGCCGGTTGTAGGTTCAAAATGGAGGGGAGTTTTCTCCCTTGGCCACCTCCTCCCAATAGCCACCGGTCATGGAGGAGAAGGGGGGTGTTTTGGCCACCCATGAGTCATCTTCTTCACCAAAGCCTCCGGTCACTTGGTCCATGGATGAGTTTTGACAGTTTTGTGCAGTCTTTTCACAAAACTGTCAATCCAATTTTGCTCCGGTCTGACTTGGTTGTTCCTCGGTTGAATTTGAATTGAGTAATTCAATGTCAGGATCTTGAGATTTCTTCGTTCAGCCTCTGATCTTGACCTTGGATTGACTCGTAATATCTTTTCAGCGTAAAATCCTCTCCTTAGCGTGTTTTCTCTCTAAGCGCCAAAAATACCTTGTAGAAATATATCGGGACTAACAATTAGAAGTTAGATAGACAAACAGTCTAATTTGGTGGGTTTTACTGTGTTTTTGATTCATATAATTATGGTCCATCAGATTACCCCACACTTTTAGTTGTTCGTCCCGAACAATGCTAGTAAAGGGCGGCACACTAAGTAAGTTTGTTGAAATATGAAAATTAGACTGTGGGACTCGATTTATCCTAATTCATGCATTGCTTACTTATTACCAAATTGAACTATATAAATAAATAGAAGAAACTTGATACTTGTACCTCCGTGCTGAGATGCAAATTATTCTGGATGTTTCGGGAGATAGCCCTTTTTAGGCTACTGGACTGCAACCTCGGGATCGTCTCGCACTATATGGTTTCCTTGTAGCTTTCTCTAGCACGTGATTCGGTTCGGGTTTCAATGGTTTGAGAACTTTGATTTTCTTTTGGCGAGGGACTGCTTTTGTAGTGAATTGGCCTTTGGCCTTTGATTTGACTCTTTGAGTACTTCACTTTTTGTTCGGTTAAAACCTTCACAATTTTGGGCCTTTGGCCTCTTGATTTGCTTCTTTGAGCTTTTTGCCTTTTTGTGGCTTGCTAGTCCATTTTCTCAAGCCTTTTTGGGAGGTCCAATCATCGCCCGCAAGCCTATGGAAATACCTCCCCGCTCCTCTCATCGTTGTTGTTTCGCGCGGGTCAAGATGAGGGTCGCTCATCTATTTTCTCGGCTACTTTGACTAGAGAGAGGACGGTCTGATTCCCATCCTCGCCTTTTTTTCTCTTTTTGCATAAACACTGCATGGCGGAGATGACTTCAATCTTCACAGAAACCCGAAGTGCAGCCTCCACTGACTTCGAAAACCATATAGTTTGATTCGATCCTTTGATTGCTTGCCAAGCCTCTCTAGGGCATTTCTATCAACTCCACATCCCTAGTTTATCTTAGCACAAAGGGACAAATGAGAAGTTACGTTCTAAGTTTTTAGACAGTCGAATTGTCACAAGGTAAATGCATGAATTTTAGATCTATCTTTTTCACATTCTTAAGTTCATATTTTCAAAAAGATAATATATAAAAAAGAAAAACATGTCATTTATTTATGTACACATGCGGATCTCACCCCACACTTTTGGATGAAGGCGTGCCTTTCAGCACTACTTAGTTCAAAAGCCATGCAAGCAGACAATTACGAGAAGGAAATGATATTAAGGAAAGGTAAGATCAGAACTCCCTTTTTGTGTCGAATGACATGGCATGAGGCTGGATAATCGAGGGAGTTCGGCTGGGGCCTTGAACTCTCAGCGCAGGCCCGGTAAATTCATGGAAGCTGCCTGGCTGATCCGATCGTGCTCCAAAAACCAATTCCTAAATAGTCAAATCATTCTATGCACCAAGTGGGTGAGAGCGACTTATTGATAAAAACTAAAAGATAGATGACGGGAGCGTCGGTTGCACTGTCGTTAGGGTGCAATGCGTCTCGTACAAATAAATTTATAATGTCCACTACTCGCGACTTAACTACTGGGTAGTAAGGGTAAGTAGGGGTCGAACCCAAGGGAATTAGGGGGATAGATTGTTCGTTACGGCTTACACGGTGCGTGATTTTAGGTCGAGTGTGGACTTACTGCTAATTACTAAACTACTGTTTTTGGGTTTTTTGGGTTTTTTGTGCGGAAAGTAAATACAGAAAATAAATACTGAAATTAAATACAGAAAATAAATACTGAAATTAAATACAGAAAATAAAGGAGTTGAGGGTTAGAAGACTTACAGTGGGTGATGCGTGATTGTTGATTCCTCCGGTATGTGAGTGGTTGGTGGTTGTGTTTGATTGAGCAGTTATACTAGGAAATTAAATACAGGGGGTGTTTGCAATTGAAAGAGCGTATTCGGTTTCAGGTATTCTTGTATTATCACATGTTTATTAGTTTAGTAAATCTTCTAAGTATTCAAACGATGAATCGAGGCTAGCGATAGCTCAAGACTTGCAACATCGGCTAAATCACACTTGTTCTATTTAGACTAGCGCCAGTACCAGTTAGGTACGCTAGTCTATGTGCATCCACCTGCTCTCCTGTTACGGTTTCCCATAATGGTTTTTTAAATATAGTCGACCTCTTTCAGATAGCTTTGTCTGTTACGACCTCCCCTATCCGGGTGTGATCACGAATATCTTAAGGAAGAGCTTACGAAGTTGGACCCCTAATGGTCACATTCCCAAAATCATTCACTCTACCTTAGAGACATTCTGACTTTTATATGGCACATAGAACAAGTATTGAATACTAAGAAAATAAACTAAGCTAATTAAACATTAAATAATACAAGATTATACCTTCCGCCGAATGAGGAGTTTAGCCTCGCCTGTCCATGGAGGAGGGCGCCTAGCCAAATATCGTAACTTTATTGATCCAAACCAACTTACAAAATATTACAAAATGTAGAGAGATAAGTGATTGTGTATGGAATGGTTTTGGATTTATGAAATGAGGAGGGGTGAGCCTCCTTTTATAGGAGAAATGGGAGGAAATGGAGGGCTAGGATTGATTTGATCCAAGGGTGGAGGATGAGGCTTGGATGAGCCAAGGAGGCGCCGCCACTTGGCGGCGGAGGAGTGGTGGAGGAGCATCCGCCGGTAGGTGGTTGTGGTGGAGGAGCAAATGGTGGTGGAAGCCACCTTCCAAGCAAGTCATCAAGTCATCCAAGGAGGAGAGAGGAGGAACATGTGGTGGAGGAGCCACCACATGGCGGCGGCGGATTGGTGGAGGAGAGCCGCCGGTCACCGGTCATCATGGAGGAGCACATGGTGGTGGAAGCCACCTCCAAGGCAAGTGGCCGGTTGTGGGTGGTGGTTTGTGGTGGTTCTCCTCCTTGGCCACCTCTTCTTCAAGTCAACAAGTCATCTTGCCCATATGTGAGTTTTGTACAGTTTTGCACTGTCTTTTCACAAAACTGTCAGTGTAATTTGGCACTGGGTTGACTTGATTCCATCTCTGCACAATTTGTGATGAGTGATTCATCGTCAGGATCCTTGATATTTCTTCAGTCGGCATATGATCTTGACCTTGAATCGACTCCTTATATCTTTTCTGTGCTAAAAGCCTCTCCTTAACGTGTTTTCACTTTAATCTCTAAAATGCCCTGTGGAAATATATCGGGACTAACAAGTGGATGTTAGACAGACAAACAGTCTAACTTGGGGGGTTTATCTATGTTTTTGATTCGTATAATTGTGGTCCATCAAATCACCCCCCACTTTTAGTTGTTCGTCCCGAACAATGCTTTATATGGGCGTCACTATGTAAGTTGGTTTGAAGTATGAAATTAAGTTTGCGGTACTCAATTTCTCCTAATTCATGCATTACTACTTATAGCCAATTTAAACTGTAAAAATAATTAGAAGTAACTTGATACGTGTACCTTCGTGCCGAGATGCGAATTATTCCGGATGTTTCGGGAGATAGCCCTTTTTAGGCTCCTGGACTACACCCTCGGGACCGTCACGCACTATATGGTTTTCTTGTAGCTTTCTCTAGCACGTGATTCGATTCGGGTTTCAGTGAGTTGAGCCTTTTTGATTTTCTTTTTCTACTTTGGCGAGGGACTAGCTTTTTTTGTAGTGATTCTGCCTCTGTCTTTTTGAGTGCTTCACTTTTGCTCGGTTAAAACCTTCACAATTTTTTGGGCCTTAGGCCTCTTTTGATTTTCTTCTTTGAGTTTTTTGCTCCTTTGTGACTTGCTAGTCCATTTTGTCAGCCTTCTTGGGAGGTCCAATCATCGCCCGCAAGCCTATGGAAATACCTCCCCTCTCCTCTCGTCTTCGTCGTTTCGCGCGGGTCAAGATGAGGGTCGCTCATTTATTTTCTCGGCTATTTTGACTAGAGAGAGGACGGTCTGATTCCCGTCCTCGCCTTTGCATAGATGCTTCCTGGCGGAGTTTGACTCAATTGTTCACTGAAAATCCGAAGTGCAGCCTCCACTGACTTCGAAAACCATATAGTTTGATTTGATCCTTTAAGTGCTTGCCAAGCCTCTCTAGGGCAATTTCTATCAACTCCACATCCCTAGGTTATCTCAACACAAAGGGACAAATGAAAAGTTACATTCTAAGTTTTTAAACAGTTTGCCTTTTCATAAGGTTGATGCATGAATCATGATCTATCTTTTTCACATTCTTAAGTTCATACTTTCAAAAAGATACTTTTTTTTAAAAGAAAAAACATGCATTGGTTCTCACCCCCCACTTTTGAACGAAGGCAAGCCTTAGTTCAAAAGTCATGCAAATATATATAGGAGAAGGAAATGACTTTAGGAAAAAAGAAGAGCAGAACTCCCTTTAAGGTGTCGAGTGATCGACATGGCATGAGGCTGGATAATCGAGGGAGTTCGGCTGGGGCCTTAAACTCTCAGCGCAGGCCCGGTAAATTCACGGAAGCTGCCTGGCTGATCTGATCCTTGCTCCGAAACTTAATTCCTACATGTAAGACATTTCTTCTGGACAAAAAGATGGGTGAGAGCGCTTATTGAAAATTAAAATGACAGAAAGTAAGATAGTGTCGGGTTACCTTCCGACTAGTGCACTTGTTTAACGTCGTTGGCTCGACAGTACCTTGTTCTGGATCATTGGTTGGGATCCCATGGGTGGCTTAGGTCGAATTTCTTGATTCCACCGACCTTGATTCTTGCGGTGAGTCTTCCTGATTTTTGAGCAGATGACTGGTTGGGGTCCCGTTCCCCTTGTACTGGTGGTGCCTCCTTCCAACGTCTCAGGGAAGGTGAGGGACCTTTTACTACCAACTTCTTGAACCGGGTTTTCTGGTGTTCAGGGCTGGCTTGTCCGGTTATGGCGTAACAATGCTCTATTGGAGAATTATTCTGCATAGGCCCTTTTCCCATCCTCTTTTCAGCCTCTTCTTTGATCACATGGTTTTCAGCGATTTGCCTATTGATCGAGGGGAAAAGTCGGGAAGCTTGCATCTTAAGGCTCGATTCTGCCTCGTCGTGTTTGTTTGTGATGCTAGCTGGGTATGGTTCTGGCAGCATGTTAGTGGTATTCTGGACTTTTTCTATTGCTGACACCTTATTGTTACTCCCGATACTTTCTATGTCTGACTCTTCAGATGGTTCAGGAGTTACTTCTGACGGCTCGGTAGTTTCTTCGTGATCAGCCTCAGGGTCAGCTTCTTCTGTTTGCATTTCTTCGTCAGTTTGGGATGTTCGTTCTGTGACTGCAGCCAGGCCAATTATAAGGTTCCACATGCTCGCAATGGTGAAGTTCTCGGCTGATCTTCTCATTGCTTCATTTACTCTTCCCAGCTCTTCGGATCTCATCCCACGAAGAAATTTTTGGAGAAGAACTTTCTTTGAGAATCCATGGTGCGGGCAGCTTGAGACGATGGCATCGTAGTTTATGTAGTATTCGCCCAAGGTCTCATCCCGGGATTGTTGAAGGTTCAGGATTTTCTCGCGGGTTTCTTGGCGTAAGGATGGTGGGGAGAATTGTCTTAGGAATGGTGCGCAGATGTCCACGAAACGTGCTGCACTACTAGCGGGTGATGTGTAATACCAAATTGTTGCGAAATCCGTTAGAGAGAATTTAAAGCATTTAAGCTTAAATTCCTCTAACGTTTCATTCTCAGGTTTTATGTGGCAGCAAACGTAGTGAAAGCTTCGACAGTGTAGTACTGGATCTTCTGCATCCGTTCCTTTGAACAGTGGAAGGTGCCGTGTTGTCCATGCATACGAGGGTGGTTGAGTCATGAGGTCATGTGAGGTGAAGAACAACTATCCGATGGCTAATTCCCCGGCAACGGCGCCAATTTGACGGGAGCGTCGGTTGCACTGTCGTTAGGGTGCAATGCGTCTCGTACAAATAAATTTATAATGACCACTACTCGCGACTTAACTACTGGGTAGTAAGGGTAAGTAGGGGTCGAACCCAAGGGAATTAGGGGGATAGATTGTTCGTTACGGCTTACACGGTGCGTGATTGAGTGTGGACTTACTGCTAATTACTAAACTACTGTTTTTGGGTTTTTTGGGTTTTTTGTGCGGAAAGTAAATACAGAAAATAAATACTGAAATTAAATACAGAAAATAAATACTGAAATTAAATACAGAAAATAAAGGAGTTGAGGGTTAGAAGACTTACAGTGGGTGATGCGTGATTGTTGATTCCTCCGGTATGTGAGTGGTTGGTGGTTGTGTTTGATTGAGCAGTTATACTAGGAAATTAAATACAGGGGGTGTTTGCAATTGAAAGAGCGTATTCGGTTTCAGGTATTCTTGTATTATCACATGTTTATTAGTTTAGTAAATCTTCTAAGTATTCAAACGATGAATCGAGGCTAGCGATAGCTCAAGACTTGCAACATCGGCTAAATCACACTTGTTCTATTTAGACTAGCGCCAGTACCAGTTAGGTACGCTAGTCTATGTGCATCCACCTGCTCTCCTGTTACGGTTTCCCATAATGGTTTTTTAAATATAGTCGACCTCTTTCAGATAGCTTTGTCTGTTACGACCTCCCTATCCGGGTGTGATCACGAATATCTTAAGGAAGAGCTTACGAAGTTGGACCCCTAATGGTCACATTCCCAAAATCGTTCACTCTACCTTAGAGACATTCTGACTTTTATATGGCACATAGAACAAGTATTGAATACTAAGAAAATAAACTAAGCTAATTAAACATTAAATAATACAAGATTATACCTTCCGCCGAATGAGGAGTTTAGCCTCGCCTGTCCATGGAGGAGGGCGCCTAGCCAAATATCGTAACTTTATTGATCCAAACCAACTTACAAAATATTACAAAATGTAGAGAGATAAGTGATTGTGTATGGAATGGTTTTGGATTTATGAAATGAGGAGGGGTGAGCCTCCTTTTATAGGAGAAATGGGAGGAAATGGAGGGCTAGGATTGATTTGATCCAAGGGTGGAGGATGAGGCTTGGATGAGCCAAGGAGGCGCCGCCACTTGGCGGCGGAGGAGTGGTGGAGGAGCAGCCGCCGGTAGGTGGTTGTGGTGGAGGAGCAAATGGTGGTGGAAGCCACCTTCCAAGCAAGTCATCAAGTCATCCAAGGAGGAGAGAGGAGGAACATGTGGTGGAGGAGCCACCACATGGCGGCGGCGGATTGGTGGAGGAGAGCCGCCGGTCACCGGTCATCATGGAGGAGCACATGGTGGTGGAAGCCACCTCCAAGGCAAGTGGCCGGTTGTGGGTGGTGGTTTGTGGTGGTTCTCCTCCTTGGCCACCTCTTCTTCAAGTCAACAAGTCATCTTGCCCATATGTGAGTTTTGTACAGTTTTGCACTATCTTTTCACAAAACTGTCAGTGTAATTTGGCACTGGGTTGACTTGATTCCATCTCTGCACAATTTGTGATGAGTGATTCATCGTCAGGATCCTTGATATTTCTTCAGTCGGCATATGATCTTGACCTTGAATCGACTCCTTATATCTTTTCTGTGCTAAAAGCCTCTCCTTAACGTGTTTTCACTTTAATCTCTAAAATGCCCTGTGGAAATATATCGTGACTAACAAGTGGATGTTAGACAGACAAACAGTCTAACTTGGGGGGTTTATCTGTGTTTTTGATTCGTATAATTGTGGTCCATCAATAGAAAATAAAAATAAAAAGACAGAAAGTAAGATAGTGTCGGGTTACCTCCCGACCAGTGCACTTGTTTAACGTCGTTGGCTCGACAGTACCTTATTCCTGGATCACTGGTTGGGGTCCCATGGGTGGCTTAGGTCGAATTTCGCCATTGTTCCTGTGTTGGTTTTCGCTTTGCCTTTTCTCGATTTCTTGCGAGATGATGTGCTTGGGTCCAGTTCCCCTTGTTCAGATGGTGTCTCCTTCCAACGTCTCTGAGAAGGTGAGGGACCTTTGACCACTAGCTTTTTGAACTGGGTTTTCTGGTGTTTAGGGCTGCCTTGTCCAGTCATGGCGAAAACATGCTCCATCGAGGAGTCGTTCTGCTCAGGCCCTTTTCCCATCCTCTTTTCAGCCTCTTCATGGATCACATAGTTTTTAGCGATTTGTCTATTGATCGAGGGGAAAATTCGGGAAGCTTGCATCTTGAGGCTCGGTTCTGCCTCGTCGTGTCTGTTTGTGAGGAACTGGTCATAGATGGTTTCGGCTGCTTGGGTGATGATAGCTGGGTATGGCATTGGCAGCATGTCGGTGGTATTCTGGACTTCTTCCATTGCTGACACTTCCTCGTTGCTCCCGATACTTTCTATATCCCAGTCTTCTGATGGCTCGGGAGTTTCTTCTGATGGATCGGGAGTTTCTTCTTCGTCTGTCTCTGGTCCAGCCTCTTCTATCTGCATGCATCCATCAGCTTGGGGCATTCATTTTGTGGCTGCGGCCAGGTTATCTATGAGGTTCCACATGTCTGCCAGGGAGAAGTTCCTGGCTGATCTCCGCATTGCTTCGTTAATCCTTGTGAGATCATCGGCCTTCATCCCACGAAGAAATTTTTGAAGCAGAATTTTCTTCGTGAATCCATGGTGCGGGCAGTTTGAGACGATGGTGTCAAAGCTCGTGTAGTATTCGTCCAAAGTCTCATCCCGGGATTGTTGCAGGCACATGATCTTCTCACGGGTTTGTTGTGGTAAGGATGGAGGGGAAAATTCTTTCAGAAATGGAACGCAGAGGTCCACAAAATGTACTGCATTGCTAGCGGTTGACGTGTAATACCAGATCGTTGCGAAATCAGTTAGAGATAATTTGAAGCATTTAAGCTTAAATTCCTCTAACATTTCATTTGCAGGTTTAATGAGGTGGCAGACGTGGTGAAAGTTTCGGCAGTGTTGTACTGGGTCTTCTCCATCCGTACCTCCGAACAGTGGCAGATGTCGTGTTGTCCATGCATATGAAGGGGGTTGCATCATGAGGACATGGGAGGGAAAGAACAACTAATCCGATGGCTAATTCCCCGGCAACGGCGCCAATTTGACGGAACGCACTGCACTGTCGTTAAGGTGCAATGTTCTCTGTACAAATAAATTTATATTTTCCGCTACTCGCGACTACACTACTGGGTAGTAAGTGGTAAGTAGGGGTCGAACCAAAGGGAATTAGAGGGATACGTTGTTCTTTATACTGGCGGGGAACGTGTTTTAGGTTGATTGAGATTTTAGCGCGATTAACTAAGCTACTGTTTTTGGTTTTTTTGGTTTTGAGTGCGGAAAAGTAAATTACAGAAAATAAATACTGAAAATAAAGGATTTAAGGGAAGAAGACTTACAGTGGGTGATGCGTGATTGCGATTCCTCCGGTAGATGAGCGGTTGATGGTTGTAGTTGATCGAGCAGTTTATAAAAGTAAATACAGGGGGGTTTTTTGTAATTCAAGGAAAAGTATTCGGTTTCAGGTACCTTGTATTATAACATGTTTATTAATAACCGTTAGTAACCTTTCTAAGTATTCAAAGATGAATCGAGGCCCTTTCGCAGCGCAAGACTTGCAACATCGTTTAAAGCAACACTTATTCTACTTCAGACTAATTCCTCCTTTCGAAGTATCTTAGCCTTTTGTGCATCCACCTGATCTCTCAGTTACGATCGACCAAGTGGTGTTTTAGATAAGTCGAACTCCTCGATAAGCTTTGCTTGTTACAGCTTCCACTTACCGAGTATGATCACGAATCTCCACGGAAGAGCTTTGCTTGTTACAGCTTCCACTCAACCTTGGAAACTCTGACTATAAATGGCACATAGAACAAGTTTTTAATACAAAGAAATGAAACTAAAAGAAATTAAAACATTATATAATACAAGAAAATACCTTCGACCGAATGAGGAGTTTAGCTACGAATATCCATGGAAAAGGACATCATAACTAAATACTCGGGGGTTTTTGAAAACAGTAAGAGGGAAAGGGGTGGAATACTCAAGAACCAACAGGAGTATTCCCAATTTCCTACTGAATACTCAAGAACCAACAGGAGTATTCTCTAAAGTATAATACTCAAGAACAAACAGGAGTATTATTTCCAATCAGTATAATACTCAAGAACAAACAGGAGTATTATTTCATAAACCAAACTTACAAATAACACAAACTTAGAGAGAGAAGTGATTTTGATTTTTGGATGATACAAATGAGGAGGAGCTCTCCTTTTATAGGCTAAGGGGAGGAGAATGGAGGGTGGAGATGGTGGCATGTGGTGTTGCATCCAAGGGTGGAGGAGGAGGAGATGAAGATGTGGTGGAGAAGCCACCACATGGCAACTTCTCATGGTGGCACAAATAGCCGCCGATTGTAGGTTCAAAATGGAGGGGAGTTTTCTCCCTTGGCCACCTCCTCCCAATAGCCACCGGTCATGGAGGAGAAGGGGGTGTTTTGGCCACCCATGAGTCATCTTCTTCACCAAAGCCGCCGGTCACTTGGTCCATGGATGAGTTTTGACAGTTTTGTGCAGTCTTTTCACAAAACTGTCAATCCAATTTTGCTCCGGTCTGACTTGGTTGTTCCTCGGTTGAATTTGAATTGAGTAATTCAATGTCAGGATCTTGAGATTTCTTCGTTCAGCGTCTGATCTTGACCTTGGATTGACTCGTAATATCTTTTCAGCGTAAATCCTCTCCTTAGCGTGTTTTCTCTCTAAGCGCTAAAATACTCTGTAGAAATATATCGGGACTAACAAGTAGAAAATAGATATACAAACAGTCTAATTTGGTGGGTTTTATTGTGTTTTTGATTCGTATAATTATGGTCCATCACTAGCACCCAGCAGATAGCCGCCACTGTGCAACAAAATCAGGTGAAGACCGATGGGACTCTAGCAGAGCTATCTAAGCAGATGTCCAACTTAGCCCAGACTGTTTCCGAAATGAAGAGAGATCCAGGAAGGCTACTAGGGCTGTGCATTATTCGGTAATTACCGATTACCGAATTAAATTTACCGTTCCCGAATTAATTCGGTTCGGTAATTCGGTAGTTCGGTAATTTACCGATCGGTAATTCGGTAAAAATAATTCGGTAATCGGAATGGTTTTTGTTATTCGGTAATTTACCGATTACCGAATTACCGAACAATATATTTTTTATTAATATTTTTTTATAAATATAAAAAATTACATATTTTAATTAGGTTATTTCTCATCCATTTTAATAACTTTTGTTATGAAATTTTGTTGATCAATCATTTTGATGTTGAATTGTTCGATTTCCTTTATTTTTTTGTCACTAGATGATTAGTCGATCTTTATAGAATGTTTTTTACATTTTTACAAAAATATTATAAAATAAATTTGGTAATTTATCGGTAATTCAGTAATTACCGATGGACTACCGATTTACCGACTAATTCGGTAAATAGACTAATTCGGTTCGGTAATCGGAATCAAAAAATAAATTCGGTAATTCTGTAATCGGTAATTTAGTAAATTACCGAATACTCTACCCTAAAGGCTACCATCACAGACAGTGCCTAATCCGAGAGGGAACATCAATACATTGGCAGTGGTAGACGAATCGTGTGCAGAAAATGAAGAAAACGAGGCGGAAACAGTGCTTACCGCGCCTGCAATAGACATTAGCTCGACGCTAATGTCTGAAGCAGACGCGGCCATAATGTCTAAGCGAGGCGCGGCCATAACGTCTACTGCAGACGCGGTTGCCACTGATACATGTTCCGAAACTGACCCTTTCCTTCATTTTCTATGCAGGTAATAGCTTTTAAAGACCATATGATCGACAAGGATGAGCTAGAAGGCAGATTGGAGGCGAGGCATGAGCAAAACGACCCAACGATGGAGCGCCCACTCGCTACGAGTCATGAGGCACCGCTTGGAAAGAGTAAGGACCCAGGTGCCTTCACAGTCACATGTGGTATCGGTGAGACTCAAATACATCACTGTTTAATTGGGGGCTGCCATTAACGCTATGCCATTCTCTTTATATTGTTCTTTGAAGCTGGGACCGTTAAAACCTCCTAAACTGTTGGTAGAGTTAGGAGATAAATCTTGTATTCGTCCTGTTGGTTTGCTAGAGGATCTAACCCTACCTGTAGGTGACCTCGTTGTTCCTGCAGACTTTTATGTTTTGCAGATGGGAGATGCTAGAAACGACGATCCTCCAGCACTTATTTTGGGACGTCCATTCCTCTTTTCCACTAAAACCAAGAGTGGCATGGACACATGCTTGTTGTCACTTGCGTTTGGTGGCAAGACATCAGATTTTTATATTTATGAGGATGATGACCGTCCATGCGCGAAGAAACCACCGGACATCGTGGACACACCATATCTGGGTGTCCTATCTTCTGACCTACCAGATGGGATTTGTTGTGCAGCTAGACCAGTAGCTTTGAGCAGAGTGTCCTCGCAGACTCGAGAGGATGTGAAGGCGAACCCGCCTGATCGATGGAGAGACACTAGAGCACCACTCGATGAGAATTTTGGGCAGATTGAAGGAGTAGCTGAGGTGGAATTTGACATCACACGCCCATGGGATCCTAACTTGTGATCCCTAAAGAGGTAACGTCGAGCCAACGATGTAAAACAAAGGCGCTCGCAGGGAGGCAGCCCGGCAAACTTTTGTTTTTCTCGTTTTGTATTTCGTTATATGTTTGTTTGAGTCTTGATGCATGTTTTCACATTGTCTTTTGGGAAAAGAGACGTTTTTCATGCAGGAAACAGGTGCAACTCAGTGCGGATCGCGTCTGCCCTCAACATTAGATGGCCGCGTTTGATGTTAACATTAAGGTAACGTCTTTATCAGACGCGGTACGTAACGTCTGGAGAAGACGCGGTGGACCATTGACCAGCGTTGACCGACTCGTTGACCAGAATTCTTACCATCACGCGACGATACGAGGGGAGTGCCTGTTCATTTTTATTCTCTATTTGTTTTCCCAATGTTTGTGTGTCTTGCATTGTTGTGTCTTTGAATTTAATTCGTACCGTGAGGACACGGCTTAGTTCAAAAGTGTGGGGTGGGAGAGTCAGTCAGTCTGTTGTGTCAGCACGTTTATTTTTTCTTGTATATCTACTGTGTCAGCACGTTTCCCTTAAAAAATTATTTTGAAAGTATGAATTTCTCTCTATTTCCTGGATATGCAGTATTGGATTTTGATGATGTGAAACAGACGATGCTGATTAGATGTGTTTCTCTCGTGAAATTTGAATTGTGTGACTACATGTGAATTTAACCTACTACGTGTCCTTCTGAGTTGAAATAAACATGGATGTGTAGTTGATAGAAATGTCCTAGAGAGACTTGACGAAGCATTCAAAGGACCGAATTTCGAGTTATATGGTTATGTAGATTTCGTGGAGGCAAGCACTTCGAGACGATATGGTTCAGAGTTAGCTCCGCCGCAGCAGCGTTTATGTAGGTAGGCGGGATGGGAAAACAGACTGTCCTATCTCTAGTCCGAAGTAACCGGGAAAATAGATGAGCGACCCTCATCTTGACTCGCGTCAAAAAGGTCGAGGATGAGAAAGAGCGGTGAGGTATTTCCATATGCTTGCGGGCGATGATTGGACCTCCTTCAGAAGTAAAGAAAGAAAAGGACAAGCAATTCACAATAAAGGAGCAAAGCTCAAGAAAAATCAGCCACGTTGTGAAGTTTCATACCACAAAAAGTGAAGTACATCATTCATACATCAAGAGCCAAAGGCCATAGAAAGTCACTACAAAAGTTGTCCAATAAAAAAAGAAATAAAGCTCAAAAACCTTGAAGCTCGAATGAATCACGTGTAAGAAAAAGCAATGAAGTATAACCATATAGCTAGAGTTTGGATTAGCGAATGCAGATCATGGGTCTAAATAGGACTATCTCTCATTCATCCGAATTGGTTTGGATTTCAGCTCTAAGGTAACACATATCAAGTTATTTCTATGTGAAGCATGATGATTTGAGTACCAATTGAGTTATGCATAGAAAAGCGAGTCTAGACTAGCAACTCATATTCATGTAGCATCATCTAGGACGTCGAAGAAATTGTGGTGTTATATTTATTTTCCTTCTATGACTTAGTTCTTGTTCGGGACGAACAAGTTTAAGTGTGGGGTGGTTTGCAGAGTCGTATTTATACGACTCGTCGAATCAATTAATGCTATTATTTTGACACTTTATTATGCGAACAATTACTTTTTAGTATAGTTTTGCATTTCAGGTGTTTCGGAAGCTCTAGGAGGAAACACGCATAAAAGACGGCATTTCATGCCAAAAACATCACAATGGCAGATCAGACCTTTGAACGTTCGATGGAGTGCTGGGAATGAACCGATGATCAGAACAATACGAGTCACATGTCGTTGCGTAGATAACTCAAATCTCTACAACTCTCTAGTTCACATCGAGAGCATCCGAGGTCGTTTAGATGGTCAAATCAAGAGCCGAAGTCGGGACTCAGTGGGGATCGCGTTTTGTAGAGATATTATCAGCAATGCTACTGTTAAAGGAAAACGCGCCACTAATGTTAACGGAAAACGCGGTCTCTGATGTCAGCAACGCGTTTGATGATGTCAGTGAGTCCGAAAATTAGAAATTTCAGCCCAAAACAGACTTAGAAACCCAGTTTATTATAAATAAGAAGCTTGGGTTAGAGTTTCCATCATCTCATCACATAACGAAGACTGAGACAGCTCTGGAGAAGACGAAGAACGCGAAGCTTTCGGCGATACCGAGATTTTCTACTTCTTTTTCATCAAAAATATTTGTGTTTATTTCCATGACAATGAGTAGCTAAATTTCTCTTTCAGTTTAGGGTTTCGTATATTGTGAACACGTTTTGAGATTTTCATTCTTAATGCAATTTTATATTTTGCTAGTTCTTATGCGCATTCTTACGAATTAAATTGTTAGGCTAAGTGGAAGCTTTGTCGCAAAGCTTAGTTGAGCAACTAATTCTTACCGTTAACATCTACTGGATACTTTGTCGTAAAGGTAGATAGTAACACCTAAGCTAAATAATACCTTTGTCGGATTATTTAATTTAGGAAAGAACTAGAAGTCTAAC
Organism: Rhodiola kirilowii; assembly: GCA_033675215.1. Classification (NCBI taxonomy): domain Eukaryota; kingdom Viridiplantae; phylum Streptophyta; class Magnoliopsida; order Saxifragales; family Crassulaceae; genus Rhodiola; species Rhodiola kirilowii. The sequence continues at coordinate 9,399,472 of CM066197.1, read as the reverse complement.
ACCTTTGTCGGGTTAGGTTGTGGCGTATCACCTTTGTCGGGATACTTGGGTTGTTACCTTTGTCGGAACAACCACACTTTAAAATATAAGATTGATCATTAGATATCTATGATAAACGTGTCACAATAGAAACTCTAAGCTGAATGTTCACTCTTATTGGAAGTCTTCTGTTATTTTTTCTCATTTGCACTCTTAATTGCTCAAAACCCCTTTTCTTTATTTGTTTTCAGGTACAACTTCAACAACCAGCTCTGTTGGGTTCAACCCTGACAGCTTTACTAGCTTTTAGCAGGAGAATATAAATTTAAATTTGACGCGTCAGACGACGCGCGTCAAATTTTGCTTTCTTCATGGAAAGTTGCTTTCTTTATGTTTCTCCTTGTTTACATTGCCTACCATTCTAAAGCTAGAGAAAGCTGATCATTTGAGTATTAGATCTTTCAGATAGAAGGCAGGTTGAGTTATTGTTTAGTGATGCGATCGTGATTCGCTGGTTATTGGGTTCGGTGAAAATTTTAGTCAGCACGCACAATAAAAGCAACTGTCGAATTTCCCATTTAATAGTATTTCTGACGATATCTTCTGCTGAAGAGAATTTTTGTAATTATGAAGCATAAATAATATAACCGCATAGTTTAATGGAATATTCTCGTTGTTAGTTGTTTACCTGATGGCCGATAGTGGTTGCTGATTAGGTAAAATCTTATTTATTTCTTTATTTAGGTCATACTGACCTTTGAATTTAATTGATTTACATGAATATGACTTCTACAACTATCCGATTCTATACTTCCACTAGAATGATATCTTGAATACGACATCTATAACACTCCACCGCAGGGGAAGGGTTTCATAATAAAATAGTTGGAATTTGTGTTTAAAAAGTGGGAAGAGAATAGTGGTGCGCGAGACCTGAATTTGAGCCTGCGGAACATTTCGAAATGGGTTGATGATATTGAATTAAAATACCTGGTAGAGTATTCATTAATGAAAATAAAGTTTTTATTGGAATAGATGGCAGTAATTATTTCATTTTATTTTTTTTTTGAGGTTTGGATGGAGAGGCTCATCCTCATGCTTTTTTATTACATCAATCAAAGCACATTATAAATACAACTAATTAAATTTGACCTTTCCAGGTCCATTCATTTCAAACTCAGCACTTACATAATCATTACTAAGAGGCCAGATCTGGTGCAAAGCCCAGATTTGGTGCAAAATACAAAGTCATCTTATCCTTTGATTTTGTTAATCCAACGGTGTTTATTTAATTAAATTAAATGAATTAAAATTAAATTTTAGTAGTGTTTCTCTCTCTCAAAAGGGCATAATTGACCCAAAATTTGTAAAATTCAAGGGCACCGGTTCATCACCCCCAATTTCTCTGCCTCAAATCTCGCAAATCCGACGAATTCAGAAACGAAAATCTGCACATGGTCGCCATCGCAATTCAATCAGTCGACATCGCAAACAAACAACCATGGACAAATCATGGTTGTTTATTCAGTTGGTTGGTTGCCATCGCAATTCTTCGATTTGGTTGGTTGTTTATTTATTCAACAATATTTATCCATGGTTGTTTATTCATCGAAGACCAGTTCGCCATCGTAATTCATCCAGTTCGCCATATCAATCGCAATTCATCCAGTTCGACATCGCATCATCGAAGGCCAGATCGAAGACCAGTTCGCCATCGCAGTTCCCTAATTTCTCCTTCCAATCGACGGCGAGTCATGGTTGTTATCTCCATGGTTGTTTGTTTGTTGATCGGTTTATTTTCTCCATGGTTGTTTGTTTGCTGATCGGGATTTAGGAAAAATCAGATCGGAAATTAATTGGGATGACGAACTATAAATTTAGTCATGACGAACTATAAATTGGGATGACGAATTATAAAAAATAGGACTTAATTCGATCAAATTAAGGGAGTAAAACTTCGTTGAACTCAATTTTTCACACTCTGGATCATCTTCGACATCAATGTAACTCAACCCAAAATCAAATCAACAGTTTTCATAAAGAAAAATTCGAAACTGAACATGACGAACTATAAAATGGTCGTGACGAATTATAAAAAATCGGACTAAATTCGAACAAATTGAAGGAATAAAACTTCGTTGAACTCAATTTTTGACACTCTGGATCATCTTCGACATCAATGGAACACAACCCAAAATCGAATCAACAATTTTCATAAAGAAAAATTCGAAACTGAACATGACGAACTATAAAATGGCCGTGACGAATTATAAAATGTCTTGACATATTATACAATGATACTGCCAAAATCTGGATGAATTTTAGTTACATTTGACGAATTATAGCATTGTCCGTTGAAGTGCAATACAATATGTCGTAATTCATGACGAATTATAGTCCAATTTTGACGAACTATGATATAATTCGTCAAAATTGGATTATAATTCGTTAAGAATTACGACATGTGCAGAAGATGGATTATACAGATGAAACGAAGTTTCTTCTCGAATATGTAACCTACTTTTCTACGGTGATAGACAAGGTGTGCTCCGTCTCTGAATCTGTTGGAATCGCCACAACCAGAATCAAATACTAGTGTTGACTGTATCTTTTTGGCACTCAAACCTCTGAAGTTTGTACGGATTTGCGGCCACCGTGCTGTGGTGTGGAAGGGGAAGTTCGAGATTCAGCACATCCGTATTGCAGCACTCAAACCTGTGAAGGGTAGTGTTTCATGGAGAAAAAAGAAAGATTCAGATCTGGGAGTGTTTCATGGAGAAGAGAGAGAGAAAGAGTTTTTTTAATGGAGAGGAAGAGAGAGAAATGAATATGGTTACGTGAAAACTGATTTTGATTGATATATGTCATATTTACCCTCCACGCATTAAAAAACAAATTAAATATATTTGTTTTCAATTAATTAGAGCCATCCAAATATTTAAATGAATGGTTGAGATAACTTTGTATTTTTTACAATAATTATCACTTTGCACCTGATCCTAACTCTCATTACTAATACTAATACAATCAGTAAAAGTCTTTTCAATATAAATGACCATGAGATTATCAAGAAATTCATCGCTCATCTTATTCGTAAGATCATTTTTGATGATCTTCATCGATGAAATTGCTCTCTCCGTTGTGGCCGTAGAAACCGGAAGAGTGAATATAAGACAAATCAGTCGATATATCATAGGATAATATATTGACTTTCCTAACTCAATCAGCAGCCGATATAAATCTGATATAGAAGTCATCATTGCAAACATCAAATCCGGCTCAATACCACTTAGAAAGAATCCGCACTCCCTTAGGGATGCACAACCGGTCTGACCCGGACCGGATCAGAAATTTTCAAATCCCATAGAATCACTCGTTGAGAAGTCCTTTGCTAGGATCCCTTCTCGCGGGGCCTTGGATTTTGTAGTGTCAATCCACCTTCAAATCCCATTTGAATTTCCTCCCATCAAGTCTACAATGGACTTTCCTTTGGGAGCATGACCCCTTCAAGTAGAGGTGAGCATGACCCGTCCTGACCCGGTGACCCGTCCCGACCCGGTCGACATTTTGGATGAACTTGAACCTGACCCGATACTAAATAAGTCAGGTTCGGGTTGCTCCTCAGGTCACCCGGTCCTATAACTATATTAATATAGAATAAAATAATTTAACTTCAATACAAAAGTCTATCGTTTTGTCTTGAATTTTGTTTCAATATGAGCTTCACATCATTTTGTTACAACAATGTTGGGCGGTTAACATGTTTAAGCTCACTTTCTTTTTTCGTAGATTATTTTGTTTTAGGCTTTTAGCTACTTGATATGTTATAAGTCTATCATTACGACGAGTTTGGGTTATCAAATGTGACCCGATCAATATTCAGTGACGGGTTTGGGTTATCAAATGCGACCCAGTTAATATTTAGTGACGGGTTCGGGTTGACCTAAATGACCCGATCGTCGTTTCGGGTCGGGTTAAGGACGAACCTAACCCGTCCTCCCTCCCACGATCACCCCTACCTTCAAGTATGAAGATCCCTTTAGATTTAAGGGGTCATGGAAGCTTTTTTCGAATAATCTTTGAAAATATGGCAAGAAGCTCCAAAACTTGTCTCGAGACGAAGTAGTGAAGAAAAGGTCTTCATAACTTGTCTCGAGAATGATGGGCACACCCTCCTTAAGTTTTTCAATGATGTCCATGGGTGCCCAATTCTCAATATCCCTCTCTAGACCTTTGTTTTCTTGCGTGCGAGAAGGCTTTTTAGCTTCTTCCATGTAGACCTCAACAAAGTCTTTGTACCCTTGAAGTCCCTTCGCCTCAATATGCGCTTCCTCTATCTTACCCTCATCAAGAAGTTCGGGCTCACATTTAAGCTCGCTTGCACCGGGAGGGAGGATTTCTTCTTCATCAACAAAAGGTACTTTCTCTATGTAAGAGGCATCATCATTGAAGAATTCCTCATTGCAGAGCCGAGGCATTGATGGAATGGTGGACTCTTGTGTGTTCTCATCCAAACAATCTTGAGATGTGCTAGTAGTCAAGGATGCTTCACTTTTGCATTCCATCTCGTCCTTGTTACAAGTTTCATCATCCCATAGCCAAGCTTTGGTGGAGGCTCTCCAAAATTCATCCTTCGATTCTTGATCCCGTTCTTACTTGGAGGTATTAGATACAAGGACTTCTTCTTCGGAGACCTCCTCATCCTCATCCACGTTTCCAATTTCAATTGCTTGGTGTGCCAATGTGCTTTCTAACATATGGTTTTGAGCCACCACACGGCAGCGGTACCCTTTAATCGGATCGCCACCATCTTCACTTGTTTATTTTCTGGGACACCCATGACGTCTAACAATCTGTCCACCTCAATCTGCCAGTCAAGGAACTCTTCCACGGCCATGGTTCCATGAAACAGGAGAATATCAACTTTCACCCGATAATCACTATCATACCTATTTTCCTCTTCATCTCTACCATTGTCCACATGATCCTCTTCACCCAAACTTGAGTCCTCGGTAACTACTGCACGCACGCGCTCTACACGAGGAACTCTAACTGGTGCTTCCCTCTGGGCTCTCTCCTCTCCACCATTCTGATTGACTCTCACCGCCACTTCCGCCAACTGGGTTGACATAGCAGCCATCTGTGTTGTATCTGATCCCTCGGAATCCTTCTTCAGCAAATCCTCTATCTAATCCCTCAGAATCTCGTTCTCCTTAGGACTCATCCGGTAATGTGGCAGATACAGCATGCTAGACCCCAGAATGAGATCTATCTGATGATGAATGTCTCGCATATGGGGTAACTCATCAGCCGTCAGCTCCTCAAAATCCTACAGAATCTCTCGCACGGCTTCAGGAACCTCCTCTTCTTTCTCAGCACTCAACAAACCCTTCACTATCACAGGGCAGAAACACTGAGCCTCTATAATATCAGCACTAAATTCCTACTCGTTACGTGCTATGGCCAGAAAACTGGACTGCTTACCCGGTTGTCTGCCAAAACTCAAAACAGGAGCCATCGCAATCTTATGGTTTCGCAAATGCCGATTGTATGGGACACAAATGCCGCATCGATTGAGCTGGCTTTGCGCATTTCGGTTTCGCAAATTTTAATTTTGATTTTGGGCATTAAACCAAGTCAAAACAACTTGGTCTTTCACATCCTCTTTGGTTTCTTTTGAAACACGAAACTCATCAATTGCTAGTCTTTGAACGGGTTGCCTTCATGGAGTAATGGAGGCAGTTGAACGATTCACCTTCATGAAGTAATGAGGCAGTCAATACGGTTCGGCTTCATGAGAACTCTCCTTTATAAAATAGTTCGACATTCACTTCGAAATACACAACTCTCCTCCTCGATTTTCCATTCGTTTGAGTCTGTCGGTGATAGTCGAAGACCAAACCCAATTCGATCGGCAAAGGTTGGTGCACATTCTGTTACCGAGGATCATTTCCAGGGGTGTAAACGAGCCGAGCGAGCTGAGTATCAGGTTGCTCAAGCTCGTCTCGTTTAAAGTTTGACGAGTTCAAGTTCGAGCCGAGTATTATGGAGTATTAAAAATATGTGTTCGAAATTGGCTCGTTTAATTTTCACGAGTTCGAACCGAGCTCAAGCTTTATACGAGTATTTTGATTTAATATAATTATTTATAGTTAACGAGCTTTAATCGAGCTGTTCACGAGATTTGACCGAGCGTTTACCGAACTTGTTAGCGAGCAGCTCGCGAGTGTATCTCTCATTTACACCCTTAATCATTTCATCCTGGGAAGCATATTGTCAGCAAATCCCAGCACCGATAGAGCGGCAATCTTGCTTTAAGGACAACGTCAAACACGACTCGATGCACTACCTACGATTTACAATTATTCTGTTTAATTAATGTTTGCATCTATTTCTTTTCAGTAACTTCAACGAGATCCGCTTGTCAATGAGTAGTTTTTTCAATAGAAAATGTCACAATACATCTTTAAGAAAATTGCCTAACGAGCCTCGATAATTTCCTTTCGTTTTGAACTATTTTTTTTGCAATATATAAAACTTAATTTAATTTTCTATTATTTAAAAAATAAACTATTTTCGCACGTTCTCACGGACAGAATTAACCACGTTTTTTCATATTAAATGTTATCTTCATAAACTATTTTGTCCTGAATGAATCAAGATCTCACCGAATTAGCATGTGCCTGTTGACAATATAACCATTGTATTCAAAGGACGATTCTGAGTAGGGAAAGAAAACTTTATCATGACAGCCCACGAATTTCACAATATGATTATTCAATTCTATGTTTCATAACTCTTTCTGAGATGGCCTTGCATAAAAATTTATGTTGAGGATCGAGATATAATCCGGTGGTTGGTGCTCGCCTGGCGCCTAATGGTGTCCGGGTTCGATTCATCATACTAACGTACTAACACACTAACAATTGTAATAAAAAAAGTAGTTGTTGAGCAATTGGCCAATAGAAAACGATAAATGGATGAGGTCAAGTGGAGTGGCTCAGTGGAGCACTTCCTCTAAGTTTGTAAAGTAATTGGGGTTCAAATCCTCACCAGCTCAAAAACGAGTAGATACTAACTCTAACCCACTAACCCCATAAAAAAACGATAAATGGATGGTCTAAATTTAAACACGTGACACTACAGATAAATCTATATGATATCTACCCATTAAATTTACATAACCAACTATTCGACCTGAACAACTTCCTGCCCGACATCAAATTTTGTCCATTGCTGAATCAAGAGTCATAATGACATTGAATATTCATACTCTGATATGTCTGATTGTGAAACTTTAATCATCAATTGAATTTCGATATTTTTTTTATGAAGGGGTATAATGATACATAATGTATAGTGTGAGAGCTTTTATTATGATTCTACGCACATTTACCGCTGAAATAATTGGACACCTCTAAATGGGAGGAATAACACATCCACACACGAGGCATGAAGAGGAATGCATCCATGGACACCTCAAAAGGGGAGAAATAACACATCCACGCACGAGGCGAGAAGAGGAAGGCATCCGCGCATGAAGCATGAAGAGTAATGACCCCGAGACTCAAACCAGGACGTAAGGATCCGTAATGAACTTCTTAAGTAACATGTCACCCCCGTATTGGTAATTTCAATATATAAATCAAGTTTTTTGCTCTGTTAATTTATCAGTTAAGTTCAATTTCAATTAACCTCAATTTGAAATCAATTTCAATTCAACTCATAGCAACACTCCGCTCTGCATTTCTATCAATTATAAGAGCATCCGCGGCAAGGTGTGCAATAGACAGTACTAGAGACACTTTATTGATTATTGTTCTGATAAGTAAAAAAAACAATCTTTCATAAATGGACAATTAATAAAGGAGATTGGAAAAGAAAGCAATAAATAGGACCCACATACAATTATGAAGAAAGATTAAAAGGAAAGGAATGAGATCATATGAGAAGGGCATTTATCCATGAGAAATAATAAATAATATCAGTCATTGATCCGAGATCCTACGACTCTAATATTAACATCATATTTGGCATATAATTAAATATTAATTATGATTTAGGGCCTGTTCTTTAGGGATTGGGTCAATCCGATCAATCTCACCCAACACAATCCAATCTCACCCAATCTCACTCAATACACCTCAATCTCACTCAGGGCCCGTTCTATAGGGGTTGGATTTGGGGTGTTGGGAGATTAGATTAGATCAGATTGTGTTGGGTGAGATTGGATTAGATTGGGGTGTGTTGGGTGAGATTGGATTGTGTTGGGTGATGTTAGATTAGATTGTATTAGATTGGGTGAGTGGAGAGTAGATTAAGTGAGTGGATCCCAGTTTATAAAATAATATTATAAAAATGTTAGATATTTATAAAAAGTTTGAATAACAATTAATTAAATTATTATATGAATTTAAATTAATTTATATATAATAATATTTTGGTACAAAATACAAACTAATCATACCCTTGGATCTTGTGATTTGAATAGATGAGATTAAAATTTTGATATTTTGGTGTTTTTTTGTGACGAATTATAAAATGAAATTGACGAATTTTGTACCAAAAATTAACTATTGTACCTGATCTTAACCCTATATATATATATATTAAAAATAAAGGTAGAGTTCAGATTAAATACAAACCACAATTATAAATATAAACTACAAATTTGTATTATATAAACCATTTTAACACCACATAACATAAATTAACACAACATAACATAAATTAACATAACATAAATTAAACATAACATAAATTAACATAACATAAATTACCACCATCATCATATCATCATCATCATCATATTACCACCACCACCATCATCATCATCATCATCATCATGGCATCATCATCATCATCTCACCATCATCATCATCTTCCTCATCATCTCATCATCATGTCAACTTGTCGTCATCATCATCATGTCATCATCATCATACCATCATCATGTCATCACCATCATCACCATCATCATGTCATCACCATCATCCTCATCATGTCACCACCATCATCACATCATCATCACCATCATCACATCATCATCACCATCATCATCATGTCATCATCATCATCATCATCATCATACCATCATCATGTCATCAACATCATCATCATGTCAACTTGTAATCATCATCATGTCACCATCATACCATCATCATGTCATCAACATCATCATCATGTCAACTTGTAATCATCATCATGTCATCACCATCACCATCATCATATTGCTATTCACCATCATATTACTATTTCTATTTGTCAGCGGGAACCCTTTCCTATTTGTAGGAGAAACACATGCTGGATCTTAAATGTTATTGTTCGAACAAAGATTTTCTATTATAAGAAAGACAATTATCAGTCCAAAAAAAAGGATTTTTTGGGTATTTTTTTTGTGTGACGAATTTTCAAAATTTTATATTTTGTACTAAAAATTTACTTTGCAACAGATCTGGCCTCTAGAAGGTTAAATAAATTTTGATTTGAAAAAGACAATATATTTTTGATAATCATCATAAAAAACTTAGAATTATATTTTAAATTTGTTATAATAAAAATAATATAAAAAATTGATAAAAAATTAGTTTTTTTATAAAATAGGTATAAGTAAATATATGTTTCTTATAAATATAGTTATTAAAAAATTACAGTTTTTATAAATTTGGTATAAATTTTAGAATTTTATAAATATATTCACATTGTTCATTAACTTTTTTAAAAGATAATATATTTTATAATAAATATAATGTAAATAATATGTGAGTGGAGAGTAGTTTAGGTGAGTGGAGATTAGATTAGATTAGAGTAGATTAGGTTGTGTTGGGTGAGATTGGGTGAGATTAGGTTGTGTTGGGTGAGATTGGATTGTGTCGGGTGAGATTGGGTCGGATTGACCCAATCCCTATAGAACAGGCCCTCAATCTCACCCAACACAACCTAATCTAATATAATCTCCATTCTCCACTCACCTAATCTACTCTCCACTCACATATATCTAACATTTTTATAATATTATTTATAAACTAGGACCCACTCACCTAAACTACCCTCCACTCACATAATCTAAATATCTAACATTTTTATAATATTATTTTTAATGTAGGACCCACTCACTTAATCTACTCTCCACTCACCTAATCTAATACAATGTAATCTAACATCACCCAACACACCATAATCTCATCCACTACACCCCAATCTCATCCAACACACCTCAATCTCACTCAATACAATCTAATCTAATCTAATCTAATCTTCCAACACCCCAAATCCAATCCCTAAAGAACAGGCCCTTAAAGGGTATAATCCGAATAAAAACAGTTCAATCGTGCCCAATCCTGCAGCCTCGATCATATTTTTTTGTTAAACTGACTCGATCATTCGTAACATCCGTATTCTTGCGCAATCCTATTTTTTTAATAAATCTGTTGTGTCTGCCTTTGCCGTCTGCGTTCATCACAATCCTGATTCAAATCAACATTAACGATCATTCAGAGCAGCCTCCGCCACCGGCGCGTTTGGGATCGACTACGGTTTAGTGTATGGTGGTGAGAGAGATGTGTGTAGTGTTGTAAGTTCGATTGCGTTGTTCAAAGGGAGTGATGCGGAGGTTGGAACGATCTATGTTAATGTGTTGTACAAAGCGTGGCCTACGGGCTAAATGTGTCGCTGCGATGAGTCGTAACAAGGCAGTGAAGGAGGCGAGTCATATATTGGAGAGATTGTGGTTGGTTTATAGGGTTCACGTGTGTGGAAAGAAGCTTCTGTGGCTTATGATCCGAATGCCAAGTAGAGGCATTTGAAAATTCCAATTGAGCTTTCACAATTTTATGCAAATTTGTTTAGTGGATACTGAAGGGAGAAGAAGTCGAAGATGATGCAACCTCGCCTAAAACCTATAGCAGAAAATTTATTAGTGCCAATCATGTAAAGACTTGCCGTTCGATCATATGAAAAACAATAATTCTCATGAGAAATAAGAAATAACGACATCCGTTCGATCTAACGGTCCTTAATTTTTGTAATTATATGTATATTTATATGCATTAAATTCGTGTTTAAGGGTAAATTTGTCATTAGTGCACACGGTTGTCGTTCGTCCTCGTTCGAAATTCTGTTCGCTGAAACTCATTGATCGTCGATAGCATCGCTCATTGATTCGATTTCTCCCGTTGCATAATCGATATTCAATTGCGTCTTCAAATCGTAGAACGGAAATCGTAGTCGCTCATTCGAATTGCATAAGAAATTCTAAAATTGTAAATTTAGGGTTTTTGATTGCGGGATGCTCTGTGACCAAAATTCTTAACATTTACATGCAAAATTAATTGCTACGCATTTTAGTCGAAAAGCACCAAAAATGACAGCTACGAATTTTGTTTGTAGTTGCTACGCATTTTAGTCGGAAAGCAACAAAACCCTAAATCTATGATTTGGAGATTTTCTTATGCAATTGGAACGAGCGACTTCCGTTTCTTCAGCCGTGGAATGAGTCGAGTCGAGTGAGAATGGATTAAAGACGATGATGCGTCGACCGGTGATGAATGGTATATCGACGGAGCTCGTCATCGCTTGTCTTCATCTTTGTAGGTCATGACCAAATTGCCCCTAAATTGGCGAAATCCCGTTGATTAATGTAATTTCTAACTTTTAATTCGATGTAATCCTGACCGTGAATCAACTAAGATGAACGGCTGAGAATATTTCTCATTTCTCATTATAATTCCACTTCTCATAGGATCTCATCCCTTATTCAAACCCAAAGAATAAAAATAAAAATATTTTAAAATAAAAAAGTTAGAAAATTTCAGAAACATTAAAGAATCCTGTGAAAAAATAAAGAACTGAAATAATAGAAATGATAATGCTGAATATTTGAAATAGTTATGAATATTATTTTTTATTTTCATTTACCCATAATAAAATATAGACATGTTGCTATTTTCGCTCTTATATCTTTTGATGCGTTAAAATATATATATAGCAGAAAGTCATTTTTGCTCGTTATTGCTAAACATTTTTTATGGAAAGCTTTTTTGTTTTTTTCTTGCACATTGCTCAATACTATGTTGTCTATAAAAGAGTTCTCAATCCTGACTTACAGTACCTCATTTCCACAAATTTGACCACACCGCACGTCCAAGCAAACTTTCATTTACTGATAGATGACAATCGCAGATTTTAGAGCTTCGGTTTCTCTAACCGGTGACCCTGTCACAACCTTGTTACCAAAATCTAATGTCAAAGCAGAAAACAGCAAATGGTGGAAGAGGAACTTGGGAGAAGCCAAAATTCAGATCTTGTTTGCTCTTCCTATGATTGTCACAAATGTTTCGTTGTACTCCATCCCACTTGTATCAGTCATGTATGCTGGCCATATTGGTGAGCTTGAGCTCGCCGGAGCCACGCTTGCCAACTCCTGGGCTGCGGTCACTGGATTAGCATTCATGGTGCCATTTTTATTCATTCATTTCTTATCTTTTATGCAATAACTGTGCTCGCTGCTTCTTCATCATGGTCAGTAATTCAGTTAATGCAATACTTGTAGTTAAGTAATTGAATTTTTGGAGTTTTTTTTTTGTTGAAGAAGTTAATTCGTTTTTTGGTTGAGTTCTTGGTGTAAGGTGCTTTTAGACTTTTAGTTTGCTGCAGATCATGTGGGACGTGGCTAGATGCTATCCCATTATTCATATCCTTTGATCTGTGTAATCTTGATCCATACTTTGACTTAGTGTAGATGTTTTCTTATGGCCTCGCCCAAGCCGCAAGGTGAGGCTGCTATGAGTTTCGTAAACACTAATTTTGGATAAGAGTATCGAATGAACTACGAGCCGGTAAAAAAGACAGGGCAAATTCAATAGCTTCTTGCCTTCTGTTTAACTTAAAAGCTCATTTGTTGAGTTTAGTTAAATGCTGTGTTGGGCTGCCTTGAATCTGAAGTGGGCTTAAGGCCCATGTTTGGCTAGGGTTAGGGTTTTTTTGTAGTAGACAATATATAAACCCTACTAGTCATGCTGTAAATCATACTCTCCAAATCTGAATACAAAGCTGCCTCTTCTTGCCCGTGGACTAGCCAACACACTGTTGGTGAACCACGTTAAATTTCCTGTGTCGTTTCTTATTATTCGTTCTACATCTTTGTTGTCAAATCACTTCTGTCACAACAAACTGGTATCAGAGCTGGGTTTTGCCGCTGTTGCTAGGGTTTGTGATTTCAATATCAAAGATGGCTGCTATGAACGTGAAGATCGACAAATTTACCGGGAGGAACAGTTTTGGGTTATGGCAGATCAAGATGCGAGCTCTGTTGAAGCAGCAGGGTCTGTGGGCGCCGTTGTCCGGGAAGAAGAAAACGGATGCTGATGACGAAGAATTGAATAGCCTGGAGGAGAAGGCTCATTCAACAATCATGCTGTGTCTGGCTGATGATGTCATCACTGAAGTCGCTGATGAAGATACTGCTGCTGGTCTGTGGTTGAAGCTGGAGAGTCTTTATATGACGAAGTCTTTAACCAACAAGTTGCTTCTGAAGCAACGTCTGTTCAGTCTGCGTATGCAGGAAGGTACACCTCTGAGAGATCACCTTGATCAATTAAATTCAATATTATTGGATCTGCGTAATATTGATGTTAAGATTGATGATGAGGATGCTGCTTTGATTTTATTGGTATCTTTGCCCATGTCGTACGAGAATTTTGTGGACTCGTTTATTGTTGGGAAAGATAGCTTGTCATTGGAAGAAGTCAGATCAGCCCTTCACACCAGGGAAGTTCGCCATAAAGCTTCTGGTTCAGTTACTGAAAATCAGGCATCAGGGTTAGCTGTTATCGGGAATAAAGGACATGGAAAAATTGTTAAGAAGAAGGCGAATTACAAGAAGTCCAAGTCAAATGGTTCTAAAGCTAATGATGTCTGCAACTATTGTAAGGAGAAAGGACATTGGAAGAACGAGTGTCCCAAGAAGCAGAAGCAGCAGGGAGATGGTTCTGCAGCTGTGGCAGAACATGATGTCAATTCTGAAGAGGATTTGGTTTTGGTAGCTAATGAACAACCACACTACAAGGATGTTTGGGTTCTTGATTCTGGGGCATCTTATCATATTTATCCGTGCAGGGAGTGGTTCTCAACTTATGAGCAGATAGACGGAGGCAATGTTTCCATGGCCAATAGTGCTGTCTGCAAAGCTGTTGGAATTGGCTCAATCAGAATACGGACGCATGATGGCTCTTTCTGCACATTGAACGAGGTCAGACATGTTCCACTGATGACAAAGAACCTGATATCGCTGAGTCTACTAGACAGCAAGGGTTTCAGTTTCAGAGGTGAAGGTGGAGTTTTGTATGTCTGCAAGGGTTCTGATGTGATTTTAAAAGGTGTGAAGCGTGGAACTTTGTATTTTCTGCAAGGGTCTACAGTGACAGGTTATGCAGCTGTGGCATCGTCTGAGGCTTACAAAGAGGATATGACTAAGCTGTGGCATATGAGGCTTGGTCATATGAGTGAAAGAGGGATGCAAATTTTGTCGAAGAGGGATCTTCTTGATGGCTACAAGGTTAAAAGCCTTGATTTTTGCGAGCATTGTGTGTTTGGGAAGCTACATCGCAGCAAGTTCCCAAAAGGTGTTCACAGAACAAAAGGCACCCTGGATTATATCCACTCTGATTGTTGGGGTCCTGCTCGTGTTGAATCCGTTGGAGGTAACAGATATTTTGTGTCAATTATTGATGATTATTCTCGCATGACTTGGGTGTTCATGATGAAGCACAAAAGTGAAGCCTTCAACAAGTTCAAGCAGTGGAAAACTTTAGTGGAAAATCAGACTGGAAAGAAGATCAAAAGGCTTCGAACTGATAACGGGCTGGAATTTTGTTCAGCTGAGTTCAATGAGTTCTGCAAGACTGAGGGGATTGCGCGGCATCACACTGTGAGAGACACGCCGCAGCAAAATGGGGTGGCAGAACGTATGAATCAGACTCTGTTGGAGAGAGCGCGGTGCATGCTCTCTAATGCTGGATTACCTAGGAGGTTCTGGGCAGAGGCTGTAAGCACGGCGTGCTATCTGATTAACCGTGGACCTCACACAGGTATTGGCGGGAAGACACCCTATGAGGTGTGGTCTGGTAAGCCTGCAGATTATTCTTTGCTGAGAGTATTTGGTTGCACTGTTTACTATCATGTTAATGAAGGTAAACTAGAACCAAGGGCCAAGAAGGCTATATTTGTTGGTTTCGGGGATGGAGTTAAGGGATATAGAATTTGGTCACCGTCTGAGAAGCGAGTTATACTTAGCAGAAGTGTCATATTTGATGAAGGTCCTATGCTTAACTCTACATTGAAGTCAACTATTGTGCAGGAAAGTGGTAGTGTTGATAAACAGGTGGAGCTGCAAATTACTCCGGAGCAGAGTGTAATGCAGCACCAAGGTGGAGAAGATCAACACGTTATCACTGAAGCTGATACGCCAGAATCAGATGATCCTCAACCCTCAGAAACACGCCAGCATTGCATAGCTCTTGATAGAGCTAGAAGAGTGGGTGTTGGAGCTCCAAGGAGGTATGGTTTTGAGGATATGATTTGTTATGCACTACAGGTTGCTGAAGAGGTGGATATTCATGAGCCGTCTACCTATAAAGAAGCTATTTCTGGTAGTGAATCTACACAATGGCTTGCTGCAATGGGAGATGAGATGGAGTCACTTCACAAGAATCAGACTTGGGATCTTGTCAAACGACCTAAGGAGAGAAAGATTGTTACTTGTAAGTGGGTTTTCAAGAAGAAGGAAGGAATATCGCCAGCTGAGGGGATTAAGTATAAAGCTCGAGTTGTTGCCAGAGGATTCACACAGAGAGAAGGGGTTGACTATAATGAGATTTTCTCGCCAGTGGTCAGACACACTTCTATCAGAGTGCTACTTGCAATAGTAGCACATCAGGATTTTGAGCTGGAGCAACTAGATGTCAAGACAGCTTTCTTACATGGAGAGTTGGAAGAGGAGATTTATATGACTCAGCCAGAGGGGTTTCAAGTTCCAGGAAAAGAAGATTATGTTTGCAAGTTAAAGAAGTCTTTGTATGGACTTAAGCAGTCTCCGAGGCAGTGGTATAAAAGGTTTGACAACTATATGATTGAGCTAGGCTATAACAGAAGTCCATATGATTGTTGTGTTTATCATAACAAACTTGGAGATGGTTCGATGATTTATCTGGTGTTATATGTCGATGATATGCTTATAGCTGCAAAGTCCAAGTCTGATATTAAGAAGTTGAAGGGTCTTCTCAGTGCTGAGTTTGAGATGAAGGATTTGGGTGCTGCTCAGAAAATATTGGGTGTGGAAATCTACAGGGAGAGAAGTCAGAAGAAGCTTTTCTTATCACAGAAGAGTTATATTCAGAAGATATTATCCAGGTTTGGAATGTCTTCAGCTAAACCTATAGATACACCCAGTGCTGTTAATCTTCGTCTGTCTTCAGTGTCTGCAGCTCAGTCTGAAGCTGAGAAGGAGTATATGTCTCGAGTCCCATATTCTAGTGCAGTAGGAAGTCTGATGTATGCCATGGTCTGCACTAGACCTGATATTGCCCATGCTGTTAGTGTTGTCAGCAGATTTATGGGTCAGCCTGGGAAGGAACATTGGCAAGCGGTGAAGAGGATTTTCAGATACCTTAGAGGTACATCTGATGTGGGTCTCATTTATGGGAGTGATTCACAGTGTTTGGTGACTGGTTACACAGATTCTGATTATGCTGGAGATGTTGATAGTCGAAGATCCATGACTGGTTACGTATTTACTCTTGGCGGTTCTGTTGTTAGTTGGAAGGCAACTTTACAGCCTACGGTTACTTTGTCTACTACTGAAGCAGAGTATATGGCGTTGACAGAAGCTGCTAAAGAGGGGATATGGTTAAAGGGATTAGTCAGTGATCTTGGTCTTCATCATGATCAGGCTATTGTATATTGTGACAGTTTGAGTGCAATATGCTTAGCCAAGGATCAAGTCCATCATGAGCGGACTAAACACATAGATGTCAGATATCATTTCTTACGCGGTGAGAAGAGGATTAAGGTGATGAAAGTAGGCACTGCTGATAATCCTGCTGATATGTTCACCAAGCCGGTTCCACATGGCAAGTTCAAGCATTGTTTGGACTTGCTCAATGTTTTAAGCTGTTGAAGGCCCTTAGGGGCATCTGAGGCAAGAAGAGGATCTGAGTATTTCTGGCGCATTAAGGTGCATCTGGTGTCCGGGGATTCAAGTCAAGGTGGAGATTTGTTGGGCTGCCTTGAATCTGAAGTGGGCTTAAGGCCCATGTTTGGCTAGGGTTAGGGTTTTTTTGTAGTAGACAATATATAAACCCTACTAGTCATGCTGTAAATCATACTCTCCAAATCTGAATACAAAGCTGCCTCTTCTTGCCCGTGGACTAGCCAACACACTGTTGGTGAACCACGTTAAATTTCCTGTGTCGTTTCTTATTATTCGTTCTACATCTTTGTTGTCAAATCACTTCTGTCACAACATGCTGAGTGCTGACATTTTAAATTGAGTGAGATTATGTGCAGTAATTCAGTTAATGTGACCTTCAGTTGAATACTTAAGCTAAGTACTTAATTTCTGAAGAAATGAAATCTTTTTTTTTTGGGTTGAATTTTCTGTCCGTGGAGGTTTTAGATTGCTTCAGATAATATAGGATATGCCTCTCAATTCTATCACTTTGTTCATATCCTTCGATTTTTGTAGTTATACATGCTGCAGTACAGCTATTAATTTGATCACAAGATATAGAAAATGACATGTTCTTTCTGGTGACGTTAAAACAAAAAACTGTCAGGATTTTGTTTTTATACTTCTTTTCTATATGTTATTATAATTGCAGTTTTTTTTTACCACAGTTGGTACTTGGAATTGAATGTTCTTTATTGATGCACATTTGATTCCTGGTATGTAAACTTTTTGATCCAGATTGGCCTCAGTGGAGCACTAGAGACACTATGTGGACAAGGATATGGCGCAAGATTGTACAGAATGCTTGGGATATACCTTCAAGCATCATGCATAATAACCTCATTCTTTGCTATATTGATATCCATATTATGGTTTTACACCGAACCCATTTTGATTCTTTTGCACCAAAATTCCGAAATTGCAAAAGCAGCTGGTCTTTATTTAAAGCACTTGGTACCGGGTGTCTTTGCTTATGGCATTTTACAGAACATTTTAAGGTTTCTTCAGACACAAAGCGTTGTCTTTCCTATGGTTGTATGCTCCGTAATTCCGTTAGGAATTCATTGTGGCATTGCTTATGTGCTCGTCTATTGCACATATCTTGGTTTCAAGGGCGCTGCAGTGGCTGCTTCGATATCTCTGTGGATTTCTGTGCTAATGCTGGGAACATACATGCTTCGTGCCAAGCAGTTTGACCAGACGTGGCAAGGATTCTCGACTGAGTCTTTTAAACACATTGTATCCAATTTAAAACTGGCACTGCCGTCTGCTGCGATGGTCTGGTAATTTGGTTCAGAACTAGAGTAGAATTTTCTTTTCTTTTTTTCCTTTTGTATTTTTTTTGTTTTAATATTTATGTCTACCAAATGGTGAATTCCAAATTTTTATAGTTTGGAGTACTGGGCTTTCGAGACTTCGGTGATCCTAGCTGGAATAATGACAAATGCGGAACTAAGCACTTCACTCATGGCTATGTGGTAATTTCTCTGCGTTACTCCATTGTGACGATAACCAGAATTCTAACTTTTCACATGAAGTAATGACAAAACTTTCCATGTTTTATAATCAGCGTGAACACGGAAGCTATCGCTTTCATGCTTTCTTATGGCCTTGCCGCAGCTGCTAGGTGAGACTGCTACGAATTTCATAAACTCTAGTTTTCTTTTTCGAAGAAGAATAAAGAAATGACCTGATCTGATGTACTGCCAAACAGTACAAGAGTATCAAATGAACTGGGAGCCGGTAACAGAGACAGGGCAAAGAGCGCAACGGTTGTAGCCCTCCAGATCTCAGTCTCTCTTGGGGTACTAGTAGTTATACTTCTAGCATTGGGGCATAATATATGGGCAGGCTTCTTCAGCGACAGCTCTGAAATTATTAAAGCATTTGCTCTAATGACGCCTTTCTTTGTCATTTCAATTGTTTTGGACTCCATACAAGGAGTCATTTCAGGTAATTACTTTCATAATTTCAAAATATCTCCCTCCATTTTCACAATTAAATTGGGTAAAAAAAATCTGCAGGAGTTGCTCGAGGATGCGGCTGGCAAAATATGGCAGTATGCATCAACCTAGCAACATATTACTTCATTGGGGTTCCAACAGCATGTTTACTGGGATTTACTTTCAAGCTTCAAGTGAAGGTACAAATAGTGGTCTTCGCTGTAGATATTCCTTTCAAACAGTTTTGTTCATTAACGCCGTCGACGTGCAGGGCTTGTGGATGGGATTGATAACTGGCCTAATTTGCCAAACCAGTGCTCTGCTTCTTCTGACCAAATACGCGAAATGGGGAACGGTTGACATAATTCAACACGATACTGTGGATTGGAACAACAACCTTTGCTAATTTAGTTAAAATTTCAGAAAGTTTGTTGTTAAAATCTCCCTTTACAAATAACTCAAGTATAGACACATATTTGATATCAAAAGGCCATAGCAGCACTCGGTTCACAATGCTACAAATTCAGTTTAAATTTATCTTTTAATACCGGCCGTTCGAGAAATGAAAATAATATTTAGGCCTCAAAAACAAAGGTAAAAATAAAATAAAAATGTAAATCCTTTTTTTATGCTGCGAGTTTATTTTGGTGTGCTGAGAAAACCAAATTCAAATTCAAATTCAAATTCAATCTTCAACAAGTGGAGCGTCGCTCTTCCGCTCATCTCCATTTTCGCGGCTGGCTGTATCGAAATTCAGTCTAATGGCGACCTCAACGAACGGCCTTCTCACCACTCCGTCAACCAGATCCGTCTCTAAGAAAAACGCAAATGGCAACACCAGCGCCAGCGCACTTGACTCGTCGTCATCCACTCGCTTCGAGGCATACAACAAACTGCAATCCGTCGCTGTCGCCTTCGGCGAGAAGCTTCCCATTCCGGAGATCGTAGCCATCGGTGGACAGTCTGATGGAAAGAGTTCCCTGCTCGAAGCATTGCTCGGATTCCGATTCAATGTCCGCGAAGTCGAAATGGGAACTAGGAGGCCTCTCATTTTGCAGATGGTTCACGATCCCACTGCTCTAGAACCTCGCTGCCGCTTTCAGGTTCCATTTCTATCAAATTATTCGTGTAGCTGAATTCTCAGCTTGATACATATTGATGTCAAACAAATGTGATAGGATGAAGATTCTGAGGAATATGGAAGTCCGGTTACACTGTCATCTGCTATCGCAGACACTATTAAATCCAGAACTGAAGCACTCTTGCAGAAAACCAAAACTGCCGTTTCTAAGAAGCCAATTGTCATGAGGGCAGAATACGCACACTGCCCTAACCTCACTATCATAGATACCCCAGGATTTGTTCTCAAGGTTTGTCCCTCGGTAGGAGTATTTTTTTGTTCAAAAATCATAAATCTTCTAAATTGGACTAATGACTTGATAAGTACATTATTAGGCAAAGAAAGGAGAACCAGAGAATACCCCAGAAGAGATTCTTTCAATGGTGAAATCCTTAGCTAGTCCTCCACATCGCATCATTTTGTTTCTTCAACAAAGTAGTGTTGAATGGTGCTCCTCTTTGTGGTTGGATGCTGTTCGTGAAGTTGACCCCAGTTTTAGGAGATCTATTATTGTTGTCTCCAAATTCGATAACAGATTGAAGGTAAGTGTTGTATGTGATGTAGGAAGAGCTAGTGGAATCTATAATGTATCTATTTTTTAAATTCACATCTCATATTATTGCAGGAATTCAGTGACAGATGGGAAGTCGACAGATATCTGAGTGCAAGTGGTTATCTTGGAGAGCACACTCGTCCTTTCTTTGTCGCCCTTCCAAAAGATAAAAGCACAGTATCTAATTTTGAGTTTCGTAGGCAGATAGCACAAGTAGATACCGAAGTCTTGCAACATTTACAGGATGGTGTCAATGGTGGATTTGATGAAGAGAAGTTTAGGTCACATATTGGCTTCAACTGTCTGCGAGAACATTTGGAGTCTGAGCTTCAAAAAAGATACAAAGAAGCCGCACCCGCCACTCTTGCTTTACTTGAGCAGCGCTGCAGCGAAGTCACCATTGAGCTGACTAGAATAGATGGTAAGATACAGGCTACTTCTGATATTAGTCAGCTTCGAAAATCTGCAATGTTGTATGCGGCATCTATCAGCAATCACGTGGTGAGTAATTTGTTAATAATTTCGTACTATAATTATATAATACCATTTGTCATTTAACTTGGAAATGTTACTTTGTGAACAATTTATCTAATTTATTATAAATCTTTGTAAAAGGGAGCATTGATTGATGGAGCAGCTGATCCAGCACCAGAGCAATGGGGTAAAACTACAGAGGATGAGCGATCAGAGAGTGGCATTGGCAGTTGGCCAGGTGTTACTGCTAATGTAAGACCTCCAAATGGTACACTTCGGTTATATGGAGGAGCTGCATTTGAAAGAGTTATACATGAATTCCGCTGTGCCACATATTCCATTCAGTGTCCTCCAGTGTCGAGAGAAAAGGTATTCATCTAGCAACGGCTTTCATGTGATGTATAGTCGTGTAAACTTATACTTACTGGATTCTCTGTGATAGGTTGCAAATATATTACTTGCCCATGCTGGTAGAGGAGGATCAAGGGGTCTAACAGAGGCAGCAGCAGAAATTGCATGTGCCGCTGCACGTTCTTGGCTTGCTCCACTTTTGGACACTGCCTGTGACCGACTTGCTTTTGTTTTGGTAAACCTTTTTGATTTGGCCCTCGAGAGAAGCCAGACTCGTGATTCTGAGAGTAAGAGTTCTGGTATTGTTTATTTAACGTTTTTTCTCAAATCAACTTCTATTGCTCGTGTCTAACAAACTGCAGACTCTTACTTATCAATAACTTAACGTTCTTAAAGAAGTTACATTACACGACAAGTCAAATTTATAGGATTTATTTGTTGCTCTTCATGGAAAGTTGCTTTCTTTATATTTCTCCTTGTTTACATTGCCTACCATTCTAAAGCTAGAGAAAGCTGATCATTTGAGTATTAGATCTTTCAGATAGGAGGCAGGTTGGAACGATGGATGGGTATGTCGGCTTTCATGCCGCCCTAAGATGTTCATACAATAAGTTTGTGAAGGATATTGGCAAACGTTGCAAGCAGCTAATTCGTCATCATCTTGATTCATTAACAAGCCCATACTCTCTGTCCTGTTATGATAGTGACTTTCGGAGAGGCTTCAATTATGGTCCATCGTCATTTCAGAGGTCAAATCTAGCTTCAGCTGGGTCACTTTTCCTTGAGCTCTCGGATGCTGGAGCAGCATGTCATGATGAAATAATGGAAGAACAGGAGAATATAGCTCCTGAGAATGCGGAACAACAAACCACTCCTTGTAAGGGGCGTAAGGCTACAGAAGCAAGTGAAGCACTTAAAGAATGCCAAATGACTGTACCTGAGACCCCATCACCGGATCAGCCAGGCGAAACTGGTTGTGTGGGAATTAAGAAGGAGCTAGGAAATTGCTTTGATGGTGGTGCCAGGAAAAGACAAGCCAGATTGGCTGGGCATATTTATTCAGACCATCTAGCAGTTCAAGGGGGAAGTAATCTATTCGGAACTGTAAAAAATGGCTCCAAATCTTCAGGCTCGGCCTATGCAGAAATATGCTCACTGGCTGCACGTCATTTTGCAAGGATTCGTGAGGTTCTTGTTGAGCGCAATGTGACCTCCACCTTGAACAATGGGTTTCTCACCCCATGGCAAGTCTTTCTTCGCTCATTTAATGTTTTATTGCTACTTATCAATCGACTGCTGTCTAACAACTTTCAGATGAGTCATTTCATTTGTTGGATGCAAGAAAAGGACTAGTAGAATTTGAGAATTTTCATACAAAATGGTGTCCCGTCAGTTACTTCTCACATGTTTAGTCAGCTTTTGACAGTGAAATATTTTCTTATCAGCCGGGATCAGCTTGTACTTGCAATTGGCTTGGTGTTATTTGCAGTAAGTGATGAAAAATTCATGGAAATGTTTGCTGCACCCGAAGCCATCAAAATCCTTCATCATGAACGGCAGTCCGTCCAAAAGCGCCAGAAAACACTTCAGTCTTGCTTGAACGAGTTTAAAGCCATTGCTCAAGCGCTTTAAACATCATCATCGATGAAGGAGAAGCATACATTTTTATTAGATGGATAGAATGGTCACTTCCAGTGAATTTTCCATCTGTTACATTAAGGTAAACAAGGTTTCACGTTGTAAATGGATGGTTTAGTAATTGAATCATAGTTTTTTTTTTGGTGTCAGTAACATCGATTTCCTTGAAAAAGATTTTTTTTGTACCCAATTGCTGCTCTATAGCTTGGATGGTTCAAAAATACATTCGAATTTCATAGATAATGTTTTGCTATGTAGCTGTGTCCCAACCGTTACTTTCGCAAATAGTTCATGTGTGACTTGTTTGTTTATTTTGTAGGGTGTCCAGCGCCTCTGGAGAGAGGGGCCCAAAAAAATTTTGTTCGAGGGCGATCAAAATTTTTAATATAAATTTCATATTCATAATAGAATTTAAATTAATTGAAGTTTATTTTAATTAATAAATACGTATTTTATTTTGTTTATAGCTTAGTTGTTAAAAAAATAAGTTAACTTAGATCTAAATAATGCCGAATTGACTGCGATTAACTAATCAAACATATTTAATTGAGATACTAAATTAAATAATCAACTTCAAATACTAAATGTTACTCTTTTCTAGACAAAACATGAATGCTTTATAGCTCATTTGGTAGAAAAGAGAGTAAACATATGAGGAAGCTAGGGTTTGAAACCTCATGTAAGGGAGTTTTTTGCAAAATTTGAGAGGGGTCCTGGGCCCCCTGCCACCGCCACTGGGTGTGCGATTGTTATATATATATCATGACTTATATTGGTGTTGAATTATTATGTTGATTGTTTTGTATTATGATTATGAAGGGGAAGTTTACAATGGATAAAAATTGGATGGGGTTAGAAAGGGGTGATACACGCTCATTTAAGAGATTGTTGATTTTGTTGAATTAAATGCAAAAATACACATGTGTGTCCTTGTAGAAGGTGTTGTTGGTTAGAGGAAGGATTACATCGATGGAGATGTTTATCCATTTGATTAATAACGATATGATGAAAAGTTACAATACATGGATATCACCTTGTAAAAAGAGTAATGAACCTTCAGCATACATGTTAAGACAACAATGGCTTGCGGAGAGGAATGGAGAAACAAGTAGTGGTGCGATGCATCACCAACCAAACCCGACTATAGCGATTCTTCAAGACCACTTTCCCTTTCGACATATGCATCAAGGGGATCATTAGAATATGAATGCAGAGGTTGGTCATTTAGAGAGTAGAATGATTTATGAAAGGTATAATAATTTTGTAGGCGAAGCTCAGACGTAAAAAAATGTGACAACCGTTCTTCAAACTCTTTAGAGGGCAATGCAAATAAAAGTCGAGAGTCGACTGTCGGACAATGGGTCTAATAAAATGTTACATAACAACCAATCAAACCTCCAACCAAAGCTTCATCCAAAGCAATCTCCTCTGAGCTCGATGAAACCATAGTTCGTAAAACCATCGTCGAACACACAACTCTTAAGAAGAAATCGAAGGCCGTCCAACTCAAAATCCACCGTAGCCATATATGTTCCTCAAAGCTTTGATTCCACAAACCTTCAAACCATGTCACTGAAACACCACCAGAAAAAGACTCCCCAGATAATGTTGTTCCCCAGATTTCAAAATACCCTGCTCGTACCCTTAGTTCTTCATCCCACCATCGTTCAACTGGTGCCCCATACCCCTCCCTTACACCCTTGTCTATTGTATTTGCTGATACTCCAATGGAAGATGCTGACAAAGAAGCTGAAGATGCTGACAATGCCCATGTTGAAGATGTTCCCGCTGATGAAGATTCCGATGTTGACTATGCACATGCTAAAGATGTCCGTCCCCGCTGAAGATGTCCTTGCTGACGAAGCCTTCTTTCACATGCCTATCTCTTTAATCCATACATCACCTGACTTCTTTCGCTCTTTCTTCTCAACTGCGCCATCTCCAAATAATGTGATATACTATTTAGTAGATATCAGAGAAAGATAGGAACAAAAAGTTGCTTGCATTTTCATATGAACTCTTGGTTTCATCATGTACGTAAACTTAACTATCATGTTGTTCTCTCCCCTGCGCCGATCTAAGTGAAATCTTTTCCTCACCTCCGAACTTGTCCTCATGTCTGATTGATAGTCTGTACCAAATCATTTCTTCATCCCGAACTTGCAGAAAAGGTCATGTCGGGGAGGTTTCAGATCTGATGGTGGTACGGATATAGTGTTGTGTGCGGCGAGTGGAGAGTGACGGAAAGTGTTTGGAACGGAGGTGGGGGCGAGGAGAGTCTCCGAGCTTTAATTTTGGGATTATGTAGATACATCAAGATGTTTTGATGGTTTCATGTAAGTGTTGACCGCTGAAGGCAGTTGTTTTCAGTTGATATCATTCAGGCTATTGTTTTGTGGTCGTCTTGTTCGTATGCTTCCAATTGTTTTCTTTAACAGGATAGACCAAACTGGTGGGTATAGACCTGTACAAATTCGGACTATCCCAATCCGATTGTCCGGTCAACGAAACAGGATTCAATAAGCACACTAGCCCGGCCCGGCCCGTATTTCTTTAGGGTCGGGCTTGGATACATATTTTAGCCCGAACCGGGCTAATAGGCCCGCCTATTAACTCGTTACAAAATAAACATTAACTTTTATTAGTTTTTATAAAAGAAAACTAATAATTAATTGTAATTAGTAAGAAATAAAAAAATATTTCTTATGTGTTTTTGAAATCCAAAAGAAGTAGACTCCAAAAATAAAATAGTTGAAAGTTTTATCAATGAAAATTACTCTCGACATTCTCCATCAAAAACTTTGATGAAATATTTTATGATGCTTTTGTAAATGTTCTACATCAGTGTGGCGAATGTTTTGCATCCATCTAATATGCTACATCATCGTAATATATCGTTGTTGTGCAAGAAAATTATTGTATATTTATTTAAAATGTAGCGATACATATTTGTAGCGGGTTGGCCGAAGGGTAATCCGGCCCGGTACATAGGGCGGGCTTGGACAAGATTATGAGCCTGAATTAACAGGGCGAATTTAGCCCGACTGTTTGGGTTATCAAACATAAAAAAGCCCGACCCAAACCTGGCCTGAATCCGAATTTGTGCAGGTCTATTAGGGAAGATGTGTTGGAAATCCTTCCAACCAGGTCAAGGACCCAGCCGAAGATCTTTGCACCATCGACCCGAGGCCCCGCCTTATGTCCGAGACGCCCGAGAGATCACCCGGCAAGACCCGAACACCCGCCAGGCCATCACCCAGCCCCTCGGCAAGCACAATGCGCATCCGGATCATCTTGGGGTTCTTGGCGCTAATCCAACTACAAGCCCACTCGATGGCCATCAAAAGAGTCTTCTCGACCCATGAAGAGGAGGACGAAGCCCATGAAGTCCAAGCCCAAGAAATGGATACATATGGTTCGAATTCAAATTCAAATGGAGCATTAAAGGGTAGCCGTTACTCATTTGACTCCAAAGTCAAATGGTAACGTATGGACTTGATGGCGTGGACGGTTACTTCTAATTCAAATTCAAACAAGTCAACCATCATAAAGTGGAGCATTCAATGGCGTCGGTTACTACTCGCATTTGAATTCAAATGCCAAGGCTTGGACTATATAAGGAGAGCTCGACCACCATATCAAAGCATCAAAGTATTCAACCAAAGAGTTATCTTTGATCATCTTCTTGTCGAGGGGAAAATACCCTTCGGCTGGGAGACCATTGATCCTTGGATAACATCTTTGCATTGTGATTTCCTTGTAACGAGTTCCACCATTGTTCTTCCATTTTGTACTTTCAATTCAATAACAATCGTCCACACCTTTTTCATTCTTTCAATACAAGAATTCGTCATTTTTCATCTCAACACTTCTCTCTTTTGTTCATCTTTGTGGGAAGTGTCCTCTCTTTTCACCGCCATTCTTCTTAATTTTACATTTCCGCTGCGTTATTTAGGGATTTGGCGAACCCCGGTTCCCAGATTCCTAACATTTGGTATCAAATCCCGTCGCTCCTAGGGGACATACCCCACGCAACAATTCCGATGTGGAGCTACAAAGAGAGCCGCCCAAGTCACTACCCATTACACGAGCAATGGCGATCTCCCTACTATGACCACTACCGAGGCCATGAGTATGCAAGGAGGGCAGATCCAGTCCACTACCAACGAATCGAGGTCAGTAATGACTACTTTGGACGTTATTGGGACCATGAGCAGCCTAAGGGGCGAGCATGGATGAAGGCGAACGATGAAGTTGGCCCTAGTCGACAATACCCTTACGAAGGCGCTGCACGTCCCGAGTCGGAGACGAGGAAAACAATCCACCGTTCCGACCCTTGCACTATGGAGGCCTCGGCGATGGGTAGGCTTGATGCACTACTTGCTAGGGCAATCAAGATCCTAACCAAGCCTTCAGGAGAATACATGCCAAAACCCAGTCCAAAGATGAGCACCGAACAAATTCCAAGCCCCGACAAAGAGGTAAAAAATTTGGATCTTCCAATTTCTGAAAAAGCTAATAATGTTGAAGGGACTTGGAATGAGGATAAGCATCCTTTGGAGAGCAGATCTGGAACCCTGAGCATCGAGATGAGTCACACACATGAGAACCCACCGGTGCCCAAAGCCAACCAAGTCAGCGCGAGGTCTCCTCGCAAGGATGAACCTAAGCATGAAAGCCACCAAGCACTTGTGGAGGCTCCCGTGATTGAGAGGCGGGTGTATGTGGATCCATTCCTTGGAGAGCCGATCAAATTGGGGAAGGCTCCAGCGCACAACAGTGAAATTCACCAATCAAGACTCATCGGACTACACGGCAAAGACTTTGCCAAATTGGGACAGCAGAGAGAACTGATTTACCAGCAATGGCCACAAGGTACTTTTGTCATTTTGGTGCATATGATGTGGCCTAACAATCATGGTGATCGGATTCGGCAGTGGCGCGACAAATATGAAAGATGGTTCTTGGACGGGCAAAGCACGTTCCATTTGATCCGGGGAAACTAAAGGAAAGCCAAGTGACGCCTGGGGAAAATAAGGAGATCAATATGCCCATCGAGGGGCGATGCCATCGTCCCACATTAGAGTTTGGAGTTCCATTGGGAGGCAAGCCATATGTGAGAGCAAGGCGGGGGGACTCCAACCATCTATGGGATCCAGGACCTAGTAGGGCGAAGCAGATTTTTCGGCAGACTTGTTTTGACCAGATCTGTCCGCACATTTACATGGATGTATGGGCCAAGGCACTACCTAGCACGGGGAGGACATTATGGCCATTCGACCCTGGAGAAGTCCCGACCACATCAACAAGGCAAAACGATCTCAAGGCAACACAAGAAGGGCTCATCATGGAACAAGCACTAGGCCGAGGTACAATTGATTATGTACTTAAATTCAATATTCAGCTGACTCTATTTCAATCAAGTACCAGCAAGGGCAACCCATTCGGCCAAGGCAAGAACAAGCTCCCAAGCAAAGGCAATCATCCCAAGGCAACCATGGAGAAAGGCGGAGGAAGACCTGGCCATGACCTTGAGGACAAGGTCAATTTCAAAGAGGCGGGTAATGTTGGAAATCCTTCCAACCAGGTCAAGGACCCAGCCGAAGACCTTTGCACCATCGACCCGAGGCCCCGCCTTATGTCCGAGATGCCCGAGAGATCACCCGGCAAGACCCGAACACCCGCCAGGCCATCACCCAGCCCCTCGGTAAGCACAATGCGCATCCGGATCATCTTGGGGTTCTTGGCGCTAATCCAACTACAAGCCCACTCGATGGCCATCAAAAGAGTCTTCTCGACCCATGAAGAGGAGGACGAAGCCCATGAAGTCCAAGCCCAAGAAATGGATACATATGGTTCGAATTCAAATTCAAATGGAGCATTAAAGGGTAGCCGTTACTCATTTGACTCCAAAGTCAAATGGTAACGTATGGACTTGATGGCGTGGACGGTTACTTCTAATTCAAATTCAAACAAGTCAACCATCATAAAGTGGAGCATTCAATGGCGTCGGTTACTACTCGCATTTGAATTCAAATGCCAAGGCTTGGACTATATAAGGAGAGCTCGACCACCATATCAAAGCATCAAAGTATTCAACCAAAGAGTTATCTTTGATCATCTTCTTGTCGAGGGGAAAATACCCTTCGGCTGGGAGACCATTGATCCTTGGATAACATCTTTGCATTGTGATTTCCTTGTAACGAGTTCCACCATTGTTCTTCCATTTTGTACTTTCAATTCAATAACAATCGTCCACACCTTTTTCATTCTTTCAATACAAGAATTCGTCATTTTTCATCTCAACACTTCTCTCTTTTCTTCATCTTTGTGGGAAGAGTCCTCTCTTTTCACCACCATTCTTCTTAATTTTACATTTCCGCTGCGTTATTTAGGGATTTGGCGAACCCCGGTTCCCAGATTCCTAACATTTGGTATCAAAGCCCGTCGATCCTAGGGGACATACCCCACGCAACAATTCCGATGTGGAGCTTCCAAACAAAGGCGAGCAACTCAAGGCGACCATAGAGAAAGGCGGAGGAAGACCAAACCATGACCTTGAGGACAAGGTCAGTTTCAAAGGGGCGGGTAATGTTGGAAATCCTTCCAACCAGGTCAAGGACCCAGCCAAAGACCTTTGCCCCATCGGCCCGAGGCCCCGCCTTATGCCCGAGCGCCCCTCG
The DNA here is from genome assembly GCA_033675215.1 of Rhodiola kirilowii. Classification (NCBI taxonomy): domain Eukaryota; kingdom Viridiplantae; phylum Streptophyta; class Magnoliopsida; order Saxifragales; family Crassulaceae; genus Rhodiola; species Rhodiola kirilowii. The sequence goes on along the minus strand of CM066197.1, from coordinate 9,369,507 downwards.
CAAGGACCCGGCACAACCCAGCGCACGCCCGAGACGCCCAAGGTCACGCCCAACGGCTACAAGGAGACTTCATTCAATGCGCCGGGCATTACTCAAGCCACTTCCATCAAGACATCGAGCATTACTCCTTTGACCAGCATAGAGCCGTTGGAGCTAGAGATATGCATCTCCAAAGAGCCATTAGCCTTGGTCAACATCATTGAAGACCCATCAATGAGGCAACCGTTACACTTGGACTCCATAGGATCCGATGAGCCATTGAACACTAAGGGATCCAATGTGCATTCAAGGGAGACGTTACTCTTTGACTCACTAAGAGACGTTGGGGATCCTAGGAGGAATATATAGACGTTACCTTGTCCCTCTAAGGAGCCGTTGGCTCAAGTCAACACCCATAAAGGACCATCAATGCTCCGGCCGTTACTATTGGACTCACATGAAGCCGTTAGAGAATACACATCTCTTGGAGACGTTGGAGAGTATCCAATGATGAAGGAGCCGTTACATAGGATCCCAAGAGAGCCGTTTGGATCTCAACAAAGGCACATAAAGGCTCTTAAAGGCAACGTCGGTTACTTGTGGACTCATCAACGGCTACTTTGCTATATAAGGACAACCAAGCTTCATTTGCAAAACATCATGAGAATAGACAAAGCCTAGAGCTCTCTCTTGTGATCATCCTTAGATTAGTTTTGGTCACTTGTTCGTAGGGTTTGATACACTTCCGTTACAAGGGTGTATCAAGCATTTTGCTATTGTAACCACTATCCCATCTTTTCCATCTCAATAATACATTCATATTCCGCCATATTCACCATATTTCCATCATCCATCCAACACTTGTCCACATTTTCATCATTCCGCTGCATAACTCTAGTTATTTGGACAAGTCGATAGGTCCTCACCTAACATTTGGCCTCAGAGCTAGTCGGTCCTTAGGACCATTTCCTCACACTTCCGCACCCCTTACCGCACTTTTTCACTACCCACCACACCCTTCCGCAACCACACTCGCAATTTGGCCAGCTTGATAGGTCATCCCCTATCATTTGGCCTCATAGCTATTCGTTCATTTCCACCACCACACATCTTCCGCACCTTTTACCCATTTTTCACACATCCGTTCTTCACCACACCATCACTTACACCATGACTTTCTACCACACCCACCGAACACACGGCCAGCAAGAGCGATGGCCAAGAACCTTCTACACCACCTACCCAAGGCATGAGCATGCGAGATGGGCAGATCTGCCAAACCCTAGCCATGACCACCGAGATGAAGTAAGCAATGATTATTTTGGTCATTATTGGGACCACATGACTCCTAAGGAGTGGACGTGCGCTAAGGTGCACGAAAAAGAACGTCCGAGGCAACACTACTTGGGCGAAGGCACTACACTCTTCGAGTCGGAGCCAACTCTCCAATCAAACCAAGGCACCATCACGGACTTGGCATTGGCTAGGATTGACTCACGGCTGAAGAAGATGATAGAGATCTTAAACAAGCCTTTGGAAGAGGGCTCGCCAAAGCCAACTCCAAGGATCTCTGAAGAAATCCCAACTCGCAACAAAGAGGTATATAATTTAGAACTTCCCAATTCTGAAGTTGCTAATATTGTGGAGTTGACCATATGTGAGGATGAGCACCCTATGGAGATCCAGGCAGATGTGAAGGCCTTAGACAAAATCACCGGAGATCTGGTCGAGACGCCACCCACGCTCTCACCACCCCACTTGGACCAGCCATCGGACGAAGGCACACAACCGAGGAGGCCCCCATACGTAGATCCATTCTTGGGAGAGCCGGTGTTAATTGAAAAAGTTCCAGCACACATCCTCACAAATTCCCGACCACCGCTCAACGGACCACAAAGCAAGGACTTCGCCAAAACTCGGCCGCGAAGGAAGCTGTTTACCCAGCCATGGCCGCACGGTGAATTTATTCTTATAGATCAATTAAAGTTGCCTAACAAACTTGGTGACCAGATCTGGCCGTTGCGCAACAAATACCAAAGATGGCTCTTAAACGAACGAAGCCTCGTCCCATTTGATCGAGGAAAAGGAGTAGGTCATATTGGCGATAACCAAGGGCGCAGCCGAAAGAAGGAGTTTGCACAAGGCCAAATGAGGCAACCAGCCGAGCGGCCGCCCTACGCTGCCTGGGACCTGGCCGGGATACAAGGTGCTCTCGAGCAACACTACCCAACAGGCGAGCTTGGCCTCATCCCACATGTGCGAGGCGCAACTTTGGATCGAAGAGGCAATGCTCTGGCATTGCTCGACAAAAACATGGGAAGTACACGGTGGGCCTTTGACCCTGGAGGAGTTCAAACATTACCAACAAGGCAAACCCATCTAAAGGCAACACAAGAAGAACCCTTCGTGGGACAAGAGCTAAAGCAAGGTACACTTGATTCGAGCAATCCATACACGATTACTCTAACCTTGTTTGAATCAAGTACCAGCAAGGGCGCGGCAACCAACCAATGCAAAGATGAGCTTCCAAACAAAGGTGAGCAACTCAAGGCGACCATAGAGAAAGGCGGAGGAAGACCAAACCATGACCTTGAGGACAAGGTCAGTTTCAAAGGGGCGGGTAATGTTGGAAATCCTTCCAACCAGGTCAAGGACCCAGCCAAAGACCTTTGCCCCATCGGCCCGAGGCCCCGCCTTATGCCCGAGCGCCCCTTGCAAGGACCCGGCACAACCCAGCGCACGCCCGAGACGCCCAAGGTCACGCCCAACGGCTACAAGGAGACTTCATTCAATGCGCCGGGCATTACTCAAGCCACTTCCATCAAGACATCGAGCATTACTCCTTTGACCAGCATAGAGCCGTTGGAGCTAGAGATATGCATCTCCAAAGAGCCGTTAGCCTTGGTCAACATCATTGAAGACCCATCAATGAGGCAACCGTTACACTTGGACTCCATAGGATCCGATGAGCCATTGAACACTAAGGGATCCAATGTGCATTCAAGGGAGACGTTACTCTTTGACTCACTAAGAGAAGTTGGGGATCCTAGGAGGAATATAGAGACGTTACCTTGTCCCTCTAAGGAGCCGTTGGCTCAAGTAAACACCCATAAAGGACCATCAATGCTCCGGCCGTTACTATTGGACTCACATGAAGCCGTTAGAGAATACACATCTCTTGGAGACGTTGGAGAGTATCCAATGATGAAGGAGCCGTTACATAGGATCCCAAGAGAGCCGTTTGGATCTCAACAAAGGCACATAAAGGCTCTTAAAGGCAACGTCGGTTACTTGTGGACTCATCAACGGCTACTTTGCTATATAAGGACAACCAAGCTTCATTTGCAAAACATCATGAGAATAGACAAAGCCTAGAGCTCTCTCTTGTGATCATCCTTAGATTAGTTTTGGTCACTTGTTCGTAGGGTTTGATACACTTCCGTTACAAGGGTGTATCAAGCATTTTGCTATTGTAACCACTATCCCATCTTTTCCATCTCAATAATACATTCATATTCCGCCATATTCACCATATTTCCATCATCCATCCAACACTTGTCCACATTTTCATCATTCCGCTGCATAACTCTAGTTATTTGGACAAGTCGATAGGTCCTCACCTAAAAAGATGGTGGAAGGGTCTTCCACCATCTTAGATATTTATGTAGGAACATTCTATAGTGTAATCCTAACCGTAGGATGGAATCAATCTTGACCATCCATTGAGGAGGTCTAAGTGTATATATAAGTGAGGGGCCATTTGCTTCAAACCATCAAGTAAAATACATTCAAGAGTTTCTCTCTAACAGTGGAATTCAACCGAGTTTCAGACTCAACTTCATTCTCGAATTATGGTCGGAATGTAGGCCAGAAAAAGACGAGGTCGATCAGAAAGACGAGGTACGAATGTTGTCGGACGATGATCATGGCTACTGAGGAATAAGAATGTTGTCGGACGATGATCACGGTGTTTCACTGATGTTTTGAGCAGTAGCACGCACAATTCTGAATTGGAATAACAATTATTTTGAAGTCACATAGAAAACATAAACATGCGACGTGTCACATTCCTATTTGCCACGTAACACATCACCAAAGACGAACTATCGTCCATCGATTTCATTTGCCTAAGTTCTTTTGTGCGGCCGTACTCTCTTCTTAGAAATCATGGATCGGATATAAATTTATCTATAAGTTTATTATGTGCTGAAACTAGGGGTGTGCGTCCAGACTCGAAAACCCGAAGACCGAACCGAACCGAACCGAAAAAAGCCCGAACGGGTCTGTTTTTATCTGACCGAAAACCGAACCGAAAAAAACCCGAACCGAATGGTGAGATTCGGTTCGGTCTCGGTTTTGATTTTTTCTCGGACCGAAAGCCCGAACCGAACCGAAAATATGTGTTTTCGTCAATTTATAGAAAAAGACCGAAAAATCGTGAAAACCCGAAAAAAGACCGAAAACCCGAAAAAAGCCCGAATCGAACCCGAAAAAAAACCGAACAACGCCAAAAAAAAGCCCGAAAAAGACCGAACCGACCCGAAACCCGAAAAATCGGTCTTTGGTCGGTTTTCACTTTCAAAAAGACCGAACCCAACCCGAACCGAATTTTCGGATTTCTGATCGATTTTCCCAAAAATCGGGACCGAACCGAACCGAGCCCACCCCTAGCTGAAACCAGTGGCACATTCGCCACCATGCCCTTTCATTCCTTTTTTATTCCTTCCTCTTCTTCTACTTTTTTTGAATGCATGCATGCATCTTATTTGTTAATGTAAGGGTCCTTTGATAGAACTCCTGTCAAGTGTTGTTTGTACTAATTACAGATGGAACTTTTTGTTCAAATTTATTTTATCCCAAATATTAAGATGAAGTCTCACAGTTTTTGTTACTGGAGTTGAATTTTTTCCACTTTTTGAAAATCCTCAGGTTGATGTTCTTTTTATCAGCTGTCCCCAACAATGATATAAGTCATATGTCCCAGTTTGTAGTGTAGTAATCTGCTTTGATGCGAGGTCCATTAAAGTTCTTGCACTAGTTTTAATTTTTCAGGCTGAGGATGCATTCGAATCCCGGCTTCATATCAGCTTTCAGAAATCAAAAAGTAGCAGCAGCAGATGTGTGCGCTAGAAAGAGCTTCATATCCCGGCTTCACAAATGCATGATGGTTTGCGATGATTTTCATTCTTCAATTTCATTCAGGGGAGAAAAGGCAACAGCCGACTCCATTGCAGATGCGGTAGTCGATAATAGGGCAGAACTGATCCATCTTCCTTCTGCAATTGATCTCCATGTGCCACTGCCCTCCAAAGAATGTCCAAGTTGTGAGGGAACGGTATAGTCACACGCCTTAGCTGCTCGTATTCATGATAAATCAAACATCTACAATTTGTCACTTTTACATTTTCCATATGATAAGTAGTTATTCAAAACCAATTCAGCAATATTTGGAATTCATAGTAGAAGATAGTTGCTTTCTTCAAGTACCCTTGACACGATAGATCATACCAACACTAATGCACTAGATTCCATCAGATACTATCTATTATAGTGGTGGTATTGATTACATGTTTAGTCTGTACGCTGCTGCCTAGGTCTTTGTTAGTTTAGTGCCTAATGATTATGAACTTGTGGTCCGGGGTGTGATGAAATGTCCTGAATGTCAACACAAGCTACAAGTCCGAATATCTGCGGATGATGTGAGCAATCTTGATTTTTTTTTTCCTCGTAAGAGATTGTTCTGAACACTTAAGCTGGATTGTGGACAGTGGACACAGTGAAATAACTTTTTCCTTAACAAATGTGAACATTATTGAATTGATATCCCAACCAAATCTTGACTTTTGATTATTCTGTTATCTGCAACAAAAATATTTGCATGCAATATTGTCAGTGAACTTGTTGCAAGGAGAGTGACTCTAGTGGAAGAAACATTCGTGTTATTTTATAGTTTGATGCCTTTAGTCTTTACTTTCGCATTGCATTATGCTTGTATTGCATTGTGTCATATTATTTTCCCATGTAGATAATGGTGCCTCCGTGGACAGCTGCCTATAATATTATGAAAAATATGGACTACCCGTATGAGGTAAACATCACGTCGCTGGGTCTTCCTGCAAAACTAGAAATTTGTTGAATTTTTTTGTTTTGTTTGTACACCTCAAATTAATTTTGTGTTTCAAGTCAAATATGGAGGCCGGCAATCTCCACTCTGTTGTTCATTTGTTGCTAAATGTCTTTAACACTCTTTGGTTGGGTAGGTGTATCTTGAGTAAGAACATATAGCTGAGTTATGTTTGGTGGAATAAAACTCGATCACCCATGATTGCCTCCACTCATTTACACTGCACTTTGCTCCCCATTACAGAAAAACGGGTTATAATTTGTTCTAGTATATCATCTGTCAAATTTTTTGTTTCAGCATATTGTTGATAGCATGAAAGACCCAAGCATAGCTGCATTTTGGCTGCTGACCATGCCTCAAATGATTGGTGGGTTCACTTTCAAGGATGATGTCAAGCAAAAGATTTGGTGGCCATATAAGGTTAAATCTCCATCTACCGCCAGACCATATGACTATTTCGTTTTGGACTTGCAGATCAAATTTTGGACTCGCAATGGGAATCAAAATGGCGTCAGGAAAAGGTGGTGTTGTTGTCTCATTACAAAGGCTTTCTTGATTCATTGCCATATTTCCAGCAAATCGCTTATCATGTTCTTTGCAATTGTCAGTTAAACGAGATGCTGGAAGCAAAGGTGCGGCCATACATTCAGAACGTCGAGAAAAGTGTTCTATCCAAACCCATAGTAATGCAGCCGACAAATGAAGATCAAAAGGTTATTTATCATTTTCTCTACAATGAAAAAATAATTACTCTCCATCATCATCTCTATATCCTATGAAGGGAACTGAAACATAATTATGTTGTTATCTTTTGTAGAAGAAAACCCGACAACGGAGATGGTGGATATTTTGAGAACCATGGTACTCACAAATATATGATTGTGCCCCAGATAAGAAACTGATTTTGTTTCGCTATCACTCCTCCATGCATGCCATGAGATGGGACAATGACTTCAGCAAATTGGTGGATGCATCATGGAGTAGTTCTCTTTTTTCCGATTAAAGCATCAAGCTATGTAATGTACTTTTCAACGATTTATGATGATGAATAAATATACATGTTACGCAACACACGAAGCAGAATCAAACACAGGGGTAATCGTTCTTTGGCTTTTTATTCGATATATGAAATTTTGAAGAAGCTGCAGGAGCTACTGCAAATCGTTCATTGCTCAGATGTTGGTGTACCTGTGCCAATTGGTGATCTTGCTGCAGCCACGCCTGTAAGGGTTAGCCTTCTGCCTTGAGTTGCAGTTGTAAATCACTAACATAACTTACGCGACAAAATTTGACCGGCGTCGCTTTAGTTCATGTCGCTTAAACCAGTTTACCCGACAAATATAGACCACTGTGTCGCTTAAAGTTGTTTACACCACAAATGTTAACGCGACATGCAAAATACGCCACTTAAGGTATCTTAGACGACAAGAGTTAAAGCGATGAAAGGTACATCGCGTTATGTATAATGTGCGACGTATAGGTTAGGCGACGTGTATTACACGTCGCATATAAGGGCATAGGAAATATAAACAATGCGACGTTTTAAAGTATGTCGCATTATTATATAAAGCTGCGACCACATTTCAATTAATTTTTTGCTGCTGTTTGAAATGTAAATAAAAATAGTAAATAAAAAAATAGGGTTAATACACAACGCCCAAATTATTCAATCGAACAATTAGGTCGAAACGACCGAGCGCAATACACCCCTGGTGTTCTCCCTCCCGTCATCTCGGCCGATACCCTCCGCACATCGCCACCGCACCGGCCACGACAATTCATAGCGTTGTGGGAGTTTATCGTGCGGCGTCCAGCGGTCAAAGCCAAGTGCAACCGCCTTGGGAACGTCTAATACCCGGCCTGTCAATACAAATACCAAGTTTGTATTTCCATTTGAATTACCATTGAATTTGGTTCTTTGATATAAAGATTTCAATATCAAGTGTTTTGTTCTTTCCAATTCGTAATTTGATTAAGTCATCTCAGGAGGCCTCTTTCATTGAGCATCAATCTTTTATTGTCACATACAGTTTTGCAATTCACCTGAAATCGGGTCTGTTAATTTGAAGATCCGGCCTGCTAAGTTTTCAAATGTTACATTATGATTGCTTAACGCACAATTAACTATGCCAATGTGATGTGCTAATAGTAGCAGTTACTTACTGAGTTTAACATAGTTGATTGTCAAGAATTATACATCTCACATGTATATTGTTGTTTGTTTTACAGAAAGTCATGGATAAGGGTTGGATGAAGCTTGCAAGAGGTGACCCGCAGTATTTTGATGGGATTAAAAAATTTATAGAGTTTGTTAGACAGAACAAGCCTGATAGTACACATTGGTGTCCTTGTACACGTTGTAGATTGCATCACAGAAAGCTCACTCTGGATGATATGTATGCACATTTGCTTAAAAATGGAATGATGTTGGATTACACTACTTGGACATCGCATGGTGAAGTTCGTAGTGGTCCTTCGATACTAAGGCAACAATACCTTATGAAGAAGGGTCAGGGAAGCATGTCTCTCAATAGTGGTTGTGATACTTCTCGAAATCCTACCATGGAGATAATTAATGATGTTTTTCCATTCACAGACGACATGTATGAGATGATAAGTGGTGACGGAGATTCTTTGGGTAAGGATGCTTATGAGAAGTATAATTACCTTCTTTCTGAAGCTCAAACACCTATATTTGCGGGCAGCAATACGAGTGTATTAGACACCGTATTGAAAGTGATGCAAATGAAAGTTGAGAATGGTTGGTCAGACAAATCTTGTACCGCTCAGTTAAAATGGTTCAGAGGGTTTCTTCCAAGTGACAACAAGTTTCCCGGTTCTTATCAAGATGTCAAAAGAAGTTTGAAGAATTTGGGATTAGGGTATGAGACAATTCATGCGTGCGAATACGGTTGTATTTTATATTACAAGGAGAATAAAGATTTTGATTCTTGCCCCGTGTGCCAGGATCTAAGATATGCATCTGTTGAAGGTAATAGTAGGACGCCAAAGAGAGTGGTTCGTTACTTCCCATTAACACCGAGATTACAACGACTATACATGTCTGAAACTATTGCAAAGGAGATGCGGTGGCATGAAGAGAGGCGTGTTGAAGAGGGTAAGATTAGGCATCCTGCTGATGGGGAGGCATGGCAAGATTTTAATACTGAATTCCCTGAATTTTCCAAGGAGATTCGAAACGTTCGTCTTGGATTAGCTACCGATGGGTTTAACCCATTTGGGTCACTCGGTGTTTCACATAGTACTTGGCCTGTTATGGTCATGCCTTATAATCTTCCACCTTCAATGTGCATGAAAAGGGAATTCAAAATACTTACTTTGTTAATTTCTAGTCTAAGATCTCCGGGAAAGTGTTTGAATGTATTCATGAGACCATTGATCGATGAACTGAAAATGTTGTGGAACACGGGTGTTGTATCCTACGACAGATATGATTGTTCGTCATTTCTTATGAAAGCAGCAATAATATCGACCATTAGCGACTTCCCAGGACTAGGAATGTTAGGAGGTATAACGACTAAAGGTTACAAAGCTTGCCCGATATGTTTAGATGATGTTGACGCTGAACATTTAGGTGGAAGAATGGTGTATCAAAGTCACCGCAGATGGCTTGAGAGTGATCACCTTTGGAGACAAGCCTCTAATAAGTTTGATGGGACAATTGAGTCAAGGGAACCCCCGCCTTCTCTTTCTGGCCATGAAGTTATGACTGAGATATTTAGTCATCAGTTCCCGGTCCTTAGTTTGCACCCAAAGTTTAAGTCTAGTAGAAATGGTTCGGAAAAGTTGTGTTGGACCCATCAAAGCATATTTTATGAGTTGCCCTATTGGAAGTATTTGAGACAGCCATATTCTCTAGATGTCATGCACATTGAAAAGAATGTATTTGATAACATCATTGGCACCATTCTGGGAATTGATGGAAAGACAACGGATACACTAAAAGCACGAGAAGGTTTGAGACAACAAGGAGTGCATGAAAACTTATGGGAGAAAGAATGTGGTCCCTCCTCGAAGAAAGCCAAGGTGTCTCCAGCACCATACACGGTGTTACCGGATAGTAGGAAGGAGATTTTTGAGTGGATTCGAGAGGCCAAGTATCCAGCTGGTTATGCAGGAAGCTTAAAGAACAAGATAAGTGTCACCGATAAAAAATTTAATGGTTTGAAAACGCACGATTGTCATGTGATGATGCAGCATTTATTACCTGTTTTTATTCGTCCTTACTTGCTGTATCATGTTGTTGAACCGCTAATAGCATTGTCAAGATGGTTTCAGAAGCTATGTTGCCGAGAGATGCGAAAAGATGACGTTTTTAAGATGAAGGATGACATAGTTCTGATTTTATGTAAGTTGGAAATGATTTTTCCTCCGACCTTCTTCACTATCATGGTTCACCTATTGATTCATCTCCCTGATCAAGTGTTACTTAAGGGCCCAGTGCACTACAATTGGATGTTTCCCATCGAGAGGTTATATACTACTACAATAGTCCTATTTGATTACAAAATATTAACTATTATACTAATCATATACTCTAATTGCATGCAATTAGGTCAATACAAAAGAAGTGTGAGGAACGCTCGATACCCCGAGGGATGTATAACTGAGCAGTACGTTGTGACTGAATGCGTAACATATTGTAAATTATACATGGATGGATCATCAACTAATAAGGATACAACTTGTGAGACACAATTCAAATGCTCTGTTGTTTCCGATCTTGTCAAACCAAACGGTTATTTGCGGGGAATCAAGTTGGATAGGCAACAACTTGATATTGCTCATTGGTGCATCATGGAAAATTGCAAAGAAGCAAAGTATTTTATTGATAAGCACGCGGAGAAATTTAACCTCAAATTTCCGGACAGCACTAAGGAAGAGCGCATCAAGCATTTCCGTCCTTACTTTCTGAAATGGGTAAGATATTCATTTACTTGCCTCTATCTTTGTTCATTTCATAGTTTACTGGATTATACGTTTCCACCTTTAACATTCACCGTTGTATTATTAATTTGTTTGACTTCATGCAGATTGTTGGCTTGCAAAAGCAATCACAGAAGCATTATTCGGCATTTTTGCATATTCTAGCATGTCTACCACAAACGCATACATGCTATTCACAATGTTATGTCAACGGTGTTAAGTTTGTTGTGTGGGAACGTGACCGGAAGCTGAAAACTCAAAATTCTGGAGTGATGGTTGAATCAGAAGACATGACTTACTACGGTATTCTCGAGAATGTGATAGAAATAAAGTATGCTGATGGGATGCCTGTAGTTTTATTTAAATGCATATGGTTTAATACTGATCCAAAGGAGCGGGGAAGTACTAGGAAGGACCATGGCCTTTTATCGATTGACACCTCCATGACTTATTACTCTGTTTTATTTTGTTGTATTCTGTTTGATATATTGTTGGTATTTGTAAATATGACATGTGAGTTTATTTATGGTCTGCTACTATTTATTATTCTGTTTATTCTGTTTGATAAATTGTTGGTATTCTGTTTATTTGTAAATATGACATGTGAGTTTATTCTGTTTGATATATTGTTGGTATTCTGTTTGGTCTGCTACTATTTATTATTCTCTACAAATTACATATTGTTAACTTCTTACTTCTCTTAGTAAATATCTTATTTATGGTTTGACATTGATCCTTATAGGAAAAAATGAGGCAAAGAGTGCGAGAACTGATGACTCCTGAAGAATCTGAAGATCCTAGTTCCATTGAAGAGCCCCTTCCAGTGAGTACCCAGATTGAAATTATTACTCAGCTTGTGGGCCAGCAAAAGCGCGGCACCCGTGTTTCTGGCATTGGGAAGTCCTTGGCGCTACCTCCACTCCCAAGAGGGGGAGCAAGAAACGTAGCTCAGACTATTCGCCTAACAGAGGAACTTCGCAAAACACAATATGAAATGGCAAAGCAATTTGAGGAGCGCATGGAATCTCAATCGCAAATGTTTATGGATCAGATACGAGTTCTGGAAGAGTTGATCAAGGGTGGTGTGATGGGAGCAGGGGCCAGCAATGCATCAGATGGAGCCACCAGTCACCTGCCAGCAGGTCCTCGCAATGGCTGATGTGCGTTTATTTCAATCTGGATTTGCAAAGCTTTTTATGGGTACTTGAACTTTTGTCACTGATGTTCACAATTTGGGAACTATCCACTTGTGTAACTTATATGTTTTGTGTTATTCGGATGTTGTAAGGGTAAACATTTACTGTGTACCCTCTTTTGATGCTATGAATTTCAGGTTGTAAACATTTTGCAAACATGTCACATTATATGTCATTTTATGCCATGCAACGCCTGCTAGTGGCACAAATATATGTATATTTATGCTACATGAATTTGTTAACAAGTCATTTTAAGCGACAACATATGTCGCATATCACCATCGCCCATGTGAGATTATGCGACACACACGCCGATATATGTCCTAAGATATATGCTATTAAACTACTTATGTGACAGGAATGGTTTAGACGACATGTGCGACATATGCTTAATGCGATGCGAAATGATCATACGACACAAACATATGTCAGTCGTAAAACGTTTTATGCCACACACACACATATGGCGTACGACGTGCGTCCTATAATATATATGCGACAAACAAATATGATGTCGCATTAGTGGTGTCCATTTAAGCGACATACTGCATTAGCGCGTCGCGTAAATACTTATGTCACAGGGGATTACGCGACGTATCTAAAGCGACGGGTGACCTGTCGCATATGTCTTAAGCGACATTTCAGGACTTTAAGCGACGATTTTTAGATCGTGGCGTAAGAGTCAAAATGCAGGCAGTAATGACTCCGCGCACGATAATTGAAATCCTAAAATCAGATTTTTGGAAGTAAAAGAAAGTATCTTTTGAGATGAGAAGAGTTCCAACTCACTAATGCCACTCCTCGGACGGAAGAACGCAAGAGATGGAGATAGCAACTCTCCCTGCGACAAGGAGAGATTACTTATAATTTCACGCTTTCTACGAATTCTTATTCTTTTTCCTACGATTTGAATTGTTAGATTCAGTGGAGACTTTCCCGTAAAGCTTTCTTCACGCATTCGATTCTTATCCGTTAAATACTTTGGAAAACATTATCGTAAATATAAGTGGTAACATCTTGGTGTAGTATTATCTTTGTCGAAATACGTGTGCTTAGGAGAACTAGAAAACATATTATCTTTGTTGGAATGTATTTATGGTGTATTTACCTTTCCCGGGATACATTAGGATACTACCTTTGTTGAAATAACTACATCTTATTATATTTTGTGATTATTAGTGTCGTCGATGATAAACAAGTATCATAAGTGATAACCTTAAACTGCATATTATCATTGATAGAAAAGCAAACTTAGTTCTCCAGTGTGTTTAAAACATATCACTCACGAGCCCAGTAAATTTGGTTCTCCAGTGTGTCATTTATAGACTTGCATTTTCCCTCAATACCATTGTAAAACCATTGTAAATTTTACCGCTATGGTAACGAAAAACTACAGCAAATTTTTTTTTTGTAGCGATCGAAAATACGATGGTAAAATTACCATCGTATAACCAGGATAAGTTGCTTTTACTATTGATTTTGCAATGGATTTGGGGTGTTATTTTATTGCCGCAAAGTTTGCCTTATTTTGTATTGTTGCACGAGGACAGAAGTTGTCAGCCCATCTTCGGCACAACCACATCAAAGTATTCACTATCATTGTCTTAGAAACATATTGCCGATTCCGATGGACCTTTTTCCGAGTTGAAAATTAGTGGAACAAGATCATTTCCAGATCAAACTTGCCCACTATTTCGACCATAAAGATCCTAAGCAAAAAAAAAAAAAATTCAAATTACTCAGGCTCCATTTTCAACAACAGTCACGAAGTATAAAGAGTAATGTGCATCATCAAGGCTCAAGCTATACTCATCTTGTTCTCTTCGCTCTTTTTCTTTAAACAGACAATTGTGTATCAGAAAAAGTGGATTGAAAGGTGTACAAAATAAAGCTTGAAAACATTAATAAGCATATAAGTGAGGCAACGATGCAACTAGGTAGACATCAAAATGTTGATGATACATGATGTAACATTGTATCCTTGTCTTTTATGATAAAATGGAACCTCGCCCGCTATGAGAAAAAAAAGAAGAAAAAAGAAATATGGCCTGTAAAAATTATCTTAGGGCAATTTATGACTTTATTGATCAAGCAAGAACAATACAAGCACTAGGGCGACAAAAAAAAACCAATGTTCAACCAAGCTCAAATCACTCCTAGAACAATCGTATACAACTAACAATACAATTTAGCTTTATGAACAATAATGAAAGGTTGTAAGCCCCTTTCGATAGCCCCTGGAAGAAGGCGACGACGGAGTCCAACCGACGATGTTCTCCACACCAGTGCTCAGCCTCAAACCAGCAATCCGTGACGACCCAGCAGATAATTTTTATCTACATTGGCAAAGCATGTTGGTATGGTACCAAATTCGTGCCGTAAAGTAGGACAACATTGTAATACTACAGTGGAAAATGGTGCTGGTAGTGTTTGAAGATTAGCTCTTAAACATTAAAAAAGGAAAAAAAATTATTAGAAAATCATAGAAGGTATCTCAGCCCCTATTTAAGAAAAGAATTATTCATGCTCCTTAAATAGAAATATCCATTCCACATGAAGAAAGCAAAAGCAGATTCTGATGGTAAAAGTCTATAAATAGGAGTATTGATGATCACCAAACTGGTTTTGCAATTTTGTATAGGTAATACCGGCATATCGGTGTTCCAACTAGACTCTAACCCCTTGAATCATAGGGCCAAACACAGTCATCCGATCCTTTATTGTTTTAGGGTTGGACGCGGGCTTTGCAATATTGGACAGTGTTGGACCCGCCCAATTGGCAATCTCTCTAGGTCAACCGGTTGGGCTCGGACTTAAAAAATTTAGAAATACTCTCCATATTATAAACACATCTTTCTACACTGACCTAGCCAGCGTCAAATCTGTCATCGCTCCTCCCTCGTCCACACACCCAGCCACGCTCCTCTAACCGGGTAACTCCGCACTTGACCCTTTGCAAATCTTCTCTCTCGTTTTTATTTATTTACTTGAATTCCGGATGTTATATTTGATGTTTTTATATATGTGATTCTGTTTTCGATTTACATGTGTAAAATTATTTCTCATCTTATTGTCTCCTCTGATTTAAGCCTCTTTATATGTTACTACTACTATTTTTGCATATGTTATGATGCAGTTTTGGTTCGATTTCTGTATGCTTGCTTAGTTTTAGAGATCAGTATATTAGCTGTCTAACTTACAGTTCAGATTGTTTGATTTCTTTATCATATCTGAGTGCATCTTATTTGTATGATTTTTAGATCATATAGCTAAAAATCTTCACAACAATTATGCTTACGAAGAAAAAAAAATTTATTAGATTGATGTTATTGTTAATTCTGTCTTTGCATGTTGTAGTTTCAACCTTCTTTTTGCTTTCTAAATGCTTTCTCGAATTTGTGATTGTTTAACATGTCAAAAAAAGTGTCCATCTGATCCTTCTACTCTTTTATTTGTTCTTTTCAAGTTTATTTTGAAGATTTTATTTGTTTTGTATATTCTGAGGTTTATGACTTTTCTGATAGGCATATTATCTATAACTTGTAAATTTTGTCTGATTATTATTTCCTTTTAAATCTGTTTTGTTTTTAATAATTATTGTACGTACACTTAATCTGCTTGTTTATTTTGGGATATGCATATTCTGCTTGCATTTTCTCTAAGGGTAGGCAAGCTTATAACTTTCTGTTGATTATGTGTTTTCATATAAACAGTCAAAGCATGTCTTCTGAGGGTTCATTGGATAGGATCAGTAACCTCAAGGATAAACTGAAGTTACAGATTTTGGAGTGCCTGCCTTTAACCGATGCTATTAAAACTAGTGAGTTATCTCGCAACTGGAGGCGCACTTGGACCAGAATGAAATTTCTCAAGTTTGATGAACCCATTGTTGAAAATATTGGAAGCTTAACTGAAGCTCGGTTTACTAGAATCATTGAGAGAATTCTTTTGCTTCATCGGGACTCACTTGAGCAGCTAACTGTAGTCATTCCTTTCCATTTTGATGCTAGACGCCTTCACCCGGATAGTTGGTTTATTAGCTTGTCAAGAAAACGCGTGCAAGCAATTCAAATCATCTACGGCAGGGCTCGTTGAAATATCTAAGTTTAGAAGCGTGTGTCCTTAGGCCTCCTCCTAATTTTCAAGGTTTCCACAACCTTGTCTTTCTTGATCTATGTTGTATTGAAACAACATCCAAAGAGCTTGCACTATTCATCTCGCACTGTCCGAAATTGAGAGAGTTGTCTCTTCTAGATATATCGGAACGGATATCCGAGCCATTGATCATAAGTGCTCCTAATATTAAAATATTACACTTTGAGGATTACATAACGGGTATGATTATGTTGGAGGACACTCAGTGTTTGACCGTTGTAACTCTAGAGTGTTTGGAAAATATGCATGTTCTGCATAGAAATTCATACAGTATGTTTGGACTACTCTGCTCTTTGTCCGCGGTTGAGGAACTGACTCTTGATCTTCCCTTACTCGAGGTAAGATGTTCCATTTGAGTGAATGTCTTTTTCAATTTTTTTGTTATTTTCTTAGTTGATAAATGTCACTGACAATTTAATATATGACATGTTTTGAAGCCATTCAAAGGTGGTTGTCCCTATAATCTAGAAAGAGAGTTTGTAGCCCTGAAGACACTGACCTTAGGTCAAGTAAATATATGCGATCGGGATGATATATTGTTCACCTTCTGCCTTCTTAGAAGTTCACCAAATTTGAAGTCGCTGAAAATTTCTGTAAGTCCTATCTGTCAAAAACTGTTGTGTTTCAAGTTTATCCACGCAAGTTGTTTATCAATATCATCATTAACTGTTTCCTTCCACAGTTGCAACATATTGAGCACGGCGATGAAGAGGATGAAGTTTCTGTAGAATGTTTGGAAGCGGAAGGAAGAAAAGGGTACATGTTGAGCCAGCTATTGGATTTGAAGATCGATGGAATAACTGGATGGAGAAGCGAAGTTATGCTTGTGAATACCATGTTATCTTGCTGCCCGCTTCTTAAGACTTTGCGTACTGAACCCGGTTTGAACATTACAGTTGGGAGAGAGTTGAAATTGGCTTGGGAACTAAAGCGATTTGCTCGAATATGGAAGGATGTGAAATTGGTGTACTGCCATCTATCTCAGGGCCTCCTGTACCTGAAAAAGATTCTTCTTGGACAAATCTCTTCCTAATATGCCTTATAAACATTTTCTAGTTTTTTTTCTTCTTAGATAAACATTTTCTAGTTTAGAGTTGTGAATGAACACTTAACTTTATTTTTTGGACATGATTGAAGTCACGTTTCTTTTAAAGGTTGCTTTATTTTATTAGTTTTGAAGCTGCGGGTTGTGTTAAAGTTCAGTGTCAAATCTATGGAATAGCTTATGTAAACCTTGTTTTGGTGTTTAGAGGTAATGGCTAGTTATGTTGAGATTGTTTGTGTCTAAGTGTTGCCTTTCAAAAAAAATGATGTAGATTAGGTCATGGCATTTTGAAATTCTTAACATCTCCAAGTTGTAGGTATTAAATCTTATTTAATTAAGAAAGTAAATACGTAACATTTTTGTTCTGGGATAAGATAGAGCTAGCTGAAGAGGGTTTTTAGGGTTCATAGAAGTGCCCAAACAATTGATAGTACATTATAGTCCAGAAATTTTTCCATGGTTTATTAGATTTTTTAAATTTTGTTAGATAATACGAGTTTATCTGTACAAAGGCTAGATTTTTGAATATCTACATTGGTGTTGCTCTTACTCTATACAAAAGTATAATCTGTTTTTTCAACGGCCATAATTGAATGCACTGATTATATGCGTCTTTGATCTTCTTCTGAGTAATGTCCTCCAGGATGCTAAAAAATGCACTTCATGGTTCATTTCGGAACTGTATCAAAAAGAAAGATACAAATGGTTATCCAAAATGTGAATTGTCCGGTCACAAATGGTTATCCAAAATGTTTCGTCTCAGAGAATTTTGGATCCCAGCGTACTTTAGAGATATCCCGCTTGGTGGACTTTTGAGGACAACTTCACGCTCCGAAAGCCAGAATTCATTTTTCGGCACTTTTCTTAACAAGGATCTGACTTTGGTTGCTTTTTTTTCTGAATTTCAACAGTGCGCTTGAAAGCCAGCGTCAAACTAAGTGCAAGTGTGATGCTGAAAATCTTTGCAAAAAGTTAGTTAAGAAAACTCCTTTATCAATTGAGGGTGCAATAGAAGCAGAAGGATCTGACTTTGGTTGCTTTTTTTCGGCACTCTTTGTATTGTTTATACTTCCCCACTCTGATTGTTCCAACAGGGTGCAATAGAAGCAGCAGGACATTTTGTATATCCATTGACCACATATTCATCTGTATCAAAGATGCAGGTTCGAGCGTTGCAAAATTTTGAGTTTCTGATATCTTAGTCCATTCTAGTTTAGTAAACCACATTTTTAATAATATTTTGTCTTGCAGAGTTTCAGCTTGAACTGCTGATGCAGTCCCCCATTTTTTTCTCGAGTATTCTCATAACCATATTTTATCCCTTTGAAGTTAAGGTGTTTGTACCTGTTTTTTGTGACCCATTGCTAGTCAAAGTTAATTTTCTATCTGTGAAATCTTATGCGCTTGCAGACCAGCTTATCTGATGGAGAGACTGCTAGGGGTTTGATGCCAGATTATGATCAGTGGACTTTTTTTGAGGTATAAGTTTACTTCAAATATTTGCTTATGCATCTAGACTACAATGAATGGTTTAACTTTATCTAATTTTTTGGGAGAGAAATTTGAATAGTTTCTATTATTTAGGCGTTGATGCTAGTCACCTAAGGACGTGTCTATCTCTAGAATCTTGTGAATTTGTACTATGCTTTATCCAAAATCATCGTGCCATTTTCTATGTGATCTTATGCCTAATGGCCATTCTATTTTGAACTCAACTTTGCCTTGATGTATAGAATTGTTCACTCCTGTTGCTGGTAAGCACTGTATCACATGTGAATCTTATTCATGAGATAGTGGCTCAATGTAGGGATACCTTCACACACCCTCCTTGCACTTTAGTGCAACCAGCAATTGATACATCGGAAAGAGTTCGACAGCCATTCTTTGGACTTGGTATAAGTTGATTGGATCATTCAAAGATTCTTTGGTCATAAAGTACGCTAATGGTGTCATTTATATCTATCCTTTACAGGTCAGGATTTTTGCCCCCCAATATACCCCTCGGGACCACAACCGTGGCAACTGATGGTGTTCCTGGCTGGAATAATCTCAAATGCAGAACTAAATACTTCACTCATCGCTATGTGGTAATTTCTCATTGTGATGATAACAGAGTTCTTACTTTTACATGAAGTTTTGACGAAATTTCCATGTTTTATAATCAACGTGAACACGGAATCTATCGCATACATGCTATCTTATGGCCTTGCAGCAGCCGCTAGGTGAGGCTTCTATGAGTTTCTAAAACCTTAATTTTCTTTTAACAAAAGGAGAACGGAAATGGCTGATCTGATACTGATTTTCTGTCAGTACAAGAGTATCAAATGAACTGGGAGCCGGTCACAGAGACAGGGCAAAGAGCGCAATGGTTGCAGCCCTCCAGATCTCAGTCTCTCTTGCCGTACTAGTTGTTATGCTTCTAGCGACTGGGCATAATGTATGGGCAGGCTTCTTCAGTGACAGCTCTGAAATAATTAAATCATTTGCTCTAATGACGCCTTTCCTTGTCATTTCTATTGTTTTGGACTCTATACAAGGAGTCATTTCAGGTAACTACTTTCATAATTTCAAAATGTGTTCCTCCATTTTCATAGTTGAAATTTACCTGAGAATCGGGTAAAAAAATTTGCAGGAGTGGCTCGAGGATGCGGCTGGCAAAATATGGCGGTTTGCATCAACCTAGCAATATTTTACTTCATTGGGGTTCCAACATCATGTTTACTGGGATTTACTTTCAAGTTCCAAGTGAAGGTACTCATAGTGTTTTAACCTTTGGATACTGCTTTGGGACTTTTTGTTCATAAACGGCAACATGCATATGACAGGGCTTGTGAATGGGATTGATAACTGGCCTCATTTGCCAAACCAGTGCTCTGCTTCTTCTGGCCAAATAGGCGAAATGGGGAACTATCTATGTAATTCGACACGAGACTGTGGAACAGCCATTGCTAATTTAGTTAATATTTTAGTAAGTTTTTATGATATACATTGTGTTATACTTTATTTTTAGATTGATCACGAAGTCGTTTATATCACACTTTCCAGTGCCCAAAGATGTCAGTAATCGGGGAGAAGTGCCATGAGGGGCTCGAAGCTGGGACCTGTAGAGTGATACGCATGACCCCTTTGGGTGCATCGTCATTTCAGAGGTCAAATCTAGCTTCAGCTGGGTCACTTTTCCTTGAGCTCTCGGATACTGGAGCGGCATGTCATGATGAAATAATGGAAGAACAGGAGAATATAGCTCCTCAGAATGCGGAACAACAAACCACTCCTGGTAAGACTACAGAAGCAAGTGAAGCACTTAAAGAATGTCAAATGACTGTACCTGAGACCCCATCACCGGATCAGCCAGATGAAACTGGTTGTGTGGGGAATTAAGAAGGAGCTAGGAAATTGCTTTGATGGTGGTACCAGGAAAAGACAAGCCAGATTGGCTGGGCATATTAATTCAGACCATCTAGCAGTTCAAGGGGGAAGTAATCTATTCAGAAGTGTAAAAAATGGCTCCAAATCTTCAGGCTCGGCCTACTCAGAAATATGCTCATTGGCTGCACGGATTCGTGAGGTTCTTGTTGAGCGCAATGTGACCTCCACCTTGAAGAATGGGTTTCTCACCCCATGGTAAGTCTTTCTTTGATCATTTAATGTTTTGTTGCTACTTATCAGTCAGACTGCTGTCTTACAACTTTCAGATGACTCGTTTCATTTGTTGGATGCAATGCAAGAGAAGGACGAGTAGAATTTGAGAATTTTCATACAAAATGGTGTCCCGCTTTAGAAAAATCTGAATCTGACAATATGTTTTGACTATCGAGGCCCAGATTGCCAAGCTTAACAATTGAAGCTGATAATTTTAGCAGCAACATTTTAAAAAATTGCAGGTAGTCAGTCTACTATTCAGTAGTTCACTGTTTATACCAATGCTTGGATCCGAAAAATTAATATATATATATAGGGGGCGTTCAAATGTTATGTGTTGTTATTGTGTTATGTGTTACATGATTGTGGGCGCGACACGTGGCAAAATGATTGGCTCATATTGCGCCACCTCAAAAGCATGGGGTAGTGGACATGTGCCTTGCATGTGCCATGAATAGTGGCTTACGTGGCGCGTTTTGATTGGCTGGAGGTGTAACATTTGAACGCCCATCTATATATATATATATATATAGGATCTGCATCACGTACAAAGTGATTTTTAGAGTACAAAGTAATTAAAACGGTTTGATCTAAATTTTTGATGGCTGAGATCTAATTAATTAAAATCAGATTTACATATTAACTAATATATATTATGGTTTTAATGGTAACTAAACACCAATGATTAACGCTGTTAAGCTCTGTTAACTTTCGATATATCGTATATTTTTCAAATCAAAATCAATCCATTCACTAAAGATTCGCGTTTGTATGATTTTACTTTCTCACACATTTGAAAAATCATCGATCGACGAAGACAGTGAAGACGCAGCCGGCTGTGGCGGAGGCTAGGTCGCTGGCGACGGTGAAGACTCGTAGGGATTCAGATAGATCTGGCCCATTTTCCATCAACGCGATTTGCGATGGCGATGGATCCGGAACGGTGAGATCTGAGATCTGAGATTTGAGCCGTCGGCTTCTCATCTGCGATGTCGCGGCAAAGGCGGCGGCGCCTGTTGAAACCCTAGCGTCTACCATCTTTTAGGCGCCGCTCTCATCTTCTTCGACGATCCCGACACCTATAACCTATTCTCATCTTCGACAATTTGCCTCCGGGTATCGATTCATCAGATCGCAGCTTCTACCATGTGTTTATAAATTTGCTTTGCTAGCTAAATACAGTCACATTTTGTCTAAATTCACCAGGAATGAGTTGGAGTCCAAGTCCACCATTGGAATGGAGTTTGCTACCATAACTCTTCAGGTGACTGCTTCTTTCATTTCATGTTTATGTAAAATCCTCTCCGGTTCATTATTGTAAATATTTCTCATGCTTAATTCTTTCTGCATTGGATTATTTGCCGTGGTGAGTTTAGCGTTTTGAAATATTTTTTTTATTGAATTTTGTATTGGTTTGTGGATGTGTGTGTGTCAAGTCTTTGGCTTTGTTGAGTGTTGACTGTTGGCAATGATTATAGCATTTTGGGTTTGTTTTTGTTGTTTAGAGTTGGATGAGTGGTCTGGAATCAGCTTGATACAACGAATAACACGTTGCTTTAGTTTTGTTATCAGTTGATTGTATGGTTGTTTATGATTAATGATGTAATTATGCAATTAGTTTTCGATCTGAAATCTGAAGTTTTGTTTGAGCTGCGATTAGGGTTGAGCTGCGATCGGAATCCTCCATGGTTGAGCTGTGATCGCTATTCAATTGCAATAATTATGCAATTGAATAGCGATCACAGCTCAACCCTGGAGGATTCCGATCGCAGCTCAACCCTAATCACGCTCCATCTCGATCTCATCTTCAATCTATACAGCCCCCAATTCGCAGTCGGTGTTAGCATTTTTTGGGGTTGTATCTTCTGCTGCAGAGTCCGCTAAACAGGTTTTGTAAACTTATTTCTCGCCATTTGATTACGTTCTTGCTCTTTGATATCCTGATCGGTCGGCTGGTGTTGAGCTGCTGAGCCAGGTTTCTTCTGAGCATGTATTGGCCTTACATGTAGTTGTAGTTTGTTTTTCT
Organism: Rhodiola kirilowii; assembly: GCA_033675215.1. Classification (NCBI taxonomy): domain Eukaryota; kingdom Viridiplantae; phylum Streptophyta; class Magnoliopsida; order Saxifragales; family Crassulaceae; genus Rhodiola; species Rhodiola kirilowii. The sequence continues at coordinate 9,346,393 of CM066197.1, read as the reverse complement.
TGAAAAGGATCTCAGGGTTCATACAATGCAGTTTTGTGTATTGCATTTGCCTTGAGTAAAATAGCAACTAATACCGAGTTGTAGATGTTTAAATTGTTGACTGTTCTTGTATTATTGAATGTGTTTCGAAATTTGGACTCTTTGATGTTGATTTTTGTTTTGAAATCAGAATGTTGGATTTGTGTTGAGGGAAATGATTGATTAAAGAAGGAGAAGAAGCCCCAAGTCATCCGGAATGGTGTAAAAGATGTTTGCTTTGTGGCACTAGCGAAGCAGTTGAGGCCCAAATCAGCGCACAAAGTTGACGGCTTATTGACAATTAGGAGGTTCACTCATGTGACAAAGTAGCCTCACTATAAAGAGGTGACCTCTCTTCTGATTTTACGTCATAAAGTCTGCTATTTTCTTGTGTATTGAAATGATTCTAAGAAAATATTACTAACATCATGATTGCTCAGAACCTCTTTGACTACTACATGCTTCTTTGTTTACAATTCTGTTCAGTTCAAGAATGAACAATAAGAAGCATACAGAGCCATGGTTTGTGCTAGGTAGTGTCTATTCTAAATTTTTTTTGGCTTTGCCCTTGAGTATATTCTGAGCAATCCAGCGACACCACATACAAGTATGGTGGAGTCTTTGTTGTAATCTTCTTCTTTGTTTGACCTGAGCTTTGATGGGATTTTGCAATTTATTTATTTAATGAATGTAAGTGTTGAAATCCCTTGGTTGAAACATAATCCATAAAAAATTGTGTTCACAAAATAAAAATTTTGCACGTGTAAAGTTTCAACATTCACAAAATATCTACTGAGCTCACCATACTAAAGTTTGTTTTGCAATTGCTGCAGGTTTGAGCTTTACTGAAGCAGAAAGGAGGCTCAAGGAAAATGGTCCTATTTGAGTTGTTGTTGGTATTTGCTGAAGCTGAAGAAGTTGATACTGTTCAATTTTTGTGGTGTTGCTACACTTGGAAATTTGTTGCTTTTAGTTTATTTTAGTTTTGTTGCAAGCTACAATTATATAAAAGATATTCAAGCGCAAACAGCTGCATGTTTTGCTTAAATCTTGTTGATGTTGAAATACAAAGATGTGCTCCATAATAGTTGTGTGACGGTTAGTTGTGTTCACAAAATTAAAAGTAATGTGAATATTAGTGTTATATTGTGAACTTTATGTGTATACTGTGAACTTCGTGTTTATCTTGTGAATACATTTCTTTTTTTAAGCCATATTCACAAAATAAAATATTGAATAAAAATCACAAAATTAAACAATATTCATGAAACTGAAAATATTCTCAAAGTTAAATTAATATTCACAACTAAATAAACCTGTATTCACAAAATAAGACTCATGTTCACAAAATCAAACATGTATTCGGTAAATAAAACATATATTCACAAAATAAAAATTTTGCTGACATTATAAGAATTGTATTCACAAAATAACATTAGTATTCAAATCTTTAAAACAATATTCATAAGAGGACTATTTTACAAAATATTAGAAGTATATACAAAATAAATACAATGTTCACAACATTATAATAATATCTACATGATAAAAGCAATTTTTTTTGTTGACGATTGCACTGCAGCCGCTTTTCCTTTTGTTCTAGATTGAGCTTTCGCATTGCCTTGCACAAAAGCCACGAATGAACCAATAGATGCATTTGCAACCAAAGAAACACATGTGGAAAGTAAAGATATAGAAAAGACTCCAAATTTGCAACCAAAGAAACACAATATCAAATCTTTTCACAATCCTCATTTCAGCCAAGCAATTCATCAAACAAATAGTATGCAAAACTCAAAACAACATAAAAATTACAGGGCCACTAATAGAGCACACATTTGAAATGAAAGCAATATCCAGGTACACCAACCACTGATGAACCTCAAACCCATTACACTTATTCAAATTAATAATGTAGGTAAAGCTAAAACATCATATTTTTTGTCACTAGAGTGATGACAACTTTAATACTCTGAATTATCTTTGGAGCTCTCACAGGACTGTCTTTTCAGTCTTTAGGATAAAATAGCCTCCAATTTGCAGAGCCTGCAACACCAACAGTCAAACAAATCATAGTAAGGCTGACAGTTTGATATACCATATTAATGAACATAAGGAATACCTAATACCTCAAATTATAAAAAGGTATCAGGCGGATGATCTGTCGGGTAAAACAAGTTCACTTACCAGTGCAGTATATTGCAAAAAATCAAGTTCACATACATGAGCGGTAAGCATTGACATTAGCCCCCAACTCAATCAGAGTTTTCGCAACATTAAATAAATCCTGGTTCTAGCAAGCAACAATCAAGTGGTTTTTCTTAATCCGTCAATCCACTACAAAACACAGGACAGTAGCAAATTCCTCCCATTAAAAGCACAAATAAGAAACCACAATCAAAATCCAATCCGCTTACACGATAACAAATTAGTTGGCCTCAAAGAAACATTTCTAAAATAACCCAACAATCCCCAATACAGCAACAAACACCTGTCAAACATTCATCGAACAACATCAGCTCATCAAGCATCCCGGTTCACAAGTCAGTATATGCGTTCACAACTCGGCATACTCGTTCACATAATAACAATATCATTCACAATTAAATCACTGCGTTCACAAACCAATATTTTCATTCATATAAGCACTACATCAACCATCCATCAATCGCATTATTACCAGATAACATTTGATTACAAAAATTCATGTTCATAAATTGAATCCAACGCAATTGAGAAAGCGGTAGAAATCCACAAATCCAAATTTTAAAACAACAATTCAGCGCACTCAGCAAGAACATCATGCACCAATCAACAAATGAGTTCACCACTGGTGGTTGAGTTCACATGAGAAGAACTACTAGTTCTGCAGGATTGGCACTTAGATCAATGAGTTCACAAAGTTGTGTACATCAACAAACCCTTGACGTAAAACCAGAAACAAACCCATCATCTATATTCACAAACCAACCATGATCACAAACCAACTTTTTTTTTGAATGCTGAGAAGAGGCTCAGATAAAAACTGAACTAGTTCTAATCCCCGACCTGTTCAAACAGGTCTCATAGAGCTGGGATTATTGTTTATCATCAAAGCGGTCATCAAATGCAAAATCACAAGAAGAAGAAGAAGAAGAAAAAACAACAGAAACTCCAACAAAAATTGAGAATTATTTCTTTTCCAAGATCCGAAAGCATATCTTCAGAGAGAGAAAATTTCAAAAATCACCAAACCAAAATATACCAGAAGAAAATCCTACAAACCAACTATATACACTACCAGAAACCTTTTGATAAAAAAAACAAACCATGTTCACAAATTAAATCAAACGAATTTCACAAAGCTGTGTAAATCAACAATCCTATTTTCGAAACAAATCAAGCCAAATCACAACCACGACGTCTTCGATTTAGGAAAACAATCTAAAACTCAACACTATTATAAACTAGGGCATCATACCTGGGGAAGAAAATCGAATTTCTTTTAGCCATCTGTTGACTATACAACAATCCGCCGCCTAGTTGTCAAAATCGAACTGAAGGAGTAGTCGAAATCGCCCTAGAATGAAAGATCGAACTGTATTAGTGCTCGATATCGTGCTGCGGATGTGAGAGTTTTTGTGTTGATTAAGGTTTGATTCGGTGAGATAATCTCTCGTTCAGTTACGACTAGAAATATCATGAATATAGTTAATCTCATAATTACCCTTGTATATATTTCAAACATAACGGAGGTTAAACGCCGGTTAAATTTGGATGATTTAATCTTAGCCATTAATTTAATTAAATTAATGATTCTGATTACTTTGTACTTTAAAAGCACTTTGTACCTGATCTGTTTAGACTTCTGCCTTGTTTAAATGAGCTCAAAATGGTGCCCTTTTGCTATTCCTCTCAGTGTTCAGTGTTATTTCCGTCATGTTATCCTGATTTTCAGTTACTTCTCACGTGTTTAGTCAGCTTTTGACAATGAAATGTTTTCTTATCAGCCGGGATCAGCTTGTACTTGCAATTATCTTGGAATTTTTTGCAGTAAGTGATGAAAAATTCATGGAAATGTTTACGGCACCCGAAGCCATCAAAATCCTTCATGCTGAATTGCTGTCCCTCCAAAAGTGCCAGAAAACACTTCGGTCTTGCTTGAACGAGTTTAAAGCCATAGCTCAAGCACTTTAAACATCACCATGAAGCATACATTTTTATAGTCACTTCCAGTGAAGTATCCATCTGCTACATTAAGGAGGTAAAGTTGAGCTCAGGCTCAGCTGATTGATCCCAAAATTTGTACTGTTTTTGTTGGTGTAAATGGATGGTTTAGAAGTTGAATCATAGTTAATGCTTAAAGTTTCTTATGTTCTTTCCTCGAGATTTTCACCATACTAACCCAAATTCAAATTATCAGATTACACCATTTTTAACAATCCTGATTTCTAAGGAACCGGTACTCTTTATTTTTTTATAATCTCGATTTCTCTCTTACCGGGAATTTAAAAAAAAAATGATATGCGACTCGATTTTGGGTCGACGTGGAACAAAACGAGATGAAGTAGCATACACGTGGTATTATAATGATTCCGGTTTCCTAGAAACCGGGATCATTGAAATTAAAACACACGGCTTCATTCTGCCAAACCGTAATTCTTCATTCCGCCGATGATGAACCTTTGGGATTAACGACGAACACGGGCTTCGCCCAGCTTGACGACGAACTCCTGAAGGCGGTGGAGAGATTCGGACTCATGGCGTACTCTGCTCGCAATGGCGACGGCTTCGCCATTGCTATCAACAAATACGTCTCCTACGACCACAAATAACGTGTGAGGATTTTTAATTTCAATGATCCCGATTCGGGGATCATTATAATACCATGTGTATGCCATTTCATCTCGTTTTGATCCATTTGGACCCAAAATCGAGTTGCATTTCATTTTTTATATTCCCGGTAGGAGAGAAATCGGGATAAAAAAATAAATAAAAAGTAGCAGTTCCTTAGAAACCGAAATTGTTAAAAAAAATGAGATAATCTGGTTATTTAAATTTCTACCGGTGCAAATGAATAATTGGAGTTTGTATTTGAGTTAGTGTAGTGAAAAACTCCCTTTCCTCCGCATTTATATTTTCCCAACATTTTGTCAACTATTTTATATTTCATTAAATTCCGCTCCAAACGGAGTGAGTGGGGGGTATGAATTAAAAAAAACTTATAATCTAAATTGACAGCGCCCTAGACCGTAGTTTTTAAATTGAATGGGCAATTGCAGTCTCGGATAAGACATGTTTGGCAACACGAACACGATACTCCGCTTCCAGCCTTGATAGTTGATAATGGTATCCAGCACAGAGCAGCGCTTCCTTATCTACTCCACGAAACAAAAGCTTCATCGCTTCATTCGCCTGTAAAAAAAATGGCGAGGGGAACAGACCGGCTTGTTCGGAAAGTGAAGCGATTCATAGACACCAAGTACAAAATTCTCGACCGCAAGTACGGCCAACAAGTCATCGACCTCCTTGACTTCCCCATCACATTCCTCCTCGCTCCATTCACTCTCGCATACGACTTCGTCGGCTCTGCTCAACGCGGCTTCGGCTTTCCAGAGCTCGCCTCCAAACTCTCTTTCACCGCCATTTTCGTAAACCTCTCTCCCTTGTTTTCAATTTTCATTTTCATTTTCAGTAATTTAATTTATATGTATTTTAATGTTTCAGGCTGTTGCTTATCTCGGCACGTATGATATTGCATTGGAGCTGGGAAAGAAAGTCATCTGTCAAAGGTAATGATGCGATGCGATGCTTATTTGCATTCGAACAAAACTTTACTACTTATCTTAGTTACTTCTAGCCTTTATGCTTCTTAATTCCCTATCAATTATTGTGCAAATAAAAACAGTAGACTTCAGCCATCTATTGCAATTCGATAATATTGTTTTCTGGCTTTGAACTTTGCTACAAAATGAGTTTTACTATACATTTGTTTGTGATTATTTTTCTTACATGTGAAATATCTGTTGTAGTTGTAGAAAAGAGGAAATTGTTCTTGTGCATATTTGGCAGCGGTGAATCACTTATTGACCTAGATTTTCTGTGTGCAGGAACTGTGGGACTTGCAATGGATGGAATGCGTTACGGTGTACGACATGTAAGGGATCCGGACATGTTCAGTACCAAGTGAAGACTCCCTCCTTAAAAAGGTAAGATTGTATACTGATGAGTTCACCCATCAACACTGAACGCAATTCTACTTTTTTGCTTTAGTGAACATTATCTTTTGAACATTGGTTAGTCTTATAAACTCTTCTTCTTGCAACAGATAAAAAGAAATTCCGTTGTTTGTGTATCATTATTTTCAATATATTTTACTGCCATGGATAGTAGCTAATGTCCATTGATATGATTATTCTTAGACCTTTTCCCTCTTAAATGATGACCATACGTGATCTACTTTAACTGTCCAAGTTTCATTTCTATCATATTGCCCGTTAGGGCGTGGATGGGTGGTAAAGGAGATTGAACGTCTTATTAGAATAGGGGGGGGGGAATACTATCACATACCATTACCTTCAGAGATGTATCTCTTTGTTCCTTCCGTTGACTACTAGCGATTTTTTCATGTAAGCCCCATATAATTCTTCCACATTTGGACAGAGTTTGGTTGCTAAACAAAGTTTTGGATGGATTGCCCATGCCATTTATGCAATCACAAATGCATGTTTTACTATGAGCATAATTCTTCAATTTCATTCAGGGGAGAAAAGGCAACAGCCGACTCCATTGCAGATGCGATAGTCGATAATAGGGCAGAACTGATCCATCTTCCTTCTGCAATTGATCTCCATGCGCCACTGCCCTCCAAAGAATGTCCAAGTTGTGAGGGAACGGTATAGTCACATGCCGTAGCTGCTTGTATTCATGATAAATCAAACATCTGCAGTTTCACTTTTACATTTTTCATATTGGAAGTAGTTATTCAAAACCAATTCAGCCACATTTGGAATCCATAGTAGAACATAATCGCTTTTCTCAAGTACCTTCGACGCGATCATACCAACAGTAATGCACCGGATTCCATCAGATACTGTCTATTATAGTGGTTGTGTTCATTAAATGTTGAGTCTGTACGCTGCTGCCTAAGTCTTTGTTGGTTTAGTACCTAATAATTATGACCTTGTGGTCCAGGGTGTGATGAAATGTCCTGAATGTCAACACAAGCTGCAAGTCCGGATATCTGCTGATGATGTGAGCAATCTTGATTTTTTTTTCTCGTCTCAGATTGCTCTGAACACTGAAGTTGTATTGTGGACATAGTGAAACTACTTTTTCCTTAACGGATGTGAACATTATTGTATCAATATCCTAAATGAATCTTGACTCTGATTATTCTGCTATCTGCAATAAAAGTGTTTGCGTGCATTATTGTCAGTGAAATTTTTGTGAGAGTGACTCTTCCTCGAAATAAGTGGAAGGGACATTAGTGTTATTTTCTAGTGTGAGAGTGACTCTACCTTCCCATTGCATTATGCTTGTATTGTATTGTGTTATATATTTTTCCCATATAGATAATGGAGCCTCCGTGGACAGCCTATAATATCATGAAAAAGATGGACTACCCATATGAGGTAAACATCACATCGCTCGGTCTTCCTGTGAAACTTGAAATTTGTTGAACTTTTTTGTTTTGTTTATGTACACTTCAAATTAATTTTGTGTTTCAAGTCAAATATTGAGGCAGTCTCTACTCTGTTGTTCATTTGTTGCTAAATGTCTTTAACACTCTTTGGATGGGTAGGTATCTTGAGTAGAACATATAGCTGAGTTATGTTCTTATATGCTTTTAACTTTTAAGACAGTTTGGTGGAATAAAACTCGATCACCCATGATTGCCTCCACTCATTTACGCTGCACTTTGCTCCCCATTACAGAAAAACGGGTTATAATTGGTTCTAATATATCATCTGTTAAATTTTTTGTTTCAGCATATTGTTGATAGCATGAAAGACCCAAGCATAGCTGCATTTTGGCTGCTGACCATGCCTCAAATGATCGGTGGGTTCACTTTCAAGGATGATGTCAAACAAAAGATTTGGTGGCAATATAAGGTTAAATCTCCATCTACCGCCAGACCATATGACTATTTCGTTTATGTTTGTGGCTTAACCAACAATCTTCTCTTTTAGGGTGGCCTTAAACAGTTTTATTACTAGCGATGCAAGACATGATAATTTCTCTATGGGTGCCACATGCATTTTGGCTTACACCAAATTTAAATATGGTTAACTAGAACATTTATTCTCAAGCACCTCTCTCTGATGGTAGATTCATGGTTTTTAGTCTAATTTTATGACATCGAATTGAGAACAATGTTTTGTGCCATTTATGAATCATGTGATAGTTTGATATGCCGCTGATTGGTTCTTGGAGTTCAGGAATCTATGCGGTATGATCAGATTCGAGATGCAGTAGCCAAACGAAAAGTTGGCTGGGAAAACCTTCAAGAAGTGAGTTTAGTTTCTTAATCAATGCTTCAAATGCTGCCCTTTGGAGCAGTTATTTGAGACATGATCCTAACTGAAACTCAAATCCCCTGCAGGCTTTGATAACCTTGGACCCTGTCCGCGCCAAGGACGATCCTGTCGTTGTGAAAAATGTCCCTTACTATAAGGCCAAGAAGGCACTGGAATCTGAAGTCCTGAAACTTAATCCTCCACCACGTCCTCAAAATTGGGGTGTACGCTAAATTTTCTCATTTCCATCATATTTGATGGCACCACGTCCTCTCAAATCCATTGCCGTTTATATTTTTCAATTCAAATCCTGAATGTGGACGTCATTTTATCCAGGACCTTAACCTTCCACTGGATTCATCTTCTTGGAGTGAAGACGATCTCAAAGACCCCAAAAAGTTGTACGAGATGACAGTACTTCTGAATGCCCAAAGAGAACTTGCAGATCAAATTTTGGACTCGCAATGGGAATCAAAATGGCGTCAGGAAAAGGTGGTGTTGTTGTCTCATTACAAAGGCTTTCTTGATTCATTGCCATATTTCCAGCAAATCATGTTCTTTGCAATTGTCAGTTAAACGAGATGCTAGAAGCAAAGGTGCGGCCATACATTCAGAACGTCGAGAAAAGTGTTCTATCCAAACCCATAGTAATGCAGCCGACAAATGAAGATCAAAAGGTTATTTATCATTTTCTCTACAATGAAAAAATAATTACTCTCCATCATCTCTATATCCTATGAAGGGAACTGAAACATAATTATGTTGTTATCTTTTGTAGAAGAAAACCAGGCAACGGAGATGGTGGATATTTTGAGAACCATGGTACTCACAAATATATGATTGTGCCCCAGATAAGAAACTGATTTTGTTTCGCTATCACTCCTCCATGCATGCCATGAGATGGGACAATGACTTCAGCAAATTGGTGGATGCATCATGGAGTAGTTCTCTTTTTTCCGATTAAAGCATCAAGCTATGTAATGTACTTTTCAACGATTTATGATGATGAATAAATATACATGTTACGCAACACACGAAGCAGAATCAAACACAGGGGTAATCGTTCTTTGGCTTTTTATTCGATATATGAAATTTTGAAGAAGCTGCAGGAGCTACTGCAAATCGTTCATTGCTCAGATGTTGGTGTACCTGTGGCAATTAGTAATCTTGCTGCAGCCACGCCTGTAAGGGTTAGCCTTCTGCCTTGAGTTGCAGTTGTAGTAAGACCTTCCTCTCTTATTACAAGGAACTGAGTTCTTCTTCAGGGCGCCGTAGCTGATGTACTTCTTCGCTTGGGCCAAAATCCTGCGCTCAGACTCGGAGGTCATCATCTTCTCCTCATCGTAGCTTATGAGATCACCAACCTTGAGGCCACCGTCACCCATCGCCGCCAGACGAGCAACTCCAAACTGGTCAAAGGAGTAGTTGGGGGATGATTCAACCACCATGGCTAAGGCCAGGAGGAGGAGCACTAGCCCAAGCCTGAGAGCCATTTAGGGTTATCTGTAAGTTGTTTATATGCTTGGTGAAAGAGATTGAGAAGCCAAAATGATGTGAAACAAAAGGGGTTGATATATAGACGAAGGCTTGTTTGATTTATGAGCGATGTAACGAGATTTACGTGTTATTTTTGGCATGGATGTCCGTTTCTTGTTCCTTGTTTTATGGGTGGTTTGTATACTTAGCTTATTATGGATTGGATCCAAACTAAAAACTGTCAATTTAAAGTGGTTTCGTTTTGCTTAATTTCATTGTAAACTACATCGTTTTGCTTATGTTTGCAGTTGCAGGTCTCGTTCCGTTTGCGGACTTTGGCACAATATCGAGTGATCTCAATATGAGACCGGCTCTCGTTCCATTATGCAGGCAGTAATGACTCCGCACACGAAAATTGAAATCCTAAAATCAGATTTTTGGAAGTAAAAGAAAGTATCTTTTGAGATGAGAAGAGTTCCAACTCACTAATGCGACTTCTCGGACGGAAGAACGCAAGACATGAAGATAGCAACGCTCCCTGCAAGGAGAGATTATCACTGTATCATGGGTAGTAATCTATCGGTCACAGTCTTGGTCGAATGACCAGGAGGTCGACGGTTTGAACTCCCTCAGATGCACCGACATGAATTTAGGGTTTGTCCACTCCTTGTCTAACATAGTGGAATTTTAAAAAAAATTAAAAAAAAGAATGAGAGATTATCACTACTTCCATTATTTTCAACTACTCTGATGTTGAATTTCTTGATTATGAGTAGCTAAACTTCTATTTCAATTTAGGGTTTCAATTTTGTGACGATATGTTTTGAGGTTGGTTTAATGCTTATAATTTCACGCTTTCTACGAATTGTTATTCTTTTTCCTACGATTTGAATTGTTAGATTCAGTGGAGACTTTCCCGTAAAGCTTTCTTCACGCATTCGATTCTTATCCGTTAAATACTTTGGAAAACATTATCGTAAATATAAGTGGTAACCTCTAGGCGTAGCATTATCTTTGTCGAAATACGTGTGCTTAAGAGAACTAGAAAACATATTATCTTTGTTGGAATGTATTTATGGTGTATGAGGAGCACTCGATTGAGAACCCTTAAAAATTCAAGAACTTGGGAACTCAAATCTCACCATTAGATCATAATGCATCTTTGAATATGCATGTGACACATGCCCAAAAAGCAAAGTAAAAAAAAGGTGGCTTTGACTTTGCATTAAATGCATTTTGTAAAATGCACATAGGATACGTGTCACCACCAAAATGCATCTTGGAAAATGTATCTTTTATCTTGGGGTCTCAAGTTATCGGAAAAAATAAGGGGTTCTCAATTGAGCGCTCCTCTATGATGTATTACCTTTCCCGGAATACATTAGGGTATACTACCTTTGTCAAAGTAACTACATCATATTGTGTTTTGTGATAATTAGTGTCGATAATAAACAAGTATCATAAGTGATAACCTTAAACTGCATATTGTTATTGATAGAAAAGGAATCTTCGTTCTCCGGTGTGTTTAAAACAAATCACTCACGGCCCCCTTCTTTTACTTATTTATACAGACAAACAACTTCCTCAACAAGTTCTTTATGAGTTCGATCATGCTTGTCATTGTTCAAACTGCTAGTACAAAATAAATAATTAATTTGACGCATCAGCGCCAATTATTAAAATTTAAAACGGTTCACATTATTTATACACAAACAGATAAATGTGAAGCACACGGGCATTTTTACACACTACTTGAATTGTAGCCTGTAGGATCTCTCTACGTATATGTATATGTATAATATAGCGTTGCGCGGGATATAGGGCGTAACCAATTGAATGGAGAGATGCAGCCTCCCATTGAGATTTCAAGTGGCCGCAGAAAGCATCAGAAGTTTTTTTTTTTTTTTTTGATGATGAAAGCATCAGAAGTTGAACTTTGATATGTTAGTTATATGTCAGATCTCGATCTCTTCCAACTTGTAAGCCAATTGGCAAACGAAACTAGTACAAAATCATGATTTCCGCTACTAACAACAATCAGAATCAACATACATAACATGACACGGACACGGTAAAGCGTTTACATTTTTTAGGAAAAACTAAAATTTCACTACTTGAGTCTTGAACTATCACTCCATTTCAAAATAAGTACAAAACTTTCAATTTTTTCAAATCAAGTATTGATGGGTCTAATTGTAATAAGAAAAGTTGTAAAACTAACAAGGCTAAACCATTTAAATGATTAATTATAAACAAAATGATTAAAATTGAATTTTTAGAATATGAATAAACATCATATTGATCATTATTTTTGACAATTTAATGTATAATTTAATTTTAAAAATTATATCCAAAACAACCCGTTAAACCCTTTATATGATTAAATTAATTTTTTTTAGAATTTAAATATTATATTATTCAGTAATAAAATTGAAACCGTGTATTACTTATTATCTTTGATTATTTATATACTAAAACTTAAAGAATACACCCAAACTAACAGGTAAAGTTCAATATTGTAATTGTATCTAAAATTGTACAATATGTTGTTTTCAATTTTGAGCACTAATTAATCGGATATTCGAATTCTAATCAATTTAGTTCTTAATCATTTTTATTAACAAGTTAAAAAATTGTAAATACGTTGAGGGTTAGTTATCTATGACTTTAATTAAATATATAAATATAATAGTGAACTTTCCTATTTAGTTTGGATATATTTTTTTAAAATTTTATTATATCAAAAATTGTCAAAGATAGTAAGCAATATGATGTTTTCAATTTTATCATTAAATGTAAGATATTCATATTATAAATAATTTAATTTCAATTTTTATTTATTTATAGTTAATCATTGAAAGGGTTAAATGGTTTAACAGTGTTAATTTTACAAATTTTCTTATTACAATTTGACCCCTCGGTACTTGATTTGAAAAAATTGAAAGTTCGGTATTTATTTTGAAATTGAGTGATAGTTCAAATAATGAATTTATAGTTTTCCCAAAAATTTATTACTATTTGGTGAATCTATGGATAACCTCACTTCACGTTTGAATCAAAAGATTTAAGAACCTTCACAACAGTAACTTCACAGCTCGAACTCCTCTGATCTGCATCTTCTCCGCCGGCGGAGACCTTGCTGCCGGTTCGTGGGTGGTCATCGCCTCGCTGGTTTCCCCCTGGGCTGCCTCCACCTCCCCGTCGCCCTTCCCTCTTCACCGGCTGCTGCCCGTCCCCTTCTCTTGGCCATCCCGGTTCCCATGTCGCCTTCTTACCCTTCCTTGCCGTTTCTCTTGGGCTGTGTTGCCTTTCCATCGCTGCTGCGGTGTTTTGCATCGGTGGTGGTCGGATCCGGTTCTGGAGGTCGTGCTGGCCGGTGGTTTTGGAGGTTTTTGGCGTTGGGGGTGGTGGTGGCTGGTTGGGGTTTTGTTTGTGGGGTGGTTGTGTGTGGTTGTTGGTGTGGTTACCGGTTGTGCTGGTGTTGTGTGTGTTGTCCGGTGTTGGGTGACCGTGGTGGTGCTCCTTTGGACTTGGTAGAGCTTGGTGTTTCGCTGGTGATCGTTTTGGTTGTTGTATATAGGTTGCTCTATGCTTTAGGCGTAGCTTTAGTTTAGTTTTTAGTTGTTTCTTTTCTGCTGCTAGGTTTAGGTTATAGTGTTAGGTTAGGTTATAGTGTTAGGTTAGGTTTTTTGGGGCTGCACTTGTTGCATTTATGATCTCCTGGATTTGGTGGTATGGCCATCCCTTTCGGCGCGAGACGAAGTGGAGCTTCTCCATCCCAGCTAGCTGACGTGTCATAGCTTTTAGTCCTCCGTTATGCCGTTTTATTATCTCTTGATGGCGTGCTTCCAGTGATGGGCGGTCGGGTTAGAAGTCTTCACTTGTGCAGCTTTGTTTCGAATTTCAAGGAAATTGGCTGGCGCTCCAATGGGACTTTGTTTGGCCGTTGTGGCATATATTGGCTTGGAAGCTTTCTTGGCCTGACGATCTTTGAGGCCTTGCTAGGCGTGGATTGCGATGTTATGTTTACATGTTCTGGTCCTGTTTTGTGAGTCCTATGATCTATTATTGTTGTCTTGCGGAGTTTTTTCCGAATCTTTGTATGTTGCCTTTTTATCAAAAAAAAAAGATTTAAGAATTTAAAATAGTGCAAAAAGTGAAAGTGAGGTTTTGCACTTTTTTTAGGTAGAAGATAAAAAAATTGCACTTTTTACTTGTGAAGTAAAAGACAAAAATAATTAACTTTTTTAAGTCTTTATATCAATGATCTAAATGTGCATAATGAAATTTGTGGATAAATTAAATAGTGGTGAATTCAATTGAACGCTCCTTTATATTAGAGTCTAACTATCAATTCTTGACTCGATGACAACATTGATCGGTTGTAAATATAGTGATTGTAGTGCAACTAGCGATCAAACAAATAATCTGAGTGTGACTCAGGTCGAATCCACAGGGAACTAGTTTGGCTACTTTCTGTAAATAGTTGTTTATATTAGTACGGAAATGGGGGGGTTTGAAATAAAAGTGCAGTGCAGTAGAGTAAATAAAAGAAACAGTGAAATGATTTATACAGAATTTAAGGTTTGATTTGTTGTTGCATGCGGTTGTTGTTTGGTTGTTTTTCAGAATGATGAAACATTGGGAATCAATGACTTCCCCAGAAACAGACAAATTATAACACAAATTACTGCAGACTCAACTTTCGCTTCTTGCCTAACAGTAGATCTTAATATATGATAGTGAATTATTTCTCTAGGTCATTTGCCTTATTACATGCTCAACTTTCGCTTCTTGCATAATAACAAAACTAGATATACAAATCATCAAGACTCAACTTTCGCTTCTCGCCTATCAGATTTTATCTCATTACATGCATAGACTCAACTTTCGCTTCTCGCCTATCATGCAACTATGTAAACCTACTGTGACATGCTACTGCAAACACAGACAAAAGGTACAAATAATTCTCATACAAACATTATTGATATCTCGCGAAAATACCAAAGACAGGATGCATGAATTGAACTATTCATATCTAATGTAAAGAAACGAAATCATAATCATATAAAAAGACATGTGTTGCAACTGATGTTTCTGGGGATCCAATGGATCCCAATAAGTGGACTACTCACTCATGGTGAGTTGATACATAACAACAGCTAAATAAATTGAAGTACAAGAGGTTAAGAGAAACCCTGATGATGAACTTCTTCTGTGAATGTTGCTGTTGTCGCCAAGTATCTCCTGTGGTTTTCTCCGATTAGGTCTCCTCTTATTTCTTCACTGATGTGTTCTTTCTATAGCGTTGTTCTTTTCTTGACTCTGTGTTTCTCAATAAAAACTTTTCAATCTTCGATGGCCTCTTTGTGTCCCGATGAAACTCACACTGCTCGATGGAATTAATTGCACTTGAGCCGACTTGCAAATTTATTGCAAATATGCCATGGATTCGAGGCTGTGAGAGGTCGGGCAGCCGGGCGTGTATGCGGGTATGGGAGGTCGGCTGGCCGAGCGCGTATGCGGGCTGAAGAGGGCGGGCATCCGGGCGGACATGCGAGCTGGGGAGAGCGGGCATCCGGGCGCATGGCCGGGTGAAACGGTCGGATGTGCGAGCGCATGCACGAGCTGAAGAGGGCGGATGGCCCCTCGGATGCACGAGTGTTTTTGAGCAATTTAGGTCGGGTAGCCCCTCGGAGGTCCGAGCTCACAATTTTGCTATTTTGCCATTTACTTCTCAATTTGATTTGTCACTGAAACACTAAGTAAAACCATCAAATCTGCGCAATATTATATAAATATGGAGCTCAAAATGTGTGAATTATTACATCAAAGATCATGCAAATAATTGCTTGTCAAACTTATACATATATAACTTGCTTTAAGGCTCACAAGTTGCCAAATGAACAAATAGCGTGAGTAAAATTGTAATTAAACTATGAGGATATAAATAAACTCTTCGGATCATTTAATTTACGGTTGACGTTTATAAAGATTATTCTATTGCATACAATACATATTATTATAAAAGTGTGTAAGATTTGTGGTAGCTACAAATGAGGGTCAAACTAATCACAATTTGTTACGAGCATAAATGGGCTTTGAGCTGATAGGTTTAATAGTATTTCTGATATTACTTTGTTTAAGTTGTATTAGAAGTATAAATAGGAAAATGTAACAGGAGAAAAGGTAATAAATGAATTAAGCTCAATTTTCTCATCTCAATTTCTCTCTCATTTCTCATCCCTTTCTCCTCTCCAAAGCCCTAATCTTCTTCCTCATCTCTATCCTTCTAATCTGTTACAAACTTTGGTGTTTGTATCACAATTTGTATGATCATTATTGAGCATACACGAATGTGTAATTCTATCTCAACCGCTTCGATCGGGTTCTATGCCGGAAACACTACACCATTTTTCGTGTCAGGCGACTGAATCAAATGAGTCGTCTAAGTTCATTTTTAGTCGCCCAGGACATATGTGACTAACGTTATGTCGCCCAAGGTCTGTAGCCCAAGAAATGTGGCCCAAGTATGCAGGCGACTGAACCTAATATCCTCTGTCGCTCAAGTATGTAGGCGACTGAATCTTTTGGGTATGTCGCTCTAATGAGTCACTTGGGCGACTAAATTAAGGTCAGTGACATGAAACTTTTAGCAACTGACTTCGGATGTCACATACGTGTTATAGAAAATCGATTTTCCAATTTCATAAGAAATTCATAAAAAGCAATTACATAAAACATTAATAAATTAAATAAGAGAACTAAAATTCCTTTATTGCTTTCAAAATACAAATACATAATTTAAATGACCAAACTGTTTCAACTTCCAAACTACCATCAAAATACACTAAGTTTTAATGCTTGGGGTACAAAGAGTATCATATATTTTTCTATCTAAGAAAAGATCTATGTAGTGTACCCACGAAAAGTTAAGTTAAGTTCCAAGCATGAGCTTCAAAACGATCACTGAACTTCAAAACAATTTTCCAACACTAGAAATTCGGATCCCTTTTTTCTCGCCAACCGATTCACTAATGATAGCGAGTTGAATTTCCTCCGAGAGAGGTTCATCTAAGGAGATTCCACCTTCATCAAACATATTGAGAACCTTGTTTTCCATTTCCTTCTGCACCAAATTTAAAAGAGTTTTTAAACTACAAACTAAGATAGTTATACAACTACAAGAGAAACCAATATGTATGTCACGGAACAACCACTGTGAAATTATCATGACAAATTACCTGCTATGCTGGCTCGTTGAAATGGGATACGCACCACTTCCACTGATCACGACGAATAGCATGTAAAGAACAACTAGTAAATGCTTAGCATGTAAAGATAAACGAATATCACCGTTTCAAACAAAAAACAATGACAAAGAAGCTGAAAAACAACCTGATACTTTCAATCCTTTGTAACGAATGCTCCATGAAATGCTGCTCAATCGCAAAGCTTATACTTCAATTCTGAAAAAGGCACCAAGCATTCACTAGTAATAAAAAGGCCAAACAGAAGGCACAATTACATTCACCTAAGTCACTAACAAACAGAGCCATAAATGGAGCTTTTTTTTTGTTTGCAAATGATAATAAATTAATACAACACAGGCTACAATTAAACTTCTACAGGCTCACAAAATAACAGCAAAGGCAGAACCACCAAAGCTCACATCAAAAAACGTATAACACTCCAAGTACTACCTTTCAGAACGAGTTTACGTTTCTCCACCTCGGACAGCTGCAACGGCATTCCGAATCTCTCAGCTCGCTTCATCTTCTTTCGAACATCAGTGACCAACACCACTTCGTCGTTGACCGCGGGAGAGCCCACCGCAGCTTCATCATCCTTCGATCCATCAACAGAATCGTCAGATGGATTTCTGACATCGTTCACGATTTCAGTCGCCATCTTTTCTGAGTTACACTCTGCGCCGTCGCCGAAGTCGTTCGAGAAATGTCGGTTAGGTCGGATGGAAATTCGGGCGTTTGGCTGGAGACGATTGTGAAGATCACATTGTGTGGGTGAAGGTGGTGCTGGAGGTTTGGGATGAGGAGTGACTAGCGGCGTCACCATTTAGGGTTTGAGAAGAGGATCATGAGTGGCTGCGATTTTTGGTGGATTGGGCTGAGGCCCAATTTATATTGCGTTTATATATATATAGACATTTTTATGTTAATTTTTTTATACAATTTTTGTCACTCAACTAATACTTACAATTTCTTCCCCATCTATTCGAATAAGTATAAATAACGCTTAACAATTTAGAACACAACTAATCATACTCTTCTCCAATTAGTAATCAAATCAAAATACAGTTCATACACTTAATAATCTTCATCCTCATTCTAATCTTTATCTTCATCATCTTTTTTTGGCAACTATTTCATCTTTAGTCTCAGTACACTTACACTTTTGACACGTTACACTTAATAATACACCAAACACTTAATTAACAATCTCAACTTCTTGACGAAAACAAGAACAAATAATCCCTCGATAAAATAGAAGCAGCTAACTAACTATCATAAAACAAGAACGAGTAGTCCCTCGACTTTTTGACTCTCTCCATTACTTTACGCCGCTCTTCACAGCTAAGCCTCTTCAAGAACGCCAACTGTACGCAAATGCGCTTCTTGAGATGCTTTGATCTTGGTTTTATGGGAACATACCACACCATGAGCCTCATGAAATCAAACTTGTCACGATCTAATAGATTAATCCTCCGGATTTTTACTACCTACGACTTCAATCTCATGTCACATTCAAAATAACTAAATATTTCAAAACAAAATCAACACAATATTTTTAAACAACCAAAACACAACCATCACACGCATACACAAATTAACACAAGTCAATATTAAAACTAGAGTGTAAGTGAAGGGGAAATAAAAACACAAATTTTGATTGTACAAAAATTAACACAAGTCAATGATAAAAAATGATGTTGCTTGTGACATCTTAAGTGACACATTTTGGTTTGTCACATAAGTGTGAGTCGCCTACGACAGCTTAAGCAACACACTTTGGTTTGTCGCATAAGAGTCAGTTGCTTATGAAAACTTAAGCGACACACTTTGGTTTGTTACATAAGGTTGTGTCGCCTAAGTTTGATTAGGCGACTGACTATGTAACTGTGTCGCTTAAGTTTGCTTGGGCGACTTATCCTTACGCGACAGCGGCAAAATCAGTCGCCAAAGAGGCAAAATGGTGTAGTGAAACTAAGCTTCTCTCCATTCCTGTAAGTTAGCAAGCTGCTTTATTTGAAAATGTCAAACATACCCTAGCTCATCATGCACATGGATGGGTTCCAACTGAAAAATATATCGGGACCTACGCGTAATACGTTTTTTATAACAGAATTGAAACTAATTAAATTAAATATATCAAAAATTGTGGAAACTAATTAAATCAAGAGTTCAATCGGCTCAACTATAATCCATTTCGCTCAAATATAATTCAGTTTAAAGAAGAGAATCGGTTCAAATACTTAGAAAACGATTGTGTTAATTTATTATTACAAGAAAACCCGAGTTAAAAAAAATCTCAAAACAAAGTCCCAAAAAAAAAATCTCAATCTAGGGTTTTGAGGCACAGATTCCAGATCTAGGCAACCCTGATCATAATTCTGAAATAATGACAAAATAATTATATAAAATTGCAATTTGCAAATCTCCAAGTTATAAAAAAAATAATAATTAAAACGACATGCCACCCCTAACATCAAGCAACCTTTTTCTATCATATTCATGCACTTGCACACCTTCAAAACCCTTATATCACCATTGCCGCCCCATTTCGGACTACAACAATACCTTACAAATTCTCACCCTAACAAAAAAACCTCCCAAAGGCCCAGGCCCGAAGCAGAGAATGGCCTCTGCATTGCTCGCACTCGCCGCCATTCTCTACTTCACCACATCATTCCTCACCATATCCAACCAAGTGCAGTCCCTCTCGCGCGATCTGGATACCATCGAAGACGAAGAAGATTATGTTTTCGACACTCCATTCACACAACATCCAGGTTTAGGATCACGGAGATTCTTGGCTGCTACAGTCCTCAAAATAAAGAAGGGTGCGAAATGTGACGCGACGGGAAAGAACAAAAATATATGTGACGGGGTATTTGCTAACAATGGAACGAGTTTGCTCAATTGCTGCAAGAAACATTGTAGAAATGTTTATGGAGATCGGAACAATTGTGGCGCTTGCGGACAAAAGTGTGGATTCGGACAACGTTGCTGCAATGGCAAGTGTACGGACGTTCTTCGTAACGATAATAACTGTGGAAAATTTGGGAGAAAGTGTTCTAAAGGTGTAGGTTGTCAGTATGGAGTCTGCGGGTATGCTTAGCAAAATGGTGCAATTTGAATTTGTTTGGGTGAAACATTTTTATGTTGATTGGTTTAATTCAACTCGGTCGGTTGAAAAAAATACGTAGAAAATTGATTGGTGTAAATTTATTCAATAGAGAGAGAAACGATTTTTTTATAATGGTGAAAATAATAACAGCAGCCATCCCACGATCCGAAAAGCTAAATAAAATCGCAAGCAGCGCAATAATTTGTTGCCAAAATAAAAACGACGTATAAAATTGCGAGTAGTTTTGAAAATGCTTCAGTTTTCAACTTAAGGGTTATATATTAATGAAACGACTTAGTATTGATATTTTTTTTCTCTAACTAAGTCATTTCCAAATCGATGTTTTTTACTTGGCTGCACGGGATATGAATCCCCGAAAAACGCTTTACATTTCTCTTACAGAAACAATAATATAGAGAGCTAAGTATCTATATATGATTGATCAGGAAAACGAAGTAGACAGAAATAAGATGAACAATAATAATTTATAGAAATGATAAAGAAAAGTTGCGTTATATACTTTATTTTACACTTTTATTATAGAGTAAATATTAGGTACAAAGTACATTTTTGGTGCAAAATGTAAAGTTCCTCAAAATTGTATTATAATTCGGCACCGAGAAACCAAAGGTACGACATAATTTGTTACGAGTAATTTATAATTGGTCATCGAGACATTAATCATAAACGAGATTTAATACGGAATTAAACAAATGGGAAGTGGCCAATACGATTACAATACTAAGTTGTAGTTGTAGCATAATATCCCTGAGCTTGAAAATGGGAAGTGGCCAATACGCCTGAAGTTATTACACAAATGATTGAATATGGATTAATCAAGCTCCATATCACAACAAATGTTAAACCATTTAAAGGTTTTCTCTCCGTTCCAAAAAAATTGGTATTTCGAGATCAAGCGGAGTAGTTCAGTGATAGCGCCCCCCTGCGCCAAAATGCGTCCAGGGTTCAAATCCTCAAATTGACAGATACTAAGAGCATCTGCACCGCGTACGAAATTGAGGACGTCCTGGGTGGATTTGGGGACGTCCTAGGTGATTGAGCGGCGCACCGCAGCGCAGCGTGCTGAAGGAGGAGGTGCTGCGGACGTCCGAGAGGGCGTGCTGATGGAGGATGGCAGAGAGGACGTGCGACTCCTTTGGATGGCTAGGTTTTTGTCGTGCAAAATTGGAAATGACGACCAAAACGACAAAGCAATTAAAAAAAGTAAGCGTTTTGGGCCAGCGTTTTTTGGCACAGGAGAAAAAAAATGAGTTAGACTTTTTTTTAATTTAAATAATGGCCCATTTGCTAATAAAATAATAACGGGCAGATTTTTAAAAAATGAAAAAAAAAAAAATTAAAAATTGTATCTATATATACACAACTTATTTCTCTTCTAAAACACTTAAATTTTACCTCAAAATATTATTTAAAATTATTTTTTACTGTGAATAGTAATAGAACATCCTGTAGCAGAATATGATGGGTGCACAAAATGCAGAAAAATGCTATTACTGTATTGTAAATAGCAACAGAAAGTTCTCTTTGAGGATGTCCTCAAAGAGATAGGATGTCCTCTGTGGTGCGGATGCCCTAACCATCTGGCATGAGCTACCTATAAAAAAAATTGGTATTTCAAGATTCAAGGTAATAAATCTCAAAAAAAAATTATAAAAAGAAAAAAAATAGTTACTGAAAAGAAACACTCGCAGTCGAAAGCTGTGTATAAGAAGAGCAGACAGTGCTCTGTTTTTCAGTTTATATTCTCTGTTTCTGGATCATCATCGTCAGTCGTCACTACCTACCAAACCAGACCAGACCAATTCAGGCATTTGTTACATGTCTGGAGTTCAAATTCGTACGTGCCTTCTCAAACTTCCTCTCAGTCACATTTCTTTTATATTATTATTCTCTACGTTCTGTAGCCACTTTTCATTAAGATTAATTATTCGTTCACATATTTGATCAGTCTTTGTAAATAAAATGTGATATGAATTTTGGTTGCTGGATTTGTCATATGGTTATTGTTGCTTCTTGTTGTTTGACTTTGATCTGATGATTCAAGAGTTTTGGTTCTCTCTTTTTTTCGGGAAATTTAAGAAACTGTCCGAGTCATAAATTCGGTATCAGATCAAAATATTGAGTCAAAGGAGACAATTTAGAAAATTTCAAGAAAATTAATGACATGGGCGTTTATTACTTTTCTTTGATTTAAATGATCTCTTCATTTTTTGCTTAAACTTTTAATTGTGAAAAAAATTGATGAAGATAAAATGAAAAGCTAATGGGAAAGGCTTTTTTCTCATCCATCTTACAGTATTGACCTTAATGTGACGACGAAAGAGGCCTTCTTGAACTTTCTGAAGCAGCAATCACCGGTAGACATTCTCGACAGACAATGAGACAAAGGAAGTGATACGTTTATGCCGGTGATAATTTAAGAAAATGAAGTCTAAGCACGTCGATAAAAAATGGATCATCCCAGTTATTCTCAGCGCGCTTTTAACCATATTCTTCCTAGCTATAAAATTAAACATTGGTTTAGTGTCTTCGTTGCATACACTCAGTTCCTCCCCACCTCAGGCCCGTCCCACAACCCCTCGTTTTGCATACCTGATCACTGGCTCAAAAGGTGACCTTGAGAGGCTTTGGAGAACTCTCCTCTCCGTGTACCATCCCTTGAACCAGTATGTCGTTCATTTGGATTTAAAATCATCTGTTGAGGAGAGGCTGAAACTCGTGCAACGAGTGGAAAAACATTCGCTTTTTGCTTCGGTTGGGAATGTTTATACCATAAAAAAGGCCAACTTGGTCACCTACAGAGGTCCGACGATGCTTTCTAATACTCTCCACGCTTGCGCGATTCTTCTCAGAAATAGTAAAGATTGGGACTGGTTCATCAACCTCAGTCCTTCTGATTATCCACTAGTGACACAAGATGGTCTGTTGATAAATTTTGTTCCTTAAAACTTATTTAGCAATTAACATATTAAGTTATTAACTAACTGACTGACTGGCTATGGCTTATTTGGTGATGCAGATCTTCTTCACACATTTAAGCATTTGAATCGAAGCCTGAATTTTGTAGAGCACACGAGCAAATTAGGCTGGAAAGCGTATGACTATCTCTGCGCATATTGTATCTATTCCCTTCGTTGTGTTAGACTTAGAATTTTATGCTGATTATGCTTCTCAATATTTGTGTGCAGAGGTCAAAGAGCTATGCCCATGATCGTAGACCCGGGTCTTTACTCGAACAGTAAGAAAAACATATTCTGGGCTTCACAAAAAAGAGCTCTTCCAACAGCCTTTAGATTATTTACAGGTCAGTGTGTTACAACAACAACAAAAAACCGGTGTCTTAAAAATTCGATAAACTGATTTCCAGTCCAATTCTAACTCAGTCGTCGGTCTGTGAATCTTTTGAGTTTTTTATATATGATGAAGCACGGTTGCAGGTTCTGCGTGGATGGTACTCTCGCGTTCATTCGTGGAATACGTAATAATGGGGTGGGATAACCTGCCGCGGACATTACTCATGTACTACACGAATTTTGTGTCATCACCAGAAGGCTACATTCAGACTGTCCTGTGCAATGCACCTGAATTTATTCCAACTGCCATCAACCATGACATGCACTACATCTCTTGGGACAGGCCCCCAAAGCAACATCCTCGATTCTTGAACATCAACGACGCGAAAAAGATGATATCGAGTAATGCAGCCTTTGCCAGGAAGTTTAAAAGAGATGATCCTGTTTTAGACTTGATTGACAGAAAATTACTTAACAGGAGGCGTAGAGGCATCACACCAGGAGGGTGGTGTGATGGGAATCCTCCGTGCTCCAAGGTCGGAGACCCTTATAATATAAAACCAGGTCCGGGAGCGGGAAGGCTTCCAGGACTGATAAATTGGTTAGTGTCTAGAAGCCAGAAGCAGGGTCATCACTGCCGATAAAACAGTGGCAGCAGAGTTTAAACAAATCAGATATTTTGATTCTTAGGAAAAGCGATTTTTTCTCTTCTCTAATTTTATTGTTCATTCGTTTGCAATTCTTTTTATGTTCTAATTTATTGCAATTCTTATTTGGAAACTGATTATCACCCTATTTTTCATTGTTTTGTTTTATTTTTCATACTAAATAAACACAATTTTATTTTAATTTCTAAATCATCTTTTCATTTTTCCAAAAAATCGAACGAAGAGGAATGCAGAATCTAAGATTTTTTCACTGGTAATTTGAGAGTTCATTTACATATTATACCAAATGCATTCTACTTCCAGTATACAAATACTGTCTAGCCTGCAACTCCTACAGATTTAAGCTTTTAAGCCCCACATGCCCCCATACAAGTACATATGCAGTCAAGTATGAAAAAAACTTGTTCCTAACCACTTGACCTCATTTTAAAAACTCCAGGTGCAAATATCAAAAATGCTTGGTTTACACAATTCAGCACGCTGGAAAAAAATTGTTGTGTTCTGTAGTTTCATGCTGCTTTATTTGTTTGCGTGAAATACCCCAAGGACTATATTTCGCCCCGCGTATCTTTTTTGAAATTAAAGTGCACATCATGCCATCTCCAAAATTTTGATGTTGCCAGTGGAGTTTGCAGCAACTAATGTAGATGACTGACCGCGCCAGCATACAGAAGAAATGAACTGTGTAGCATCATCAGCGTCCTGACCAGAAAGGGGGTCTGTGGTGTTAAACTTGAATGATAATGCTGGCATGGGGAAAGCTTTGTGATAGACAAAAACCTGATACATAAATGATTCCAGCATCAGCATCATGGTAAATTAATATTCACCAGTAAGTATTAAGGGATGTACAATATGCTCTTCACAAATATCGTGTGGATGTTCTTCATAATGCATAGTCGTGAAGATGCAGTTTTGACCCATCAAGTGGGTTGTCAGTAAATATTGCTAGCCGATCCCAATATCAAGAATCTTAATGGAAAAGTAGTTCCTGAACTATGCATATTTTTCATATGTTAATTTTACACCTAGCTAGATAAAAGGCCACATCATCCAACCAAAATAAATAGCCGCTTGGCCCCTGATTCTTAACTAACCCACACAGTTAAATCATCCAAATCCGTAATCTGTAGCAAGGCTTGGACTTTATGAAACTACAAACAGAACCAAAATCAACTAAAAAAAGTCTCATAAGTTCGTAAGGTGAAAAAAGATTTCAGTGATCACGTTCAATGGAAAAATTAATAAGTGAAAAACCTAGTGAAGCTATCGTCTCTCACTGTTCTAATGTAGCAAGATGATCGATTTAAGTATGTATGTGGAAAGGAGAATATAAATGCTAAATTCACTCATCAGTGCTTGATGGTGATGAATCTACATATGCGTGTGAATGAAAGCATAGAAATTGAGAGAAAAGGTACAAGTGCATTTAGTACCTCATTGGTTTCAGAACCAGTAGCAATGTAGCCATCGTGAACTGACAACCCAACAAAGTTCTGATACAAAGATGAGACCATCACAAACATTAAGCATCTTAGACAACCACAAAAAGAGAACAAAATGAATGTAAATAGTAATGTAAAAAAAAGGGAAAAGCACAAAATGGGGCCTGAACTATCACCTATTTCCAATTTGAGGTCCGAACTACCATAATTTCCAATGAGGGGGCAAAATCAAAAAATCCGTTAAAGTTAACCCCATTAGTCAAATTACAATTAAATGACATTTACTTTAATTTTATCTATGTATCTCTCATTCTATATTTTTAACTTTTAATTTTATTATAATTTTTTTATTCTCTTCACATATAAGTACTACATTTAAATTAATTGTTTAGGGTTTCATAATTTACCATTATATGTATGAATAAAAATAAACAATTACTTTTTTATTGTAAAATTTGCAAGTTATTTCCCTAATATTATGGGTGAGTATAGTATTTTAAATTTTCATAGTTTCACAATTGATCATAAAATATGTATGGATAAAAGATTAAATTATTATTTTTCTAATTCATGTTCATAAGAGTATTACTATAAAAACAATATAAATTTAGGGATGAATTGAAAGAATTTTTTTAATATATATATTTAATTTTAATTCATACATGTTATATGGTAAATTATGTAACCCTAAATAATTAATTAAAATGTAGTACTCATTTGTGATATGAAATTTAAAAAGAATAATAAAATTAAAAGTTAAATATATAAAATGAGAGATACATAGATAAAATTAAAGTAAATGATATTTAATTGTAATTTGACTAACGGGGTTAACTTTGACTGTTAACTTTAACGGATTTTTTGATTTTGCCACCTCATTGGAAATTATGATAGTTCGGACCTCAAATTCGAAGGAGGTGACAGTTCAGGGCCCCTTTTTGTACTTTTCCATAAAAAAAATTCATAATTGAAATGCTTGGAGAGTAACTACAACTCGATAACTCTAGAAGCAAAGGCTTTGATGCAATATACCTTTACGTTCGTGTGGCCACTGAATGACTGTAGAGGACTATCGAGTACTCGAGACGAGCACATTGATAAATCCCAAAGCTTTAGTGTGTTGTCAGTGGATGCTGACACGAGAGTCTTTGAGTCAACAAACTTGATGTAACTCACAGTTTTGTGGTGTCCAATCATGGTGAACAGTGGTATTTTCATGTTGCGCAGATCATAATAATATATTTTATGATCTGCCGTACCAAAGACGAGGGAGCGACCAGAATCCGGTGGAAACTGTACACAGCAGACATTAGCCTTTGTTTTGATAGTCCCAACACTAACTCCCTGCAGCAGCATGAAAGTAAGAAAATCACTTAAGACATATTCGCATAAAAACTAAGATGTTAGCTGTATTATATATCTGTAGTACGTTGAGCTTCAAAGCT
Organism: Rhodiola kirilowii; assembly: GCA_033675215.1. NCBI lineage: Eukaryota > Viridiplantae > Streptophyta > Magnoliopsida > Saxifragales > Crassulaceae > Rhodiola > Rhodiola kirilowii. The sequence continues at coordinate 9,319,161 of CM066197.1, read as the reverse complement.
GACATCCACGAAGTGGAAAAATATAATTGCCTGATTGATATTCCATAGCTTGACAGATCCATCATCACTGCCACTAGCCAATGTTGTCGGATCTAAAGTGGAAAAGTCTATTGACCAAACACGTTTTTCATGCTCTTTCAGTTCCAGCAGTGCTTGACTTCTTGTAAAATCCCAGAGCTAAACGTAGTGAAGAGAGATCATTAAACCACCCGAATCTCAAATGAAATAAAGTAAGCCCTATTAATCCGAAATATTACCTGCACAACACCTTCAAAGTTACTAGACGCAATGTGGCTTTTAATATAACTATTCCAACATATACTACTCAGCTTTGATCTGCCGACCATTTCGACGACGGGATAGTGTATGTCTCTGTCATCCCTGAGAATAGAATCACATTCAAAGATTTTGATTTTCTTGTTGACACCAGCCGTGGCAAAAAAGTCTCCATCACGGTCAAAGCTGAGGGCGCATACAAGGTTGGAGGAATTCAGCAGGTCTCCTTGTTTCAAATCAGCCCTCACTTTCAACTTACTGAAGGATAGATATTTGCAGAAACCTTCAAGAAATGTATTGACCCATCCTTTCCGTAAGTCCTCGGAGTACCGCTCCCTGGGTAACAAATTATTTACGGAGCTTCTCTCATTTACAACTACTGATCCTCTACCATCACTGCTTGTCATTGAGTTTCTCGCTTTAGGTCTTTCTAATTTCTTAATTGACCTTAACCTGGTAGACAAATAAGCCGATTCGAGTTTCTTAAAATTCTTCATCAACAAGGAATTCCTTGAAAATTCACTTTCCTGATAACGTTGATCCGGTGTAGGATCGATATTCACATTATCATCAAATTCTGCAGAACTGAGATCTTGAAATGATCGGAAGCGTTTTCTGGACAACATTTGCATCGAATCGCTTCCCTGATTACTAAGTGATGGAAGATTTGATGCTGAACAGTTATGCTTGATTACTCGGGGGGATAAACTTCTCTTTTCAGTTAGACTTGTTTGCAAATTTTCAACTTCATCAATATCAGAGGATATTAAGGAAACCAATTCTTTCAATTTATCAGACGCTTCATCTTTACGTTGTTGTGATATCAAAAGGAACTCCAAAAGCAGCTCCTGCTCTTCGATTTTCTCTTTGAGTTCTATAGCAGCTTCATGCTCTACCAGATTATCTTTTGCTTCGTTAAGGAACTCAGTCTTTAATAATTCACTGTAAATATTCAAAAAAGAAGAACTTAAAAACAGTCATCACCATAACCAGCTACGACATCAACAATCATCCAAAAAAAAAGATAAAATAGATGCTATGTAAAATTTATGATCAACATGTTTCTATTGATAAACCATAAAATCAACATATTTCTACTGATAAACCACAAAAATGTTTTATGATATTACAAGTTTCAACAGAAGTATAAGGTAAATAATACCTTAAATGCACTGTGCGAACTACAACTAGAAGTGATACAAGTTTAGTTTCATATCCTAAAGCACAACCAAATACTAGCTCATCTAGACAGATCACCACAGTTAACAAGTACTTGTATTTTGTGTTATAATAAAGGTAACAATTTTTTGAAAATTTCAAGTTGAATGAGCAAAAAAATTACGATGTCGGAATACAATGAAGAACATTCATAACTACAAATCTAGGGTGGTTAACCTGTATAAAATTCCAACTTTCACATATGTATGCATTCAACATAACCAGCACCACGTCAATACCATAAGATGATAGCTCTATAGATCACAAACAGAAATATAAAACTCAAATGTCATTTTAAATGGGTTAAAATTGACATGTTGCATTTGAGTAAAAACATCCTAAATCATGCCCAATAAAGATTAACTAAGGAAAACCCACCACATTTGTGGACGGCTAGTGGGTTCAGGGTGCAGTAACCACAGGCAAAATGACGCTTCTTTCGACCACTTCAGTAGCATTTGAGGGGGAAGAAGACGGTGTCTTAAACTAGACATAGTCATACTCTTTTCCTCTCTCGAGCTAAATGGGCAGAACAACTGTCAAAGAGCAATGTTGAGTTAGACATTAATTTTCTTCTCTAGTCGGTATGATTCTGGAGGGCAGGTAATCGAGACAATGCAATGTTACCTTTACAAAAATATATTAAAATAACGTAATTTGATCACACAAATGGTGAGAAACATAAGTAATTTTTCTTGAAAGAAAAAAACTAAATTTGAACGTTAAAACCATACCTCAAAGAGAAGAACCCCTAACCTATAAATATCCGAAGCACATGAAGGCTCACGACCAGCAGCTTCTTCAGGGCTACTGTACCATGCTGTCTCCATGAGCAATACCTGTTTCATTGGAAAGGGTGGTTTTCCCTCATCTGCATGTTCGACACTCCTGTTGTTGCTCACATTAAGTTCACTTCTCTCATGTCTTCGTAGTATGCATGTTGTGTTGGAACTACTTGGTTGCATGCAGCGTGATTCAGACATTAGTGAAGCATTAACAGAAGCTTCTTGCAGTTTAATATGTTCAATTTCTGATTGACTTCTCGTGCCAGGAGTGTAATTTGGCAGAGTAGCCGTTGAGCCCATAACTTCCAAAGTTTGGCTTTTCATTCCATTTTCAGGAGATTCAGATCCTGAATCCGAACAAGATGCCGATTCAATGAATGCAACATGGTTGAAAGAAGACATCACAAAGCAAGAAGGCCTAATATTTTGAACAACGATTCCATGAGAATGCGCTACGTTAACTATCTCTACTATTTGCCTAAATATGTGCAAGCATTCAACAATGTCAACAGATCTTTCGGGCTTGTCCAACCACTGCCTCAAGCTAACGTCACCACAGTCCACGGGTCGAACAAAAGTACCCGGAGCTAACTCATCCGTAAAGTCACCAGAAACACCAACCTGATTTTTCTGACCATCTCTCTCAACAGAAGGAATCATGTCTCGGTCTATTAACTCCGAACCAACATACGCTTCCCCTGCGAATATACTTTGGTTAAGATCAGGTAGTCTTATGTTCCTTTCAGAGACTGAAGAGGTATCAAATCCTCCAGAAGTGTGTGATCTCCGCCAAACCGAGTCACCCATGTTCCCTTATAGTTCAAGAGAAACCCGAAGCATACACATCCAAGTAGTGTAATAAATCTCTGCTATCAAACTGAATTGTTTAACTTCCACCAGTGCCATTATCAATTCATTGGGCTAAATCGAGCAACATACTCTTGAGGAATTATGAGTAGACCTGAAACTAGGAAAAAGGTTTCACAAGTCAAAACAAACTCAACTCAGCAGTTATGCTTGTGCCTACTGAATGGTGACTTAAAGACACTGAAGAGTAAGATGGAAGAAAACCTTATAAATTAGCAGCACATGATAAAGGAGGAAGTAGCCTGCATTGGCTGGACACAAAGTTCAGAAGAAAGGGTGAGGAGGATGCCTTTGATGCTGATCAAGCCAATCTGTAAACACAGCCACACAACAACAGAGAAAAAGAAAAGAGAAAAAACAATAACAGAAAAAGGAAGAACCTTACACTTTCAGAGAAGTTGATTGCCCCCAAATATTTACAGCCCTCATTCTGGCAAGGTGTCAATACCGAGAGAAAAAACACAGAAAAAGGGTTTATGGGGTAAAATAAAATATTAATTATTCCCGAGGATCATCTTGTTTGTCTTGGTGTCAAATCAAATCCATCCATTTTTATTAATAAAATTTTAATATTGGGTTAGGCCTAGGGGGTTACCTTCGTTATCTTCAATTTGTATGGTTCCCGCTTCATTATAAGGGAGATGGCCTACGTGGAAGAATGGCGTCCTCAAGCTCAGGTGAGGCTTCAGGGATGGTTGTATTAAACAAAGCTTTTGTGTGGTCCACCCCGTTTCAATTTCACACATTTTAATTATTGCTATTATTCTTATATTAAATTTATAATGAGTTATAGCATCTCACATTTAACTCTTAGTTCAATTCTTGGCTTTGTAACCAAGAGATGAGGAGTTCTACCCTTATAATGCATTATTCCCATCTAATTTAGGTGTGGAATTTTCTCCCCCACCTAGTAATGGATGTGTGGATGTTTTCCTCCCTTTCGTGGAGGTGCTTGAAGATTTCTTTCGTGTGAAGTCGGCAATTAGCAGGTCAAGACGCTGTGACTTTTGAAGATGCATCAAATGGGATGGGATGCCGCATTAGGCTCGTGCTTCAGTCAGATTGAATGTACTAGATATTGTCATTGAAAGATGATGTAATGATCTTGTACAACTTGCAATCTCTATCCAAAAAAACATTAACACCAATTTTGAATGGGGTTGGACTTGGACCGATTCTTATCTTTTTAAATTTGTTTCTAACTCTTTTGTGAGGAGGGATGTTCAAAATCTATGACTGTTTTTGTTGGAAATATGAATCTCCGCATTTTATTGTTAGATCAAATAGTTTAATTTAATATTATGATTTAATTTTTCAATACAAGTTAAATACTTATTCATATGATATTCGACAAGAACACAAATACATTGATTAATATGATATTAGTCCCACACTTACATTCATTCTTTGGAGGTGTAAAGTCCGAATTCTAATAAAATTTTATATATTATTGTATTATTTATGGGGTCCGATAACCCGATCCTAATTCCGAACCTGACCCTAACAAGTTCGATTAAATCCTAAATTAAGTTAGTTAGCCGAACCAGATCGAATTATCGGGTCGGACCAGGTCATGCAGACCCCTATAAGGCTAAAATAGAAATATATAATAACCCAGTATGAGTAGAAAAATAAACCACAGAGAATCGGTTGTATTTGTATCCTTCGGATCACTGTTTCGGTCCAATTGCAGGTTCAAGAAAAACATTGATAACCGGACCGAATAAACCTTTTGCATTGGATGCATGTTTAGGGATTCTTCGTCTGAACCGCGCACCGTTAGGTCTTTTCTGCGGCAGCGGCGACACTCTGCTCCGACGCCGAGCTCCAGCCTCTCCTCAAATTGGTGCGAGCAATCTGTTACTGTTTCAATTTCTCGTTGACACACTGCAATGGAAGCGGAGCCAGTGATTTACGAGACTCTAAGCCCTCTCGACCCACAAAACACGCCTTCCTACGAGGATGGACAGGGAGCGTACGCCGTGTACCGGAACGAGATTTATGGCTCCGCTCCTCTTTCAGCTGCCGAGGAATTCGCGCCAGAATATTTCTCACTCGACGTCGCTGATGATGATGTGGATAGTGATTTTCGCACTCCCTCTCCTTCTCCGAGTCCTGCGAGGGTTATCGAGCCGGAGAGAACGCTTGAGAGCGGCTGGTTCCGGGGCAACAGTGGGTTTAAAAGTCCGATGCTTCAGCTACATAAAGGTAATACATAGGAAGCATCTCATCTCAGTATTGTTTTTATGAGATAATTGAATTTGTGTGTTGTGTATTGTATGCAGAGATATTGGATTTCTGTGAGTTTCTTTCACCCACTGCAGAAGAGAAAGCAGCTCGGGATGCTGCAGTCAATGGGGTTTTTGCTGTTATAAAACATATATGGCCCCAGTGCAAGGTACTATTTGACTTGATGCCATCTTTAAATGTTACACTATGCCTAAATCACTGACATTGATTCACAGGTGGAAGTTTTTGGATCCTTTAGAACGGGACTATATCTTCCAACCAGCGACATTGATGTAAGTTCTATTGGTCTTCGGTCACTCTATACATATCCTAACAATTTGAATTTGGTTGCTGGTTCATCATGTTAAAATGTTAACTTAGTGAAACTGCACTATATGATAAGGGGCGTAATTGTCCGGAACAATAACATTATATATTCTGCTATCACAACTATAAAAAAATAGGGTACTTTGTGATGAAGTTTTTGGTTATTGTCTCAATTGCTATGAAAGTAACTCCACATGGAGTTGCAATTTGTCAACCTTCTTTTCTCGTGCCCTAATCGTGGTCATGTGATCTTGGTAACGTGGTTTCACGGGGAAATAATTCTAATAGTTTTTTATAACATCATGTAGGTAGTTATTCTTGATTCGGATATAAGAACTCCACAGTTGGGCTTGCGTGCCCTGTCCAGGGCATTGTCACAGAAAGGCATTGCTAAAAACATACAGGTTTGCATTATTCAATAAGGAATTATCAAATTAGCTGTATTATGCCTTTTGATTCTTTGTTTATGATAATATAGGTGATTGCCAAAGCACGTGTCCCAATCATTAAATTTGTGGAGAGAAAGAGTGAGGTTGCATTCGATATAAGGTTAACCTCTTATTTTCTTTTCCTTTAGTTCTATGGACATAGCTTTCCTCAACAATACCTTGGTTTTAGGTCCTTATCTTGAGGTGATCAGTAGAAATGCTTTTATCGGTTCTTGGTTATGACAAATCAAGTCTCTCCCTTTATGTAGTTTTTTGGTCAGTTGGCTCGCTCTTTTTTCCGTTTGAAATAATTCACAGCTTAATTTAAGCCGCTGTCAGACATCGTATTTTATGTGGAATCGAACTTCCATGCATTTTTAGAGCACATGTATAAGATATTAGCCTATGTGGTCAAAGGTTGCATCGTAAAATTGTTATAGGAAATCTAAATTGGTTTGACGTTCCTTTCCTCTTGTTGTAGTTTTGATGCACACAATGGACCTAAAGCTGCAGAGTTTATCCAGGTTAGATGCTGATTGTAAGCTTTGTCACATTTTATGATGCCATCACTGGCTTAAATGCTTAATAATTCGGGTCGAGGAGCTTCAGTGCTTCACCGATGTCAATCCCTGACTGATATTGTTGATTGTTTGGCATCGGCATAATTTGTCTTATTTGTAGTGTTTATTCAATATGCCATCGTACTGAAGCGTATGCTGGATTGTTTAATTGACCCAGGCAGCTGTTTCCAAGTTGCCTCCACTACGTCCATTATGTTTAATATTGAAAATCTTTCTCCAACAAAGAGAGTTAAATGAGGTAAGTGTGTGTTTCAACTTTCAATGTTTAATCTTACAACTTGAGAAACGGTGAATTACGAGTTGTGTAACTGAGGCACTTTCAATTACTAATTCATCCATGAACACAGGTTTACTCTGGTGGAATTGGGTCATATGCTCTTCTTGCAATGCTCATTGCAATGTTGCAGGTATGTGAATGCGAATCCATACATCTGATATACCAGTGTGGGATTTCTTCCTCGCACTTGAGCAACCACATGCATATTGGTGTTGCTTTGTGTAGAAGTGTTTGTGAGAAAGTCAACTAGAGGGTGCACAATTAATAAACCAGAGACATAAGTAATATGCACAAGTAATTCAAATTGATAGTATATGCTGCCCTGGACAATAGAGTCAGTTTCATTTTTTATTTTCTAGTACCGGATAAGGAAGAACATTGTATCTGCAAGCAATCTATTATAGTATGTGTCTCCCTTGGTTAGGAAAACATTTTGAGATGCATTGTTTGTTAATGTTGTTATCTTTGTATCATCGTTACTGATAAGAAAATATTCATGCTGTAGAGTCGCCATGAATCTCATATGTCTCCAGAGCATAATTTGGGCATTCTCTTGGTAAGTTTTTCCCAAGCATCTACTTGTTTTTTCTACTCCAGATATATTTAAAATATCAGTAAGACTACTGGTCGATGCATCTTGTCTAAGTTTCAATGGTTCCATTTGTTTAGCAGCATAGTATTAATAATATCTGTTTGTTATACTCAAAACCACAACATAATGTGACGTGCAAGCAAGTTTAACTCCAAAATGCATGACATGACAGCCCAGTGAATATCTTTTCAGTGGTCTTGATTATATTCATGGTGCATAATGCATATGTATCATGTAAAATCCCAGTTTGGTTTAATCTCTGTAGCCAACTCTCTTTAATGCTCTGTCATGCAAATGACAAGGGAATGTCAAATGCTTTTCCAGTTTTGTAATAGCTTTCTTGCATGCTTGTACAGTTTGAGCCAGTGACTGTTTCTAATGTTAGTACATCTTTCGATGCAGGTCAATTTTTTCGATATGTATGGAAGGAAATTGAACACATCTGATGTCGGCGTGTCTTGTAATTTTAGAGGAACCTTCTTTTCAAAAAATGCCAGAGGGTCTGGATCAATGAATTCTCTACACTTTTTTTGTTGCATGATGTGTGCTGAGTTGTATCTGTTCTAATGTTTTTGTTGTATGTTGTTCAGGTTTTTAAATAAAGATCGACCATATTTGATCTCCATTGAGGATCCACAAGTAAAGTTTGTAACTTTGTATATATTTGATGCTAGATGCACTTCGTTCTTTGCAAATCAGTAAAAGAAACTGTTTTTTTTGTGATCTGTTTTTTTATTTAAAAGGTCCTTTTTTAGCTTTTTTGGATGTAATTTTTATGCAGAGCTAAATCTAGAAATTCCTTTTTCTGAGAACTGTTTTTGACCTTTCTCCTTATGTACGGCTATTAAAATTGGAGCCCATATTATACAATTATAAATGATGGCGCCAAGCATATTGTTGTTAGGATTTTAGTGACTGAAGCTCAGATATGAAGGCAATTGTGATGTAGTATTCATTTGTTTATTTTTTATTTTTGAGCAGGCACCAGAGAACGATATTGGAAAGAACTCATATAATTATTTTCAGGTCTGTTTTACACTCATTTTGGCCGCTTAAGTATGTGGTTGCATTACTGTATTGTATTAGTGAGTTCCTCTGACAGTGACAAGTCAGTGTTGTTGAGGGTACAACTAGTAGTTTCTGGTTGTTGACGCCTCACTTTCATTGAATGATTAGTTTTCTTCAGATTTGGAAGTCAGTGATTGTTACTGAACTGTTCTGCCTGCTGCTGGTATTGTTTAACCTTCTCTTCCTATTTTTGTTCCTATTTTTGTCATAGATGGCTAGGTAAGAATGGATAATGAGCGAGTTGGTTTGAGTTATTGTGAAAGTCTGAAATTCCCGTTTCTGTAAATATGGGCTGTACCTTTTCTGGGTAGGAGGATACTGCTTTCTTGCTTCATTTACTGTGCAAGTAGAAATTACATGCATGTTTATGCGCCTTTTTTCCCCGTGTCAATGTGCTGTACCTTTTCTGGGTAGGAGGATACTGCCTTCTTGCTTCATTAAGATACTGGCCTTTAGTAAAAGTGTATTAGGCTTGTTCCTCTGAAGTTCGTGCTCATTGACTTAAGATGTAAAGGCAGTGTGTTGGTATGTGGCTAACCAATTTTTTTTTAAATTTGCAGATTAGGTCAGCTTTTTCTATGGCTTTCTCCTCATTGACAAATGCAAAGACGATCTTGGGCCTAGGCTCTAGAAGAAGCATCTTGGGCACCATCATCAGACCAGACCGAGTTCTACTTGAGAGGAAAGGAGGGTCTAATGGGGAGATGACATTCCAGCTTCTGCTTCCAGGAGCTGGGGAACTTGTTGAGCTACAATCCGGAGATCCCCAAATGCTGTGTAATTGGCAGATGGATGATGTAGAAGAACCTCTGCCTCGAGGAAATGGTATTGAGATCCATAATGGGGAATCATCTGATAGAAAAAGAAAATCTGTAAGTAGTCCCGGTGAACACAAGCGAAAAAAGCGAAAGGCCAAGTATGAAGAGAATGGATTGAGCAAAGAAAAAAGAGAGCGGCGCAAGGCCAGGCTTAAAGAAAATGGCAGCAACAATGAAAGTGGCTCGGGAAAAAAATGGAAACGCAAACATAAAGGAAACGAGGATGGCAGTTCATCTAAGAATAGGAATAGATGAAGGGGCATGTCAACAACACCAAACAAAAAGGAGGAGATGATTATAGCAGTTTCTATAATAGGAGTAGATGAGGGATGGTAGTTCCTTAATTATATAAATTATAAGCTGTTGTTTGTGTGGTAGTTTATTATGAAACAAAACAAGGTGTGGGTGCCTTGGTAATTTTTTTTTGATACACGAAATTGGCAAGAAGAATAGAAAAATGTACAACAGACGACCACTAAAATTGAACATGATTCATAATCTAAGCACAGAAATCAGTCCATCTATTGTTTTGTCATCTTTACGCTTCGAAGTTCGAATCATGCCAAATTGGCTAACAAAAGGAATGACTCGACAGTCAATTCTAAAGTGACGATGACGCCCTGACCAAGTTCCACTGAATCCATGTCAAATTGGCCGAAGAGAAGAGGCAACTCATCAGTCCACCGAGTGACCAATGCAAACTAACGCCTCATAAAACTGGACAAGCGGTTGGAGATACTCCACCGCAACTCAAGCACATGGTGCTTGAGGGGCTGAAACACCGACACTCAACACCAAACTACTAACAACAACTAGCTACGAACTAAACTAAGAAAACTACAAATTCAGTCTGCAACGGCTGAGATGAAAACCATCTTAAGCATATAACGCTTATATGGACTATATACACCAAAAAAACTAAAAAACCCATGCCCAACCAGTCACTACCCACCACCCAAAGCCCCCATGGCACCATCCACAACCTCCAACTTCACCCGCGCCAAGCCTCCACCGTCGGCAACCGTCGAAGGAAGAGGAGGAGGATGAGAAGGAGGATGAGAGGGATCTGAAAGGGGGAGTGGAACTGGCTGGGGTGGGGGAGCTGAGAAACGCCGGAGGAAAGCTTCGCTGGAAAAATATGATAGTGAGCTTCAGGAGGGCTCTAGAGGACGTGATCTGGGTGTCTTGGTAATTTTGTATTAGTGACTTGGGGGCTTACAAATAGCTGTGTGGCCTCTCCCAGAAGCTCCCGCTTCTCTCTTCCCTTCCCAGAAGCTTCCGCTTCTCCCTTCCCTTCCCAGAAGCTTCCGCACCTTCTCAGCCCACAGTTTCTTCTCTTCTCCTGCTCTCCCACGCCTCTCCTTCCTCCTCGTCTCCTCCCCCACTGATGCATTTTTCCGTAGAAGCCTTCTCCGTTCTCTGAGGCGTTAGTGCGATTGCGGAGTGACGATGGTGGTGGATGGTGATGGGCGGGGAAGAGGGATTGCGGTGTAGTTTGTTTTTGTGTGTTTATATTTCTCTTGTTTTTCAAGTTTTTCTTGTCTCTCTAAGCGTTCTTGCTTATGGGAGTTTTGTTCCTTAGTCGTTACTTCGGTCTGAGCTTCCGTGTTTTGTTTGTCGTTGGTTGTTTTTTCTGGTTTTTTCCACTGGTGTTTCAACCGGTGCTCTTCCTGCCTTGGATGTGCCGTAGATTGGCAGTTTTCAGCTGGAGTGGCAGGGTCCTGTATTGCTAGATTTCTTTGAAGAAATGTGGTCGGAGCTTGATTGGTGCTTTGAAGTTGGTTATCGAGCCGCTTCGTCTATTTGGCCATTTTAGCGTACTCTGATCTTGAAGCCTCTCGCCTGTGAAGATATTACAGCAGCTGACGGATGGACACGCTTTACACGAATTACGTTTTCATATTTTCTGTGTTTGTCGACTATATTTTCATGTGTTGTTGTTTATTTTCATTTGTGGGGTTGTTTCCTAATCTTTGTACGTCTTTGTTCTATCAAAAAAAATAGCTGTGTGGCCTTCGGTAATGGTGCTTCTAGTCACCTCTGCAATTTTGAGGTAACTTTTTTAAAACTACAGTACTTTTCATTAATTTGGCAAAATTTAATTAGAGGAAACCCTTTTTTGATTGATAGGTAATTAGAGGAAACTTGTAGTATTTAATTTAAATAATACTTCATTGAAGTATTAAGCGTAAAAATTACTTTTTGTTATGATATTATGGAAATATGAATGTCCACTCAATCTTTGGTTGTCTAACCTTTGGTTAGGCTCATTTAGATCACTTCATAATACCCCTTGTTATTTATGTTGGGCCATGCCCTTTCATCTATCTCATGTAATCCTATAAATAGGTGTCTATGTTAAGAAGGATAAATAACAAGAATACAATTCTCTATACACATTTCTCTCATCTCTTATTTCTTCTCCATTATATTACAACACGTTATCAGCACGAGTTGCTCAAAAGGTAGTGATCATCCCTCTCTAATCATCTCTTCTATTCTTGTTCACAATGCGATGATGGCAACCATGAGTCCTCTTCGTAGAGAAACTCAAAATAGCCTAGCATTCAAAAACTCAATATTCATATTCATGTAATTGGTTCTATATTCACATGATGTATGAATGTGTAGTATATGATTTTGATTCACCCGAAGTGGAATCATATACATGTATCACTTGAAGTGGATACATGTATAGTTTATGTTTTTATTTTATTCCCCCGAAGTGGAATCATATACATGTATCACTTGAAGTGGATACATGAATAGTTTATGTTTTATTTTATTCCCCCGAAGAGGAATCATATACATTTTCTCCTGAAGTAGATACATGTATAATATATGCTTTGATTTTGTTATGAAGTAGAATATAATCATATACATGTATCACCCGAAGTGGATACATGTATAGTACATGTTTTTTGATTCCCTCGAAGCGGAGTCATATACATATATCACCCGAAGTGGATACATGTATATTCTTCTTCTTCTTTATCTTCATCTCCCGAAGAGGATGTTTCATATTCACTCCTTGAAGAGAGTAAGATTCACTTCTTGTAGTAAGTGATAAAACATCGAGCATATATATTTTAGTGTGATTATATCATCTCCTGTAGTAGATAATTATAATCTAGATAAAATCACTTCCTGTTGTAAATGATAAAGTTCTATTTTTTATGTTATTGTTATTATGCACATTCTTAAATTCATCTATTTATTTACTTTTATAATGGTACATTTTTATTCATATTTCATATATTTAATCCCCTGGAGCGGATTCATATTGATCATACACACTTAATCCCTTGAAGTGGATAAACATACATCAATATATATATTTATCCTAATGAGATAGTTAAAATCGTCCCCCGAAGAGGATGATTATGTGTAAAATATATATTACTCCTAGAAGAGAGTAATGTACCATTTTCCTTTGTTATAAGTGAAAGAAAAATAATGGTCCAAGAAATTGTTTTTATGTAGATCATATCTCTCCGGAAGTAGAAGATTATTAGATCACTTTCCGTTGTAAGTGATAGATCCATGAAATTTCTCATCAAATATGTTGGATGTGTATGATCAATACTTAGTGATTTAAATGTTTTAATTTCATGCTTTGACTATTATATGCATGTCTACGTCGCAATACTTTAGTTTACTGCCTTAATGTTTCCGGAAGAAACTGTTTTACATGGGTAAACTCCTTTTAGCATGTAACAATTTGAGAGATTCTGTAAAAGAAAACTCCAGCGCATCCCAGACGGATTATGCTTACTTCGTCATCATCTTCACGAGAGCCTGAAGCTCAAAACTTAATAGTCAAAGACTCCTCATACGCTGAAGAGCTTAAATATTTATGAGATTAGAGGACGGTCATTGTACCTCGTGCAATATATGAATGCATATGGATGCATATGGATGCACTTGAGGATATGATATTTTAATTAGTTCTCAGATTATAATTCTGAACTATATGGTATTGGTTTCAAACTTGAGTCTATGTGAAGAGACTAATGAAGACGGAGATAAATTGGAGAAAAGATTGTTCATCTCTCATGTTATTAATCTTGTACTCCAGTAGTAGTACATGGAACATGATTATTTTTCCTATTTGTAGTTAGTTACTTTTTAAATTCGGTTTTAATGACACAACTTTAATTTCCGTAACTGAAGTTATTTTATTTATTATGAATTTGTCAAGAGTTAAATTCTATTTCAATTAGTCATATATATTGTTTATATTTCTTTATAGAATGAATCAATCTTGTACTCCAGTAGTAGTGCATGTTGTTTTTCCAACGGAAATGTTAATGATGGGGAGTTATGCCTTGTTGATAGTGCCACTACTCATACTATATTGAAAAACCCGAAGTTTTTCTTAAACTTGAACATGACAAAAACCAATGTTCATACTATCTCCAGAACGAGTAGTATTATAGAAGGTTCCGGAAGAGCTTCTGTCTTGTTACCCGATGGAACGAGAATAAACATTAAAGATGCATTGTATTCCAGTGAATCACAAAGGAACTTACTCAGTTTCAAAGATATTCGTATAAATGATTTTCATGTACAAACCATGTGTGAAGATGGTAATGAACACCTACTTCGTTTATCTTATATGACTGGCCGGAAGCAAGTCTTAGAGAAAATGAGAGCACATGCATCAGGTTTATATGGCACAAAAATCTACCCTATTGAAGTGTATAAAGTCACTAACCTGAAGTTAGTTGATAAAGAATTATTTTCATTGTGGCATGAGAGACTCGGTCATCCTGGTGAATCAATGATCAGGAGAATCATTGAGAGTTCACACGGACACCCACTTAAGGACCTGAAGATCCTCCCAAAGGGTGACTTGACATGTACGGCCTGTTCACTTGGCAAATTTATAACAAGGCCATCTACAACAAAAGTAAACGCAGAATCTCCTATGTTTCTTGAAAGAATTCAAGGTGACATATGTGGACTAATAGCACCGCCATGTGAACCATTTAGATATTTTATGGTGTTGATAGATGCTTCAACACGATGGTCACATGTAATCCTAATCTCAACGCGAAATGTTGCGTTCGCAAGGCTTTTAGCCCAAATAATCAAGTTAAGGGCTCATTATCCTGATCAACCAATTAAAAGAATCAGGCTAGATAATGCAGGAGAATTCACATCAAAGTCATTCAATGACTATTGTATATCAATTGGTATAGTGGTTGAACATCCAGTAGCTCATGTTCATACACAAAACGGCCTAGCAGAGTCGTTGATAAAGCGGTTGCAATTAATAGCAAGACCATTGCTAATGAATTCAAAATTACCCGCCTCTGCTTGGGGACATGCAATTTTTCATGCAGAAGCTTTGATAAGACTTCGACCGACCGCTTATAATAAGTATTCTCCTTTGCAACTTATCTCTGGAAGAGAACCTGATATCTCATATTTGAATATTTTTGGTTGTGCGGTGTATGTCCCTATTTCTCCTCCACAACGAACCAAATTGGGGCCACAAAGGAGGTTGGGAATATATGTGGGGTTTGAGTCTCCATCAATTATCAAATATCTAGAGCCATTAACTGGTGATGTATTTTGAGCTCGATATTCTGATTGTCATTTTGATGAATCAAAATTCCCAATTTTAGGAGGAGAAGAAAAGGAGATTAATAAGGAGGTTGTGTGGAATACGCCTTCTTTGTTGTTCTTAGATCAAAGAATAAATGAAAGTGAACTTGAAGTTCAACGGATCATACACTTGCAAAATGTAGCAAATAGGCTACCAGATGCGTTTACTGATGCCAAGAAAGTGACGAAGTCACATATACCTGCTGAAAATGCTCCAGCTCGTTTTGAGATTCCTGTAGTAACTCCAAACACAAACATTGCAAGTGATTCTCAAGTACATCGAAAGCGTGGGAGACCATTAGGGTCTAAGGATATAGTTCCCCGGAAGAGGAAAGAACACGCAAGATGTAAAACGGATGTCGAGATGTCAAATACGAACATTAATGAAGTAAGGACTCTTGAAGAGTCTTTACCTAACGAAACTGAAAATAAAGACAAAGATATTGATGACAATTTTGAAATGTCAATCAATTATGCCAACACTGGTGTGAGTTGGTATCGAGATGAGGTAAATCTCAATGAAATCTTTGCTTATTCAGTTGCCCTAGAGGTCATTGGAGAAGATGACAATGATCCCCAAACCATATATGAATGTCGACATCGAGATGATTGGGAGAGCTGGAAAGAAGCAATTCAAGCAGAGTTGAACTCTTTAAATAAACGTGGTGTTTTTGGACCTGTAGCTCCAACACCGGAAGGTGTGAAACCAGTTGGCTATAAGTGGGTGTTCATACGAAAACGTAATGAGCGTAATGAAACTGTAAGATACAAAGCTAGACTGGTTGCACAAGGCTTTTCACAGAAACCTGGAGTTGACTATTTGGAAACATATTCACCTGTAGTGGATGCAACAACTCTAAGGTTTCTAGTTGCTTTGACCGTTGTTGAACGACTCAAAATGCAACTCATGGATGTGGTAACTGCATACCTATATGGGTTATTAGATAAAGATATATACATGAAAATCCCAGAAGGATTAAAAATGCATGAAGCATTACATGCAAATCCTCGTCATATGTACTCCATCAAATTGAAAAGATCATTGTATGGGCTGAAACAATCTGGTCGAATGTGGTATAATCGTCTCAACGAATATTTACTAGCGCAAGGGTTTATTAATAACCAAATATGTCCATGTGTTTTTATAAAACGCACAGAATCGGGGTATGTAATCATTGCAGTGTACGTCGATGATTTAAATATAATTGGAACTCCAGAAGAGATCCAATTGGCAGCAAACTATTTGAAAAGGGAATTTGAGATGAAAGATCTAGGAACTACTAAGTTTTGTCTCGGCCTGCAGTTCGAGCATACAACTAATGGAATCTTTATCCACCAATCAAATTACACCGAGAAGGTTTTAAAGCGTTTCAATATGGATAAAGCGCATCCATTAAGTACGCCGATGGTAGTACGATCACTCAGCATTGAAAAGGACCCTTTTCGTCCCCGGTCAAACGATGAAGAGATTTTAGGTCCAGAAGTACCTTATCTTAGTGCAATTGGAGCGTTAATGTACCTTGCCAATAATACCCGACCAGACATATCATTTGCAGTCAATTTACTTGCAAGATATAGTTCATCACCCACTAAAAGACATTGGAGTGGTGTTAAGCATGTCCTACGTTATTTACGTGGAACAAATGATATGGGTTTATTTTTCAAAGGAACAAATGGAGTACAAAATGGTGAATTAGTTGGTTATGCCGATGCGGGATATTTGTCTGATCCACATAAAGCTATCTCACAAACGGGGTACTTATTCGTGTATGGAGGAACTGCGATTTCATGGCGTTCGACAAAACAGACATTGGTAGCCACATCATCGAACCATGCAGAACTGATTGCACTATACGAAGCTGGACGAGAATGCGTTTGGCTTAGATCATTTATCAACCATGTCAAAACCTCTTGTGGATTAGTATCAGGCAAACAGAGCCCGACAGTAATATATGAGGATAATGCTGCTTGCATCGCCCAAATCAAAGAGGGATACATCAAAGGTGATAGAACAAAGCACATATCTCCCAAATTCTTCTCCACTCACGAGCTTCAAGTGGAAGGGAAGATCAACGTTTGTCAAATACAATCCAGTAAAAATTTGGCAGACTTGTTCACTAAGTCATTACCGACACGAGTTTTTAAGAAACTTGTAAATGACATTGGGATGTGCAGTCTTAAAGACTTGTCGGTTTGAGGGGGAGTTTTATAACTGTACTCTTTTTCCTTAACTTGGTTTTATCCCTTTTGGGTTTTTCAGGTCAAGGTTTTAACGAGGCAGTTCACCGAATAAGAAGTGTACATTCAAGGGGGAGTGTTATGATATTATGGAAATATGAATGTCCACTCAACCTTTGGTTAGGCTCATTTAGATCACTTCATAATACCCCTTGTTATTTATGTTGGGACATGCCCTTTCATCTATCTCATGTAATCCTATGTCTATGTTAAGAAGGATAAATAACAAGAATACAATTCTCTATACACATTTCTCTCATCTCTTATTTCTTCCCCATTATATTACAACACTTTTCTAATTTTAAATTTTGTGACTTTTCCAATTTGAAGTATTTTCGTAATAATAAAATGACTAGGAAAAAAACAACTTAGACATATGTACTACTTATATTGAAAGAGATTTATTGAACGCACGCACTGACGCACGTACGTATTAGGGGTGGATAAAACCCGGCCCGACCCGTTTCACTTAATGTCGGGTTAGGGTTCACTTAACCAATCCGGTATAATTTTTGGGTCGGGTTAGGGTTGAGGCTCGGGTTACCCGATTTCATAAGTAATATAAAAAATACTAGATTTTTAAAGAAATTCAAACCTTATACCTCATCTGAATAAATATTTATTTGCGTTCTCGTGATATATCACACTACATATGAATATGTAATTGATTTGCAATGAAAAATAAAACTGTAATACTAAACTTTAAAGTATTTATATCATGGTAGATGACCATGAATGTTTTATGTTTTTTATTAATTTTAGTTTTAGGGTCGGGTTCGGGTTCACATAATTGACCCGATCTTTCGGACCGAATTAGGGTTCGAATAACTGACCCGATCATTATTTCGAACCGGATTAAGACCAAGCACAATCCGTCCCAACTCGTCCAACGCCCACCCCCAGTACGTATGTTTGTTATAAAATACGGAGGACAAATTTATCCATCCATTGTAAAAAGGTCACTATCGACTCCGCAAACGGCAATCGGGTTACTTCATTTTTTTCGTCTCGCCAAAATCCGAAATTATCAATATCGACAACTCCACCGTCTCTACCAAATATCCATGATCTCTCTCTCTCAGCTATTTAGGGTTACACGCATTTTTTTTCGTATATTCATCGTCGTCATCGATGGCTGGATTGCTGGAATCCTCTACCCTTACCCTATCCCGATCATCCGCGTTTTCTTCTCCCATACCCCTTGCTCACTCTTCCATCTCCGTCGCTTCTTCTGACCGACGACGAAGCTTTGTTAAGTTACCCGAGTTTGTCGGTCTCAAGATGAGACCGACTGCAGCCATCCGATCCGCGAGCTGCTCGCGATTTGCGATCAGTCGTCCTGGAGCGAGTATCGTTTGCGAGGCACAGGAGACTGCTGTTGAAGGTCAGTGTTGACCTTCGTCCGATTTTATCCTTGTAGTTGTAAATGAATTAGATGATGTAACTGATTGATCCAGTTTAATTTTCTTCCCTCACTTTATTTTTCTTCAAATATATTCACTTGATAGTATAACTAGAAAATGTATAATGAATTTTAGGTATCTGTCTTTTGAGCCAAATCGATGTTAGAATTCAGTTTGCTCAATATGTACTAGTACCTTTCCTATAAATGTTGATCCATTGTCTGTTTTAGAACTGTTGCCCTTAATTTATTTATTAGTATTGTGGTGAAAACTCGCATTTCTCAGTTTAGGATTAGAAGCCAGCATAGAATAAGAGTTTCAAGTGCAGATCAGTTTACATGTACGTTAACCAATGCAAAATGGAATGACTTTGCAATAACAGATGGTCTGCTTTTAGGGGTGTTTCTTTTCTTTTCATATATTTAAAGATGTACTTAATAACTACTGCAGTTCATATTTTTTTAGAATCATTTCATAGACTTCAGTGCGTTTTTTTTATTAAAAAAATCCTTTTATCTAATATTTGCTGCTAGTGTGTTCTACTGAAACTTTGCTTCTGTTGATATGATCGGGTGCTTTTGTGTTAACTGAATATAGTGGCGGAAGTGACTGATGCAACATGGAAATCACTTGTTCTTGGAAGTGACTCCCCTGTCCTTGTTGAGTTTTGGGCTCCATGGTGTGGGCCGTGTCGCATGATTCACCCTGTTATTGACGAACTTGCCAAAGAATATGCTGGCAAGCTCAAATGCTACAAGCTGAACACTGATCAAAGCCCTTCTATTGCAACTCAATATGGAATTCGAAGCATTCCAACCATTATGATCTTCAAAAATGGTGAGAAAAAGGAAGCCGTCATTGGAGCTGTTCCTAAGACAACATTAACCACCAGCATCGACAAGTATTTGTGATGCCAGTCTGCAAATTAGCTACCTATCTTGAGTACTATAGATGTTAAGTATCCCAAATGGCTGTGGTCAGTGACATTTTCAGCTCCTGGTGTGCCAACTATGTATGCACTCTGCGCTCCCGCAATAAAACTTGCACTCTTGTACAGTGTATCGGCCTTGTGTGTTAGTTCTGGTATCCTTTAAACATCCCAGACAAATATTTATCCAAATGCAATAATATATCTATTCAAATGCCATAGCCCAGTTTAGCCTTAAATTGACTTGTATTGTTCTTGTTTAAAACCTTTACTTGCAACGTAGCTGTTGGGTCTGTTAATTTATATTTTCAGTGAGCATTAATTCCATAACAGCAGGAGAATGAAGGAGCATACCTGGGGCATGCGGTAGTTATTGCAGACATCTATGTTCGGGAAGTTGAGACTTCCCTAGTGCAGATACAAAGTTCTGCAGAGTTATATGTATGTTACCAATTACCATTCCTACTTCGTAATATGCACAAAGATGTGTGGCAACAAGTTCTAGAAAAAAAGATAAACCAAAAGAAAAATTGGAAATCATTCTTTAGTAATTTGTGGCTCTGTTGTGTTGAGGCATTGGCCTCACACGTTTTTGATGATTGACAAACCTGCCTGATGGTTTGCTTGAGTTTCAGTTAGTCAGGAACTTACTGGAACAGTCGAGGACGTGATACTGGACGTGAGTACCTGCGGAAGTCTCCGAGTGATTGAGAACCTGAGTATTGGTCAAGTCAAAGGAGCAGTTGAGCAGTTGAGGTCAACGGAGCAGTTGTGCAGTTGACAAGGGAGTCAAAGACATCATGGAGTGATGACACGTCTTCACCCCACATCATGGAGATCATGGGCTGTAGGTTGCAGACCATGATCTGTGGAAGTTACCTGGCGGTTGCTGAAGAACCTATATAAGCCAGAGTAATTCCTCATTATCGTGCGCGCCTGACATACACATCCGAGTGAATATTGAGCTTGCTGTGTGAGATATATTCAAGAGATCGGAGCTGTTGCTGGTCCGTGTTGGATAATCACGGAGGTGCCAAGACTACGGGACGTCGACGAGACAGTCAGGGAAGTAGTCAGATTGCTTGTGTAAATCCAGATTAGATTTATACTGAATAGGCAAAGTTTTGTACCCATTGAGTGTACAGATTAAATGGTAATAAAAGCTATTTAAGTTTATTCCGCTGCGTACTTAATTAGAGTAATTACCTGCATACTAAGTTAGGTTCCTAACAGTCCCGAACTTGGTTAAGTCTCTGACTATTTGAACTTAAGTCTTTGACTATCTAACCACGATCCTAACAATTGGTATCAAAGCCGAAAGGTTCTAGATTTTTGGTTAGAATTGCAGGCATGTCAGGAGATTCAATCTCAAATCCTCCAAAGCTTAAGCCGGGCGAGTATGAGACCTGGGCGACCAGATTTGAAGCCCACGTCATGGCGTATGACGGGGAGGTCTGGCAAATAATTGAGCAAGGACAACAATATGTCTACATGGAGGGCAGTGCAACAGAACTCAAGCCAAGGATTATGTACATCACAGAGGACTACAAGAAACTCGAAAAGAATGCAAGGGCATTGCGGGTTCTTCACAACGCTCTGGAACCTGGTGACCTGAAGAAGGTCATTCAGTACAAGGATCCAAGCGACATCTGGGACTCTCTCAGAAAGATATATGAAGGGTCGAAGGATGTGAAGAGAAACAGAATCTTGGCGGTTCAAACTGAGTTCAACAAACTGAGGCAAGTGAAGAACGAGCCACTTCACGAGTACCATTCCAGATTTCAAGACTGTCTGGGCACACTCAACAACCTGGGTAAGAAGTTCAAGAACTGGGAAATTACACACCGATTCATGCAGGGGTTAAGTCCAGAATGGGACGACATCTCAAGGACTTTGGCTGCTCTGCCGAGTACTAAGGAGAACTCATTGGAAGAACTGGTTGCTGCGCTGGTCAGCAACAAAACCATTGAAGATGTCAAACTGGAGAGTCGAGAACCTCAGAAGGCTGCTCGACAAATTGCACTTGTCGGAGAAAATTCCAGATACCAGAAATTCAAGGGAAAAGACTTCAGCAGAAACAAAGGAAAGGAATCCTCAAGGACTGAGGAACGTGAAGTAATGAACAGGGCTCACAGAGTCACTGACGACAAGAACTTAGGTCGGAAGTCCAGCAACAGGAACAACCAGAAGGACGTAGAATGTTTCTACTGCAAGAAGAAAGGTCATTACAGGAAGGACTGCTACAAACTGAAAAATGATGAGGCTCAAGCTGAGCAGAATCAGAAGAAGGACGACAAAGGTAAGAAAGCCATGTTTGCCTGGGGAGACTCGGACGAAGACAACAACATGGGTGATCTGAGAAGAAACGTATGTTTGATGGCAAAAAGAAGTACCTCAGAATCAGAGACTTTATCGTCCACCTCTTCTTCTAGGAAGACGTCCTCCAAGGAATCAACTACAGATGTCAATTCTAATGATTCACACTCTGGTTACTACTCACGATCTCAGTGCATTGCAATGATCAAGAAACTCGTCCTCAAGACTGAGGAGCTGAATGGAATCGTGGCTGATCAAGACAAACAGATGAAGTCGATGTTTGAGGAGAACCATCAACTGTCCTTAAAGGTCAGGAGACTTGAGAAGGCGGCTGGAAAAAGGGTTGATGGATCAGATGATCAGTTTTATGACTCTCTGAAGGGAAAGGAGAAGTAGAAGTCAAAGACCAAGGCTGGTCTCGGATATGGGGAAGTGACTATTGCTAAACCAGTACACAGACAGATTCAACAGAGTCCTACTCCCAGACTGAAGGTTGATTTAGATGACAGCAAAACCTATGGAAAGGGGTATCACATATGGGACAAACTCAACCGGAGGAACAGTCCAATTCCCATTGACTTCGGGAAACAGAAAAGGAAGGTTGCTGAGTCAAAGGACATAGACTTCAGGAAGCAAAAGGTCTGCTTCTACTGTGGAAAGGAGGGACACAGCCAGAGAAAATGCAAAGGATGGAAAAGCACGTCCAAGAAACGATCGGAGACCTTGAGCTCCGAGTCTGGACCTCCTCGGGATCCAAAAGCAGAGGGAAACCTGGAGCTGTGAATGATCCGTCGAGTTCCAGAGTGGTTAAGGATGTCTCTCACTCACTAGCAGTTTCTAAAATTCATGTTTCCAACCTTAAAACTTCACAACCCAAAAAGGCTAAGCTTGTTTGGGTTGCTAAAAACTGATTGTTTCTGTGCAGGTCGAGAGAGGAACAAGTTCATGGCTTATTGATAGTGCATGCTCAGGTCATATGACTGGGAAGATGGAACAGTTCTCCTCTCTACGACATCATTCTGGTGGCTCCATTACTTTTGGAAATGAAAGTAAGTGTAAGGTCATCGGATCAGGTAAGGTACAATTATCCAACAAGGTAAGTGTTGATAATGTCAGTTTAGTTCATGGGTTGAAGTTTAATCTGCTAAGTGTTTCATAGTTGTGTCGTGGAGGTAAAAACAAGGTCGTTTTTACAGCTGATGATTGCTCTATTAAGTGTATCTCCACAGGTCAAGTTCTTCTACGTGGGAACTGTGCTGACAGAGTGTATTTTGTGGATCCATCATTTGATCCGGAAGAATATCTGTGTCTGTCGTCCAGAGCAGATGAATCTGAGATATGGCATCGTCGGCTGGGACATGTGAACTTCAGATTATTGAAGAGACTGCAAAATCAGAATCTGGTAATTGGATTACCGAAGATCAGTGAAGTCCCTGATCAAGTCTGCAGTGCATGCTCACAAGGAAAACAGACTAGGGGATCCTTCCACTCAAAGAATGAAGTCAGTACAGCAAGAGCTTTTGACTTAGTACACATGGACTTGTGTGGACCGATGAGAGTACAGCCTCGTCAAGGTAATCGATACGTGTATGTACTAGTTGATGATTATTCTAGATACACGTGGGTGATTTTTATCAGGTCAAAGGATGAAGTCTTTGATTGCTTCAAGACTTGGGTGAAGCTTGCTGAAAGGAAGTTCAGCCTCAAAGTGAAAAGTATCAGATCGGATCATGGTACTGAGTTCGAAAATGGACAGTTTACTGAGTTCTGCAGCAATCAAGGAATCGACCATAATTTCTCAGCGCGAAGGACTCCACAACAAAATGGGGTAGTTGAGAGGAAGAATCGGACTCTAGAAGACATGACCAGAACGATGCTGTTAGAAAGCAGATTGGCGCGAAGCTTCTGGGCAGAAGCAATGAATTCAGCTTGCTACGTTCTCAACCGTTGCTATCTGAGGCCAACAATCAATAAGACTCCGTACGAGTTGCTGAATGGTCGGAAACCCAACATCTCGCATCTTCGAGTATTTGGCAGTAAGTGCTATGTCCACAACAACGGGAAGAATCAGCTAGGGAAGTTTGATCCAAGAAGTGATGAAGGAATCTTCGTAGGATATGCCCTGCATAGTAAGGCCTATAAAGTTTTCAACAAAAGGACCAAACTGATTGAGGAAAGCGTACATGTCATCTTCGATGAGGAATCCATGGGAAAGGATTCCGGACATGTTCCTGACGTTCATGTTGCTGATAATGATGAAGGCTTTGAACTGATTCGTCCGAGGGATGATGCAGTGGCTGATGTTCCAGAGAATCTGGAAATACCTGAACAAGACAATGTGCAAGTTCCTGAGGTTGCGGAACCAGAGCAGGAAGCTGAAGGAAACGAACAAGTTCATGAAGTTGCTGAGGCTCATGATGAACCTGAGGAAAACCAAGAGACTCAGGAGGTCACTGAGTTGAGGAGAAGTACTCGAGTCAGGCGGCCGAGTAGCGCACTTCGCGATTACGTCTGTTATGCTGCAGTTCAGGGGGAAACAGTCATGAATGCCTTCGTGTCGTTGATTGAGCCAAAGACAATTCAAGAAGGACTGAAAGACCCAGATTGGATTCAAGCAATGCAAGATGAGTTGCATCAGTTTGAGAGGAATAAGGTTTGGAGACTTGTTCCTAGGCCAGAAAAACGTAAGGTGATTGGCACCCGCTGGATCCTGAAGAACAAGCTGAATCCCAAGGGAGAAATGGTCAGGAACAAGGCCAGACTTGTGGTGAAAGGATATTCACAGCAGGAAGGCATTGACTATGAAGAGACCTTCGCGCCTGTGGCAAGGCTAGAGGCTATCAGGTTGTTGATAGCATACTCGGTGCAGTTCGGTTTCAAGCTTCATCAAATGGATGTTAAAACGGCGTTTCTGAACGGATATCTCAAGGAGGAAATATTCGTGGAACAACCTCCGGGATTTGAGGATCCAGATCGTCAGGACTGGGTGTATGTCCTTGACAAGGCCGTCTATGGTTTAAAACAAGCACCAAGGGCGTGGTACGAGCGCCTGTCAGAATATCTGCTAGCTCACGGATATGAGCGAGGTAAGGTAGATAAGACTTTATTTGTCTTGAGGACTAATAAACTTCTACTTATTGTGCAGGTATATGTGGACGACATAGTCTTCGGATCCACAAGTGACGAGCTTGTGAAGTCTTTCACAAAACTCATGGAGAACGAGTTTGAAATGAGCATGGTAGGGGAGCTGACTTTCTTTCTTGGTATTCAAGTTAGGCAGCTGGAGAATGGTACGGAGATTTCACAATAGAAGTACCTGAGTGAAGTCGTGAAGAAGTACGGATTGGGAGGTTCCAAGCATGTGAACACTCTGAGTTCTCCGAACGAGTCCCTGGTGAAGGATGATGGATCACCGAAGACAGATGCAACGATCTATCGAGGGATGATAGGTTCGTTACTTTATTTGACTGCCTCGAGACCTGACATCATGTTTAGTGTCTGTCAGTGTGCTAGGTTCCAGGCCGAACCAAGAGAGTCGCACGTCAAGGCAGTAAAGCGGATTCTCAGATACCTGAAGGGTACCGAGAAGTTAGTCTTGTGGTATCCAAGGGTGAAGTCCCTCAAGTTGGAAGGCTTCACAGACGCTGACTTCGCAGGAGTTAGGACTGACCGGAAATCCACGTCTGGGATGGCTCAGTTCCTCGGATCCTGCTTGGTTTCTTGGGGATCGAAGAAACAGAATTCTGTGGCTCTGTCTACTGCAGAGGCAGAATATATTGCGGCAGCAGCGTGTTGCGCTCAGGTCCTTTGGCTCCGTAATCAGCTAAGTGACTTTAACTTACACTTTGATCAAGTTCAAATTTTTTGTGATAATACTAGTGCCATTAGTATTGCAAAAAACCCTGTTCAACACGGTAAATCTAAGCACATAGAAATTAAACATCACTTTCTTAGAGACTGTGTAGAAAAAGAACTTGTCACTATTAACTTTTGCAGAAGTGAAGATCAGGTAGCTGATATATTTACCAAGTCCCTGCACAAGGATGCATTTGAAAAGCTAAGGATGGAACTTGGATTGATGAGTCCTCAGTGAGGTACTTCGAACTTTCTCTCAATGATTGACTAGATGATAGAGGTTATTAACATGCATGTTGGTCATTTACATGAGTGAATTTTTGAAGTCCCTGAGCAGCGAATTATGTGTGTGCTATTACTTAATTGATAAATTTGATATAGTACATGCATGTTTGAACATATTTTTCTTGATGCCTTACACTGCTTCCGGAACTTGTGCCAAAAGCCCCATGAAGGAAGTATGTGAAACCACCAGCCGAGTATATATCCTGTGTGAACATCTGTTATACACTTCCTAGACATGATTATATATATGTGTGCTTGAGTGTCTTTTAACTGTGGTGATTTTTACATAATATACCATTATGGTAACCCGACCCACCACAGTGCCCATTGTGAAAATTCCCATAGTCAAGGAACTGGTCTAGCATTCTCTCAGTCAAGATTGAAAGTCTCTGTGACAGAAGAACTCTCCGAGGTATCCGATAGATGAAGGAAGTGGGTGACAGCAGTTATGAGATAAGACAGTTCAGAACTTTATGCCTTTGAAGTCGGACAGTTTTCACGCAGATACGTGGACGAGAAGTTATTGCAGATTTCAACAGGATTCTGTTTTTAAAGGAGATTTGAAGTCCGTCCGTCTCTCACCACTCTCTACTGCGAAAAGGAAACCCTAAATTCAAAATCTGCAAAATCCTTAAGTCGGCGAAAATCACAGTTCAAGCTTGCAATGGCATCCAACTCAAACACCAGCAACATGTCTGACAACGGAATGGAGACCTTCACTATTCTAGGAGTTCGATATAAGGTTCCGAAAGAGGTGGCCGAACTGCTGAAACCAAGTAAGTCGCACCTCACCGTCTCAATCTACAACCCTAAAACTGTAAGATTTAGTGAATATTGTGCTGGGATATGGAGTATTGGGGAAAGGGAGATAGTGGATGTCTCTGAATTTGTTAGTGATGTGGGAGCTGATGTTGTGATAGAAGAGGTAAAGGAGGGTGGATGCATGTGTGGTCCCGGTCTGGTTGGTGCAGAAGAAGCGGAAGTTGAAATCATGGAGGCTGTCCTAATGAGAAACCCAGAAGGGGTTGAAGTATCGGGGGATTCCGAATACTGGAACAATGAAATAGATGCATTTGAACCCTGAGTTGGCGAAGAAATATCTGCTAGAAAGCAAATACTGGAAAAGCTGGTGGCATTGGGCAAGATTGCCAAGTTCAACAGATCTGAAGGATCAGATGATATGGACTGTGAGGTAGTTCAACCATCACAAGCAATCTCCAAAAGGAAGAAGAAGGAACTGCCAATGAGAATCCAACCAACCAGAGATACTGGTAAAAGAAAACAAATTGTTAAGGAGGAATTTGTTACTGCAAAGTCTGTGAAAAGGCCAAGGAGGTCCAAGTCAGGAAAAGAAATTCTGCAGGAAGTGGAATGTTCAGAGGAGTTTCTGAATAGGGAAGGCCTCACTGAGGTACTGGAGCTATTGAAGGTGCAAGGTTGGGAGAACCTGTGTGCGTCTAAGGACTTCGTATGTCTTGAAGTGGTAGAAGACTTCTATAAAGACTTGAGGATGAGTGATGATCCTGTGCCTACCTTGGATGTGAACTTCAGGGGGAATGAATTCACACTGTCTAGCACTGAGCTGGCAGATTTGCTGGGGTTAGAGCATGAAGGCTTTGACTACTTCTGCAAGTCTAGTGTCTGGCCAAAGGAAGTGGCTGATAAACAGGAGCTGGTAAAGAAAATATGCAAACTGAAGACTGTTCAGAAGAAAATCGGTATAAGCACTCAGTGCATGGATCCGAATGTGAAGATCCTTCACAAAATTCTGGTGAGCAATTTTCTGCAAAGGGGAGTGAAGCCCTCATATGTGCAGCATCAAGATCTTCTGCTACTGGATAAGCTGCTGAACAGGGAGAAAATAAATCTGCCAAAGATGATGATTCTTCAAATTGATCACCTCAAGAATCTGACCCAGATTGGGTATTCCAGAGTGATTAAAAGGGTCCTTGTGAAACACAACTTGTATGAAGTCAGTTCTGCAGTGGAAGAGCAGATTGTCAAGGAGTTTGACCCTGAAGTCTTCAGGAAGATGCATCTGGTCAAAGAAAAAGTTGAGGGGTGGATCAAAGCTCCAGTTCAGGAATTAAAGCAGAAGGCTAAGCCAGCACTGAAGGAGGTTGAGGAAGAGCCTGAATCAGAGGATGAAGCTGAGGATGACAATTCTAAACTAATGAAGGTGTTTGAAAAAGTAATCTCTGATGTGAAGACAGAACTGAGAGGGATCAGGAATGAAATGAGGGAGTTCAAAAAGGAAGTCAAGGAAGCTATTGAAAACATGAAGGACGAACTGACTGCCTTGGTTGAGAAGTTCTGAAGTCCTTCGGTCACGGGATGATCTGGTTTGTCCTTGAGAATGCTGAGATCAGTTCCAACTATAGGATTTCCCAATCCTTGCTTCCCACCACTAATACTCTCCCTTCCTTGTTTGTGTGACAAAACTTGTGTTCAAACTGCATGTTATGTCTATCGTTTTTATCCTTGAAGTTTTATGCTTGCCATTATGATTTGCTCTGAATTTCAAATACTTACTCATGTCTTTGACTTCTGTGCTTGTTGATTAACTCTTCTTTGATGATGTCAAAAGGGGGAAGGGTAGAAATATCAGCTGAGGGGGAACTCAATCTGAGGTTCCTGAGTAGAAATGCCTGTGTAGGAATCTGTCTTGATAGGATGTTTATTAAGTTTCTGAGTGAGCAGAAACTTAGGGGGAATATGTTCCCAAGGAGAATAAGTTCTCAATTGATGCGGTGTGCATGTTTAACATCTATTAAGTACGGTTTTGGTATTTCTCTCTCAATGGTTTGTCATCATCAAAAAGGGGGAAATTGTTGAGGCATTGGCCTCACACGTTTTTGATGATTGACGAACCTGCCTGATGGTTTGCTTGAGTTTCAGTTAGTCAGGAACTTACTGGAACAGTCGAGAACGTGATACTGGACGTGAGTACCTGCGGAAGTCTCCGAGTGATTGAGAACCTGAGTATTGGTCAAGTCAAAGGAGCAGTTGAGCAGTTGAGGTCAACGGAGCAGTTGTGCAGTTGACAAGGGAGTCAAAGACATCATGGAGTGATGTCACGTCTTCACCCCACATCATGGAGATCATGGGCTGTAGGTTGCAGACCATGATCTGTGGAAGTTACCTGGCGGTTGCTGAAGAACCTATATAAGCCAGAGTAATTCCTCATTATCGTGCGCGCCTGACATACACATCCGAGTGAATATTGAGCTTGCTGTGCGAGATATATTCAAGAGATCGGAGCTGTTGCTGGTCCGTGTTGGATAATCACGGAGGTGCCAAGACTACGGGACGTCGACGAGACAGTCAGGGAAGTAGTCAGATTGCTTGTGTAAATCCAGATTAGATTTATACTGAATAGGCAAAGTTTTGTACCCATTGAGTGTACAGATTAAATGGTAATAAAAGCTATTTAAGTTTATTCCGCTGCGTACTTAATTAGAGTAATTACCTGCATACTAAGTTAGGTTCCTAACAGTCCCGAACTTGGTTAAGTCTCTGACTATTTGAACTTAAGTCTTTGACTATCTAACCACGATCCTAACATGTTGATTTCAGGCCAATAGATGTTGCAGTTTGTAGGCATAAAAACCTCGTCATGCATATAGCCGAACGAACCGGACATGATAATTTTCCATCATCCGGCTCGAGCAAGAAATCAAAAAATAAAAATGTATCCATCTAAAATGAAAAAGCAACTTGTATAAATGGGCATCTCCTCGAGTGAATGTTAAGAAGAGATTTCTTGTCAAATTTCTGCTCACTGTAAAAAAAAAAAAAGAAATGCAATCTGTGTCGAACAAGTTTTTGGCATACTTACAGGTAACTGATTAATCACACAATGCTCATGAACTGTTTATGTTTGGATTCCAAACAATATCGAACTCCTCGGCTTAACCTATATAAATGGGCAATTGTAACATACTTGATACACATTTAGACTTAAAACCTTCTTTTTTTTTTCGTGTCAGCAGCAAATATGGCCAATACAGTGAAACAAGCCTACCTCTGTTTTCTGGTGCTCCTTGGCATCAACCTGTCCTCTTCTTCCAGAGTCGTCAAGCCCGCGGCCACCCAAGGCGATGAGAAACCGGAGCATCAGAGCTGGGACAGTGCTAAACTAGGATTTGGTGTTGGTGTTGGCATTGGCATTGGGGGAGGAGGGGCAGGTCTGGGTATTGGTGAAGGCAGTGGATCGGGTAGCGGTGCCGGGTTCGGGCAGGGGAGTGGATTTGGCGGGTCAGGGGTCGGTTACGGGCGAGGATCTGGAGGAAGTGGGTTCGGTCAGGGTAGTGGATTTGGCGGGTCGGGTGTTGGTTTCGGGCAAGGATCGGGAGGTAGTGGATTCGGGCAGGGGTCAGGGTCAGGATCCGGTGGAATCGGGTTCGGAGTCGGAGGAGGGATTCAATATGGATTTGGCGGAGGAGCAGAGTGCCCAAGTGAGTGCTTCGAGTGTCATCAGTCGTTGAGGGGGTTTTGCTGCCCGTACGAGGAAGTGGTCGGGGAGGTGTGTCCGAGTGAGTGCTTCGGGTGTTCGAATTCGGTCAGTGCCAGTGGTTGGTGCTGCCCGCTTGAAGTTACGAGACAGCTTCAAAATGAACGGGCAACAGTGGCCCAGAAAACGGTGGTGGTCCCACGTGAAGATGCCGCGTGGGCTCCATCTTCATCAGCAACAACTGATTAAACTACTTCTGGGAGTCCGATTCTGAGTTAAAATAAAAGAGTTCGAAAATAATCGATAATGTGATCTAGAATTCATAATCCACTTGTGAGATGATAAAAGATAACATACCCAGGTGCCTCGTATTATTGCAAACAAAGTTATTTCAACAAGTTTTATCAGTGACTGTGAGTATGACTTGAATAAAACAGATGGATATTTAACTGAAAATTACAGATTCATTATTCGATTTATCACCCAATTTCAAAATAAATATCGAACTATTAAATTTTTCGAATCAAGTACTAAAGGACCAAATTAATTAAAATTAGAATAAAGTTTTAAAAAACAAACACCGTTAAACTCCCAACTTAACCCTAATTAACTCCATCTTGTGTTTCAAGCCACTGGACATCGAAAATCCCCCTTGGCGCATCGCCGGCGCGAATCAGAGATGTCATCCTCGCCCATTAATTTCGCAAATCAAAGCATTTTACGTGACGAAAAGGTGTTGAGAAGACGAAGGTTTGTTCGCATTATTAGGGTGGTTCTGTTTCACATCAAACTGAGAAGAAAAGAAATCGGGAGAGTAGAATCGGAAGTGATTCGATGAGATCAAGCAGCCGTTTCAGTTTCGATTCAGAAAGCGTAACCATAACTTCGATTCAAAAATCGATTTGATGAAGTTCGCGTCCACGCGCTCAACATCATCATCATATTGTCATCTTCATCATCCGCATCCTTATCTTTTCAAGAGTCGAAGTCGGCGACTTCCGTGTCGTCAGTAAATCCAAACCATAAATCCCAAAATCAGGGCAGTCTCAAAAATCATGGAAGCTCAAAGAGCATAGCAGCTTAGAAAAACAATGCAGTCTTAGAAAACAGAGCTCTTCCAGTTCGATCATCATCTGATTAGTGCTGATTTGATGAGTCTAGCGTTAACAATTTTTTGGGAAAAGTTATAGGCGATCGCTCAATGCAATTTGGCTGGCTAGTGCTCCTCAAAATTGGATTTTGGGCTAGTCTCAGCGTCCAGGGGCAGGGAGTGAGGATGTGGACAAGATGGAGTCATCAGGGAGCGAAGGATGGTGGTGATGACGGAGGGTTTGTTGAATAGAAGATGAAGTCAATTAGGGTTTATTATGGTTATAACTTACAGGGAGCTTTAATGGCGTTTGTTTTAAGACTTTTTTTTTAATTTTAATTTGGTCCTTCGATACTTGATTCGAAAAATTTAATAGTTCGGTACTTATTTTGAAATTGAGTGATAGTTCGAGTAATAAATTTATAGTTTTCCCTAAATAAAATGTCACTGATCACATTTCCGTCAACAGTACATGTTTCCTTTGGAGATTCCTGAGGTATGTTATTATCTTCAATCCTTCCACATGCCAGCAAATTCATCTTGCTCCAATGGATTTGATTGTTCATGCATCTTTCTGCGGGTTTTGGCTTTAACTTTCTTCGCATATTTGCCCGCCTTTTTCCTTTTCTCCAATGCACGAATCTGGAACGGAATTAACAAAATAAAAATAATTGCATTGCACGAATCTATCACACCAAATAGCCAAAGAAAACACCTAAACTAACAGCATAATTTGATGAGAACCAATGCGAAGACAATGTATCAAATAAGCAAACTTCTAAATCTGAAACTAAGAAACCAGATATGCATGTTGTTTACAGTTACCAGCGAGTTCACAAACAACATAAATGCACAAAGGCATTGCAGATTTAGATAAAATCTGGTAACCCCATCCCTGAAAAAATGGTCCAGATGTATGCCAGTTGCAAAAGAAAATGTAGAGAATGACTTGGATATCTAACCTGGTTTGGTGATATATAATATGGATTCTCATACAAGGTTGGGCCTCCAAAGCTGCCACCGAATATCTTGATTGGATTCAAGCAAAACCTTGGTCCCACCTGATAAAGATAAACTATATCAAACGCATATGAGAATGAGAGGATACAGATAGTTAATTAGGTATCGACAAACCTCAACAAGAGTCATCTTGTCTAAAGCACCCTTGACAAGCTTATCCGTTTCTAGATGAGGAACAGATATCTGTAACAGTATTAAATTGAAAACAAAATTAGATTACCTTGAAAGATTCTCAAAGCTAACATTCAACTCAGATGACTAGTGAACAAATTTTAAGTTATGTAATGTAGCATAAAACTAGACTCTCAGTATAAGTCATCAGTAACATGTGCAGCTGCACACCATCAAATGTTACACACTGAAACAGGCAGCAGATATAAAGTCATGGTAAAACGTAACATGCAATAGTGATTAGCTTGCTAGAAGCGGACTTACTAAGTAGACTATATACCATAAAACAGGCCAGGTATGAATCAGATTTCCATTAGTTATGTTTCTCAAAGAAAGGCTTATATTTCTAGATTCCTTTGAGCAAAAAATTATAGTTGCACAAGCATAAATCGCAACAAAACCTTCCATACAATCATACATAATTGAAAAAACTGCTAAAAATTATGCGCCAAGCATGATGCCTTTTCCCCAATCAATTAATAAAAACAAAGTCTTTCCAGCCATATAAATAATAACTTCCATGAAGACTCGGTAATTATTAGAAGAAATCAACTTTAGATTACTAACCTGATAGTTGCGGAACCATATATGATCATCGACAATGGAGAATACAAACACATGATCATAGTATGGTTTAGCTTTTCTGTGATTCTTGGGGATTCCAAATACCTATAAAAGGAGCAAATTGAAGTTATATGTTGAGTGAAGTCAGCTGCTGATAATCAAAATGCATGTTTTTCACCGAGGCTGATTTACCTAAAATTGTAACATATAATGATGGAAATCAAAACTATTATGTGGAATAGGTATTTTCTTTGGGGAACCCAGCAGTTTGGTGATTGGCCATCAATCATACTAAATGGGAAAACATGGTAATGCTCAAAAATATAATAAAAGGAAAACACATACTGCATTTCACTACGCCCTTTAAGAGTTTCCAGTGATCACTAAGGTAGATAACAAGAACTAACTGATTGAATAAATAACAAGTACCTGTGTGATCATTTCTTTTAAGAGTTTCCAGTGTGCGTCTTTATCAAAATTGCTTGAGAAGGTCAACAAAGGACGAGAGCCCTTCAAATGATTTCCAGTTAGTTTAAGCTCTTCCATTGTGTGCACTACAAAATAAAGATAGCAGTTTACCTCAAGAAACAAAGTTTTCAAACATCCAAAGAGCCAGCAGAGGATTCAAAGAAATTAGTTAGCATCAATCAAGCAATCAAAGGACTAAAACACTTGGAATAGAGAAGATGATACCTGCATTAACTAGAAACTTAACAGATGGTCCATCAGGCGATTTGGCTATCCACATGTAAAGATCTTTCTGTTTTCTGCACTGCAATGGAGGAAGTAATAACAACAGAACTCAGCTTTAATTACGATAAATTATCATCACAATTTTCTTAAAATAAAAAAGAAAATGGAAATAAAGAAGGACCTCAAAGAAAAGGCATGAAGAGCAGCTCTTGAGTTCGACTAGCTCGTTCAAAGTAGCGCCTTTACTCTCTTTGGACTCGACCTTACTATCCTTCTTGCAGTGAGGTAGAAGCGACACAATATTCAACATCAAGTGCCGGTACCTGATATTTATACCGACGTCAGCTGCGCATCCTAACCTCAACTAAGTAAAACGTTCAACAAAAAAAAAACAACAAAAAAGCGTACCTGTACGTGATGCGTCGTGAGCAGGTAACCAAAACCTTCTCCTTATTCCGGAAAAAAGTAAAGCTACTAGTATCTGCTGCTTCTTGTTGGTGTTCATCTTGTTCGTTATCAGCAGGTTTTTCTTTCCAACCTAATAACGTCCGCTTCGGCCTCTCGGGAGCGACGGCTTTCGCGGCGGCGGAGGCTGATTCGGTCGCGGCTTGTTCGGCGTGCTTTCGCTTCCTCGCCATTGTCAGTCACTGAAGCGGTACGTCGAAACAACGAATCGCACAAAGTAGACCTAATTGTAACCGAAAGCGAGGGAGAGAGAGAGAGGATTTAAATGGGTCGGGCCGTGTCTACAGGCCCAATATAAATGGGCTGCTGAGCTCGGACCAAGTACGAGCTGGTTTGCAGGCAGAGGAGGAGGGAGAGGGAATGGGCGTAGCAGTCGTAGCGCTGGCGGTGGTTGGCGGACTGATAACCGTCTCAGTAGCGTCTGCCGCCGCAATCAAATTGCTTCAAGCTGCATCCGACGCCAAGCAGGTCTCAAAACATATCCAACGCTTTAATCTGTGTTTATGAATTTAACATCGCGGCTTCATTTTTGATGATTGATTGTGTGGTGTGGTGTGGTTTGGTTTGGATTGAAAGAAAAAGGTCGGTCGAAGTTGCTTGATTTGCGAGGGAGTTGGATTTTCCATATGCAAACTTTGTAGATGCAACTCCACCATTCACTGGTCGCCCTTGTCTGATCCTATTGCTATCAACCCTTGCCTTTGCCCTACCTGCGATGGCCACAAGTACTATTACCTCTTTTCTTTATCTACTCTCCAACAACAATCATGCTTCTTACTACTTCTGTTTCGTTTGATTGCTGAATTTCAGGGTCCAAAGGTGTCTCAATTGCATTGGCAAGGGCTACTGGTGATACACAAAGACATAATATCATGGAGAGAAATTCTTGCATATCGGTTTTTTTTCACAGCTCTCAGTGATAAGCCTTTTAGATAAAAAGTCAAATAAATTATATCGGTTCATAACCTTACTCCATCTGATTTATTCATCTGTTTCTCCACTATTACTGGTTTATTCACACAGTTCTATAATTAACCCTTTATTTGTTGCTTTTTGATAACTAGACACTAGCATAATTCCAATTGGTTCTTGGTAACTTTGACGGATGGAAAGGGAATTAAGTTCTGTGTTTTGTCCGTCTTAGAAAATTAATAAATCAAACTTTTTCTTACCATTTTTCCTAATTTTTTTCCATTGAATTTGTCAAGATCCAAATGTAACTTATAGGATTAGCAAAAAAGGAGAAACGAACGACCAGGAAAATAAGTGATTTTTTCACCGACAGGGTTCCTTTCCTCTTTTACTGCAGTGTATTGAAGCTTGCTGCTTATAAATAGCATGACGATACAGGAACTGCGTAGGAGTAAAAGAAAACTAATCCTATGCGGTCTCAAAAATGGAAGGAAATGAAACACAAACAAATGTGATCAAGATCAATATCAGCAAAATGCTATCTCTTTCCGATGAGGACGAGGCTACCTTTAGCTAGATTTTACACATGAGACTTGGCTCTCCATTATGTGATCGTGATGGAGCCATGTTAAGAAGGTTGCAAAGAAGAAAGCAGAAATTGAAGATTAAATGCATACCATTTTATATTATCTTTTCTGAAAATTGATGTATTCCTTACAGGATAATGCTTTAAATGTTCGAAGTTCAAACTCCTGTACAGAGACTATTAAAAGTGAAGACTGCCTGGACAGGCATCAAAACAAGTATCATAGGGCATAATACGCAACTAGCTGGTATCAAACTAGGGCCAAGGTAGAAACTGCTTGAGAGATCAGGAGTTCATTCAGCTAATGCCTAATACACTGAATCAAAAAGCAGCAATTTTTTTGCATCACAAAAAAAAGCAGCATTTTTGCTTCTGTTGGATTCTTGGTGAAGATTCGCTTGGTCTTAACATTGCCGTAAAGATTTGCTTAATCTTTTTCAGGAGAAGTAGTGGTCACCTGGAAATTCATTATGCAAAAATATTTGAAAATTAAGAATCTTTTTTCAGCAAAATGTCCGAGCACGGGGTGATGAAGCAATAAGACTGGCAGACAAGCTTGTACCCAGGCAGATTGCGCTTTCTTTGAGAGTCTACGGCCATACCATAAGAACTATAAAATACAAATCAGTGACCGGCAATGCAGTGTGACTCTACAAATCAGTGACCGGCTGATGATATTACGGTAGGATTCAAACACTTGATCTTATCATTGCAAGACAATTATTCAACCAATTGAATTACTACCCCGTTGAGCTTGTTTTGGTTGACTAATGCATATATTATTTTATCCTCCGAACATCATCAGCCGGATCATGAGAAAGTTTCAAAAGTAATAGACCATATCAATGCATATATATTTTAGGCCGACTCAAAAGTTCATTTATTGAAAAGTCGTATTTAGGGAGATTATTAGTGTTCATAGGATATAAATTAGAAATTCATAATGAATCAACAACCAATGCTTAATTGAAATCAGTAATAAAAATGCTTGATTGAAATGAATAAAAAATGCTTAATTGAAGATTGCAATTTCCCACTCAAATTTTATTATTTTGAAATGTTTTTTTGGGTGAATTGTGAATTATGAATTATGAATTATGATGTGAGTTAACAATAATGGTGCTGTACTTCTTGTTGTCGGACAATTGTTTCAAAACATTTGCATTTCTCTGAACTAAAAATAAGTGACTGTGAGTATGACTTGAATAAAACAGATGGATATTTAACTGAAAATTACAGATTCATTATTCGATTTATCACCCAATTTCAAAATAAATATCGAACTATTAAATTTTTCGAATCAAGTACTAAAGGACCAAATTAATTAAAATTAGAATAAAGTTTTAAAAAACAAACACCGTTAAACTCCCAACTTAACCCTAATTAACTCCATCTTGTGTTTCAAGCCACTGGACATCGAAAATCCCCCTTGGCGCATCGCCGGCGCGAATCAGAGATGTCATCCTCGCCCATTAATTTCGCAAATCAAAGCATTTTACGTGACGAAAAGGTGTTGAGAAGACGAAGGTTTGTTCGCATTATTAGGGTGGTTCTGTTTCAC
Source organism: Rhodiola kirilowii (assembly GCA_033675215.1). NCBI lineage: Eukaryota > Viridiplantae > Streptophyta > Magnoliopsida > Saxifragales > Crassulaceae > Rhodiola > Rhodiola kirilowii. The sequence goes on along the minus strand of CM066197.1, from coordinate 9,281,542 downwards.
ATCAAACTGAGAAGAAAAGAAATCGGGAGAGTAGAATCGGAAGTGATTCGATGAGATCAAGCAGCCGTTTCAGTTTCGATTCAGAAAGCGTAACCATAACTTCGATTCAAAAATCGATTTGATGAAGTTCGCGTCCACGCGCTCAACATCATCATCATATTGTCATCTTCATCATCCGCATCCTTATCTTTTCAAGAGTCGAAGTCGGCGACTTCCGTGTCGTCAGTAAATCCAAACCATAAATCCCAAAATCAGGGCAGTCTCAAAAATCATGGAAGCTCAAAGAGCATAGCAGCTTAGAAAAACAATGCAGTCTTAGAAAACAGAGCTCTTCCAGTTCGATCATCATCTGATTAGTGCTGATTTGATGAGTCTAGCGTTAACAATTTTTTGGGAAAAGTTATAGGCGATCGCTCAATGCAATTTGGCTGGCTAGTGCTCCTCAAAATTGGATTTTGGGCTAGTCTCAGCGTCCAGGGGCAGGGAGTGAGGATGTGGACAAGATGGAGTCATCAGGGAGCGAAGGATGGTGGTGATGACGGAGGGTTTGTTGAATAGAAGATGAAGTCAATTAGGGTTTATTATGGTTATAACTTACAGGGAGCTTTAATGGCGTTTGTTTTAAGACTTTTTTTTTAATTTTAATTTGGTCCTTCGATACTTGATTCGAAAAATTTAATAGTTCGGTACTTATTTTGAAATTGAGTGATAGTTCGAGTAATAAATTTATAGTTTTCCCTAAATAAAATGTCACTGATCACATTTCCGTCAACAGTACATGTTTCCTTTGGAGATTCCTGAGGTATGTTATTATCTTCAATCCTTCCACATGCCAGCAAATTCATCTTGCTCCAATGGATTTGATTGTTCATGCATCTTTCTGCGGGTTTTGGCTTTAACTTTCTTCGCATATTTGCCCGCCTTTTTCCTTTTCTCCAATGCACGAATCTGGAACGGAATTAACAAAATAAAAATAATTGCATTGCACGAATCTATCACACCAAATAGCCAAAGAAAACACCTAAACTAACAGCATAATTTGATGAGAACCAATGCGAAGACAATGTATCAAATAAGCAAACTTCTAAATCTGAAACTAAGAAACCAGATATGCATGTTGTTTACAGTTACCAGCGAGTTCACAAACAACATAAATGCACAAAGGCATTGCAGATTTAGATAAAATCTGGTAACCCCATCCCTGAAAAAATGGTCCAGATGTATGCCAGTTGCAAAAGAAAATGTAGAGAATGACTTGGATATCTAACCTGGTTTGGTGATATATAATATGGATTCTCATACAAGGTTGGGCCTCCAAAGCTGCCACCGAATATCTTGATTGGATTCAAGCAAAACCTTGGTCCCACCTGATAAAGATAAACTATATCAAACGCATATGAGAATGAGAGGATACAGATAGTTAATTAGGTATCGACAAACCTCAACAAGAGTCATCTTGTCTAAAGCACCCTTGACAAGCTTATCCGTTTCTAGATGAGGAACAGATATCTGTAACAGTATTAAATTGAAAACAAAATTAGATTACCTTGAAAGATTCTCAAAGCTAACATTCAACTCAGATGACTAGTGAACAAATTTTAAGTTATGTAATGTAGCATAAAACTAGACTCTCAGTATAAGTCATCAGTAACATGTGCAGCTGCACACCATCAAATGTTACACACTGAAACAGGCAGCAGATATAAAGTCATGGTAAAACGTAACATGCAATAGTGATTAGCTTGCTAGAAGCGGACTTACTAAGTAGACTATATACCATAAAACAGGCCAGGTATGAATCAGATTTCCATTAGTTATGTTTCTCAAAGAAAGGCTTATATTTCTAGATTCCTTTGAGCAAAAAATTATAGTTGCACAAGCATAAATCGCAACAAAACCTTCCATACAATCATACATAATTGAAAAAACTGCTAAAAATTATGCGCCAAGCATGATGCCTTTTCCCCAATCAATTAATAAAAACAAAGTCTTTCCAGCCATATAAATAATAACTTCCATGAAGACTCGGTAATTATTAGAAGAAATCAACTTTAGATTACTAACCTGATAGTTGCGGAACCATATATGATCATCGACAATGGAGAATACAAACACATGATCATAGTATGGTTTAGCTTTTCTGTGATTCTTGGGGATTCCAAATACCTATAAAAGGAGCAAATTGAAGTTATATGTTGAGTGAAGTCAGCTGCTGATAATCAAAATGCATGTTTTTCACCGAGGCTGATTTACCTAAAATTGTAACATATAATGATGGAAATCAAAACTATTATGTGGAATAGGTATTTTCTTTGGGGAACCCAGCAGTTTGGTGATTGGCCATCAATCATACTAAATGGGAAAACATGGTAATGCTCAAAAATATAATAAAAGGAAAACACATACTGCATTTCACTACGCCCTTTAAGAGTTTCCAGTGATCACTAAGGTAGATAACAAGAACTAACTGATTGAATAAATAACAAGTACCTGTGTGATCATTTCTTTTAAGAGTTTCCAGTGTGCGTCTTTATCAAAATTGCTTGAGAAGGTCAACAAAGGACGAGAGCCCTTCAAATGATTTCCAGTTAGTTTAAGCTCTTCCATTGTGTGCACTACAAAATAAAGATAGCAGTTTACCTCAAGAAACAAAGTTTTCAAACATCCAAAGAGCCAGCAGAGGATTCAAAGAAATTAGTTAGCATCAATCAAGCAATCAAAGGACTAAAACACTTGGAATAGAGAAGATGATACCTGCATTAACTAGAAACTTAACAGATGGTCCATCAGGCGATTTGGCTATCCACATGTAAAGATCTTTCTGTTTTCTGCACTGCAATGGAGGAAGTAATAACAACAGAACTCAGCTTTAATTACGATAAATTATCATCACAATTTTCTTAAAATAAAAAAGAAAATGGAAATAAAGAAGGACCTCAAAGAAAAGGCATGAAGAGCAGCTCTTGAGTTCGACTAGCTCGTTCAAAGTAGCGCCTTTACTCTCTTTGGACTCGACCTTACTATCCTTCTTGCAGTGAGGTAGAAGCGACACAATATTCAACATCAAGTGCCGGTACCTGATATTTATACCGACGTCAGCTGCGCATCCTAACCTCAACTAAGTAAAACGTTCAACAAAAAAAAAACAACAAAAAAGCGTACCTGTACGTGATGCGTCGTGAGCAGGTAACCAAAACCTTCTCCTTATTCCGGAAAAAAGTAAAGCTACTAGTATCTGCTGCTTCTTGTTGGTGTTCATCTTGTTCGTTATCAGCAGGTTTTTCTTTCCAACCTAATAACGTCCGCTTCGGCCTCTCGGGAGCGACGGCTTTCGCGGCGGCGGAGGCTGATTCGGTCGCGGCTTGTTCGGCGTGCTTTCGCTTCCTCGCCATTGTCAGTCACTGAAGCGGTACGTCGAAACAACGAATCGCACAAAGTAGACCTAATTGTAACCGAAAGCGAGGGAGAGAGAGAGAGGATTTAAATGGGTCGGGCCGTGTCTACAGGCCCAATATAAATGGGCTGCTGAGCTCGGACCAAGTACGAGCTGGTTTGCAGGCAGAGGAGGAGGGAGAGGGAATGGGCGTAGCAGTCGTAGCGCTGGCGGTGGTTGGCGGACTGATAACCGTCTCAGTAGCGTCTGCCGCCGCAATCAAATTGCTTCAAGCTGCATCCGACGCCAAGCAGGTCTCAAAACATATCCAACGCTTTAATCTGTGTTTATGAATTTAACATCGCGGCTTCATTTTTGATGATTGATTGTGTGGTGTGGTGTGGTGTGGTTTGGTTTGGATTGAAAGAAAAAGGTCGGTCGAAGTTGCTTGATTTGCGAGGGAGTTGGATATTCCATATGCAAACTTTGTAGATGCAACTCCACCATTCACTGGTCGCCCTTGTCTGATCCTATTGCTATCAACCCTTGCCTTTGCCCTACCTGCGATGGCCACAAGTACTAATACCTCTTTTCTTTATCTACTCTCCAACAACAATCATGCTTCTTACTACTTCTGTTTCGTTTGATTGCTGAATTTCAGGGTCCAAAGGTGTCTCAATTGCATTGGCAAGGGCTACTGGTGATACACAAAGACATAATATCATGGAGAGAAATTCTTGCATATCGTTTTTTTTTCACAGCTCTCAGTGATAAGCCTTTTAGTTTTAGATAAAAGTCAAATAAATTATACTATATAATTTTGAGGACAACTCGTCATTCATAGTTCATAACCTTACTCCATCTGATTTATTTTTATTCTTCTGTTTCTCCACTATTACTGATTTATTCACACAGTTCTATAATTAACCCTTTATTTGTTGCTTTTTGATAACTAGACACTAGCATAATTCCAATTGGTTCTTGGTAACTTTGACGGATGGAAAGGGAGTCCGTCTTAGAAAATTAATAAATCTATGATATAAACTTTTTCTTACCATTTTTCCTAAATTTTTTCATTGAATTTGTCAAGATCCAAATGTAACTTATAGGATTAGCAAAAAAATTAAACGGAAAAGGAGAAACGAACGACCAGGAAAATAAGTGATTTTTTCACCGACAGGGTTCCTTTCCTCTTTTACTGCAGTGTATTGAAGCTTGCTGCTTATAAATAGCATGACGATACAGGAACTGCGTAGGAGTAAAAGAAAACTAATCCTCTGCGGTCTCAAAAATGGAAGGAAATGAAACACAAACAAATGTGATCAAGATCAATATCAGCAAAATGCTATCTCTTTCCGATGAGGACGAGACTACCTTTAGCTAGATTTTACACATGAGACTTGGCTCTCCATTATGTGATCGTGATGGAGCCATGTTAAGAAGGTTGCAAAGAAGAAAGCAGAAATTGAAGATTAAATGCATACCATTTTATATTATCTTTTCTGAAAATTGATGTATTCCTTACAAGATAATGCTTTAAATGTTCGAAGTTCAAACTCCTGTACAGAGACTATTAAAAGTGAAGACTGCCTGGACAGGCATCAAAACAAGTATCATAGGGCAAAATACGCAACTAGCTGGTATCAAACTAGGGCCAAGGTAGAAACTGCTTGAGAGATCAGGAGTTCATTCAGCCAATGCCTAATACACTGAATCAAAAAGCAGAATTTTTTTTGCATCACAAAACAAAAGCAGCATTTTTGCTTCTGTTGGATTCTTGGTGAAGATTCGCTTGGTCTTAACATTGCCGTAAAGATTTGCTTTATCTTTTTCAGGAGAAGTAGTGGTCACCTGGAAATTCATTATGCAAAAATATTTGAAAATTAAGAACCTTTTTTCAGCAAAATGTCCGAGCACAGGGTGATGAAGCAATAAGACTGGCAGACAAGCTTGTACCCAGGCAACTTGTGCTTTCTTTGAGAGTCTCCGGCCATACCAAAAGAACTATAAAATACAATTCGGTGACCGGCAATGCAGTGTGACTCCAGAGATGTTACTTTTTCTCTGAAATAGTTTTCTTACTCCAGTACTTCATTCTATTTAAAAACATTTATATAAAAAAAGAATGGATGTAAAGTACAGAGGGAAAGGCATTTCCCATACAAATGTGGCAACTTAGAATTTCCTTCGTCCATTCACTATGATAAATGCCAAGAACTTGCTATGAAACATCCCAACAAGAAAAAGGCTCCATATGAAACACATGAAGACCATTAAGGTTGCAGCCTCAACAAATACTGGCAAGGCAATCACAACTAATACAATACAAATAGGAAAAACCAAACAACTATCTGCTGAATTGTGCTGCTCAAATCCAAACAGTCCACCCCTGTTTGTAACGTACATCTTTTATCTCTTGGAATATTTTGTCTCTTTTTCCCAAAAGCAAGGCAAATAAGATAGGCATGAGGCTCCATGTGGCAAAACTCAGTATTAAACTTACGAAACTGATGATGGTGTGTGTATAACAAGTTCACAGTATCTCTGGGGACCAAAAAGAAACAAATATTGTTTTTACACCTTCCTAGCTCGCGTTCTCTGCTTTGTGGCATGTTGGACTACTTTCTCTTCCACAGGGAGACCTTTCCTGCGTCTAACTGCATCAATGAGTTTCCTTGCAGTATTTTGAAGAACACTAGAACCATCTCCAAACTCTTCAATCTCATCCTCAGTCTTGGGCACAAAGAAGGGGTCTTCAGGTATAGCTTCCCAATGGCTAAGAACAAGCAATGCACTTGCAGCACCAGATGTCCATCTCCTCAACTCATCCGCAAAACCATAGCTTTCAGCAACTGGGACGTAAGCATGAACCGTGAAAAGTGGAGAGCCTTCCTGCATTTCCTCTTTCAGTACACGGGCCCGTCTTCTGGAAAGGACAGCATACAGTGACCCCAAATGCTCGGTAGGAGTGTTGAGCTCGCAAAAGTACATGGCTTCAACCAGACGTGGATTTTTTTGAAGCACAGCTGCTCGACAAGCATCTTTGACGGCTGTCATGACCTGTCCAGTAAAAATGCCATGATTTTCTTGGTGATGGTGGTTCGCTTCATCATCTTGTTGTGCTGGCAAAGGTGAGATAAATGCCTCAACAAGAAACGCTAAGCCCCATAGAGGTTCATCACATAAAGGACCAGTTGCCGCTGCAAGTTGAAATCCAGAGGCTACACTACTTTCCAAACTTTTCGCTTCCAAATATAAAGCCCCACTGCTATCTAGATCTGGTGCAGAATCCATATCATGAGTATGTAAACTATCCACGAAACCCAGTTTCTCAGACACGAGAGAGGAACCTGTAATAACAACAGAGCTGGAGTCTTTAACATTATCTGTAGGAGTCAAAAGAATATTAGGACCAATCTGCCTCGGTCCAAAGGCCCATATCCTTCCAAGAAGCTTGATCCACATGGCTTTGCATTTCTCAACATGATCCTTGTCATGGCCACCTCCGGACATGATGTCATTCTCTAAAGCTTCCATTATACGTTTCGTAAGTAGTACAACCGGTTTTTCATCTTCAGCAACACTCGGTCTATGGATCTCTAGCAATTTGTTAGTTTTTTCTTGTTTGCCACCAATTAGATCACTAAGTACATCAGCATTCTCATCAAGCACTTTTGTGAGTGAAGGCGGAAGCTTCATAGCATGTACCCGGACAACGCATCTCCCATTAGGTGTGGTTTTCTCAACGTAATCTGAACAACCTGACAACAATCTAGAAATCTCTGATGGATTGGGTGGCTCAGCTTCAATGGTTTCTCTATACGACACAAGAGGTGGAGACACTTCAAGTCTTACTTTGGCAAATCGCTCTTTCAAGTCCTTTATGCATCTTTCGAGATGTACTTCTCCTGCAGCAGCAAGCACATGTTCACCTCTTGACGAAACAGTCACCTCAACAAATGGGTCTGCACGGTTCAGGAGTCGTAAGCCTTTCATAAGTGCACCCATGTCTGACGGATCAGACGGCTCAATCGCAACTCTTAAAGTAGGAGCAACCTGAAATGCCATGCTGGAGAATGGCCAACATTTTTTTACAGATGAAAGTGTTGCACTTTTCAAGATATGATGAGCAAGACCTCTGATAGCAACGATGTTACCAGCCTTAGCAGAGGCAACCGGTTTCAACCCTTGGCCCATCATTAAGTAGATGTCCTGCAATACTGCTTCCTGCACATGTTTCTCCATAGATTCTTCTCTTAAAGGATCATATAAAGCTGAAAGAACATAAAGTTTTTGTCCAGGTTGAAGAACACCACTAAATATCCTTGCAAATGCTAGAAAACATTCATCTGATTCACTTCCACCTTCGTCGTTGTAAACAGTTATCATCTCCCCATTTTGATCTCTTCGAGGAAGCATTTTCGCAGGGACAGCAAACATCTTTGACACAAAAATGACACATGGGGCATCAGGACTCAAATTACACAACTCAACTGATTTTCTCACAGATTCTGCCTCAGCGAGCACATCGAGATTCCCACCACCAACTAATGCTTCTCTCTTTGGGATGAGGCGAGATACACGGAATGACTGGGCAGTAATGGGATCTGGCAAACTACGAATCACCATAGACAAGATAGAATCTGAAATTGGAAGCCATCGACTCATGACAGCCTGAAGTACAAATTTTGGGTCTTTGTTCTGTAGTTCACGGGGAGGTATTGACAAATTAAACGACTTGATTACTTTTTCAAGCATGGCTTTATCCCCATCAGGCTCAACAGCGGACTGGTAAACCTGCCAAAGTGGCTCAAGCACAAACTGCACAAACATGGGTCGAGCTTTACTGATTCCACCCAGAGACTTCTTCCCTACAATCATCTTGGTCTTTGGATTAAAGTACCTAGGACCCCAAAACGCTTTATGCAATGCCCCTGCACTAGCCCCAAGCTTCGAGGCATAAAACTCAGCAAATTCATTGATAGTAAATCCCCATCCATCTAACGCACAGACAAAAGCCACATTCCCTTTCTGCGGCTGGAACGTGTCCTCATCATCATCCTCTATAACTTCAAAATTTTCATCACCAGACTCGGTCGACTGACCAGCTAGCAATGAATCTACATCAGACAGATACTTCTCAGACTTATAAGCACTCATAATACCATTAACCTCATGAACAATCCTCGCCAGGCGATTATAAGCTTCCATGGGAGTCAGCCTCAGCTCGCATATCAACCTATCAATCTTATTTAAAACTAAGCAAGGGGTAACTTTCTCAATCCAAGCCTGTCTTAAAACAGCATGTGTCTGAATGTGAACACCTTCCACAGCATCAACCAATACCAACGCCCCATCACTCAACCTGGCAGCAGTGGAAACCTCGCTACAAAAATCCATATGGCCAGGCGAGTCTATGAGATTGATGGAGTAATCTTTGTATTTGAGAGCGATGGAAGAACTTTTCATAGTAATGGCACGCCTTTGCTCTTCATCCAAGTAATCCATAACTCTGAGCTTTCCAGCTTGCTTAGGGTTCAGCAGACTACCAATTGAACCGGCAATCAGATGATCAGCAAGCGTCGTCTTTCCATGATCCACATGAGCCAATATGCAGATGTTACGGATCTTCCGAACATCAGAATCGTCCATGCCGCCGCCTCCAACGGAAGATTGGAGTTTTCCTAAGCCAAGAAAAACTCAGCAATTGAAACTTGAACAGCCACACACAGCGTTAAACTCAGGCTTGTGGGAGATTCGGACGAGAGGGTTTAGGGTTGGCGATTGAGGACGACGAGGGTGTTTCTGTCATCTGAAACGACTAAAGTGGCTAAATATAGAATAATAATAACTTAGGAGTCCAAATTGTACATATACCAAACTTGATTTGGCTCTGCATTTTCGAATTAGGTAGGAATCGCAGTAATTCAGTCCTCGAGACATTGCAATCGCGAGAGAGAGATGGAAGCCGAGATGGAGTTTTTAGAGGGGAATGGAGCGCAGCAAGTGACGCATTGCTTGAGCAGCTATGTGGACCAAGGGAGCGTGGAAAGTCACCGCTACTATCTAGCTCGTAGGACGATGCTTGAAATGCTTCGGGACAGAGGCTATACCGTTCCGACTCAAGATATCGATTTTACTCTTGACGATTTTCGCAACAAATTTGGACATAATACTGACCCTGACGCACTCCGGATTTCAGCCACTCATGAAATTCATCAAGCCGAAAATGTACATCGATTTCTTTCAATGCTATTTTTCGGTTACTTGGTTGTTTTTCTTATGATAATTTCTTAGGTTTTCCTGGATGTTTTGATAATTAGCCTTTATTTCAGTGTTTTGCATGTGTGAATGATTCTGAGTTACTGGTGAATCAGATGTCCAATGCTCCATATGCTTAATTAGGGTTTGGGTTGGGGTTTATGATTTCAATATCTCTCTCCTAGTAAACTTTGTTGCTTTCCTTTTACTGTAGTTATGGTACTGTATAATTAGCATTTTGATTGAGGGACTGAAGCAATGCATGCACTTTAAGATCTTTCAAAATTTCAAACAAGTTAATATCTTCCGAGTTACTGTTGGTCATGCCATAGCAGAGGCACAAATTTGCCTCATTTTGCAACTCTTTTCACTCATAGTCTATCCGCTGGTTTTCTGATTGTAGGTGCAAGTTGTTTTCTGTGGACCTGGCCCTGTGAAAGTTAATGTCATCCGAGGTATTGGTGAAAACATACCAAACAGAGATAGTTTGAGTAGGCTGATCATAGTATTGCAAAGCCCAATGACAAACCAGGCACAAAAGGCGTTGGATCTCTTCAAGTTCAAAGTTGAGATATTCCAAGTGAGTTTTGCTGTGTCTAGTTACATAACCATTCATTTTGCTTTGTGAAGGATTTTTGTTTTAGTTGTATGATCCTTTAAGCAACCTACAATTTTCATTGGTCGGTTAGGGTCATCTGTTTCATTCGAACGTATTAACTATGGTCTGCAATATACCTCTTATAAAGTGACACTCGGCTGGCTCTGATTCATTCTTATCCAAAAAAATTCTGTAGATAGCTGACTTGCTTGTTAATATCACGAAGCATGTCTTAAAACCAAAACACCGGATTCTCACTGAAGGAGAGAAACAAGTGCTCCTCCAGAAGTACAGCATTGAAGCGAAGCAGGTTAGTTCTTAACTTATATACTGTTGACAAAGATCACATATAAGCCTTTGATAGAAAATTTGCATGTTGATTATAATTACTAAAAAGTTTATTAAGAGTAAGGTTGTTTGCTGGTGTTTAACTTCCTATCAGATATCTATGTCCTCTACATTAGAAACTGAGGTTAGGTCTTGTTCTTTGTTCTTTCACACTTTATTCTTTTGCTTTGAATTATTTCAGTTATAACAAGTCTGCTGTGTGCGCGTATGATAGAAGATGTAAGAGTAAATCTGTAATAAAAATGCTTATTTTGCTCTTTGGAAAAGATGCGTTTATCTCGTAAACAGTGATAAAATTACAAGGCAAACAAGCAGCCAGATACATTTTTTACAGCCAGAACTGCTGAACTATAAAAAAAACTTGCCAGGATAAGGCAAGAAACTATGCAAAAAAGAAAAACTAGCAGCCAGAAGCCCATAAAACCTGCATGGTTAACTTATATCTTGTTGTCATTCATATAGTATTAAAAGTATAGCAACAAACAGGAATAATTCTTTTATGTGTATCCAAATTACACTTGCGGAATATGTTAAGCTCCAATGAGCAAGTTAATTTATGACCCATTTGGATATTTTTGAAGGAAAGAAAATGTGATGCACAATTGGATGAAATATAATCTTCTCTAGGAATCCATATATTTTTTATATTGTTTGATCACCATAAAGAACGAATAACAAAATCAAAGGATGTGAAATTTTCCCTGAACATTTCTAACACATTTTTCTTTCCCTTACGATTTCATTTACCCCAATCCAAATTGAGCATTGAGTTTTCATCGGTTGAATTTAGTGAACTTGTTTGTTTATGTCCAAATATGCCTTACTCAGACTTTAAAGAGCAGCAGTAGATGATATGAATGTTCTAGTATGTTCATGCAACCATGCCTAATTTATCATTGAACTGCAACTGTAAGATCTTAATATTTGTGTACATTCCCAGAATTCAAATGAGCGACTCCTAGTAAACATTTTAATGTTTGGGAACATTTATCGGGAACAAGTTGGCTTTACTTGCAGAAATGATAGTAAAGTAAATCAGTAGTATAACTAGACCCTGGTATTGTTTAAAAAGACAATGTGTCAGACTCAATCATTGGACACTAATGTAACATGTTCTGCTGTGCATTATTTCCTTTATTGCTACTTGTTTCACTCTCTTAGGTCTTATGCCTTGTGGATGATCTAATTGCAATATTGTCATTCCCTCAGCTTCCACGGATGCTACAGAGGGATGCCATTGCCCGGTATTATGGACTCGAGAAAGGTCAAGTGATCAAGGTTACGTACAGTGGTGAAATCACAGAGTCTCATGTCACTTATCGATGTGTTTGGTGATCCTGTCTGTACAATGTCTCTATGACATCCTTCAGTAGTTGTAGTTTGTGTGGGGTGCTAGACTGTTTTGGGCCCATTAATAGTGATCTCAATTCAACTGCACCTCGAATGATGCACAGCAAAAACTACAATGAGTTCCTTTTATTTCAATATTTTCGAAGTGGACACAACTTAATTATCAGTATCCACCCCAAATAAATATTCACAAAGAAGGGAAAAAAATCACAACTAAACCAGTTAGAAGTCATCTGCACCACAACTATGATGAAACAAACACCAAATTGACAGGGATTCAAGCAAACAAAATAATAAGCCTGGGTAACACATCAGGACCTCAAATATTGCAATTGGGGCACTTGACCAACCCATTCTCACTGCAATGCGAGCACTTCCTTGACAACATATGCTCTTCATCGAATACCTTCGCACTCCCGCTGCAATGGATGCACAGCAGAAACCTCGCATCACCACATATACAACAGACCAATGCCGAGGGCCTAACAGGGTATCCCTCCAATAACTTCCTCAACTCTCCAAGCTCGTTAAGCCGCCTCACTTCATCTCCACCTCCCACATGTTTAGCCCCAATAAATAGCTGCGGCACTGCAACTGGTTTCCCCTCCAACCCCAACAAACTCTGCAACTCTCTTCGGCACTTGACATCCATAGCAATGTCCCTCACATCGACTGCCAATCTAAATCCATCTAGAATCAACTTAACGGCAGAGCAATCATCATATGTCTTTCGGATCCCTCTCAAACTCGTAATGTAAAGCACAACCTTGTCATCCTTTTTTCGCTGAAGCCCTATGGCTTTAGAGTCTGATGATTTGTTGACAGCAACAACTGGTTTAGGTTTAGGTTTAGGCTTAGGCGTTATATTCAAATCCAACAAGGAATCTTCAACAGGTAAGTTTTGTTTCCAAAGCGGCTCAACTATCTCATACGTCTCCAACAGCTTGAGCAAAGAGGACTCAACCCGAGCCACCAAATGAAACTCTACCTCATCCTCCGCCTGCACATCATCATCATCTACGATGTTCCAGGTATCAATCATTGAATCAGGACGAGCGGAATTTAGGTCAACGAAAATGAGAGATCCGATGTCGGTAGGCGGAGGTTGGTGCACGGGCGCTGTGCGGCAACAACTTGCGGCGGATTCTCGAGGATTGGTAGTAGGCTTGGAGCTGGAAGTAGCGGCTGTGGTGGCGGAGATGGAGAGGAGTTGTTGATCGAGAGTTGAAGCGGAACAGCCCATCAGGAAAGAAGAAGGAGATTGTTGCAATGTTGCTTGTGTTCACGGTGGAGGGAAGTTGCTTCAATTTGCTTTTTTGACAGGTATTAATCCCTCATTTAATTTATCTATTTATTATATAATAAACTTACAAGATAAGCTATTTACGTGTTCTCATCATATCTTTTTTTATTTTACAACTTATATATATTTTAGTTCTTATTTCTTTTAACAAAAAAGTCAATATAACATTTTTCATAAAATGTAAATTTGTTGAGTTCAAAACATGATTATTTATTATTTCCATTCCATTTGAAGCATGGACGGACACCAATCCAAATTTGGACTTGAACCAATCGATAAAGCGTGAGTCATCTTGCTATCTCTAACCAAGTCGCTCTGAGGAGAGATGGGAACGCGCTCGCGCGTGGATCTGACTTCTCAAACCAGTTTTTGAATCCCGTCAGCTCTGACAGATCCGTCCGGCAGGGACCGCCTCTCTTCCATGGCCGGTCCAGATCCTAAATCCGTTCGTCCCCCTCGTCCCGTTGCTCCCCCTTCCGTCGGCCGAGATGGGTCAGGAAAGGCGTGTCTTCGGCAGAGCGACTCTCGGGCGCATGGATCTCAAGAAATTTCAAAATTTTCTAGGGTTTTGAGGTCCGACAGGTTATTCATGGCCGCGCTGGCCCTTTCCCCATCCTCTCATCGTCCTCTGGTTGTCCGCCCTTCCTCTAAAGGCCAGGACGAGATGGCAAAGGTGATGCAGAGGCAGCCCCGATCTTTTGCGTTCCTTGTAAGCTCATCTCGCCTCCGTCTGCGTTTTTCACCGATGATCCTGTCTTCTCGTCTGGTGGGGACAAAGGATGGGAAGCCATCAGTTACTTTCTCCGCAGCAGAGGTCGAAGCTGGAGCTAAAAGGTTCGAGTTCTCCCTCGTGGCGAAATTCACAGTGGGACGCCCTCCGATCTCAGAGATTCAAAAGTCATTCCAAGCGAACTGGAAGATTATTGGGAGAGCCACCATAAGCGAGATCTGGAACTCGAGACATGTCCTCATTATCCAAGATTCGGAAGCTGAGGCTACGACTGCTCTAGCTTGCCCAATGCGCAAGATAGATAGCTCATTGTTCCGCCTTTTTAGGTGGACAGTCGACTACAACCTACAGAAAGAATCGAAGCTGACTACGACTTGGATTAAGCTTCCTGGCCTTCCCCTGCCCCTTTACGAGAAATATTTCGTGGATGTGATGGTATCTACATTTGGGAGACTTCTTGATGTTGATGAACGCACTAAGGCCTGTAATGCTCTAAGGCAGTTGCACGCTTGTATCGAAGTGAATGTTACTAAGCCTATACCTAGTGAGATATGGGTGATCCTTCCAAACAATCAAGGCTTCTGGCAGCCTGTGGTGGTGGAAACTAAACTATCTTATTGCTCTGGATGCAATAGGCACGGACATGTGCTGGCTGAATGCAGAAAAAAGGTTCATATTCGGGAAAAAAATATTAGTCAAGCACATTTGGACGTCCCAAAGACTACCTCTAGATCAGACTATGGAGTAGTCATAGACTCCAAGGAAAGCTCGGATATTAATCAACTTAAGGTGAAGATAGGTTGGGTTCATTCTCAACTCGCCCATTCTGTTAACAAGGACAAGGAGGATGAGTGGCAAATTGTCACAAAAAAGAAGAAGAAGAAGAAAAAAAAGGGTGTCATCTATGGGGCAATCCCAACAACCTCTGTAAAGGAAAATTCGTTGTCAGTTACCATTGTTGCTGGGGCAGAGGACAATAATGTAGTGTCCACAGTTTCGCCGGTGCATAAGGATAAAGTGATGGAAAGGATAAAGATAATCAAGGGCAGGGGGATGTTAGAAGAATAGAAGGCAAATAATCCAAGGTCGGGAAGGATAGTAAACAGAAGAGAAGAAAAAAGAAGAATCACCTAGAAAGTTTAAAAAGAAGTAGTAGTGAGGCGCCAGAAGAAACTGAGGAGGCATCCCGTCTATTCATTCCAGTGAAGTCAGCTCCAAAGTCAGACGAAGTTGCGTTGAATACAGTTCAGAGGAAGGAAGTTGAGGCTATCCTCAGGTTTGCCAGTCTGGTTGGGGTTAAAACTAGAGTACCGGGTGAGGAGGCTATACATATTCTACTATCCAATCTAAGAGAGAAGTTGGGGAGTGGTGAAGTGGGAAGGAAGGGAGATTATAATCAGTGGAGGAGTACAAGTATTTTTTTAAAGAGGGGCGAGAGAGGAGAACCTTAGAGTCAAGCGCCTCGGGTGTGCTAGCGAGAGAGCTCATTGGAGCTCTCATAGAGGGTTGTGCTTGAGTTTCTAGCGAGAGAGATCTTTAGCAGCGTTTGTTAGTGGTTTGGTCACATGGACCTCAGTGTGTCTTTAGAGTTTGGTCCTAGGGACCTTAGTGTATCTGTTCGAACCCACACGGGTTTGGCTTTTTGGTGGTTAAAATCCTCAGTATGTCTTTAGTGTTTTGGTCCTATGGGCCTCAGTGTATTTTCGGTGGTGAAAATCCACTTATGAATCAAAAAAAAATCTTGCTATCTCTAACATTTCAACCCATGAGTCGACATACATCAGGGACGGACGCACGTAGAGGGCTTCTTGGGCGGCTACTTTTGGGCCAAAATAATTTTTTTTTTGTAAATTTACAAATTGGACGGCTCTTCAATCCTCATCAGCCTCTTCGGTCTTCGCACACCCGCTCCGCTCATCACTAATCTTCAGTTCTCGAACTCGCTGCTCGCCATCTCTAGTCCTCCGGTCGTCTGACCTCGCGGTAAGTTATAATTGTTGTTTCCACTTTCCAGCATCTCCAGTCCATCTGGATCTGATTAGGTATGAAATTTTTGTATACAGGGAGCCTTAAATCGGATAAACTGTACTCCTCAATGGCTCTATCCAAGACACGGCTGTAGTAGTAAACAATCAGGTCAGCTTTGTGGATTCTACACATATTTTGTGGTTTTGGAGAAGAAAGTTTTGATTTTTGTGGTTTCGGAGAAGAAAGTTTTTCAATATTTTGTGGCCAAGACCAATGTCCAAGAGCACAGTATATTTTTATATTTTATTGTTATCTTTAGTTCATCTTACAGGAGTGGATTTTGTATTTGAGTTATACAATTATTTAATCTTTAACTGTTTGTTTTATTGGAATAGGTAATTTGAACTCAATGACGGATAATAGAATTCCCAAGTGCTGCAAAAGTATATCTATATCGCAATGGGTAAAATTTTATTAGTTTCGCATTTTGTACATTTATAGGGTTTTGGTTTATGTCCCCCTATAACATATTTTGAAAAAGGCGTGAGTATGAGCCTTCCATTGGATTCCAAACCTCAAAAAAAAAATTTTGCCCAACAAAGATTTCATTCCTGCGTCCGTCCCTGCATACATATCCATGGAAGAATTCTAACAATGTCTAAAAATATTACGGTAGGATTCAAACACTTGATCTTATCATTGCAAGACAATTATTCAACCAATTGAATTACTACCCCGTTGAGCTTGTTTTGGTTGACTAATGCATATATTATTTTATCCTCCGAACATCATCAGCCGGATCATGAGAAAGTTTCAAAAGTAATAGACCATATCAATGCATATATATTTTAGGCCGACTCAAAAGTTCATTTATTGAAAAGTCGTATTTAGGGAGATTATTAGTGTTCATAGGATATAAATTAGAAATTCATAATGAATCAACAACCAATGCTTAATTGAAATCAGTAATAAAAATGCTTGATTGAAATGAATAAAAAATGCTTAATTGAAGATTGCAATTTCCCACTCAAATTTTATTATTTTGAAATGTTTTTTTGGGTGAATTGTGAATTATGAATTATGAATTATGATGTGAGTTAACAATAATGGTGCTGTACTTCTTGTTGTCGGACAATTGTTTCAAAACATTTGCATTTCTCTGAACTAAAAATAAATCAAGAAGTGGTCTGAAGTTGCATCATTTGACCTTAAATCATCCTTCAAAAATGTAGTATGTTTCATGTTTGCCCCCCAATCAAAAAAAAAATGTAATATGTTGCGTCAGGTGGACCGACTTATAAACTAGATATAACAATCAGAAGAGTTTTTTTTATGTTTGCCATGTTTTGAAACCTAAATCTCGATTTTGCCTTGTTTGAAACTGAAATATTGATTTTGCCCGATTTTAAATAAAATTGATTTGTGGAACCCGGTTTGACTCATTTTCGATAAAACCCGGTAACCGGTTTCTACCAAACCGTTTGGTGACTGTGCTCCTGCGTGACATTATTTGGTCTTACGTGGACCCAACGAAATACATTTCTGGCAACGTGTAAAATCGGGGTGGGGGAAACCGGTATCATGTCAAAAATTATTGAGACCGATTTGCGGTGAACCGGTTTTGTATAATTGTTGGCTGGCATTTCAGACCTGCCAGGCTTTTCAGACAATCAACGGAGTCGGATCTGACAAACACAGGTGCATGAGCGTCGGAGCAGCGGAGGGACGGAAGAGGGGAGAGAGCTGGTGGGACGAGAAAAGAAAAGAGAAACCCTAGTTTTGTTCCGCAGGAAACCAGTTTCCCCCGGATCGATTTCATGTTAATGAAATCGGTCTCTCCCGCCCCGGTTTGCCACGTGGCCAGAATTACGTTTCGTTGGGTCCACATAGGACCAAATATTGTCACACAGGTGCACAGTCAGCAAATCAGTTTCTCCCAAATCGGTTTTTATCAAAAATGAGCCAAACCGGGTTCCCCAAACCGATTTTATTAAAAACAGGGCAAAATTGATATTTCATTTTCAAACAGGGCAAAATCGAGATTTAAGTTTCAAAACAGGGCAAAAAAAACTCCAATCAGAAATATATGAAAATAACATGTTCAATCAAAAAGAAAAAAATATGTCACAAAAATACAATTTGATTATCTGAACTATCACCTCGTTTCAAATCAAATACCGAACTTACATTTTTCACAATTCAAAGACCAAAGGACTAAATTGAAATAAATAAAAAGTTTATATCACAAACGCCGTTAAACCTTCGCCTCTTTCGTCTCCTGTTGCCGTTCATGCCCAGAGTTCATCGACTATTCGACTCGAGGTTTTCTATTTATCCAAAATACTTTTGGGGATTTTTCATCAGTTACGCGATCGTGATCTCTATTTTGCGTTGCGTACTCCCTTGGATCCGATCGACTCGTGGCTGTTGTGTGTGGACATTAGTCGTTACTTTATTTTTTAAGAGGACAGCAGTTGCTGGCACAATGACAATGAGTAATTGGAGATCGGGTGGTGTGTCTGCGATAATGGTTTGGTCACTGAGAGATGTTAGTAAATTGTGATAGGGGTTGCGACTTGCGATCAATGCTTAGGTGGTTCATGTAGTTTTCAAGACTCCCCAGGAACTTATCCTCTAATGAGGATGCATCGCTTTCTGATGATTTGATCAGTGACAGATGCTTGTCGTCAGAGCAAATGTACAAATTAATTTATAAGTCCGCTACTCGCGACTTCACTACTGGGTAGCAAGTGGTAAGTAGGGGTCGAACCCAAGGGAATTAGGGGGATAGTCGTTCTTTGAAGGAATCGTACAGCGAGGGAGCGTGTTTTAGGTTGATTGAGATTTTAGTGCGGAAAAGTAAGTGACAGGTTGGTTGGTTTTGGTTTTAGTGCGGAAAAGTAAATGACAAAAAATGTAAATACTGAAAATAAAAGTAGAAGACTTACAGCGGGTGATGCGTGATTGGCAAGTCCTCCGGAAGGTGAGCAGTTGATAGAGCAGTTTATACTAAGAAAGTAAGTGCAAGGGGTTTTTTAAATCTAAAGAAAGATTCGGTTTCAGGGGCCTTGTATCATAATCCGTTTATCATTGACCGTTAATGACCATACTAAGTGTTCAAAAGTGAATCGAGACTATTCCTAGCACAAGACTTGCCACACCGTCTAGTCTTTTGCAAGACATAGTACTCTTGTCTAATATGTGCATCCATTTGACCATCATTCCTGATAAATCAAATGGTTTTTGGAAGAGGTTGATCTCCACAAATAAGCTGTGCTCTTCCGAGCCTCCACTTATCCACGGAGGTCGCGAGTTCATGATAGAGCTTTGCTCTTCCGAGCATCCACTCTACCAATGAAGTTCTGACATAATATAAGGCACTTAGAACAAGTTGAACACAAAGAGGCATTAAGAAAAGGGTCTAAAACATTTTATGACACAAATACACCCCTTCAACCGAATGAAGGGTTTAGCTACGATTATCCATGGAAGAGGATATCATAGTTAAGTATTTGAAAAGTAAAGGTTTTGTAAGACAGGAAAAGTAAAGGTTTTGAAAGTAAAGACAAGGAAAGTAAAATTGCAGTTTTGAAAGACAGGAAAGTAAAAGCTTTGAAAGTAAAAGACAGTAAAGGAAAGGGGTGAGTACTTCAAGAACCGACAAGAGTACTCGAGAATAAAGAAAAGCTTGAGTACTCAAGAACCGACAGGAGTACTCAAGACCGAACTATAATACTCAAGAACCAACAGGAGTATTATATATTAAAAACCAAACTTACAAAGTGCCAATTTTCTAGAGAGAGAAGTGTTTGTGATTTTGTGATGATTTTTGATGATACAAATGAGAGGGGGAGAGCTTCTATTTATAGGCTAAGGGAGGAGGAATGGAGGGCTAGGATGAAACCATGTGGTTTCATCCAAGGGAGGAGGAAGGAGCTCCAAAAGTCGCCGGTTCCAAGTCATGGAGGAGGAAGCCGCCGGTCATGGCAAGGCAAGGGGGAGAAGCCACCGGTCACCAAGGAGGAAAGGTGGAGGTTTGTGAGTTTTGTGCAGTCTTTTCACAAAACTATCAGTCCAATTTCGCTCCGGTCTGACTTTGGTTGTTCCTCGGTTGGATTTGAATTGAGTAATTCAATGTCAGGATCTTGAGATTTTTGCATTCGGCGTCTGATCTTGACCTTGGAATGACTCGTAATATCTTTTCAGCGTAAAATCCTCTCCTTAGCGTGTTTTCTCTCTAGAGTCCAAAATACCCTGTAGAAATATATCGGGACTAACAAGCAGAAGTTAAATAGACAAACAGTCTAATTTGGTGGGTTTTACTGTGTTTTTGATTCGTATAATTATGGTCCATCAGATCACCCCACACTTTTAGTTGTTCGTCCCGAACAATGCTATTAAAGGGCGGCACTCTAAGTAAGTTTGTTAAAATATGAAAATTAGACTGTGGTACTAGACTTATCCTAATTCATGCATTACTTACTTATTACCAAATTGAACTGTGTAAATAAATAGAAGAAACTTGATACTTGTACCTTCGTGCTGAGATGCAAATTATTCTGGATGTTTCGGGAGATAGCCCTTTTTAGGCTCTTGGACTGCAACCTCGGGACTGTCTCGCACTATATGGTTTCCTTGTAGCTTTCTCTAGCACGTGATTCGGTTCGGGTTTCACAGTTGAGTTGAGCCTTTTTGATTTCTTTCTTCTTTTGGCGAGGGACAGCTTTTTTTAGTGAATCGGCCTTTGGCCTTTGATTTGACTTTTTTGAGTACTTCACTTTTGTTCGGTTAAAACCTTCACAATTTTGGGCCTTTGGCCTCTTGATTTGCTTCTTCGAGCTTTTTGCGTCTTTGTGACTTGCTAGTCCATTTTCTCAAGCCTTTTTGGGAGGTCCAATCATCGCCCGCGAGCATATGGAAATACCTCCCCGCTCTCTCTCATCATTGCCGTTTCGCGCGAGTCAAAATGAGGGTCGCTCATTTATTTTCCCGGCTACTTTGACTAGAGATAGGACGGTTTGATTCCCGTCCCGCCTTCTTCATTTTTTATGCATAAACACTGCATGGCGGAGCTGACTCTTGACTCAACTGAAAAACCCGAAGTGCAGCCTCCACTGACTTCGTAAACCATATAGTGAAATTCAGTCCTTCGATTGCTTGCCAAGCCTCTCTAGGGCATTTCTATCAACTCCACATCCCTAGTTTATCTCAGCACAAAGGGACAAATGAGAAGTTACATTCTAAGTTTTTAGACAGTTGAATTTTCACAAGGTAAATGCATGAATTTTAGATCTATCTTTTTCACATTCTTAAGTTCATATTTTCAAAAAGATAACACTAAAAAAGAAAAAAAACATGTTATTTATTTATGTACACATGCAGATCTCACCCCACACTTTTGAACGAAGGCATGCCTTTCAGCACGGATTAGTTCAAAAGTCATGCAAGCAAATATATACAGGAAAGGTGAGAATGAAAAAACTAAATGACAGAAATTAAATGACTGAAAGTAAGATAGGTGTCGGGTTACCTCCCGACCAGTGCTTTTGTTTAACGTCGTTGGCTCGACGATACCTCAATCATGGATCATAAGGTCGGATCCCATGGGTGGCTTAGGTCATATTTTTCTGTTGTCAAGTTGACCTCGCCATGGTAGTGTTTGACTTGCTATCCATTCGCATTGAATCGTCTTCCATCCTCCATGCTTTCCAACTCAAGCATCCCATGGTTGAATACCTTAGTTACGGTATAAGGACCGGTCCATCTTGATTTCAGTTTGCCTGGCATAAACTTCAACCGTGAGGAGAAGAGTAGTACTTGTTGTCCTTTCTCAAATGAGCGCCGGAGGATGAATTTGTCATGATATAATTTTGTCCGCGCCTTATAGTCCGTTTGCCCTTCATAGGCCTCAAGCCGCAATTCTTCAAGTTCGCATAGCTTAAGCTTCCTATCTAGTCCGACAGCTTTTAAATCTGGATTGCATTGCTTGAGCGCCCAATAGGCTTTATGTTCTACTTCCACCGGAAGGTGGCATGCTTTTCCATAAACCAGTATAAATGGAGAGGTCCCAATTGGCGTCTTGTATGCCGTCCGATAAGCCCAAAGAGCTTCATCTAGCCTTTGACTCCAATCTTTCCTTGCGGCTTCACCATCTTTTCTAGAATACTCTTGATTTTGCGGTTGGAGATCTCTGCTTGACCATTGCTTTGAGGATGATATGCCGTGGACGTCCGGTGGTGGACATGGTAGTGTTTTAAAGTGGCAGCCATCATGCGGTTACAGAAATGCGTTCCTTGGTCGCTGATTATGGCCTTGAGTACCCCGTATCTAAAAAACAGGTTAGTGCGCAAAAAATCTATGACAGTCTTTGCATCGTCGCACCTTGTCGCCTTGACTTTTACCCATTTTGACACATAATCTACAGCAACTAAAATGTAAGTATACCCGCATGACACTGGGAATGGTCCCATGAAATCAATACCCCAAATGTCAAAAACATCGTTGACCATTATGGGTACTTGAGGCATCTCATTTCTAGCTGACACATTTCCTACTCTTTGACACCTATCACACTTTTGACACTTTGCATATGCATCTCTAAATATACTTGGCCAGAAAAAGCCGCTATCTAGGATTTTTCTAGCGGTTCTCCTAGGCCCGAAGTGTCCTCCACATGCAAACTCATGGCAAAAGCTAATAACAGAAGCTATTTCATTATCGGGGATGCATCTCCTAAGTATTTGATCTGCTCCTATTTTCCGTAAATAAGGATCATCCCATAAGTAATGTTTAGCATCATGCCTAAGTTTCATGCATTGTGCTTTAGTAAAAGAAGGAGGAAATGTACCTCCTACAAGGTAGTTGACGATTTGAGCATACCATGGCACTTTTGTTGAGACTGCAAAGAGGTGCTCGTCAGGAAATGATTCGGTTATGTGCCCTTCTTCTTCCTTTCGGACAATTCTGCTTAGGTGGTCGGCCACAGTATTCTCGATCCCCTTTTTGTCCCTTATCTCCACATCGAAATCTTGCAGTAGCAAGATCCACCGTATAAGCCTTGGTTTGGCCTCCTTCTTTTTCATTAGGTACCGGATGGCAGCATGGTCAGAGAAGACTATCACTTTTGCTCCAAGCAAATAGGATCTAAATTTTTCCAGAGCGAATACCACTGCCAAGAGTTCCTTTTCGGTGGTGGAGTAGTTCCATTGGGCAGGATCTAGGGTTCGTGAGGCGTAGTAGATCACACCCGCTTTCTTATAAACACTACTACAGAACAGGCTTTATGCATCGGTTCAAAATTTACATTAGGCATCGGTTCCACTTTATGCAACGGTTTTTAAAAGAACCGTTGCATAAGATACACATTATGCAACGGTTTTTAATAAACCGTTGCATATAGTGACATTATGCAACAGTTTAAATTAAACCGATGCCTATGACTAAGATTAAGCAACGGTTGTGAAGAAACCGTTGCATAAAGTGAACAAAACTTAGGTTTTATTTGATATTTCGTCTGTCTCCGCCTGCTCGCTTCAGTCCGCCTGCTCGCCTGCCTCTGTCCACACTTGCCTCCATCGTCATCGTCGCCCGCCTTCTCGCTCGCTTCAGTACGCCTGCTCGCGTCTCCGTTCCTTTGCTCGCGTCGCCGTTCCATTGCTAGCGTCCGCCTGCTCGCGTCGCCTGTTCGCTTCAGTCCGCCTTCTCTACATCGCGAGTATGTGTACTTTACGTCTTTGAATCAGTTTTTGTCAGATTTTGCATCGTTTTCTAGCTTTTGGTTGTCTCGTTTTCGTTTTGAATGATGAATCTGACTTCGTCGGTAGAATCGCGCTTAAAACTTTGCTTGTATAGAATCTGATGGAGTTCAAAGTTCGATGAGATTGAAATATTCAAATACAGCGTTTGATTGATTTGGTCTGAACTGCTGAAAATCTAATTTGAAATTTGGAGAGTAGAATGGGGAGAGGAAAAGTTGTGATTCAAAGGATCGACAACTCGACGAGCAGGCAGGTGACCTTCTCGAAGAGAAGGAACGGATTGTTGAAGAAGGGTAAGGAGATTGCGATTTTATGCGATTTGGAGGTGAGGTTGGGGTTATGGTTTTCTCCAGCACATGAAACTCTACGATTTTGCCCGCACCAGGTAATCAGCTTTAAATTTCTTAAGTTTATGCTTCTTTTTAATTATAACTTAGATTTAGTGTTTGGTTGATCACTAGATTGCGTATCTCTTATGCTTTAATTTCAGTATATTTACTTAATTTTCTGCCATGTTGTCACATTCCCTTCTTTGCACGGCCATTTCGTGTTTTTGGATTTTGTGGTGCTTCTGTTGTCATTTTGTGGTTCTTTTGTTGTCATTTCGTGCTTGGTCAGGAAGACTACAACGGATTAAGGCCGTTAAGCTATAGAGGAGTAGACATTTTCGTGGTGGCATTCTCATCGTCGGTCAGTCGTCCAAGCTATGAAAATGTTCTAAAGAAGGTGAGATCAGATAATTGGCTGTTTTAAAGCCTGATTAGAAGAAGTTCCTATCAATTATTAATGTTTCACATGTGATTGATCGTAATGAATTTGCAGGTGATATATTGTTGTATAAGAAGTTCATGTATTAGGAATCTTGCAGATTGCTGATTTGTGATTTTATTCATTGATTAATGTTTATTCAGTATGTACTGTAAAGTGTAAACTTACAATTGTTTTACATAATTCATTGTTTTTTCAGGGAAGACTACTTTTGTGTAGCGCCATCTGACTGGCGAGTTTGAGAAGAAATATGAGCGTGATTGTTCAACTTTCATTACCTTTTCATCCGGATTCTCTTTTGATTGTACAGCGTGTTAATTGAAATTTATTTCATGGGGATATAGTGATTTGTGTAGTCGTTCCTTCTTTATGACATTTTTATGGCTTTGACAAATGCAGCAACCATTAGTGTTGAGGTCTAGCCACTGGATTTCTCCACACTCCGGGAAGATCAGGTTTTACTGCTGATACACTGCTGGCCAAGAGAAGTTTGGTAGTCTTTGTCATGGATACTAGTATGTCTACTTTTTTACTAAGTCTTTAGATACTAGTTTCAGTTGTCTTTATTAATCAGATTGAATGTTGTATATAGTCACAACTACGGACACTTGTTGGTGATGGTGTATCAATGGACTTGGTTCTGATGGTGAGCTTTTTATTGTGGAGATCCAATGATTTTCTTAGTACAGTTACTAATTAATTTCTTCTCTTTTGTGATTCAGAGTGAACTCTATATGAGCAGGTAGCAGTACTGAAGTTTGCTTATCTTTTCACTATTGATATAAGACTATTTTTGTGTATGAAAATGTCTAGTGGCAGCTGTACTTTGTTTCAAGATATTTGCATCATGTCCTATTTTCATTTGTTTATTCCTCACTTGTTAGGACTGTTTGAAGGCCCTGCAGAACTAATTTTCATGAAGTAGAAGAGTTGGTAACTTGGTATGTGTTCGTGGCACGCCTGAATGAAACTATGTATGCTTGGCAACGAATAACTAAAGTATGCTTGTTTTTTACATGACATTTCATTCTTCTATTTATTATTTTTTCATTCAACTCACCAACATTATGTATGTAACTATGTATCATGACTTTTTTCTTCAAAAGTTGTAGCATTAGTATTGCCTCTTGTGGCAATCTTTAAAAGTTGGGTCTGCGAGTGATCAAGGTGTGATTATCCAGCAATTGCGATGGTGGCAGATGTCGTGCGCGTGGAGGGCAAAGGATGAGAAGGCTCTAAGCTTCATTGTAAGAAGAAGACTCTCCATTACTAGGAAAATAATTGAAACTTTTGTTGAATAAATAAATGTTGTACATTAAAAGTGACATCATGTATGAAATGTTATATTTTGGTTGAATAAAAAGTGTTTTTAGATTTGGATATGAGCAAGTGTATTTATGAAATTTATTTACGAATTTTCAGGTTGATTTGAGCAATTTTGAATTTACAGGCCAAAAATGCAAAAAAAAAACTTACATTATGCATCAGTTTTTTTAAGAACCGATGCATAATGTATGACATTATGCATCAGTTTTTTTAAGAACCGATGCATAAAGTATGACATTATGCAACGGTTTTAAGGAACCGATGCATAATGTTTGACATTATGCAACGCTTCATTATGCATCGGAACCAAAACCGATGCATAATATCAAAAAAAACCGATGCATAATGCATCGTTTGTAGTAGTGCAATCTTTTGGCCGAGCACTGCTCCCACAGCAAAGTCGCTCGCGTCACACATGATTTCGAATGGTAGTTCCCAATTTGGCGTTTGGATGATAGGTGTGCTAGTGAGGGCTTTCTTCAGATCATCAAAGGCCTCCTTGCATGCATTGGTGAATTCAAAAGGAACTTCTTTTTGGAGAAGAGTGGATAGAGGCAAAGCCTTTTTGGAGAAGTCCTTGATGAATCGTCGATAGAATCCCGCATGCCCAAGGAAGAATTGGATGTCTCGGACAGTGGAGGGGTATGGTAAAGTCATGATCAGGTCTATCTTAGATTTATCCACCTCTATGCCTTCTTGAGAGACGACGTGCCCTAAGACCACTCCATGAGTTACCATGAAATGGCACTTCTCATAGTTGAGCACAAGGTTCATCGAGACACATCGTGCCAGAACCGTGCTTAAATTGTCTAGGCAAGCGTCGAATGTATCGCCATAGATGGTGAAGTCGTCCATGAAGACTTCGATGAATATTCCGATCATGTCTGAGAAGATGCTGGTCACCACTCTTTGGAAAGTCCCCGGAGCATTGCATAGACCGAACGACATTCTTCTGAAAGCAAATGTGCCGAATGGGCAGGTGAATGTGGTCTTCTCTTGATCCTCAGGTGCTATGGGAATCTGGTTGTAGCCTGAGAATCCGTCCAGGAAGCAAAAGTACGGTTTGCCCACCAGTCGGTCTAACATTTGATCGATGAATGGCAGAGGGAAATGGTCCTTTCTTGTGACGGCGTTCAATTTTCTGTAGTCGATGCACATTCTCCAGCCATTCTTGACCCTTGTTGTCACCATTTTTCCTTCGGCATCTTCCTCGATTGTGATTCCAGTTTTCTTCGGGACTATGTGGACTGGACTCACCCACTGGCTATCCGATATTGGATAGATTACATCTGCATCCAGGAGCTTCTGTATTTCCTTCTGGACGATTTCCATCATGATTGGATTGAGTCGTCGTTGAGGTTCTCTTGACGGCTTAGCTCCATCCTTGAGTAAGATGCGATGCATGCAAACTGCAGGGTTGACTCCTCTTAAGTCGGCTAGAGTCCATCCAATAGCCAACTTGTGTTGTCTCAGCACTTTTATCAAACGACGCTCCTGGTCTGTTTCTAAGCCACTCTTTATGATTACCGGGAGCGTGTTATTTTCCCCTAGGAATGCGTATTTTAGATGCATGGTGATGGACCAAAATTATACGAATCAGAAACATAGTATAACCCCCTTATTTAGACATTTTGTCTATTTAACTTTTGCTTGTTAGTTCAGATATATTTTTACAGGGTAATTCAGAGCTTAGAGAGAATACACTCTAAAGAGGAGCTTTTTAAGCAGAAAAGATGTTACGAGTCAATCCAAGGTCAAGATCATATGCCGACTGAAGAAATATCAAGGATCCTGACGTTGAAGCACTCGTAATAAATTAATCAGAAGAATCAGGAGAGGAATCAAGACAGCCCGGGGAAGAAACACATTGACAGTTTTGTGAAAAGACTGCACAAAACTGTATAAAATCACACATTGGATAAGGTGACCGGCCACTTGGGCAAGAGGTGACCAAGGGAGGAGCTCCTCCCCTTCCACCACCGGCAACCGGCGGCTCTCCTCCACCATGACCGGCGGCTCTCCTCCTCCTCCACATGTCTCCTCCTCCTTCCTCCTCCTCTCCTTCCTCCATGTGTGGCCATCTCCTCCATCCATTTTTTCCTCCAATCACCATGCAACACTTGCCTCCATCTCCTCCTCCTCCCATGGCTATATAAGGAGAAGCTCCTCCCCTCATTTCAATCATCCCTCACTTGTAAAATTCACTTCTCTCTCTAAGTTATGTATATGTAAGTTTGGCTTTGGAAATAAAGGATAGCTCCCTTGGCGCTTCAACGGTTGTAAGTAATTCTTAGTATTTATTCAAATGTTTTATTTCCTTAGTTATAATGTTTAGCGCGATGAATAGTAGCTAAACTAGTAGTTCGGTAGAAGGGGCGCACTTGTATTATAAAATGTTTTAAGACTATTAACTTAGTGTCTAGTCTTAGTATTCAAAACTTGTTCTATGTGCCATATATCAAGTCAAAGTTTCAAAGGTTGAGTGGAAGCTGTCACAAGCAAAGCTCTTCCGTAGAAATTCGTGATCATACTCGGTAAGTGGAAGCTGTCACAAGCAAAACTTATCGAGGAGTTCGACTTATCTAAAACACCACTTGGTCAATAACGTAACTGGGAGATCAAGTGGATGCACTTACAGCTAAGATACTTCGAAAGAAGGAATTAGTTTTGCTTAGAACAAGTGTTGCTTTAAACGATGTTGCAAGTCTTGCGCTACGAAAGGGCCTCGATTCATCTTTGAATACTTAGATAATTCACTAAATGTCAATGATAAATAGGATATAATACAAGGCCCCTGAAACCGAACATTTCTCTTTAATTATAAACTGTAATTTACTTTCCAGTATTAAAACCAACCAACCAACCAATCAATCAATCACTTAGCTGGTAGCTTTAAAACCAACCAACCGACCTAAAACACGCTCTCTCGCTGGACAACCCCCTCAAAGAACATCAATTCCCCTGATTCCCTTGGGTTGGACCCCTACTTACCAAGTACTACCCAGTAGTATAGTTGCGAGTAGCGGACTATAAATTTATTTGCACAAATCGCTTTAACGACGAGCGGTCTGTCACATGGGCAGGGGCTTCAATTCTATCTTGGGAGCTTGCATCACCGAGGGTAAAAAGGTATTCGATTTGAATAATTTTACCTCGTTGACTTCATATCCCGGTGTGAGAGGCTCCGAGATTGTTAAGTGGGCTAGTGTTTCATGCAATCCTTCGGCCAATTCATACAAGCTCTCGGCTCCATTGAGTATGAGTTCTAAGGGATCTGCTCTTGGTTCTGGTTGAACTTCTTGGACTAGGTCGTCCAAAACGTCGAGAGCGTGCACTTCCTCGAACTCCATGGGATGCTTCATTGCTCTGAATATGTCGAAGCCGAAGACCTCTCCTTCTACTTCCATTGATAGCATCCCACTTCCGCAGTCTATTTTCATTTTTGATGTTTTGAGAAATGGACGGCCGAGAAGGATGGGTGCATGGTCTGTTGGCCCGCCATTCTCCATTTTTAAGACGTAGAAGTCTACTGGAAACACCAATTTGCCTACTTGAACCAAGACGTCTATTTTGCCCTCGGGCTGTTTGCACGATCGATCTGCCAGTTGAATAGTGAGGCCGGTGGGTTCGAGCGGTCCAATTCTGAGGCATGAGTAGATAGAGAAGGGAAGGACGTTGATTGATGCTCCAAGATCTAGCATGCAGTTCTCGATCCGTATGTTGCCAATTGTGCATGGAATGGTGTAAGTTCCCGGATCACCACATTTGGGGGGCACCTTTCGTTGTATGATAGCCGACACGTTTCTACTCATTAGCTCTCGATCATATCTAGCACTCCTCCTCCGGTTGGTGCAAAGCTCTTTTAAAAACTTAGCATACCGAGGGTTTTGCTTGATGGCCTCCAAGAGGGGGATGTTGATTTCGACTTTACTGAACAACTCAAATACATCCTTATCCATGACATGTTGTTTTGGTGCTCGGGCTGGCACTGGAAATGGAAGAGAGGCACTGATGTTGGAGGTCTCAGTTATGGGCACTGGGCTGGTCACTGGTACCGGGCCTGGCCTGCGTTCCTCGGGCGCGTTTTCTTCTTCCTCTGGTGCGTCCTTGCTTTCCTCGGGCAACTCCGGGCTTTCGTCTTCCTCTTGCTCTATGGGTTGGATGACAAGCTTTTTCCCACTCCTAAGAGTCACGACATTTACTTTTCCCTTCGGGTTTTGAATGGTTTGTGAAGGGAGTCTGCCGGGTTCATTAGTGAGCGCGGATACCGTTGTGGTTAGTTGAGTCAACTGCTTCTTAATTTCTGCCATTTCCCTTCTTACCTCGGCCTGATATTGTTGTAAATTAGCGTCCATTCGCACTTGGCGGTGGCTAGCTCTTTCATGATGTCCTCAAGCGACCGGCTTGTACTTGGCTGACTCGATCCGAGCTGGTTATTGCTCGGCCTGTTCTGATAAACTCCCGGTCCTTGGTGTTGGTACTGATTTGGTCCCTTCTGTTGATATTAGCCCGTCGGGTACTAGTTTGGTCCCCTTTGTTGGTATTGGCCAGCTGGTGGGGCGTTCTGGTTGTACTACTTGTGGGGCGGTTGGTAGAATGACTGAGCTGGTTGAGGTGCGGCTTGTTGTGTCATCCTTGGAGGGTGGTTCTCGTTTTTCCACCTCGGGTTGGTTGCTTGACCATACTGCCGGCTTGGACCGGCGTGGTTGTTGTTGTTATTGTACCCTTGATATCCTTCTACTGCATTGGCCTCCACCGGGTCCTCTTCGATCAAAGTTGGGCATGCATCAGTTTTGTGGTCCGTAGAGCCACAAAACTCACAAGGTCTTACTTGAACTGTCTATTTTTATAGGATTTGCATCATCATTTCCTTCATCTGTTCCATTTGCTCGGTCATTGAGTTTACCGGTGTCTCGACCTTTGTCACGTTCTTGGTTTGGGTAAACTCATCCTGCCGAGTGGTCTCCTCTCTGAACCGGGCATTTTCAGCAAATTTCGTGACTAGTCGCCTTATGCCGCTTAATGGTAGGCTTGCCAATGACCCTCCAGCCGAGGCATCCAGAAGCATTTTGTCCAAGTGGTTCAATCCGTCAAGCATGTACTCGATGATGAGTTTCTCGGGTAATCCAAGATTGCAGCAGCTTTGCTCTAATCGGTTGAATTTCTCGAGGTAGTCGAACATCGACTCATTGGGCCCTTGCTTTATGTCCTGCAGCTGCCTCCTTACTTGCATCGCTTTTCCTGCTGGATAGTATTTGTCTATAAATTTCCTTTGCATCTGAGCCCATGTTCTGATGCTTCCCGAAGGCAATGAAAGGAACCAGTCGTTTGCCGAGTCAATGAGGGAAAAATAGAACGCCTTCAACTTGAAGTCGTCTATATTCACTCGATTGGGCTTTAGATTTTGGCAAATGCCATATAAGCGTTGGAGATGAGTTGTCGCAGATTCTCCATGAGCTCCTGAGAATTTTGGCAAAGTGTGGACCACGGACATGTTGACGGCAATGTTTTCTAGTTCAGGGCCCTGGTATATGCACCACGGCTGATTTCTAAAATCTGGGGCATTGAGTTCGTCCAGAGTAGGCTCGCGGTATTTGTTATCCCCATAGTAATCATTGAAGATGGGTTCTCGTCTTGGCTCTTGTTGATATTGCGGGGGTGGGGAATATCTAGGGGGCTGTACTGGACCAGCTCCATTTCGGTTCTCAGGTGGTCCTTGGTTTCTTCGGATGGCCTCCCTATTACGAGCTCTATGGTTTCGCATGAGTTGTTCCGGATCGTCAACAAATTGAGGTGGCGCTTCATTATTTCGATCGAACAGATTCATCTCGTCATCATCAGGGTAGTCATGGTGGCTTTCTTCACAAGACATGGTTGCGTAGAAGTGATTTCGAGAATCGAGAGAGAGAAAGAAAAGAAAAGAACAACTAATCGGAAGCTAACTCCCCGGCAACGGCGCCAATTTGACAGATGCTTGTCGTCAGAGCAAATGTACAAATTAATTTATAAGTCCGCTACTCGCGACTTCACTACTGGGTAGCAAGTGGTAAGTAGGGGTCGAACCCAAGGGAATTAGGGGGATAGTCGTTCTTTGAGGGAATCGTACAGCGAGGGAGCGTGTTTTAGGTTGATTGAGATTTTAGTGCGGAAAAGTAAGTGACTGGTTGGTTGGTTTTGGTTTTAGTACAGAAAAGTAAATGACAAAAAATGTAAATACTGAAAATAAAAGTAGAAGACTTACAACGGGTTGACAGAGCCCACTGCACTGTCGTTAAGGTGCAATGTTCTCTGTACAAATAAATTTATATTTTCCGCTACTCGCGACTACACTACTGGGTAGTAAGTGGTAAGTAGGGGTCGAACCCAAGGGAATTAGAGGGATAACTGTTCTTTAGGGGATCGTATGGTGAGTGATTTTAGGTCGATTGAGATTTTAGCGCGATTAACTAAGCTACTGTTTTTGGTTTTTTTGGTTTTGAGTGCGGAAAAGTAAATTACAGAAAATAAATACTGAAAATAAAGGAGTTAAGGGAAGAAGACTTACAGTGGATGATGCGTGATTTGCGAATCCTCCGGTAGATGAGCGGTTGATGGTTGTAGTTGATCGAGCAGTTTACAAAAGTAAATACAGGGGGGTTTGTAATTTAAGGAAAAGTATTCGGTTTCAGGTACCTTGTATTATAACATGTTTATTAATAACCGTTAGTAACCTTTCTAAGTATTCAAAGATGAATCGAGGCCCTTTCACAGCGCAAGACTTGCAACATCGTTTAAAGCAACACTTGTTCTACTTCAGACTAATTCCTCCTTTCGAAGTATCTTAGCCTTTTGTGCATCCACCTGATCTCTCAGTTACGATCGACCAAGTGGTGTTTTAGATAAGTCAAACTCCTCGATAAGTTTTGCTTGTTACAGCTTCCACTTACCGAGTATGATCACGAATCCCCACGTAAGAGCTTTGCTTGTTACAGCTTCCACTCAACCTTGGAAACTCTGACTATAAATGGCACATAGAACAAGTTTTGAATACAAAGAAATGAAATTAAAAGAAATTAAAACATTATATAATACAAGAAAATACCTTCGACCGAATGAGGAGTTTAGCTACGAATATCCATGGAAAAGGACATCATAACTAAATACTCGGGGGTTTTTGAAAACAGTAAGAGGGAAAGGGGTGGAATACTCAAGAACCAACTGGAGTATTCCCAATTTCCCACTGAATACTCAAGAACCAACAGGAGTATTCTCTAAAGTATAATACTCAAGAACAAACAGGAGTATTATTTCCAATCAGTATAATACTCAAGAACCAACAGGAGTATTATTTCATAAACCAAACTTTACAAAGTAACAAACTTAGAGAGAGAAGTGTTTTTTGATTTTTGGATGATTGAAATGAGGAGGAGAAGCCTCCTTTTATAGCCACAAGGGGAGGAGATGGGTGGCATGTGTTTTTGATCCAAGGGAGGAGAAGGGAGGAGAAAGGAGGAGGTGACACATGGGGGGTGTGAAAAGCCGCCGGTTGCCTTGGGTGGAGGAGCCACCGGTGGCCGGTCAACATGGGGGGAGGCTTCCTCCCTTGGCCACCTCCAAGCAAGGTGGCCGGTCACCTTGGTCCATGGGTGTGTTTTGACAGTTTTGTGCAGTCTTTTCACAAAACTATCAGTCCAATTTCGCTCCGTCTGACTTTGATTGTTCCTCGGTTGGATTTGATTTGAGTAATTCCTACGTCAGGATCTTGAGATTCTTCATTCAGCGTCTGATCGTGACCTTGGACTGGCTCGTAATATCTTTTCAGCGTAAAATCCTCTCCTTAGCGTGTTTTCTCTCTAAGCGCCAAAATACCCTGTAGAAATAAATCGGGACTAACAAGCAGAAGTTAAATAGACCAACAGCCTAATTTGGTGGGTTTTACTGTGTTTTTGATTCGTATAATTATGGTCCATCAGATCACCCCACACTTTTAGTTGTTCGTCCCGAACAATGCTATTAAAGGGCGGCACACTAAGTAAGTTTGTTAAAATATGAAAATTAGTATGTGGGACTCGATTTATCCTAATTCATGCATTGCTTACTTATTACCAAATTGAACTGTATAAATAAATAAAAGAAACTTGATAATTGTACCTCCGTGTTGAGATGCAAATTATTCTGGATGTTTCGGGAGATAGCCCTTTTTAGGCTCCTGGACTGCAACCTCGGGACCGTCTCGCACTATATGGTTTCCTTGTAGCTTTCTCTAGCACGTGATTCGGTTCGGGTTTCAATGGTTTGAGTACTTTGATTTTTTTCTTTTGGCGAGGGACTGCTTTTGTAGTGAATCGGCCTTTGCCCTTTGATTTGACTCTTTGAGTACTTCACTTTTTGTTCGGTTAAAACCTTCACAATTTTGGGCCTTTGGCCTCTTGATTTGCTTCTTTGAGCTTTTTGCGTCTTTGTGACTTGCTAGTCCATTTTTTCAAGCCTTTTTGGGAGGTCCAATCATCGCCCGCAAGCCTATGGAAATACCTCCCCGCTCCTCTCATCCTTGTCGTTTCACGCGGGTCAAGATGAGGGTCGCTCATCTATTTTCTCGGCTACTTTGACTAGAGAGAGGACGGTCTGATTCCCGTCCTCGCCTTTTTTTCTTTTGCATAAACACTGCATGGCGGAGATGACTTCAATCTTCACTGAAACCCGAAGTGCAGCCTCCACTGACTTCGAAAACCATATAGTTTGATTCGATCCTTCGATTGCTTGCCAAGCCTCTCTTGGGCATTTCTATCAACTCCACATCCCTAGTTTATCTCAGCACAAAGGGACAAATGAGAAGTTACGTTCTAAGTTTTTAGACAGTTGAATTTTCACAAGGTAAATGCATGAATTTTAGATCTATCTTTTTCACATTCTTAAGTTCATATTTTCAAAAAGATAATACTAAAAAAGAAAAACATGTTATTTATTTATGTACACATGCGGATCTCACCCCACACTTTTGAACGAAGTCGTGCCTTTCAGCACTACTTAGTTCAAAAGCCATGCAAGCAGACAATTACGAGAAGGAAATGATATTAAGGAAAAGGGAAGGACAGAACTCCCTTTAAGGTGTCGAGTGAACGACATGGCACGAGGCTGGATAATCGAGGGAGTTCGGCTGGGGCCTTGAACTCTTAGCGTAGCCCTGACTGGCTTAATGTTGCACCCAAGTCCGATTCCTGAATAGTCAAATCTTCTATGCACCAAGTGGGTGAGAGCGACTTATTGAAAAAGTAAAATATAGAAAATTAAAGACAGAAAATTAAAGTGCGGAAAGTAAGATAGTGTCGGGTTACCTCCCGACCAGTGCACTTGTTTAACGTCGTTGGCTCGACAGTACCTTATTCCTGGATCACTGGTTGGGATCCCATGGGTGGCTCAGGTCGAATTTTGCCACCGTTCCTGTGTTACTTTTTGCCTTGCCTTTACCCGATTTCTTGTGAGTGTTAGAACCCCATGGTTTTGGTATTTTTTCTCTCCATTGCTTCTGAGAAGGTGAGGGAACTTTGACCATAGCTGCTGGTCTTATTACTTTTTCGGTCTCTTTTGGTAGGTCGGAAATCTGCGTATCGCGATCTGAGATAGGTATTATATCTGGCGGTTTCTTCGCATCCGTGCGGTTATTGTCAATGTAGAAATATGCAATTTTGCCGCCAAACTTAAGCGATAATGAGCCCTTGCCCACATCGATCCTTGCCTTAGTAGTGTAGAGGAATGGTCGTCCCAAGATTATTGTTGGAGGGTCGTCTTCGCTGGTCTCTCCCGTTTGTATCACATAGAAGTCTGCAGCAATGACGAGCTCTCCCACATGGAGTATTACGTCTTCCAGCACTCCAATCGGACGGATGCACGATTTATCTCCTAGCTCGATATTTGATCTGGGTGGTTTTAATGGACCAAGTCCTAACAAGTAATATAAGGAGGGCATGGCATTGACAGCAACTCCAAGATCGACCAGGCACTTATGAATCTGAGTTTCACCAATACCGCAGGTGACTGTGAAGGCCCCTGGGTCTTTATCTCTTTCCGGTTGTGACTCATGATCTGAAGTGAGGGCTTTTATAATTGTCGGGTCACTCTGCCCACTCCTTGACTTAGGATTAGTATAACTGGATCCCTTAATATTTTGCTCAGAAGCATAAATATTAGTTGGAGAGTTTCACCTTAAATTATCAGTGTCATCCCATCCAGATGCTGGTATGTCAGAGTGTATGATCGGTGGTGGTGTTATGCACACGGTGAATGCGTACCGTCCATTGTCAGCATGCGTAGCCCATGTTTTACCATCATTGGGTCGATCTTCCTCTTGATTCCAATCAGAACGACGCCTGTGGGTGAAGTGCTTATTTGTAAGTTTGTACGTTGGGGATCGTGCTACTTCTCCCAGTGTCGCCTTTTCATTTGACCTCTTTATCATGCTAAGATTCGCCTTTGGGTTATGGATGGTTTGTGAAGGAAGTCTGCCAGGCTCATTAGTGAGTGTTGACATTGCTGTGGCGAGATGGGACATTTGTTTCGTTAATTCTGAAATTGCCCCGTCAGTTTTCGCCTGGTATTGGTGTAGCGAAGTACCCAATTGACTTATGCTTCCTGCGAGCTCCTTCATCATGTCATCAAGCGACTTGGTTGGTTCTTGCTGATTATGCGGGCCGGTTTGGTACTGATTTGGTCCTCTTTGCTGATATTGGCCTGCTGATGGAGCGTTCTGGTTATACTGCCGGTGGGGGGGTTGGTAGAATGACTGAGCTAATTGAGGGACAGCTGGTTGTGCGTCCTTCTGAGAATAGTTATTGTTACGCCAGCTCGGGTTGGTTGCTTGACCATACTGTCTGTTTTGTCTGGCTCTGTCATTACTGTTGTTGTTGTATCCTTGGTATCCTCCTACTGCATTCACTTCTACCGGTTCCTCTTCTATTAATGTCGGGCATGCGTCAGTTTTGTGGTTTGTAGAACCACAGAACTCGCAAGGTTTTACCAGAACTGGCTGCCTTCGTAGGATTTGAATCATCATCTCCTTTAGCTGCTTCATCTCTTCAGGCATAGAGCTCATCGACGTTTCCGCTTTTGCCACATTTTTTGTCCGGGAGAATTCTTCCTGCTGAGTTGTCTCTTCTCTGAATCGGGCATTCTCAGCAACGTTGGTGATAAGATCCCTTATGCCACTTAATGATAGATTCATCATGGACCCTCCAGCTAAGGCATCCAGGAGCATTTTGTCTAAGGGTCTTAATCCGTTAATGAGATACTCGATGGTGAGTTTCTCGGGCAGTCCAAGGGTACAACAGCTTCTCTCCAGGCGGTTGAATTTTTCCAGGTAATCGTACATGGTTTCGTTGGGTCCTTGCCTGATGTCCTGTAGTTGCCTTCTTACTTGCATCGCTCTTCCTGCTGGGTAATATTTGTCTATGAACTTTTTCAGCATCTGAGCCCATGTTCTGATGCTTCCGAAAGGCAATGAAAGGAACCAGTCGTTTGCCGCGTCAATGAGGGAAAAATAGAACGCCTTTAACTTAAAGTCGTCTACGTTTACGCCATTCGGTTTGAGGTTTTGGCAAATCCCATGTAAGCGCTGGAGATGAGTCATTGCTGATTCTCCACGAGTTCCTGAGAATTTTGGCAAGTTGTGGGCCACTGAAGTGTTGATGATGATGTTTTCTAGCTCCGGGCCTTCATAGATACACCACGGCTGAACTCTAAAATCTGGTGCCGAGAGCTCTCCCAATGTAGGTTCGCGGTAGTTGTTGTTATCTCCGTAGTAGTCATCAAAAGCGGGTTCTCGTCTCGGCACTTGTCTAGGTTGCGGGGGTGGTGGATATCTAGGGGGTTGTCGTACTGGACCAACTGCATTCCGGTCCTCGGGTGGTTCTTGGTTTCTTCTGATGGCTTCCCTATCACGAGCTCGTCTGCTTCGGATGAGTTGCTCCGGATCATCCATAAATGGAAGTGGCACCTCATTGTTTCGATCGTACAGGTTCATCTCGTCGTCATCTTGGTAGTCATGGTGGCTTCCTTCGTGAGACATGGTTGTTTCGAGCTCGTATTGATTTAAAGAACTTATCCGATGGCTAATTCCCCGGCAACGGCGCCAATTTGACGGAGCCCACTGCACTGTCGTTAAGGTGCAATGTTCTCTGTACAAATAAATTTATATTTTCCGCTACTCGCGACTAAACTACTGGGTAGTAAGTGGTAAGTAGGGGTCGAACCCAAGGGAATTAGAGGGATAACTGTTCTTTAGGGGATCGTATGGTGAGTGATTTTAGGTCGATTGAGATTTTAGCGCGATTAACTAAGCTACTGTTTTTGGTTTTTTTGGTTTTGAGTGCGGAAAAGTAAATTACAGAAAATAAATACTGAAAATAAAGGAGTTAAGGGAAGAAGACCTACAGTTGGTGATGCGTGATTTGCGAATCCTCCGGTAGATGAGCGGTTGATGGTTGTAGTTGATCGAGCAGTTTACAAAAGTAAATACAGGGGGGTTTGTAATTTAAGGAAAAGTATTCGGTTTCAGGTACCTTGTATTATAACATGTTTATTAATAACCGTTAGTAACCTTTCTAAGTATTCAAAGATGAATCGAGGCCCTTTCGCAGCGCAAGACTTGCAACATCGTTTAAAGCAACACTTGTTCTACTTCAGACTAATTCCTCCTTTCGAAGTATCTTAGCCTTTTGTGCATCCACCTGATCTCTCAGTTACGATCGACCAAGTGGTGTTTTAGATAAGTCGAACTCCTCGATAAGTTTTGCTTGTTACAGCTTCCACTTACCGAGTATGATCACGAATCCCCATGGAAGAGCTTTGCTTGTTACAGCTTCCACTCAACTTTGGAAACTCTGACTATAAATGGCACATAGAACAAGTTTTGAATACAAAGAAATGAAACTAAAAGAAATTAAAACATTATATAATACAAGAAAATACCTTCGACCGAATGAGGAGTTTAGCTACGAATATCAATGGAAAAGGACATCATAACTAAATACTCGGGGGTTTTTGAAAACAGTAAGAGGGAAAGGGGTGGAATACTCAAGAACCAACTGGAGTATTCCCAATTTCCTACTGAATACTCAAGAACCAACAGGAGTATTCTCTAAAGTATAATACTCAAGAACAAACAGGAGTATTATTTCCAATCAGTATAATACTCAAGAACCAACAGGAGTATTATTTCATAAACCAAACTTTACAAAGTAACAAACTTAGAGAGAGAAGTGTTTTTTGATTTTTGGATGATTGAAATGAGGAGGAGAAGCCTCCTTTTATAGCCACAAGGGGAGGAGATGGGTGGCATGTGTTTTTGATCCAAGGGAGGAGAAGGGAGGAGGAAGGAGGAGGTGACACATGGGGGGTGTGAAAAGCCGCCGATTGCCTTGGGTGGAGGAGCCGCCGGTGGCCGGTCAACATGGGGGGAGGCTTCCTCCCTTGGCCACCTCCAAGCAAGGTGGCCGGTCACCTTGGTCCATGGGTGTGTTTTGACAGTTTTGTGCAGTCTTTTCACAAAACTATAAGTCCAATTTCGCTCCGTCTGACTTTGATTGTTCCTCGGTTGGATTTGATTTGAGTAATTCCTACGCCAGGATCTTGAGATTCTTCATTCAGCGTCTGATCGTGACCTTGGACTGGCTCGTAATATCTTTTCAGCGTAAAATCCTCTCCTTAGCGTGTTTTCTCTCTAAGTGCCAAAATACCCTGTAGAAATAAATCGGGACTAACAAGCAGAAGTTAAATAGACCAACAGTCTAATTTGGTGGGTTTTACTGTGTTTTTGATTCGTATAATTATGGTCCATCAGATCACCCCACACTTTTAGTTGTTCGTCCCGAACAATGCTATTAAAGGGCGGCACACTAAGTAAGTTTGTTAAAATATGAAAATTAGACTGTGGGACTCGATTTATCCTAATTCATGCATTACTTACTTATTACCAAATTGAACTGTATAAATAAATAAAAGAAACTTGATACTTGTACCTCCGTGCTGAGATGCAAATTATTCTGGATGTTTCGGGAGATAGCCCTTTTTAGGCTCCTGGACTGCAACCTCGGGACCGTCTCGCACTATATGGTTTCCTTGTAGCTTTCTCTAGCACGTGATTCGGTTCGGGTTTCAATGGTTTGAGTACTTTGATTTTTTTCTTTTGGCGAGGGACTGCTTTTGTAGTGAATCGGCCTTTGCCCTTTGATTTGACTCTTTGAGTACTTCACTTTTTGTTCGGTTAAAACCTTCACAATTTTGGGCCTTTGGCCTCTTGATTTGCTTCTTTGAGCTTTTTGCGTCTTTGTGACTTGCTAGTCCATTTTCTCAAGCCTTTTTGGGAGGTCCAATCATCGCCCGCAAGCCTATGGAAATACCTCCTCGCTCCTCTCATCCTTGTCGTTTCGCGCGGGTCAAGATGAGGGTCACTCATCTATTTTCTCGGCTACTTTGACTAGAGAGAGGATGGTCTGATTCCCATCCTCGCCTTTTTTTCTTTTTGCATAAACACTGCATGGCGGAGATGACTTCAATCTTCACTGAAACCCGAAGTGCAGCCTCTACTGACTTCGAAAACCATATAGTTTGATTCGATCCTTCGATTGCTTGCCAAGCCTCTCTAGGGCATTTCTATCAACTCCACATCCCTAGTTTATCTCAGCACAAAGGGACAAATGAGAAGTTACGTTCTAAGTTTTTAGACTGTTGAATTTTCACAAGGTAAATGCATGAATTTTAGATCTATCTTTTTCACATTCTTAAGTTCATATTTTCAAAAAGATAATACTAAAAAAGAAAAACATGTTATTTATTTATGTACACATGCGGATCTCACCCCACACTTTTGAACGAAGTTGTGCTTTTCAGCACTACTTAGTTCAAAAGCCATGCAAGCAGACAATTACGAGAAGGAAATGATATTAAGGAAAAGGGAAGGACAGAACTCCCTTTAAGGTGTCGAGTGAACGACATGGCACGAGGCTGGATAATCGAGGGAGTTTGGCTGGGGCCTTAAACTCTTAGCGTAGCCCTGACTGGCTTAATGTTGCACCCAAGTCCGATTCCTGAATAGTCAAATCTTCTATGCACCAAGTGGGTGAGAGCGACTTATTGAAGAAGTAAAATACAGAAAATAAAAGACAGAAAATTAAAGTCCGGAAAGTAAGATAGTGTCGGGTTACCTCCCGACCAGTGCACTTGTTTAACGTCGTTGGCTCGATAGTACCTTATTCCTGGATCACTGGTTGGGATCCCATGGGTGGCTCAGGTCGAATTTTGCCACAGTTCCTGTGTTACTTTTTGCCTTGCCTTTACCCGATTTCTTGTGAGTGTTAGAACCCCATGGTTTTGGTATTTTTTCTCTCCATTGCTTCTGAGAAGGTGAGGGAACTTTGACCATAGCTGCTGGTCTTGTTACTTTTTCGGTCTCTTTTGGTTGGTCGGAAATCTGCGTACCGCGATCTGAGATAGGTATTATATCTGGTGGTTTCTTCGCATCGTGCGGTTATTGTCAATGTAGAAATATGCAATTTTGCCGCCGAACTTAAGCAATAATGAGCCCTTGCCCACATCGATCCTTGCCTTAGTAGTGTAGAGGAATGGTCGTCCCAAGATTATTGTTGGAGGGTCGTCTTCGCTGGTCTCTCCCATTTGTATCACATAGAAGTCTGCAGCAATGACGAGCTCTCCCACATGGAGTATTACGTCTTCCAGCACTCCAATCGAACGGATGCACGATTTATCTCCTAGCTCGATATTTGATCTGGGTGGTTTTAATGGACCAAGTCCTAACAAGTAATATAAGGAGGGCATGGCGTTGACAGCAGCTCCAAGATCGACCAGGCACTTATGAATCTGAGTTTCACCAATACCGCAGGTGACTGTGAAGGCCCCTGGGTCTTTATCTCTTTCCGGTTGTGACTCATGATCTGAAGTGAGGGCTTTTATAATTGTCGAGTCACTCTGCCCACTC
Source organism: Rhodiola kirilowii (assembly GCA_033675215.1). Classification (NCBI taxonomy): domain Eukaryota; kingdom Viridiplantae; phylum Streptophyta; class Magnoliopsida; order Saxifragales; family Crassulaceae; genus Rhodiola; species Rhodiola kirilowii. Next base: position 9,239,793 of record CM066197.1, on the reverse strand, counting down.
CTTGACTTAGGATTAGTATAACTGGATCCCTTAATATTTTGCTAAGAAGCATAAATATTAGTTGGAGAGTTTCACCTTAAATTGTCAGTGTCATCCCATCCAGATGCTGGTATGTCAGAGTGTATGATCGGTGGTGGTGTTATGCACACGGTGAATGCGTACCGTCCATTGTCAGCATGCGTAGCCCATGTTTTACCATCATTGGGTCGATCTTCCTCTTGATTCCAATCAGAACGACGCCTGCGGGTGAAGTGCTTATTTGTAAGTTTGTACGTTGGGGATCGTGCTACTTCTCCCAGTGTCGCCTTTTCATTTGACCTCTTTATCATGCTAAGATTCGCCTTTGGGTTATGGATGGTTTGTGAAGGAAGTCTGCCAGGCTCATTAGTGAGTGTTGACATTGCAGTGGCGAGATGGGACATTTGTTTGGTTAATTCTGAAATTGCCCCGTCAGTTTTCGCCTGGTATTGGTGTAGCGAAGTACCCAATTGAATTGTTACGCCAGCTCGGGTTGGTTGCTTGACCACACTGTCTGTTTTGTCCGGCTCTGTCATTACTGTTGTTGTTGTATCCTTGGTATCCTCCTACTGCATTCACTTCTACCGGTTCCTCTTCTATTAATGTCGGGCATGCGTCAGTTTTGTGGTTTGTAGAACCACAGAACTCGCAAAGTTTTACCGGAACTGGCTGCCTTCGTAGGATTTGAATCATCATCTCCTTTAGCTGCTTCATCTTTTCAGGCATAGAGCTCATCGACGTTTCTGCTTTTGCCACATTTTTTGTCCGAGAGAATTCTTCGTGCTGAGTTGTCTCTTCTCTGAATCGGGCATTCTCAGCAACGTTGGTGATAAGATCCCTTATGCCACTTAATGATAGATTCATCATGGACCCTCCAGCTGAGGCATCCAGGAGCATTTTGTCTAAGGGTCTTAATCCGTTAATGAGATACTCGACGGTGAGTTTCTCGGGCAGTCCAAGGGTACAGCAGCTTCTCTCCAGGCGGTTGAATTTTTCCAGGTAATCGTACATGGTTTCGTTGGGTCCTTGCCTGATGTCCTGCAGTTGCCTTCTTACTTGCATCGCTCTTCCTGGTGGGTAATATTTGCCTAAGAACTTTTTCTGCATCTGAGCCCATGTTCTGATGCTTCCGGAAGGCAATGAAAGGAACCAGTCGTTTGCCGCGTCAATGAGGGAAAAATAGAACGCCTTTAACTTAAAGTCGTCTACGTTTACGCCATTCGGTTTGAGGTTTTGGCAAATCCCATGTAAGCGCTGGAGATGAGTCATTGCTGATTCTCCACGAGTTCCTGAGAATTTTGGCAAGTTGTGGGCCACTGAAGTGTTGATGACGATGTTTTCTAGCTCCGGGCCTTCATAGATACACCACGGCTGAACTCTAAAATCTGGTGCCGAGAGCTCTCCCAATGTAGGTTCGTGGTAGTTGTTGTTATCTCCGTAGTAGTCATCAAAAGCGGGTTCTCGTCTCGGCACTTGTCTAGGTTGCGGGGGTGGTGGATATCTAGGGGGTTGTCGTACTGGACCAGCTGCATTCCGGTCCTCGGGTGGTTCTTGGTTTCTTCTGATGGCTTCCCTATCACGAGCTCGTCTGCTTCGGATGAGTTGCTCCGGATCATCCATAAATGGAAGTGGCACCTCATTGTTTCGATCGTACATGTTCATCTCGTCGTCATCTTGGTAGTCATGGTGGCTTCCTTCGCGAGACATGGTTGTTTCGAGCGCGTATTGATTTAAAGAACTTATCCGATGGCTAATTCCCCGGTAACGGCGCCAATTTGACGGAGCCCACTGCACTGTCGTTAAGGTGCAATGTTCTCTGTACAAATAAATTTATATTTTCCGCTACTCGCGACTAAACTACTGGGTAGTAAGTGGTAAGTAGGGGTCGAACCCAAGGGAATTAGAGGGATAACTGTTCTTTAGGGGATCGTATGGTGAGTGATTTTAGGTCGATTGAGATTTTAGCGCGATTAACTAAGCTACTGTTTTTGGTTTTTTTGGTTTTGAGTGCGGAAAAGTAAATTACAGAAAATAAATACTGAAAATAAAGGAGTTAAGGGAAGAAGACTTACAGTGGATGATGCGTGATTTGCGAATCCTCCGGTAGATGAGCGGTTGATGGTTGTAGTTGATCGAGCAGTTTACAAAAGTAAATACAGGGGGGTTTGTAATTTAAGGAAAAGTATTCGGTTTCAGGTACCTTGTATTATAACATGTTTATTAATAACCGTTAGTAACCTTTCTAAGTATTCAAAGATGAATCGAGGCCCTTTCGCAGCGCAAGACTTGCAACATCGTTTAAAGCAACACTTGTTCTACTTCAGACTAATTCCTCCTTTCGAAGTATCTTAGCCTTTTGTGCATCCACCTGATCTCTCAGTTACGATCGACCAAGTGGTGTTTTAGATAAGTCGAACTCCTCGATAAGTTTTGCTTGTTACAGCTTCCACTTACCGAGTATGATCACGAATCTCCACGAAAGAGCTTTGCTTGTTACAGCTTCCACTCAACCTTGGAAACTCTGACTATAAATGGCACATAGAACAAGTTTTGAATACAAAGAAATGAAACTAAAAGAAATTAAAACATTATATAATACAAGAAAATACCTTCAACCGAATGAGGAGTTTAGCTACGAATATCCATGGAAAAGGACATCATAACTAAATACTCGGAGGTTTTTGAAAACAGTAAGAGGGAAAGGGGTGGAATACTCAAGAACCAGCAGGAGTATTCCCAATTTCCTACTGAATACTCAAGAACCAACAGGAGTATTCTCTAAAGTATAATACTCAAGAACAAACAGGAGTATTATTTCCAATCAGTATAATACTCAAGAACCAACAGGAGTATTATTTCATAAACCAAACTTTACAAAGTAACAAACTTAGAGAGAGAAGTGTTTTTTGATTTTTGGATGATTGAAATGAGGAGGAGAAGCCTCCTTTTATAGCCACAAGGGGAGGAGATGGGTGGTGGAGATGGGTGGCATGTGTTTTTGATCCAAGGGAGGAGAAGGGAGGAGGAAGGAGGAGGTGACACATGGGGGGTGTGAAAAGCCACCGGTTGCCTTGGGTGGAGGAGCCGCCGGTGGCCGGTCAACATGGGGGGAGGCTTCCTCCCTTGGCCACCTCCAAGCAAGGTGGCCGGTCACCTTGGTCCATGGGTGTGTTTTGACAGTTTTGTGCAGTCTTTTCACAAAACTATAAGTCCAATTTCGCTCCGTCTGACTTTGATTGTTCCTCGGTTGGATTTGATTTGAGTAATTCCTACGTCAGGATCTTGAGATTCTTCATTCAGCGTCTGATCGTGACCTTGGACTGGCTCGTAATATCTTTTCAGCGTAAAATCCTCTCCTTAGCGTGTTTTCTCTCTAAGCGCCAAAATACCCTGTAGAAATAAATCGGGACTAACAAGCAAAAGTTAAATAGATCAACAGTCTAATTTGGTGGGTTTTACTGTGTTTTTTATTCGTATAATTATGGTCCATCACGGGTGATGCGTGATTGGCAAGTTCTCCGGAAGGTGAGCAGTTGATAGAGCAGTTTATACTAAGAAAGTAAGTGCAATGGGTTTTTTAAATCTAAAGAAAGATTCGGTTTCAGGGGCCTTGTATCATAATCCGTTTATCATTGACCGTTAATGACCATACTAAGTGTTCAAAAGTGAATCGAGGTTATTCCTAGCACAAGACTTGCCACACCGTCTAGTCTTTTGCAAGACATAGTACTCTTGTCTAATATGTGCATCCATTTGACCATCATTCCTGATAAATAAAATGGTTTTTGGAAGAGGTTGATCTTCACAAATAAGCTGTTATCTTCCGAGCCTCCACTTATCCACGGAGGTCGCGAGTTCATGATAGAACTTTGCTCTTCCGAGCATCCACTCTACCAATGAAGTTCTGACCTAATATAAGGCACTTAGAACAAGTTGAACACAAAGAGGCATTAAGAAAAGGGTCTAAAACATTTTATGACACAAATACACCCCTTCAACCGAATGAAGGGTTTAGCTACGATTATCCATGGAAGAGGATACCATAGTTAAGTATTTGAAAAGTAAAGGTTTTGTAAGACAGGAAAAGTAAAGGTTTTGAAAGTAAAGACAAGGAAAGTAAAATTGCAGTTTTGAAAGACAGGAAAGTAAAAGCTTTGAAAGTAAAAGACAGTAAAGGAAAGGGGTGAGTACTTCAAGAACCGACAAGAGTACTCGAGAATAAAGAAAAGCTTGAGTACTCAAGAACCGACAAGAGTACTCAAGACCGAACTATAATACTCAAGAACCAACAAGAGTACTATATATTAAAAACCAAACTTACAAAGTGCCAATTTTCTAGAGAGAGAAGTGTTTGTGATTTTGTGATGATTTTTGATGATACAAATGAGAGGGGGAGAGCTTCTATTTATAGGCTAAGGGAGGAGGAATGGAGGGCTAGGATGAAACCATGTGGTTTCATCCAAGGGAGGAGGAAGGAGCTCCAAAAGCCGCCGGTTCCAAGTCATGGAGGAGGAAGCCGTCGGTCATGGCAAGGCAAGGGGGAGAAGCCACCGGTCACCAAGGAGGAAAGGTGGAGGTTTGTGAGTTTTGTGCAGTCTTTTCACAAAACTATCAGACCAATTTCGCTCCGGTCTGACTTTGGTTGTTCCTCGGTTGGATTTGAATTGAGTAATTCAATGTCAGGATCTTGAGATTTCTGCATTCGGCGTCTGAACGTTGTAATTTTTAGGTACAAGTCAAAAACAATTTATAATGACCGGTAAGTACCGGGTCGTCCAAGGAGCAACTTTAAACTTATGAGCACTATTCGATTTCGTTCCGATAAGTCTATCCTATGTGCAAAAGGTTGGATTGGTGAAGTTACTAAGGAAATGAAAATGAACAATGCAAACAAACTAAGGGAATCTAGAGATAATGTCACTACCAAGGCAAAAGGTGTACTCTAGGGAACTACTTCACTCATGTGTGTTTTTAGACTCTAAGAATTCAATTTCATGCAAAAACAATCATGTTAGATGATTAGATTAAGGCGTGCGACTATTGAATCAAATTCAATCGCTAGATGTTGTTACTTGATTTAAGGGAGAGGCACCTCGCACGTGAGCTTCAATCGCTAGATATTGTTAGCTCACGTCCTACTCAAAGGTTCTCAATCATTAGCGCTAGCTCAATGATCAATATCCAATGAGCGGTTTAAGATCAAACCTATCTCAATGCTAAAATGAGTCACGCTAGTGATTGTCATCAAGCAATGGTGATTCTACTTTCATTCTAGAACTCTTAGTATCGCTCGCTAGAGCACTCAACCTCAAATTCATGTTTTTAGACCACTTAGGCATTTTATCAAACACTTGGTGGGCATAGAGTTGGCATTAGTTCAAAGTAGATTCACAATCATCCAAACATGTTATTCTAGCATTTGTTCATAATAGATAAGGAGTATTAACACACATGAGGTCCATAGGACCCTAGAATACAAAACACTACTCACAAATCATGTTCATAGACAAACACAAATTGTATTGAGTACATAGATGAAAACACAATGGAAGGAATAAACCAAAGTGTAGATGATCTTCTTCCCCCTTTGGATCTTCAATCTTCAATGGATGATCCCCCTTGAAGCCTTGGTAGCTTATTCTCTCTAGAAACCCACAGTTTTTCTCCCCCCAAAATCAGCCTCTTTCCTCAAAAACCCTAAGTTTCAATTTATAGAAAGCAGCAAAAATCCTGTCTTTACGACTCAACCGGCCGATTCAAATGCATGAAGGATCCTCAACCGGCCGGTTCAATTAGGGGAGGCTTGGGCGAGAACTTGCTGAGATTTTGAACCGGGCGGTTCAAATTGTGAAGGAAATTGAACCGGCCGGTTCGGCTTGTGGCTGGCTTCCTCTGGAGTCTCTGACCATTTGAGCCGGGCGGCTCAGATTTGTGCACTAATTGAGCCGGCCGGTTCGGCTTCTCAGAGCCTTTTACCATCCGAATCTGATCTTGGTGTAAACTACAAAGTTGTAGCCCTTTGAAATACCTTTCCAACAAGCTTTGAATCGACCAATTCGGACATCGTATGAGCGCTGGCCGCCCAAAACAAGATGCAAAGGTCAATATGCTCGAAAATTCATATTTTTGCTCCGAAACTTCGGTTTTCTTCGAGAATTGATCTTTTTGAACCCGGGGACCGTAAGGTTGGTTTCTAACCTGAAATGGCAATCAAGTGGGTCAAATGGCATCAAAATAGCATCGGGAATGGACCAAAACTCTTCGTAAATGGGTATGTAAATGAGTCGAGAATTCGACTCATCAAAACACTCCACACTTAGAGTTTGATCGTCCCGAGCAAACAATGAAATCAAGCCAAAGAGAAACAAATTGCAAATAGCTAAGTCATTATGTTTAACGCCCATTTGCTCCTATCATCCATTTAATGTCTCAAACTTTTATTACTAACTACTCTAACACATATTTACAATCTAACTCCTTTTCGTAGGTGTGACGAGTGCATTTAGCATATGCACCAAGCCTTTAAACCCCTAGTCTACCCTAGTGGACGAGTTATAGTCTCGTGAGAGTTTTCAGAAAAGGGAATACTCACAAATCCCAAAATGCACTTATCCCATAAGAGTGAATTCAAGAGTGCTTAACCAAGGCAAGGATTTCTCAAAACCAATCCCTCACCCCACGCTAGGACTACCATCACAATATCATGAAAAGAACTTTTGAACCATTTAAGTATCCTATGAGGTTGCGCATTCAAGATCATTAATACTAAAGCTTTCAAATGCCTCATCCAAAAGTCTACTCATTTTCAAGGCAATACAATAGAAGTGAAGCTTTTAGTTTGCACAAAAAACGTCAATCTTTCACCTATGCTAGCTAGGGCTAGTCCATGGGTTTGCGACATGGAACTCATTCCCAAGTTTTAGGCGCTTAAGCCATAATCCATAAGGGAAGAGGAGTTCGACAAGAGAGTTCTTATAAAACAAGCAAAGACCAAATGATAACTCCCGTGCAAGCACATGGGTCGTCCAAAAGTCATTCCAACTAGCACACATGCAAATGATGAATCCCGCACAAATAAAAAATGGAGGAAAAACATAGAGTCAAGTTTTAAGTGCTTCTTATTTTCTTTTTGGAACGGCCTTTGGCCTACAAATGCTTTCGAGGGGAGACTTACCTCCCTAACCCCCGGCATTTGTATATTTTGGAGCAAAACTTCTCGGGTACCTCGAGAAAGTTTTTAGTCGGGGCTTTGCCCTCTTTGACCGCAAAAATCTTTTCTTCCTCTTTTTTTCTCCTTTTTTTTTCTTTCCTTTTTTTTGAATGGGGCTTCGCCCTCTTTTATTTTTGACTCCACACTTAAAACTTGACGATATGTTCAGAAAGTGTATGGAATGTGTGGGAATCAAGCATAGGCATGACACTAAATTAGAAAACTCAAGTCACCAAGGGGCAAACAAAAGGTCTAAGTTTTTCGTGAAAATTTTAAAAATGCTTGCTAAAACTTGTTCCAAGGTATTTCAACGAAAATACTTAGAGAATTAGATAGACAAGAGATAGCAATGATATTGAATCCCAAGAATGCACATTCGTAGGACTAGGTCGGTTCTAGGTTCAAGATCCAATAAATGTGACGAATAGGCTAGATGTCATTTATAGAGATTTAGAGTTGATAGTCACAAGCCTATATGGTTTTACACTCTCATGTTGGGGATAGAATACATGAATGCAAGTGTTCATTCAATAAATGATATGCAAGGCATGAAAGCATGTGAGCATGTGAACGACGTGCATAAATCCACTCCACACTTAAGAGTAAGCTTAGTCCCTAAGCGCAAACGATAAAGAAAATGAGATAAAGGCGCATAGGAACTCCCCTTATTTGTAAATTTGCCTCATCAAGAGAAAAGACGCTAACGTGCAAGACGTGATTGAACATGGTGTAAATAACTCCCTTGATGACAAGAAAAACATAAGAGGTTAAAAGTAACAAGTGACATACAAGGCAACGCAAGTATGAGCAAGTGAGCTTCACTAGTTACATGGTAACATCATGGCATAAGTTTCATAGACCTCACACAAGGAAAGTAGTCTACATCCTTCATAACATGCACAAGAGCACAAGGGCAACATCATTATTCATTGATAAATCAAGGGAAATGTGAAAAGTGGAATTTTAGTGAGTAGGACTCACTCCACACTTAAGATCTCATTCTCTAAAGACAAAGCACACGCCACACTCAATATTCAAGTCACGCTCAAGTCATGCGATGATCATGCCAAACAATTAAGCATTAAGAACATGAATAGACAACTTACAAACCGGGTTACCTCCCGTGAGGGCCTAGTTTTTCCCGTCTTGGCAAAGACGTAGCAAAGCGCCCCATAGAATCACTCGTGAGAAGTCCTTTGCTAGGATCCCTTTTCACGGGGCCTTGGACATTTAGCGCGTCAATCCACCTTCAAATCCCATTTGAATTCTCGTCCATCAAGCCTACGATGGACTTTCAATTGCAAGTTTGACCCCTCCAAAAATGTTGAACCCTTTAGAGCTAAGGGGTCATGGGAGCTTCCTTCCAAAGGTCTCGCAAAATAAGGCACGAAGCTCCCAAACTTGTCTCGAGACGTCGGAATGAAGAAGGAGTCTTCAAAATTTGTCTCGAGCTTGATGGGCACACCCTCCTTCAATTTTTCGATGATGTCCTTGGGTGCCCAATTCTCAATCTCCCTCATTAAACTTTCGTCTCCTTGAATGCGAGGTGGCTCTTTAGTCACGTCCATGTATACCTCAACAAAGTCTTCATACTTTTGAAGTTCTTGTGGTTCAATATCCTCTTCCTCTACCATATCATCATCAAGAATTTGGGATTCACATTTATGCTCTTCTATAGCGGGAGGGATGAGTTCTTCTTCATCAATAAAAGTCATTTCCTCTATGCAAGAGGCATCATCCTTGAAGAATTCCTCGTCGGAGAGCCAAGGCGTTGATGGAATGGTGAGCTCTTGTGTGTTCTTGTCTAAATGATCTTTAGATGTGCTAGAAGTGAAGGATGCTTCACTCTTGCATTCCAATTCGTCTTCGTCACAAGATTCACTATCCATCTCCTCATAAAAAGCTTGGGTACCAACTCTCCAAAGTGTATCCTCCCTTTCTTGATCCCTTTCTTCCCTTGAGGCATTAGATTCGAGAACTTCCTCCTTGGACACCTCTTCTTCATCATCCAAATCCCCATTCTCAATTGCTTGTTGTGCCAAAATGCTTTCCAACCTTTGTCTTTGAGCAATAAGCTCATCCATGCGTTGGTCAATTTGTAGCATGCGTCTATTCGACTTCTCTTGGGATGCAAGGAGTGTGGCAAGCAATACTTTTATATTAGAGGGCTCACTTGAAGGTTGAGGAGGTGGAGGGTATAGAGGGTAGGAGTCTCCAACTTTAAAGCATTTGCTATCATCCCAATTCGGAGTGTTATAACTAGTTGGATAGCCATGATCTTCCCAATAGGCATTTCGTTGCTCCTCCTCTTGGTCATATTCTTCGTTGTATGAGACTTGTTGGTTGTGGTTGTTCATACAATAGTCTTCACAATGGGCATTTGGTTGATCATCTTCATAATAATCTCCATTGTGCATGACTTGTTGGTTGTAGGGGTCCATCCTCGCAAAACAATAGAACAAAAGTTAGCAAGAGATATGAGTGAATAGAATGTACAAAAGAAAAAGGAAAAATATTTACAAGAATAGTCCAAATCTCACAAAATCTACTCTAGTGCTCTAGTTAATTCATTGCTCCCCGGCAACGGCGCCATTTTGAACGTTGTAATTTTTAGGTACAAGTCAAAAACAATTTATAATGACCGGTAAGTACCGGGTCGTCCAAGGAGCAACTTTAAACTTATGAGCACTATTCGATTTCGTTCCGATAAGTCTATCCTATGTGCAAAAGGTTGGATTGGTGAAGTTACTAAGGAAATGAAAATGAACAATGCAAACAAACTAAGGGAATCTAGAGATAATGTCACTACCAAGGCAAAAGGTGTACTCTAGGGAACTACTTCACTCATGTGTGTTTTTAGACTCCAAGAATTCAATTTCATGCAAAAACAATCATGTTAGATGATTAGATTAAGGCGTGCGACTATTAAATCAAATTCAATCGCTAGATGTTGTTACTTGATTTAAGGGAGAGGCACCTCGCACGTGAGCTTCAATCGCTAGATATTGTTAGCTCATGTCCTACTCAAAGGTTCTCAATCATTAGCGCTAGCTCAATGATCAATATCCAATGAGCGGTTTAAGATCAAACCTATCTCAATGCTAAAATGAGTCACGCTAGTGATTGTCATCAAGCAATGGTGATTCTACTTTCATTCTAGAACTCTTAGTATCGCTCGCTAGAGCACTCAACCTCAAATTCATGTTTTTAGACCACTTAGGCATTTTATCAAACACTTGGTGGGCATAGAGTTGGCATTAGTTCAAAGTAGATTCACAATCATCCAAACATGTTATTCTAGCATTTTTTCATAATAGATAAGGAGTATTAACACACATGAGGTCCATAGGACCCTAGAATACAAAACACTACTCACAAATCATGTTCATAGACAAACACAAATTGTATTGAGTACATAGATGAAAACACAATGGAAGGAATAAACCAAAGTGTAGATGATCTTCTTCCCCCTTTGGATCTTCAATCTTCAATGGATGATCCCCCTTGAAGCCTTGGTAGCTTATTCTCTCTAGAAACCCACAGTTTTTCTCCCCCAAAAATCAGCCTCTTTCCTCAAAAACCCTAAGTTTCAATTTATAGAAAGCATCAAAAATCCTGTCTTTACGACTCAACCGGCCGGTTCAAATGCATGAAGGATCCTCAACCGGCCGGTTCAATTAGGGGAGGCTTGGGCGAGAACTTGCTGAGATTTTGAACCGGGCGGTTCAAATTGTGAAGGAAATTAAACCGGCCGGTTCGGCTTGTGGCTGGCTTCCTCTGGAGTCTCTGACCATTTGAGACGGGCGGCTCAGATTTGTGCACTAATTGAGCCGGCCGGTTCGGCTTCTCAGAGCCTTTTACCATCCGAATCTGATCTTGGTGTAAACTACAAAGTTGTAGCCCTTTGAAATACCTTTCCAACAAGCTTTGAATCGACCAATTCGGACATCGTATGAGCGCTGGCCGCCCAAAACAAGATGCAAAGGTCAATATGCTCGAAAATCCATATCTTTGCTCCGAAACTTCGGTTTTCTTCGAGAATTGATCTTTTTGAACCCGGGGACCGTAAGGTTGGTTTCTAACCTGAAATGGCAATCAAGTGGGTCAAATGGCATCAAAATAGCATCGGGAATGGACCAAAACTCTTCGTAAATGGGTATGTAAATTAGTCGAGAATTCGACTCATCAGCGTCTGATCTTGACCTTGGAATGACTCGTAATATCTTTTCAACGTAAAATCCTCTCCTTAGCGTGTTTTCTCTCTAGAGTCCAAAATACCCTGTAGAAATATATCGGGACTAACAAGCAGAAGTTAAATAGACAAACAATCTAATTTGGTGGGTTTTACTGTATTTTTGATTCGTATAATTATGGTCCATCAATCAGCTTTTGATCTTCGAATTGGCCTGCCACTATGCCTAAATGACGTGAATTCCTTGCTGAATGAAATTGTCACTAACTTTGTGGATTGATTGGTTTTTCATCTCCAAGACTAAAGAATGATTACATTTGGTTTCAGGAGACACATATTGATTCTTTCTTTTTTCCATTGCATTGTTTTCCATTTCGGCAATTCATGTACTGATGTACTTTTCCTCCATTTACTTATATTGAAATTTCATAATATATGGTGGTGCTTAATAATTCCAGAACAGATCTCCCAAGGGTGATTTTTCTAGTTCACATTTAACATGTTATGAGTTGTTGACTATTGTTCGTATGAGCAATTGATGGGATTTTTAAGTAACTCCAACAGTTGTATCAGCGTGGAAGCTTGGTATTTATATACTAAACTATCGTGTCTTGTAATGAAAGTGGGAAGAAAGGTCATAGAGAGGCACATGTTAAGTGGAAATATTTCGTCACTGGCGGAGATAATTACAAGAAGTATTTGTATACGTGCCAGTCTGTGCAGAAGTTGGTGCATCTGTTGAAGCAGTGTGATGCAAGGGGAAGGGGTCCTTATCAAGTTCAGTTAACTGATTTGCTATTTGATAAGCTGTATAATTGTGGGGTGACACCAATCAAGAAAAGTTTGGAGAGTTATCAGTCTCTTCATTTTGCAGACTGTCAACCATCCTAGTAAGGATGAAATTTGCTGAAAGCTTAAAAGAGTCGTCGCATTGAGAAAGGACACATTCGAGTCGGTCTAAAAACAGTGACTGATCCTGCGTTCTTTGTTACTAGAAATATGTAACATTTCGCAATTGTGTTGATTCATCAAATATCAAAAGGAAGCTGCTTGAGTACAATGACCAGCCGGATGATTATGGTCTCATAAATTTAAGGCTTCCTCATCTACTTGAGATCCATTCACACTGCTAGGCAATTTTGTGCTTTTGGAATTTCACTTTGCGCAACTGCAAATATATTTTATTTCATACCCTTAAAAAATGTTAGTGTGAAAAGATTTCACGGGCGTTGTGATATAAACTTTTTTTATTTCAGTTTGGTTCTTTGGTATTGAAATTGTAAAAATTGTTAGTTCGGTACTTGATTTGAAAAGGAATTATAGTTTTGATAATCACATTGTACTTTTTCCTAAAATTTAATGATCTTGACTTGAAATAAAATTTGGTTAGTAAATCTGCATTGTTTTAATGAACATAAGAACAAAATTAGTTTATCTAATGTTTGACTTTCTTTTGTTAAAATTTTCGGAAGTTGTAGATTTGCTAATTGATTATCAATTTCTCTTTCACTTTCATTGAACTTGTAACACGTCTAATGAGTATTTGGGTGTTGTTACGAAAAGCATCTTAAATTCAGTTTCAATTCCAACTTAAGCACAATCAACACATAAGTGACTTCATTAATACTAATTATGTTGAAATGAAAACCGCGCTCAGGATCACTTACTAATTACAACACGTATGGACTATTTGGAGTCCGGTTTGCCCAAAAGTGATTACTAGATTTGTAGGGTTCTTCGTACTGTGTAAATGCTTAGACATGAGAATGTGTGAGAGAACTTCCTGCCTAATGTTGTGATTTGTTTGGAGGAAATGGTAGGTCTTCTCATACTTTTTTTTGTTCATGGGTGCATATGCCCTAACAATGATCAATGAAAAGTGGACAGTAATTTCAGAAATCGAGCAGAAAGGAAATCAAAATTTTAAATTGAGCAAAGCTTAAAATTCTCATTCTAATCTAGTTCCAGAAATGTAGGTTGCTTGGTCTTCTTCTGGGCTTCAAATCAATGACAGACGTGGATATCGTTTGAATTGTGATATCACTTTCCGTATTCAATATTTTTGCCCTATGTGGGTTTTCAGAAATTGAATCGGGATAAGACAAACAAGAGAACTTGGAATAATTATTAGAAGAGAAATCGAGAAATCGATCGAGGATGTTTTTCGTGTTCATCGATTACCAGAATATTTTCACTCTTTATATCTTTCGACTGTCTCTATTATTGTTCAGATACACACCGGTTAACGCCAGTTGAGAACAGATCAAGACGACGATTCCGCACTGTAACTGAACACCACGCGCCCAAAGTTCATGTTACTGCCGTGTTCTCTGCATACATTAAGGTGAGCGCGCAAAACACACTTAAAGTATACAAAGAACGCGGTGATCAAAGATCGTGCATCCTATGCCAACATTACCAAGTCGCGAGCCTTTCAAACATTAAGTTATTAATGTCTTAATAGAACACGGCTGATAACGTCCCTGTTGGACGCGAACCGCACTGATCGTGACACATAAATCGAGCTTAAATTCTTTCCAACTTGCTCCATTTATCATGGATTTCTCAATAGGTACAAATATCTTAAAATGTTCAAGAACCCTAAAATCTTCAACAAGAAATACTTCATAATATATCTTTACTAAAAATAATAATAAATTTTAGAGTAATTTTCTTTACCACCACCAAACAACAATAATTCACTCTGCTAATCCCTCACCCCTCACGTAAACTCGCCTATTTTCTGCTGCCAAACAAACCCCAAGTTATCCGCATTTCAGAATAGCGCGTTTGAGCAACCAAACGCAGAGTAAACTCTACACTGTAACGAGGAGGAAGACGCACTGCGAGTAGCCTGATACGAAAGTGCAGATAGCGGCAGTCTCTAGATCTCAGGACAAAAGAGAAGATCGCTCGGAATTGGCGGCCGATTGTCAATTCCGTTCTAATTGTAAGCATCGGCGGCTTTGAATCTACGCGCATGATTCTCACATGGTCAGCAAAACCTAGAGTTCGATCATGGCTAGCTACTTAGCTCAGTTTCAGACAATTAAGAGTTCGTGTGATCATATCGTTATTGCAGGTTCGTCTTATTTTTTCGAATTTCGGATTTGTTTGCTTCGTAGGGTTTTAGTTCTAGATCCACCATTTGGCTTGATTAAGAGTATGTTTACGGTGTTTGAATTGTGTTTGTGGTGAAAAATTTGACTTGATTATTCCGACATGTTAAAATGATATTATTGCTGTGCTAAGCCAGATGAAATGAAATCAGCAGTGGATCAACTGAGAGGAGTTCCGTTTGTAATCTCTGTTTAATTTATTTGACACAGTAATGTGCGCTTTGCTCTTGTTTGTGTGTGGTGTCTTGCTCAACTTATTAACCAAGTCCAATTGTTACTATAATTCTTGAAACACACTTGTGTTTCATTTTTACTCTGATGATATGCATTTCTTCTTATCTTCAGTGGAAGATGTAAGCGACCTCTGGCCAATTGTCAAAACTGGGTTTGAAGAGCGGCTCCCATTCAAAAGAGCTTGTTTAAATAACAAGACACGCAACCCTGTTTTTGTTGACCAGTTGCCAGCTGAATTCATATTGACAACTGATGCGAGACTCCGTAGTCGATTCCCTCAAGAGCAGTCGTTGTTCTGGTTCCGTGAACCATATGCAACTGTTGTGCTCGTCTCTTGCGAGGTAGCATCTTCTCTAGATTGTATTGATTTGTTCGTTCGTTAAAAAATCAGAGGATTAGAAGCTTGCGTGCTGGACTGTTATATTTTGTTATAATTATATATGCTGCGAGAGTATGACACATTTCTAAGCTGATGATCACTACTGATTTATACTGTTCAACCATGAAACACATATTTTCCAAATCATATAGTATCATTTAGAGTCTGAATGAACATCTGCGTGATCAACCAAGCCAGTGTAAACCACTTCTGAAGCTTATTGATTTGCTGCGAGGGTAACACTTTTACTCAAAATCACACCAAAATTTAATTAGGTTAGACGAACACAGAAATAACAGGTTCATTGACTTTTATGTCTTAATACCAACAGACCACCCATATTAAGACTTTGAAAAAGCAAAACAGCAGCCCCTAAAATAATCTAAATGAATATCCTTATCATAGAGTTGTATGCATGAGAGACTATGCATCATTTTAACTTTAATTTTGTACTCCTTCAGGATCTTGACGAATTTAAAACTATTCTTAAACCGCGTCTGAAGTTGATAGTTCAAAATGATGAGCGCGAGTGGTTTATTGTGTTTGTATCAAAAGCTCCCCCAAATAACGATCAAGCCATTAAGATGTCCAAGAAAGTGTACGCGAAACTTGAAGTTGATTTCAGCACCAAGAAGAGAGAAAGGTCAGTTACATGTACTGTTCAGTATTTCATTTAAAGTTACTATTATGACATCAATAATAGCTTTCTGAAGTTCATATGTAAACATTGGGCTGTGAAGATTCACTTGACTTAGGGCTAAAATGCTTCTATGTCATTAAAAGTTCAGACTTCAGAGATATTCTATTTTTTTGAACTTCAGTTCCTTGACTGTGGACTGTTCTTACCAGGTATGTGTCCCCTTTTTGAATAATGTAAATTGTTTTCTTCAGGTGTTGTAAACTCGACATACATGGTCCAGAACCAAATTTTTGGGAAGACCTTGAATCTAAGATCATGGAGTCCGTCAGAAATACATTAGACAAAAGAGTTCAGTTTTATGAAGATGAGATACGCAAACTAGGTGAACAGCGGTTTATGCCTGTTTGGAACTTCTGCAACTTCTTCATTCTTAAGGTTGTTCCATTGAACATAATCTCTTCGTTGTTCGGGCCTCGAAACAGTGAACAATTCTTATTAATTGAACTTTAAGGTGAAACTATTCGAGCATGCTGGCAAAAAATTATGTTATGTCGTACGGCATTTCCCGTGAAGAAATTCCTTCGTTTGGTTTTAAAGTTATCGGTACTACCTTATCTTTTGGTTGATGGTTATCAATTTATGTCAGTATCTGGAAAAGTTTGGTGAATTATGTGTAGAAGTCATTCATATACAATTATTAATCTTATATGTTTTCAAAGATTCCTGTTGCACCCTTGTTTTAAATCCTAGCTTGCTGTTGTTGTCAAATAGTTCTACTTGCCTTTCTACTCAGTGTTTTGCCTCTTTCTTTCTGTATTCTTAGATATGCATCTTTACAGCGGCATGCCTTGTATTTTGTCTGCATCTTATTCTTAATAGAGTAACTTTTTTCTAGAGACTAATTGGTGTGTATATATATTTTGTATTCACAGGAAAGCTTGGCTTTCATTTTTGAAATGGCCCAGCTTCATGATGATGCTTTGCGGGAATATGATGAGCTTGAACTCTGCTATCTGGAAACAGGTAGATACTTGATACTTCTTAGGAAGTTAAACACTAGTAATGTGGGGTATTTCATAGAATATCATGTTTTCATGGATTTCGGAAAATGCCTGAATCTCACTGTACCAAGGGTATCAACTATGTGTGTGACGGAATACGAGCAAGATCAAGCTACCAAAAGTGTTGATACCATTGTCTCAGGATTATTCTTATCTTATTACAGAATGTAGATATTTCTTATCACTTTTTGCTTACAATCTGAATTCACTTTTCTGCCAGAAAGATGCACACTCTCATGGCCATGCAAATCTTTATTTTTAATAATTAAATTGATAATAATAACAATAATGATACGGACAACAATGTTTGACCTTTTAGATGAGTGATTAATCCTCAGAGTTCACTGAATGCTTCATTAATGTTTGACATGGGTTTTCAAGTGGCTAGTATATTTTAATTATCCTACGGAATTTGACTAGGCTTTTTGTAAATTTGAAAAAAAAACGGATTCTGTTTGTAGACTTGAATGACAACTGTTGGTTTAAACCAATGCACGTCTTATATAGTGCATAACTCCGGGAAGCAAAGAGAATTTGGAGGTGCAGACCGAGGTGATGACCAGGCAGCACTATTAGGCCCTGGAAGCAAACCATTGGCACAGATTGCCCAAGATGACTCATTTAGAGAGTTTGAATTTCGGCAGTATTTATTTGCATGCCAGTCAAAGGTACATATAGTTTATGCTACCGTGGTACTTGTGAAATTCTTAGATAGATGGAGGTTCATGTATATTTTGCTGAACTGCCTGATTACATTTTTTACTGTCTTAGGCATTGTTTAAGATGAATCGTCCGTTTGAAGTTGCTTCAAGGGGTTACATGTTTATAGTTAGCTTCGCAAAAACATTGACATTGCATGAGGTAAACAAATCTTGTACCTTTTTATGGACTTGCCGGACCTTGTTTTCCCAAAGCTGAACAATTATTTCTTGTGAACATTTGCAGAGTAGTTTACCATTTTGCATGCGAGAAGCTTGGGTTCTAACTGCGTGCTTGGCCATAATAAATGCAACTGCATCACTTTACACTGATGGTTCGACATCAGCAGATATTGAAAAGGAATTTTACCGCGTTCTTGGTGATCTTTATTCTCTGGGCCGGGTAAAGGTAAAATTTTGCTTGCTCTTGCTTTTTACATTATTATATACACTACCCTTCTGTTTAAAAAAATCATATAACGGGTTGCACTGTCGGTTTACCATCCAATAACCTTTGGGACCTTCTCCTTCAGGAATCTTACCTCAGTTTCTCCGTCTATTAACATATTAATGAAATTTCCAAAGGTTGTTTAGTGTTATGGGTTAATCAAGCCACTTTTGTTATTATATGGCTTCAGGGCAAGGAAAAATAATAAACTTTCTATTAGAAAAATGAATTTTCAAAGTAAGAAAAATTGTGGATTTCCAAATCCGATTTGATTATTTCAGATTTAGACTAATATACAAACTTAAAGATAACATAATATGACAATTCCTCCCAACTCGAGAGGCCCTTGAACGTAGCTACATGCACACAGTTAAGCATATGCTTGATTTGATTCTTAGAGAGACAACCACCATGGTGATGATCCACTAGAATTTTATGATACATCATGTGGGTTCCTTCTTGAATTCTAGCACTAAAAGTGACCAAGTTATTTGTTAATTAGTTAGTTTTTTTTTTCATGTTTTCTTTCCATGTAGTACTATGTATCTCATCTATCTTTGGAAGCTTAGCTCCCATATTTAAAAAACAAATGAGAACGTTAGTTAAAATGCTTTTTCCAGGGCTTTGTTCCAATCTACTTTTCTATGCTGTGATTTCAAGAATGCATAGTTGTTTATAACATTAGCATTGCCATTTTTCACTGATGGCAGTTTATGAGGCTTGCTTACTTGATTGGTTATGGAACAGAGATAGAAAGAAGTCCTGCAAACAGGTACACTTAAGGTTTTCAGCCTAATAGCCCCTTCTAACTCTAACTGATGTGCAAAACATAGTTGTACACATCATATATCGTGTCGTAATGTCTTTATGCATTTTAGAATTCATTACTACGTGTTGGTACTTCTTTATTTATTTTATTTTTTTCCTTTGCAGTGCCTTATTGAGTATGTTGCCTTGGCCTAAGCCAGCAGTTTGGCCTTCGTTGCCTCCTGATTCTACTTCGAAGGTTATTGCAAAAGAGAAGGCAAGTTTCATGACTAATGTAGAAATAATCAATGTTTTCCTTTTCCCCAGCTCATACCTTCTCATCTATTCCTAGCTTTTGTTCACAAAGGCAAGGAAGCATAATATAGAAGATCTACTCTATTGATTTTTTTTGTCCAAGTAATGATATTCAAATTATAAATTGATGGGACTAGTAGCAACACAACCCAAGTTCAGAACATATGCAAGATTTTGTGTTTCTTGAAATGTCCTTTTTTCAGGAGGCATTTTCCACTAGGCTTTTTTTTCTTTCCAGGAAGTACTAATATGTTAACTAGGCTTTTTAATTTCACGAATGTCTGTACACCAACACGCAGATGATTCTTCAGTCAAGCCCTAACACCAAGCCTTTTGGAATTCAAAAGAAGCTATTGCCCCTTGAACCATCTGTTCTTTTACGGGAAGCTAATCGGCGAAGAGCTTCTCTCTCTGCTGGGAATATGTTGGAAATGTTTGATGGGTATAAGACCTTGCTCTAAATTTTATTGTTACTTCAATTGCATCAGCTGTATTTTTTGTCATCGCAATCTTCTTGACTAATATTTGGTAGATGTACCTCGACAGATCAGGTTCAGAATCATTGCTGCGGATGTCCCCATCATCTAAAGGTCTTGTAAGCTCTATGTCACGGACCAATTCTTCACCTGCGAATTTCGAGAGGTCTATTGACCGTCCTATGAAAATTGCGGAGGTTTATGTTGCTGCTGAGCATGCCATGCATCAGACGGTTTCTGATCCTGATTTGTTAAAGTCATTGTCTTCGGTGGAGGAATTTGAGGTATTCATATTGTGGTATTCCATATTTACAATTTTGTAACTAGGGATGTTTTCAGATATTACTAAAATTTTAGTGGTAATTTATTTAATGGCAGCAAAAGTACCTTGATTTGACAAAAGGTGCAGCTGATAATTATCATCGCTCATGGTGGAAAAGACATGGAGTAGTTCTTGATGGGGAAATTGCAGCTGTCTGCTACAAACATGAAAACTATGATCAAGCAGGGAAGTCATACGAGAAGGTTTGTGCATTATATGCAGGAGAAGGATGGCAGGATTTACTGGCTGAATTCCTTCCTAACTTAGCAGAGTGTCAGAAGATTCTAAATGATCAGGCCGGTTACCTCTCATCTTGTGTTAGGTTACTTTCACTTGATAGAGGTCTATTCGCCTCCAAAGAGCGTCAAGCTTTTCAAACAGAGGTAGTTCGTCTGGCACACAGTGAAAGGAAAGACCCTGTGCCCCTAGATGTGTCATCGTTAATAACATTTTCGGGCAGTCCTGGACCTCCTTTGGAACTATGTGATGGAGATTCCGGTACACTGTCTGTCACTGTTTGGAGTGGCTTTCCCGATGATATAACTCTCGACTCATTGAGTCTCACTTTGATTGCAACCAATAATACCGATGAAGGAGTTAAGGTTTGCTCTGTTATACTAGTGATACTTTCTTTACAAAAGCCTATTTAATGACTTCAAATAATCAAAAAAAGTTGGTCTTTGGTTCCAGGCGTTGAAGTGTTCTTCTGCCACAATCCTGAGACCCGGTAAGAATATCATCACTCTTGCCTTACCTCCACAGAAGCCTGGCTCCTATGTCTTGGGTGTTCTGACTGGTCAGATTGGACACCTGAGATTCCGATCTCATAGTTTTTCGAAAGGAGAACCTACTGACAGTGATGATTTTATGAGCTATGAGAAACCAACAAGGCCTATCCTAAAGGTATCATCTCCCACGCGATGATACATCCATAATCAGTGTTTTGATTGTTATTGTTATACTGCTGATAGCTTTTGGAACACAACACGAATTCCTTTGAACTTCTTCATTGATTTTTTCGTATTGCATATGAAGGTTATGTCCCTCCATTATTCATTTATCTAACAAGATCTCCTTATATAGGTTTTTAAACCAAGGCCTCTTGTTGACCTAGTTGCAGCCATTTCATCTGCTCTTCTAATGAATGAGCCTCAGTGGGTCGGTATCGTCGTGCGACCCATTGACTACTCTCTTAAAGGTGCCGTTCTGCATATTGATACTGGGCCGGGTCTTAAAATCAAAGAGTCGCATGTGTTTCAAATGGAGAGATACATGGATGTATCACGGAATTCTCCCAGGGAAAATCATAATGCTGATAAAAATTGTGATAGCCCCTGTGGTGCTTCAGAATCCGTGCAATTGACTATTCGAGAGGGCAGAGTAGAGTTTCCAGATTGGGCAGCCGATAGCACTTCGGTTTTGTGGATTCCAGTATGTGCTACTAATGAAGGTCTTGCAAGAGGAACATCTACAGGTCCATATAAAACAATTATTCAAAGGTTTTGATCAATCCAATTCCGATGGTCCATTTCTAACTATTCTCCGTCCTCTAATATCATCGCTGAGCAGTTACCTCAAGAAGGCAGAGTGTTGTTGAGGGTATGAGGACCATTGCCACGAAGCTTGAATTTGGAATTTCTCACAACCAGATATTTGAGAAGTATTTGATTTCCCAGTTGCTTTTGGCTTACACCTTTCAGTGTAGCTCAATGTCTATGTTCTTCAACAACTTTTATCTGACATTAATTTTGCAGGACAATCGCTGTTCATTTTACTGATCCATTTCACGTGGTCACACGTGTTGCAGATAAATGCAACGACGGTACCTTGATTGTGCAGGTATATTTTAGTTATGAATGGAAGTAGTTAAGGATACATCTGGTTAACTATGGTATTGTGGAAGTACTTTGGAAATATTAAATTTGGGTTTCCATACTACATATTAGATCTGTGATTGGTTGTTCCCATCTGATCTAACATTGCTCGGAATATAGTCCTCTTGGTTGGTGTGGATATTAACCCATAATAGATAAAAATGTCGTACTATCAAGTGTACTCGTCTAATGGTTCCGGTAACTTTCAGGTCATACTGGTCTCTCAGGTAAAATCTACATTGACTATATATGATGCTTGGCTCGACCTTCAAGATGGATTTGTTCATAGTGGGCAGAATAAAGGAAAGTCTGCCTCTGCTCTCTTTCCTCTCGTCGTCTCTTCTAATGGTCGAGCTGGCCTGCTTTTTGGTATATGCCTTGGAAAGACTAATTCTACTGGTATGAATCCGTTGCTTTATGCCAGTCGGTGGTCTTGCTAGCTTTGATCATTGTTTGTTTTCTTTTCGTGATTGAATTCAGCATAAGTTGGGGAGCATTGAAGTTAATGATAACTAGTTCACTAATGAGGAGAGGTTCGAGTTATCTTTTGATCAGGACTGGAGAAAACTTCAGATATTTATTTTTTCTGACATGTATAAATAATTTCAAAAGTTGATGATCATCAATGGGGTGCATTTCAGATATATGCTAGTCTCCATTTACAACTCTGTTACCCTACTTCTTTGAGTTTTATATTTTAAGGGCCGATTTTTTATTATTTATTAATTGTACAAAGACGTAAGATATCGGGGAACTTGTGTATACTTAATTTTGTGGTGTAAAAGGTATTCTCGCTTATACAGATGAGACCGACACCATACAGTCCGACAGCATATTAAATATCAGATACTCCATTTCCGGTGACAGAACTGTTGGTGCCCACACTCCGGTGATTGTTGGATCATCAAAATCTGAAAAAGATGCCCAGAACTTACTTTTCAGAAGTACTATCATCCTGCAAAGACCTATCCTCGATCCATGTTTGGCTGTTGGGTTTCTTCCTCTACCCTCTGATGGCCTCAGAGTAGGGCAACTCGTGACTATGAAATGGAGAGTGGAAAAGCTAAAAGAATTTGAGAACATTGAAGTCCGCGAAAGAAATGTAAGCTTGAAAGGAATTTTGATTTAGCAAGATCGACTTCTGTAACACTTTTGACATTTCTGTTTTGCTGCCTTCATGATGTACGCAGGCTGAGTTAATGTATGAGATCATCGCCAACTCTGAAAACTGGATGATTGCTGGGAGGAGAAGAGGGCTCGTATCCCTCTCCTCAGAACAAGGTTTTCATTTGGTCCTCTCCACTTTTCCTATCATATTTTTGCATGGAAGTTAACACTGTTCTTCTCTTCTACTTTGTGTGTGTGTGCAATGTGCAGGGTCTAGGATAATTGTGTCGATACTTTGTGTCCCATTAGTAGCAGGTTATGTTCTACCTCCGGAAATTGCATTTCCAGGCATTGAAGAAGCAAATATAAGCTGCAATCTTTCTGCTCCACATCTTGTATGTGTTTTACCTCCGGCCCTCTGCTCCTCTTACTGCATACCTGCTTAAGCACATCATAAGCAGACAACTAATTTACTGAGATCGTAGTCCGACTGGATATACAGTTTTGTTGGTTCTTCCATTCCATATGTATTTATACAGATGTTAAAACGTTTAAAGTTTCCGATACACCCTTTGCCTTCTTCTTCTTCTTCTTTTTTGTGTGTGTTAACAAATCACGTTTTCAAGTTTCTATTTGTGCTTTGTCAGCAACTGATAAGAAAATGCTACAAATTGAGGATCGAAACCACAGCTTCATATGTGAGCACATCAACTGAAACTGCGAACTCTAAAAAAATTCTTTTGGCGATCTCCAAAGTCACGTGTCCATAGGTTGACATGCAATACTATTGGAGGATTTGAGGGTGAAATCTCCTACTATTATAGACATTGATCGTTTTAGTTTTAGCTGAAATTCGTGCCCGTGAACAAATCCTTGGAGCTAATAATCTATCAAACATCAAAGTTGCGAGTTGATTATGGTCAAATATGCAACCCTCTTGTGAATGCCTTGACTAAGATCACATTTGCTAATGGTCCACAAGGTGCATGAATAAATTCACAAATGTCACTATGTATTCATTCAACAATTATCAAGCACAAATGTGAAGTTTCCCTATTTACCCTGAGTAGTTTAGTACATAACAACCTTCAAACTTTCAACCATTGCAAATGCACCAACGCATCACACACCAGATTGTAATATTTCTATCCTTAAATGTCTTTTGTGAAAGACTGGTTTCTTATTATTTATAACTTACAATGCCATCTTCATATTATTACTGCTTTGCAAAAAAATCTTTTGTCAAGGAGGAGAAATCATAATCACTTCCAGACTGAGATCCAGTTCGTGATGGCATTGAGGTGGGTGCTGAGGACTTCGTACCAACTGCGGCAGTCGCCTCACCATTTCCAAGATTGCCTTTGCCTGTGGCACCAACACTAGAACAGGAGCCACAAAGATGATTGCATTAACCAATCAAGTAACCAGGAAAGTGGAAAGAACCAAAAGAGACAGATGAATTAAATGTCCAAGAGTCCTTATCTACAGTAAGCTTTATCCATTACAAAATTAGACGAGTGAATTTAAAAACATTTAATTATGCGTAAATTAAACCTTAATATTAAGGCGATTCACATTTATGAGGCTAACCTGGATACTGGAAATTGAAATGTGTTGGCTGCAGAAAGTTGCTGACCCATATTCCCAATCTGGTTCAAAGAAACAACCGTAAAAATAAAGAAGACAGTTGCGTGTTTTATTTTAATTATATGATAAACATTTACAAACGTGAAGATTATATAGTCCCACCTGCAATAGTTTTAGAAGCTCATTCTGAGAACCCTCTGGCATCATTCCAGGAGTCGGGATGCCTCCCTGAGGCCAATTTTGCTTCGGCAGGTGAGAGCCATTAGAATTGGACTGTTGGATGCTGCCAGGAACATAAGAAGCTCCAGCATTGGATTTAGCTGCGGCAGCCATGAGGAGGGACTGTTGCTGGGCCAACATAGCTAGTTGCTGCTGGTGAAGTGCAAATGGTGATACCATACTTGGCTGCAAATCATACAAATATAGAATCAGATAAACTAATAGTATGATCCTTAACGTATATTAAACAGAACAATTAAAAAGTCATATAACACAGTGTAAAACTCTAATGGGCACGTATATTGAGAATCATATTAAGATGTAGGAGAGAAGGAACCTTCTCAAAAAGACTCATGATGTCATTTTTGACATCTTTCCGCGATTTATCTGCCACTGGAGGCGAACCTGTCGTTGAATAGCTTTTCAACTCCGAGGTGGACTGCTTACCTTCATCCAATTTTGTTATAGCAGGGGTCAAACTGCTAAACAAGTCCTCTACCCCAGAAGTAGCCAGTTTAAGCTCGCCGGAATTTGTAGCATTAGTAGTTGACTCATAAAAAATGTCCTGAATGCCCGAGGTTGATCTATCATTATCTACTACTTTTGTGATACCAACTTTTTCAGTTGTTGCTGATCCCGCAGCTGCCAATTCCACATCAAATAAGACTCAGTGGCGTTGTGACATACATTATGCTGACCATAGTCAAAAGTAGCAACTAAAAAAACCAAACTGTAACCATACAATATTAGAGATAATGTTACGCGCTTTGTTGAGAACTAGAGAACCTAAAAGTAAAAAACTAATAAAGACAGTTGGTTAATAAATATGACCAACAAACTTGATTTACTAGACTTAAATAAAAGTGCACTGAAACAAATTACTTTCCATTGGTTAGGCCTGAATGAACTTGTAGTTAACCCCCTTAATTTTACATTGTTATTACAAGCATCAATAAATGAAGTTCTTGATTTGTGGATGTTCTAATGTCTCCTTTGACCCATACTACATAAAAATGTCTGAATATACATAAATGGGTTACATCAAGCACAAAAAATCTTAGTTAAGAATGGTAAGTGTACCAAAAAGTCAATTACAAGAATATTACCATCAAACTAATGAAAACTAGAGTTAAATGTTGTGTCTGGTAGATCTTAGACGTAAATTAAACACATCTTGTCAACATGGCGGAAGACTAATCGTATTTGTGTAAATCATGAGATAGAAATATGAAGTAGAGTACATCGAGTTGGTTCAACAATTTTACCGTTTTATCTAGCCAGTAGCTCAAATTAGATTATATTTTATATAATATATCATAACAACAACGTACATTGGAAACCTGCCCAGTCGTCGATGGATTCTGTCTCCCTATTATCTTCGCTTGGACCATCCATGGATAGCATATCAAATAGATTAGTAGATATGTCTAGATTATGACTAGCATCAGCAGTTTGTATAGATTCTTCTTGCACAATGAGGGGCACAGACTTTGGACCAACTTGCGATAGCTTTGGTACAGGACTCGCCTAATCATGAATACCAAGGACGAGATATTAAAATAGTAATCTTTTCAGAAAGACCATCATCAGATCAGCATATAACCCCCATGCTGTAGGGAAAATGTAACATGAGTGAAATTAATTTTTTTACAAGTATTGAGAAAACCTTTGATACCAAGTCAGTAGAGTATGAAAACGTTTTAATATGTGCCATTCTATCATCATTGATGTTTTGAAGAAAGGGTTTTATACATGTGAAGGAAAATACTTGCCAGATGGTTTGTCAATCATATCATATATAGCTAACCATACATATCACCATATTTTATGCATTAATGAAATAACACTGACATGGATCCGCTCAAAAGAAATTTGTTGCCATAATCATTGGTACAAGCTTCTAAGCACATGGGAGAAATGCAAACTACTAACATGTTAAATAAGTTCTCTTGAAAATTGTGTATGGTAATACTACTATCGATGCTACTCGTTCTTTTTATTTTAAGAAATACCAATGTTCGATTGAATAATTAGAAATTTCACCGGAGTAGTAATTTGATAGAATTTATCTATAACAAGGTTTTAGACACTGGGTGCACTTTCCTTATGCTAGTATGGTTTTGAGCATACAAGGTGTAAAACTATTTGGCCGTGTTAGTAGTTAACAGTATCATTGTCAGATCTCAGAACACTTGTTACTTTCTTTAAGAGTTTTAAAGCTTTGCTTTCATTGGAATGTGCTCTGTACCAGTTTTACATTGATTTTTCATTTTATGAAATTTTTGAACGACTAAAGATGCTACTTACTTATCTTTTAACCAAGTCCAGGTTAAATCTCCATATCCTTGATTGATAACCAAACCAGACAAATCGGAATGATTCGATGTGAAAGCAATTTCCTTTGTATTTCCTATTCAATGCATAAACATATAATACACTTTCCTTACGAATTTCAGAAGCCTTATAGTTATCTGTGATAGCTATTATCCATGAAAGCTCGGTGAGACTTTGTTGTACTAAGCTTCTTTTTCAACTATGTTTCTTATACCTAGCAGTGCATTTTGTAGACCGCAAAACCAAGCCCGTATAAATCATATTATTCAACTCATTGTAATCTTTACATTAAGTGACTTCTCATATGTTTTATCTACCATGTCCTTCTAAATCCTACATATAAGCTTTTTTTATTCGTCAAATATCCCTGCAAGGGAGCAGGCATAAAGCCCAATGGCCCAAGGCATTTAACCCCAAATCCTACATATTAGCTTTAAGCCTTTAACTATCTTTAAAGACATCTATAATACCAACAAAATCTGATTAACATATGGTCGGTAGTAAATGATACATTAGACGAGCCACAACAGAAAAGAAAAATGAAGTTCAAAATTATGGTGCAAATGCATGAACCAAAATGCATAGGCACTTTTACTTGCAAGCTTAACAGCTTTGGATACCTGATCAGGTCCGGTAGGAGGCATGGGAAGGCTGACTCTTGCTCTCTGGTCATTGCCTTTTGATATAGATCCCTGAAATCCTTTACTCTCCTTCCGTGACTTATGAATGGTACTTGAGTATGAATCACTGGTTCTTGATTCATGCCTCTGTGATTCTCTAGAGATGCTCATACCCTGATTAGTCGGAGGAAGTTGATGTTTTCCATCTTTAGGGACCCATCTTTTCTCCTCGTACCTAACAAGTGACAAGTCCCCACAAAGCAAAGCCATGGGTGAAATTGAAAAACTCGAAGTCCAACTATTCAAGAAGAATATAAGCGTTGACAGTGGTTGGTAAGCTCACATACTTTGCTCGAATAAAGTTCTCAATTCCTACTCTATCATAATTTGGGGGCAGATCAGCTTCCCAATAACTGTTTGCCTTCTCATTCCCCATAGCTGTTCAAAGAAATAACTGATTTAGCTGTGATGGATAGCCATCTCATTTTAAGAACAACAAAATTTGATAAGAAGAATGTTCCGATCCAAGGAAAATCCTTACATTGAATAAATGCAACCTGCTCAGGGAGCCATGTATCCAAAGTAGCTGAGCGCACCTGGGAACAGAATCATGACAGTCATTCTTCAATTCATTAAAAAGTGATCAAGCAGGAGCAATTACAAGACATTCTCATGTATCCATGACACAAAGACCATCTTGAACGTATGTATTCAACAACAACTTAAAGGAGTACTGAAAATAGAATCTTCATGGCAACAGAATTTCACTGCATTTTAAAAAAAATACTCATAGCATTAATGACGGATTAGTTGGATAACAAGTCAGATCCACTGTGCAAGTTCAAGCTATTGTTCCACGATCACTGCTACAGAGCTACAAAAGGTTTTCACATTCACCACTCCTAACATTTGAACAAGTCACAAAGATTATCACATAAGAATTGGATGAGGACAACTCGGCTTAAAGAGCAGATGATACATGATTTTTCAAATGAACTCTAATTGTTCGAGTCATGTTGTGACACACAATCCAGTAAGCAACCTCTTATTCAGACCAGAATAACAAAACAAGGAGATTGCCCAACTTCGATCAGAAAACATGGAGCTGTTGTATGATTTAGGAATGCATTGTTTGATGGAACAATATGAGATAAACAGGCATAAAATGACTTCTAGATTGAACTAGAAATACAAGGTTTATTAATTAAAGGTGGGATAAATTCTAAGTTACAGAGAAAACCTTACTGGAAAACCTTCACTCGGAAATCTATCTGGAACCATGCACTTCAGGATAATTACTTATAATATTTAATCAATGGTGACTCTGATAGCTAGATTAAACAATGCCGGCCGCAACAATACTTTAAGCAGCAGATATAACCGTAAGGCATACATGGTAAAAACTCGATGATCAATGTTGCACTCCCCTTCCTGATATTCAGTTGCAAGAAGTAATATGTTACATATTTTAGATATGCAGGACCATAAAAGGACCTGATACCTCATCGTAGTTGATGAGAAAAAGATTTCTATGACAGAGATTTAATAAGGCTGGGAAGTGGGAATTACAAATCACTATAATCTTGATATGATGCATTCAACATTTAAAATTTCCTAGATCTTATACTTGAACTCTTAACCTGCACTCTGAATGCAGTTATAGAGTTCCTCAGTGAATCAAAACAAAACCTTAGATATGTGCACTCCAAGACTTCTATGTATGCCAGAGCATTGCATGCAAATGAAGATTCCAAGATTCACGCTAGCCCATCTAGGACCTCTGCATCATGAGACGAATTGGCATAAGAAACTTGGCAGTGGACAACAGCCAAGGTGCAAAATGAGTTCCCTCTAAGAAGACTATACTGCTCAGAAATGATAAAAGTGACATACTTGCTTTTGCAGTCAGCACATTCCCTATTTTCGGGGTGTTTAAGAAGGCCTTCCAATATCTGTTAATAGAACAACAAAATAAAAGGCTTAAATGAGTAAACCAGCACATGGAAAGGCTCTTGACACCTTATTCACTATTTAAAAATCATGACATATATAACAAATTAATAGCATTGAAATTAGCTTGCATCTAACATCCATGGTATTTTCTTCTTCAAATCTTTTTTTTTTGGAGGCCAGAAAGAAAGTGAAATGATACATTAAATACCAGCTAAGATTATCAAAAATAAATAAAACAAAAACAAAATCCTAGTACATAATTTTTCAAAAGTCATAATAGCTTCGGCATCATTTATTCTGTAAGATAGGTTTACACAACAATCACTCTAACCTTCACACCACCAATTAGCATGAGGACTATGGTTCCTTAACTCTGGCGCGAGAAGCAGAAGTGAAAGGAAAACGGTAGTATAATTCCCAAAATAATTTCTACTTGAAGCTACGTTATTATGTAAGTAGTGGAATAAGAAGTACTTCCAATTTCAAAAATAGTCACTTCAGATTATTAGAAGCAAAACCACCCAGAAAAGCCATTTTCTGTAGCATTCATAATACGCACTTGGATCAATAATGAAGAAAATGATTAACACTATGAGCAGGGGCGAAGGCACAAGTTAAGTTTGCCGGGCTGCAGCCCGAGTAACTTTCAGCCCAATTTTTTTTTTTTTTGCAATTCTAACGGCATCGCTCGGAGATGGAGACCCAATCTTGAAGGAGAAGGAGAGCGCTGCCGCTGGCCACCAAGGACACGGCGGATTTCTGGCTGCTTCAGCCATGGGTTTCTTGTGTCTTCAAACTCTTGTTTTATCTTCTTCACCTGGTTGTGAACTGGTGAATCCATCTTTACAACCACCTGTTCTTCCTCTTGATTGCTGATGCTTCCCATGTCCATCTGAATTATTTGTATGCTGTATCTTGAGTTGTTTGTGTTTGATGCTTTGAATATTGGGTGGATTTATACATGGGGGGAGTTGTGTGGTGAGAGAGAGAAGGAGAAGTATGTTTGGGGATAGATGAGAAGATTAGTCGGTCAAAGGCCTAACTTTCTGATACGCTGCCATGTGTGTTGGGGTGTGAGTAGCAACTAGCAGCATTTAATTTAATCAAAAATTCAGAGTTCTTCCTCACTTTCGCAAACAACAATTTGGAAGGGGAAATTCCTTTCTCTCTGACGCAGTGCAATGATTTGCAAAACTTGCTCCTTTCACAAAAATAAGCTGAGTGGAGAAATACCAAAGATTTCCTCAATCACTTTGACCAAGAACTGTTAGTATGCTATATACATTTGCTCGGTCGTTTATGTGCTCATTTTGCTTCTTCCGTGCTGCCTTTTCACATATGTAGTGAAACAGTGTAGCCAAATTCTCTTATTCATCTCCTTGATGCATGGGATTCTGTTTTCAGGTTCTTCTTAGAGGACCCAAGAACTTTCGTGAGGCTGTCAAGCACTATGGCTATCTCTGCATTGAATTTTACTGCACTCGTTTACATTCGAGTGTCACATCTGCTTTGATTCGGCGCAAGACCCGATTGTAACTCTGGTGGCCATCTTATAAATAAAAAAATTTTTGCGCTAAGCCCTGGTAAGTTTCAAATCCTGGCTTCGCCCCTGACTATGAGTGTAGTAATAATGTCCATTAATTTAAGGAATTTCTCTTGAATACTTGATTGGGCTTCAACATGTATAAACATTTCATTTACACACAAAAAAGCAAACACCTAAAGGCCACAAAGACGAATTTCAACAAACTCTGAGAAATAAAATTAGAAAAGTAAAAATATCATCAGCAAACATCAGAATTCACAAAAATTCATCACGCCCTCACTTCCAGTTACCTGGGAACCTCACAGGCATTCATCTAAAAAAAGCTCAATAATTAGGTCTAACTAACCAATCTAAATCAGGAGCGAAATTAACACGAAATGACAATAAACCCAACTAATTTTATCAAAAAGAAAAGAAAAAAAATGGATACATCACAAAAATGAAAACGGAAAGAGATCTCTCAATTCCTTATGAAGGAAAATGGAATACAGGGACGCACCTTCCTGTGCTTGGCATTGAGCTCCTTGGAAACGTTAGCCTTTTCGTTCATGACTGAGACGAGTACTGGAACAAAGATTGATGGCAGATTTGAGATCCGGCTCTCCGTCTCTCTGAATCAGACACTGTACACGGCGTCGGATTGTGACCAGCCTGAAATGAGAGAGAGACGAGGAGATGGGAGATCGGAATCGCTTCGGTTTCTCTCTACCCCTCTGATCTGACTACCCAGATAATTTTTGTCACTGATTTGCAAATTATTAGTTAATAAGGGTCAAATTCAAAACATATTTATTGTATGCAAAATAATGGAATAATTCTCGCGCAATGACAAATGTGGATTTAAAATGCAGTGTTGTGCAGCTTATCGGGGTATGAGTATGAAAATAATGTAGTTTCAATTAAGGAATTGGATCAAATACAAATCAAAAGTACAGATAAAAATTACAAATTCACAAAAAAATTGCCACGTGTAAAAATGGATCAATAAAAATTCATCCCATTCGGGATTCTTTTTGTAAATAAATAAAACACACGTGGACTTATTCAAAAATACATAAAAGATAGAAGGGGTATAATCGTCCTAAAATTTGTTACAATAAAATTCAACTTTCGCTACAGTACGTTTTTAAGTCTGATCATTTGGAATAAAATTTGACTTTTGCTATAGTAAAATTTGACTTTCGCTAAAGAAAAATTTTGCTACAATTTTTAAGTCTGATCATTCTCTCTTTAAGTCTGATCATTCTCAATTTGTAGCCTTTTAGTTATCAGTTTTTAGTCTGATCATTATCAATATTAAGTCTGATCATTGTCTATTATTAAGTCTGATCATAACCATCTTTAAGTCTGATCATTATCAATTTTAAGTCTAATCATTACCACTCTTTAAGTCTGATCATTATCAATTCTAAGTCTGATCATTATCAATTTTATGTTTGATCATTGTCTGTTTTAAGTCTGATCATTATCAATATTAAGTCTGATCATTGTCTATTTAAGTCTGATCATTATCAATTCTAAGTCTGATCATTGTCAATTTTAAGTCGGATCATTATCAATTTTAAGTCTGAACATTTACCATTTTTAAGTCTGGTCATTATCAATTTATAGTCTGATCATTACCAGTTTTAAGTCTGATCATTCTCTCTTTAAGTCTGATCATTATCAATTTGTAGCCTTTTAGTTACCAGTTTTAAGTCTGATCATTCTCTAATTAAGTCTGATCATTCTTAATTTTAAGTCGGATCATTAACAATTTTTAAGTCTGATCATTCTCTCTTTAAGTCTGATCATTCTCAATTTGTAGTCTTTTAGTTACCAGTTTTAAGTCTGATCATTCTCTCTTTAAGTCTGATCATTCTCAATTTGTTGTCTTTTAGTTACCAGTTTTAAGTCTGATCATTCTCTCTTTAAGTCTGATCATTGCTGTTTTTTAAGTCTGGTCATTAACAATTTTTAAGTCTGATCATTCTCTCTTTAAGTATGATCATTCTTAATTTTAAGTTTGATTATTACCAATTTTTAAGTCTGATCATTCTCTCTTTAAGTCTGATCATTCTCAATTTGTAGTCTTTTAGTTACCAGTTTTAAGTCTGATCATTCTCTCTTTAAGTCTGATCATTCTCAATTTTAAGTCTGATCATTAACAATTTTTAAGTCTGATCATTCTTAATTTTAAGTTTGATTATTACCAATTTTTAAGTCTGATCATTCTCACTTTAAGTCTGATCATTCTCAATTTGTAGTCTTTTAGTTACCAATTTTAAGTCTGATCATTCTCTCTTTCAGTCTGATCATTCTCAAGTTTAGGTCTGATTATTAACAATTTTTAAGTCTGATCATTCTCTCTTTAAGTCTGATCATTCTTAATTTTAAGTTTGATTATTACCAATTTTTAAGTCTGATCATTCTCTCTTTAAGGCTGATCATTCTCAATTTGTAGTCTTTTAGTTACCAGTTTTAAGTCTGATCATTCTCTCTTTAAGTCTGATTATTCTCAATTTGTAGTCTTTTAGTTACCAGTTTTAAGTCTGATCATTCTCTCTTTAAGTCTGATCATTGCTGTTTTTTAAGTCTGACCATTAACAATTTTTAAGTCTGATCATTCTCTCTTTAAGTATGATCATTCTTAATTTTAAGTTTGATTATTACCAATTTTTAAGTCTGATCATTCTCTCTTTAAGTCTGATCATTCTCAATTTGTAGTCTTTTAGTTACCAGTTTTTAGTCTGATCATTCTCTCTTTAAGTCTTATCATTCTCAATTTTAAGTCTGAGCATTAACAATTTTTAAGTCTGATCATTCTCTCTTTAAGTCTGATCATTCTTAATCTTAAGTCCGATTATTATTAATTTTTAAGTCTGATCATTCTCTCTTTAAGTCTGATAATTCTCAATTTTAAGTCTGATCATTTACAATTTTTAAGTCTGATCATTCTCTCTTTAAGTCTGATCATTCTGAATTTTAAGTCTGATTATTACCAATTTTTAAGTCTGATCATTCTCTCTTCAAGTATGATCATTCTCAGTTTGTAGTCTTTTAGTTACTAGTTTTAAGTCTGATCATTAAGTGTTTTAAGTCTAATCATTGCTGTTTTTTTAAGTCTGATAATTAACAACTCGTGGATTAAATTGAAAATAACATTATTAGGTTTATACCCCTCCGTGTGGAATGACTATAATACCCCTCCGTGTATTTGTTCGGGATTTCGACTAAATGGGACACGTGTCAGCTTAAAAATCGGTTTGTAGTTTTTATATATAAATCGGTTTGTACCTGAACCGTACTCTTCAATTAAAATAATATTATTTTTATATAATTTAAATTTTATTTTTAAAATGATGCGATTTTTGCGAAATAAGCCAAGTATTCGATTCCCTTGAGTAGCATATGACAAAATTCAAGTATCAAATTCGAGTGGTGCCGTGCGTGGCCTATGCTCTAAGAGTCTAATATTCATATGTACCCGATAAAGAAAGTTCTCATGCAATATGTATAAGATGTATTCATATTGTCACTGATTTATATGAAATGTAAAAACCCACTACAAACAAATGATGCGATTTTAATCGACATCATTTTTGTGGTTGCAGCCACGCGTACCACGAAATACTCTTGCTACAAATGTAGTTCACAAATTCTTGTGAGGTTGGATAATAATTATCAGCTTGAATCATATCAATTGGTAAGATTATTGTTATTTTTCATGAATGAGAAAGGTTGTGTTTTTTTAAAGCAATAGAAGCATACAAGGATTCGGAGAACAGGAAAGATAAACAACAGCTAAGCCAATAATTAACAACACAAGAACATAAAACCGCAGTCCAAGCACATTTACCCAAGGCGTCCGTTGTAAGTGATCGTCACACCTTAGAGAACTCCAAAGCCGAGCAATGCCAAAGCGGCCAACCTGAAGAAGTAGCTCAACATCCACTTCAAGACGCCAATGAAGCTCCGACCGCATTTCCTTTAAAACAAAACTAGGCTGGTGTTCGGTACAGGTACCAGCACCCTGATAGTGGCCAGCAGCGGCAGTTCCGGAGCCAACAACTGAAAAAAAAATATAGCAACAACTGCACAAAAGTCAAAACAAGCCAAAAGCTTGCAAGTCGAAACTCAGCAGGAGCTGAGACAAGCAAAGAACAAAATACACACAAAACATATGTACAGCCCGCCGCTAGACACCCCTCCAATCCGCGAAACCCCACCCATAGCCAAACACCGCCACGCCGCCAGCCTCCTACCGCCCTCAACCCCAGATCTGAGATCTCAGAGGAAGTTATCCGATAGTCACTAGAAAGCATGAAAATCATCATGTGAAAATTAATTAATTGGATGTTCAAATCCAGTTTTGTTTGGTAATAAAGAGTATAGTTTCTTCAGTTATAAAGTATGGAAACGGATCAAATACAAACCATAGTTATAAATAAAAACTCAAAATCCAATAAATTATTGACATGTGTATATTTCAACCAATCAGAATTCATCACGTTCGAGGTGCTTTTTGTAAATAAAAAAAATTAACGTGAACTTATTTAAAAATACATAAAAGATACGAGGGGTATAATTGTCCTAAAATTTGTTTTAAGTCTGATCATTAACTTGTTAAGTCTGAGCATTTTGGTGCTGCGCGCCCAGCCTTGACATTAGCGTCGCGCCCAGCCTTGACATTAACTTGTTAATGTCTTAACTGGGCGCGGCTCGCTAATGTCAACGCTGGGCGCGCGGCGTGTCATGTACTGTTCATCCATCGACTAAAAACACAAAAATCGACTTATGTCGACTGTGAGAGCATATGTCGACTGGGAGAGGAAAGACCGGCGATAACGACTGATCATTGTCAAGTTTTAAGTCTGATCATAATATTTTTAAGTTTGATCATTACTGGTTTAAGTCTGATCATAGTTGTTTTAGTCTGATCATTGTCTGTTTAAGTCTGATCATTACTGGTTTAAGTCTGATCATTACTGGTTTAAGTCTGATCATTATTTTTTAAGTCTGATCATTACTGGTTTAAGTCTAATCATTGTTTTTTTAAGTTTGATCATTACTGGTTTAAATCTGATCATTGTTTTTTTAAGTCCGATCATAATCGTTTAAGTCTGATCATTATTTTTTAAGTCTGATCATTACTGGTTTAAGTCTGATCATTATTTTTTAAGTCTGATCATTACTGATTTAAGTCTGATCATTGTTGTTTTAAGTCTGATCATTATTTTTAAGTCTGATCATTTCTGGTTTAAGTCTGATCACTACTGGTTTAAGTCTGATCATTGTTTTTTAAGTTTTATCATTGTTTTTAAGTCTGATCATTGTTTTTTAAGTTTGATCATTACTGGTTTAAATCTGATCATTATTTTTTAAGTCTGATCATTACTGATTTAAGTCTGATCACTGTTGTTTTAAGTCTGATCATTGTTATTAGGTCTGATCATTACTGGTTTAAGTCTGATCATTGTTTTTAAGTCTGATCATTACTGATTTAAGTCTGATCATTGTTTTTAAAGTCTGATCATTGTTTTTTTTAAGTCTGATCATTTTTTTAAAAGTCTGATCATTACTGGTTTAAGTCTGCTCATTGTTTTTTAAGTCTGATCATTACTGGTTTAAGTCTGATCATTGTTTTTTTAAGTCTGTTCATTAACAACTCGAGGACTAAATTGAAAATAAAATTATTAGGATATGTGGAATGACTATAATACCCCTCTCGTGTTTTGTTTGGGATTTCGACTAAATGGGGCACGTGTCAGCTAGAAATTGAGTTTGTACTTTTTATATATAAAGTCGGTATGTACCTGAACCGCACTCATAAAGTATAATTTATCAGATTAATAAATATGGTTTCGGATCAAATACAAACCACAAATATAAATAAAAACTAAAAACCCAATAAAATATTGCCACGTGTATATTTCGACCAATCGGAATTCGGCGCGCTTTTTGTAAATAAAAAAAATTAAAACGGACTTATTTAAAAATACATAATAGATGAGAGGGTATAATCGTCCTAAAATTTGCTACACTAACAGTTTTACGTCTGATCATTTGCTACAGTAATCGTTTAAGTCTGATCATTTGCTATAGTAATAGTTTTAAGTCTGATCATTGCTTTTTAAATCTGATCATTGTAGTTTTAAGTCTGATCATTGCTGTTTTAAGTCTGATCATTGCTGTTTTAAGTCTGATCATTGTAGTTTTAAGTTTGATCCTTGCTACAATAATAGTTTTAAGTCTGATCATTGTAGTTTTAAGTCTGATCATTACTACAATAATAGTTTTAAATCTGATCATTGTAGTTTTAAGTCTGATCATTGCTACAATAATAGTTTTATGTCTGATCATTGCTGTTTTATGTCTGATCATTGTAGTTTTTAGTCTAATCATTGTTGGTTTAAGTCTGATCATTGCTACAATAATAGTTTTAAGTCTGATCATTATAGTTTTAAGTCTGATCATTGTTGTTTTAATTCTGATCATTCCTGTTTTAAGTATGATCATTGTAGTTTTAAGTCTGATCATTGCTACAATAATAGTTTTAAGTCTGATCATTGTAGTTTAAAGTCTGATCATTTTAGTTTTAAGTCTGATCATTGTAGTTTTAAGTATGATCGTTGTAGTTTTAAGTCTGATCATTGATGTTTTAAGTGTGATCATTGTAGTTTTAAGTATGATCATTGCTACAATAATAGTTTTAAACTGATCATTGTAGTTTTACTAGTCGAGTCGATAGGATTCTCACTAGTCGACTAGTCGCTGACTAGTCGTTGACTAGTCGACATATACAATTCATATATGATAAAAGATGCGATTATGTATAAAATGAGAAAAATAATACGAAATTCAGAAAATGTACAATCAAAAATAAGTTTCTTTTGTTATAGAGTAAAAATTACAGAATATATTTTTTAAACATGCATATTTTTATTGTTTAAATAAAAAAATTCATTTTTTGGGGTGATTTTGGTGCAATATGAAAAGATGTTATAATAATTGGGGGTACAAATGTAACATTTAAAACTTAAAGACTAATATTTTATATAAATAAAACAAATTACACTATTCATCATCATCTTCCATTCTGTCCCGAGAACCCTAAAAACCCTAAAACAAATTTCCGACCTAGCTTGTTTTTTCTTATTGGGCCTAATTTGAGCGACTAGTCGAGCCCATAACGCCTAATTTGAGCGACTAGTTATTGCTAAACTCGTCAAGTCGGTCGAGTTTCCCCAAAACACTTAGTCGAGATCCCTAGTCACCCGACGAAAAATGACTTGCCCGATTAGTCGCGATTAGTCGAGCGTCGTGACAACCATGGTCTAATCATTGTAGTTTTAAGTCTGATCATTGTAGTTTTAAGTCTGATCATTGCTACAATAATAGTTTTAACCTTCTTACATAACCTGACAATCGCACAGTGTACACCTAAACCTTTATTTGCAAATTGTTTGCGTTGTATTTTTAATTTGTTATGAATAATAATTCAGTTATCAACAACTTGTCATTTAAGGTAGTGAATGATCAGACTGAAGTTGATAATGTCCACACTTAAAATGGTAATGATCAGACTTAACGTATGCATCTGTTGAATTTGGATAATTTTTAATACCATCACACCTGTTAAGTATTTTTAAATAAGTTTGTTTTAATTTTTGTTTTATTTACAAAATGCGCTCCGAATTATTATTGGTCGAGATTGACACGTGTCAAATTCTTTATTAATTTATAATTTTTATATTTAAATATAATTTTTATTTGGTACAATCCCCGTAAAATTTAAAAAATACGAGTCTATTTAAAATAAATAATTATTTTCAATTCATATTTAGTTACTTAATGATCATGATTTAAAAGGTTTTCATAGAAGATTAGCCATGATTCATACACAGGATGATGATATATACACAAATTTTAATGTTAATCGTTTTGTTGGACCGAATCTGAATCCAAAAGGCATTATTTCATATATTTGCATGTTAAAAGGAAATTAAATTACTGCACAAAATATGAACATATATTGGTTTGTACTTCATATCCACATTTTTTTGACTTTATCCATTTCTGAAATTGATTTCAATTTCATAAGAAGAAAAATTCAAATTAGAAAAAAAAATGAAATTAAATGTCAAACTACATCCGCCGCAAAGTGAGGAATTCCTCTAGCCTGTTACATTTCCAGAACTTCCATTTTACAAAACATCTCAAAATGTTGTCCAAGTCCACATTAATTCTGTCTTCCATTCTCTTCATCATATTATTCTCATCCACACCAATCTCACATTCCTTGCCTCTGTCAACATACTGCAGATGGATCGTAGATGCGGCCACCGGTCACCGTGTGAAGCTGCATTGCGCCAACTGGGCTGGCCACATTGAGACCATGGTCCCTGAAGGTCTCGACAAGCAGCCACTCGATAAAATCACGTACACCGTAGCGGCCTTAGGGTTCAATTGTGTGAGACTCACTTGGGCAATTTTTATGTACACTAGGCCGGAGGAGTACAGTAACCTGACTTTGTCACAAGCCTTTGATATTCAGAATTTGACAGATGCCAAGGCTCAAATTATGAAGTACAATCCTTCTCTGGTGGACCTTAAAGTTGGTGATGTGCATGAAGCTGTTATTAATTCACTTGGGAAGAAAAGTGTCATGGTTGTGTATGATAATCATATTAGTAGGCCTACTTGGTTTTGCTCTACAAATGATGGAAATGGGTTTTTCAATGATAGGGATTTCAGTCCTCAGGAGTGGCTCACCGGGTTGAGCTTGGTCGCCACTCGTTATAAGAACAATCCAACCGTAAGTCTCTCGTCCGTCACCTCAATCATCTGATCATGTGACATATTTATGTATTGAGTTTGGATTTGTTCAATCCTTACCCAAAAAAATTTTATTTTTATTTTTTTTCAACATTGAAAATGTTGCACAAGTGATATAATGTGGAAATTGATGAACCTTTTTGAATTCAGGTAGTGGCAATGAGCATGAGGAACGAGCTGCACGGACCTCGAGAAAACGTAGCGGACTGGTTCAACTACACGCACCAAGGAGCCACAACCATCCACGCAGCGAACCCGAATGTTCTAGTCTTCATTTCAGGACTTAATTTTGGCACTCATTTCAGCTTCCTAAGCAACATGTCCTATGGCTTCCCATTAGACAACAAATTATTATTCGAGTTCCACTGGTATTCATTCAGCAAACAGCATTCGCAACGAGACTGGGGAACAGAGCCATTATACCAAAGTTGCGCGACTTACACACAATGGTTCGACACAGAGGCTGGGTTCATATTTAGAAACACTACGAATTTATACCCGTTGATCTTGACGGAGTTTGGAATCGATGAGAGGGGGATGGATGTGGCTGCTAATAATTTTTTGACTTGTTTTTGCACAATAGCTGCTGGGAATGAGTTGGATTGGGGCATTACAAGGATCTTATTACATTAGAAGTGGAGTTCCTGGTCCTGAGGAGGACTATGGAGTTTTGGACAATAATTGGTCTCAGCCTCGGAATCCGGCTGTTCTTCAGAGGTTTAAACTACTTCAAGAAATGCTCATAGGTACTAACTAAACCTTGTTCATATGACAGTTTCGTTAAACTATTTCATATTGTCTAACTCGAAAATAAGTTGCTAACTTATATTGAATACTAAAATACAATCCGAGTTTTTTTTTAGTACAATGAGACTATTGATTTTTTTTTTTTACAAATTGGTAAGGACTGAACAAGGTTGGAATACTTACCTTCTAACTACAAGTCAGGTTTTCGATCACCACCTTATTAACGAGTCTATTGAAATTTAATATGACATCAGAGCTCATAAAGCTACTTCACTTTTTTTTCCTTCTCAAATTTGCCAATTATGTTCTTACATATCTGAGTTATTGAGGACGAATGAGACTAGTAAAATTTGATATGACATCAATGCTCATAAAGATACAAACTTTTTTTTCATCTTCTTACCACAGAAAAAAGATTCGTACTGAGGCAATCAAATATTGCGAGCACTAAAAGGATTACTTAACATTTTTGTGTTGCTTCTGAAACTTGATAATTATGTTGTATGCAGATCCATTTGCCAAAACACCAACCTATTACATTATGTACCATCCTGTAACGGGAACATGTGTGATGGCAAACGTGAAGGACAACCAAGTGTACCAAGTCGAATGCAGTCAGAAAAGTGGCTGGGACCATACTGCAGATGAAACTCCCATAGCGCTCCATGGAAACGGATCGTGTCTGATAGCTACTGGAGAAAGTCTTCCAGTGACACTAGCAAATGATTGCAAAGGCGCGATGAGTTCGTGGTCTCTTTTATCAGACTCGAAGCTCCACATTGGCGTTACGGGTCCAAAAGGAGTAGTCAGTTTGTGCCTGGAGTGGGGAGTAGCA
Organism: Rhodiola kirilowii; assembly: GCA_033675215.1. Lineage (NCBI taxonomy): Eukaryota > Viridiplantae > Streptophyta > Magnoliopsida > Saxifragales > Crassulaceae > Rhodiola > Rhodiola kirilowii. Next base: position 9,198,295 of record CM066197.1, on the reverse strand, counting down.
GGAAATGCCACTGTTTTAGTAAGTAAAAACTGTGATCTGCAGAGTGCAACAAGCCAAAATCAGTGGTTTCAACTCCTGCCAACTAATCAGTGGCAGCATGGTTGAGAAGTGTAATGTAAGTGCAGCCTCAATGTCACGAAATAATAGAAAATCATTAAAGATTAATTTTCTTATTCGCATTGTATCCATTTACTAGTTGACAAGGCATGTGAAATGTTACATATTAGAATATGTGGAGCCGTTGCTACAAAGAGGAGGTGGTGCATGAGAAGATGTTGTTGTCACGGGTACAGTTGAAAAATATATATAATATCAAAACGAATTCATAACTTTTACCTCATAGGCCACACCAGGACGAATTTTTTTATAGAACAAATACAAAAAAGTGAATAACTGTTAGTGATTGAAATCGAAGCAATAAAACACTTGCTTAATCAACTTGGTAATCTCTCGGTTCTGCTCCCAAAGATGTTTTAGCAGGAAAGAGATTATGTCATGGTAGGTGGTACTAGAAATACTTCCACCTAACTTATTGGAAGAACTTGTCATGAGTGTGATTTTTGGGTAGTAAAAACTAAAAACAACAAGAGGAAGAAATTATAAAAACTTCAAAAATTATTTCAAAAAATTCAGGCATAAAGATGGAAGCGTTTCCAATGCACAACCACTGGCATTCATTAATAACTAAATCAAAGAACTGGAGTTGAACCAAAAATGAATGAAATGCTGGAAAAAAAACAAACATGTCCTGAGTTTTGCTACATTTTTGTATCTCAAGCTGTATGAAAAGCAGTTCAGAGAACGTTCGGTTCCAGACATGTCAGTCAGTAACGATGTATGAGTTGCATCCATGCGTCCTTGTTCTTCGAGTAATGGTTGATTTCGGCCTAAAATCAAATAAGAGACGTTCAATTTTTACAGTATGCAATATTGACCAGAAAGCTTAGTAGTTGAATATAAATACAGCAGGCAAACAGTGTTGATTCCAGTTCAGCTTGTATGCAAGAACCATTTAGCCATCAAATGTTAGGCCTAGTTCTACTTTTTTTTTTTCTTTCTAAACAATAATTTTATTTCCTATTCTACCCATACCCACAACAGAGCCACCTCACTCATCAGGACTGGAATCAGTAACGTTTTGGGTTTCTTCAACCCTTTTTCCGCTCGGCCACACTCTGACATGCCCGAGTTCTACCTCATACAGCAACTCCTAGCATTATTATCATTACGTATAGCTGGCATCTCTATTGAAACATGTAGAGCAGCTATCAATGATCAGTTTGGTTTCACATCTACCCGTCCTGTCCTATATTTTAAACGGGCGACGTCTTCACAACTACTTGTAACTCAAATGAGACAAGATAAGTTTTGAAACATAACTTCCTCGGAGGAAAATGCGTGATAGTGTATTAACATACCTTACGAACAGCTTCAACAGCAACTACCAAATTTTCACCAATCAGGTCTCTAAGCATAGTGTCACTCTGAAGAGCTTCTAGAGATTCAGAAAGTGATCTTGGCAACATTTTTAAGTTTCGAGTAGCTGGGTTTTCATCTGATCATAAAAGAGTACATGTCATGGTCATGTGAATGAGCAATATCAAACATTACTAAAGTGTACAAGACCACTTATACTTTTGTCAACTAGGAGAACAGATAATGCCTAGGACAGAACCAGAATGTCTATGCCTAAATCTAAATATTTAAATTGGTTACAAAGAGGCGATTCGACACAAGAGACAGCATACAACGAAAAGCAGGGAAAATCGTACAGCACTAATAAAAAAGAATATTTTGTATGTCTTTTGTATTTGGTTTTATATTCTTACCATGACCTATTAACATCTTAATGAATTGAAAGGGAAACATGTTTGAGCTGTTTGTTTCTGCAGATATCTGAATACATAACTCACCAATGGGATCGGGTAAAGTAAGATTTCTACGGAGTCCATCAATTCCAGCTGCAATAATTGCACTGAGACCCAAATGTGGATTGGCGCATGCATCAAACGATTTGATTTCGAAGTTACTGACAACACCATCTGGAATACCAGGCGGACACGCTGTTCTTAGCGGAGCCTCTCTGTTCTCTTTACCCCAGCATAAGTATGCCCCACTCCAGGTATTGGGCTGTATCCGGTCATAACTGACCAAGTGATGCACATTTTAGGGTAAGCGAGATAACAAAAAAATTTGTAGAAAACAGTACATAACTACATATATGTTTTACAAGCATCATGCAGAACTTTTGTTCATCGCATGCAAGGCGAACACAAGAAAAACATGGTCCATGTTTTGATTTTTGCTCCATCTCATGGATCACGAAATCCCCTAAAGTTTCAGAAGTATCTTTGCCAAATATCCAAATTAAGTTGGTCCGGGAGTACTATTGATCCATCTCAACTGAACAGAACATCACTTAAAATGTTCAAATGACTTTCACCTAAAACAACTGGATTTGTAAGATGGCTGAGAACGTGTGAGACCAAATTCTGAGTAAAATATTTCCAATAACAACCAACTCAAACAATTAACATATACCTTATTGTTAAATCGGGCTAGTGAAACATGACTGCATATAACAAGGAACAAAAGAGCAAAAATGACCAAACCTATTTGGAATCGGTGCAGTAAATGCTAAGATTGATGGTAGATGACATAGAACGCCTGCCATAAACTTCTCCCCGATCACGGATATTCCGTTTTTAGAAGACCCTGGAGATCCCATAAATACGTTCTTTCCGTTTTCCCATAAACTGATGTGAACATGGCACCCGGAACCAATGTCTTCTAACGAATATCTGCAAAATTAAGAAAACAATCAACCTAAGTATTTGGAAATCAGATCATTTCGTTGGTATACGATTTGGTGGGACGGAAAAGCTTATGGGTAATTCAAATCAAATAGGCTTGTAAGAGGCTTGCGTCTCAGGGTTTTGGGTTTTGGGTTTTGGGTTTTTCTTTTTCTTTTTTTCTGTTCTGTGTATTGTCCTCCTCTTTCAATAACATGAGTTTGTTTTTCAAAAAAAAAGAGACCAGCATAGAGTATTGATCGGTATATGATTCTGCTATGCTTCAGTTAGAAACTCACTTGGGAATGAACGTTGCCAAAAGTCCCTGTTTCCTTGCAACAGCTTTGATAGTTTCGCGAGCAAATATCAAGTTGTCCGCTGCCTTCGTACAGATTGTGTGACCCAAAGGTATTTCGAACTGGCCATTCCCAGATTCTGCATGTAACTGATTAACAAAAGCATTAAATGGTATGCCATATTTATTGTAACTAATATTCATCTCCAAAACACATTACAAAATTTTCTAGTATAATAATGTTTTTGAATGTAGAAATGCTATTATGTAGCTTTGTATGCTACTAATAGTGAATATGTGTTATGTACAGACAAGGAAAGATGACAGTCATGTACCAAATAATAGGAACTTGCTTAGACAACATGTCATACGCAGGAGAAGAGCATGTTTAAGTTCTGTTGATGGCGAAACCAAACTCGCAATTATTTGCCCAAACATCTAAACGAAAAAGGCCTGGTGAAGTCAAAAAGGTTTATTTTTTAAATATTTTTTTGGTACTAGAAGTAATCTCATCAGCTATTAACCAGTTTATAAACTTATATTGAAAATGCTGACTTGGTTAGGTGTGTGAATCTAGACTCTGTAGATACCTGCTCCACTGGTACATCTAACGATTCAAGACAATCTAGAACTTCATGTAGGAACGAGGTAGCCCCATCATATCCAGTGTTGAGCAATAAGGTGTCGAGTCAAAAGGTATCCATTCTTCGTTGCCGGCCCTGGTAGTTTTGTTATCCATTGCAGTGAAAGTCAATCCAATACATAAAATTAGTGTATAATTGAAAAATCATAAGATTGAAGCACATGCCTTTGTACACTCTTTAAAAGAAAGAACTCATTTTCGAAGCCTGCATTTATTACCTGGAGAAAAAAAATAACTTCCATAGAAGTCGCATTGGAGAGGATTTGAAAAAAATCAACAAATAATTTTTTTTAACACAATGTCGTACCAAGTTGAATTCATCTTTCAGTGCGCTGCACACTCTGCGTAAAGTCTCTCTTGGGCAATAATCCCAAGGATTTCCAGGTTTGAGGTGCATATTAGCCAACACCATTTCTTCTTGATTTACCCTTCATACAAAAAAATATCAAGGACGGAAAATAAACACCAAGCTGAAGAATTGACGTATGAGCCCAACATAAATTATACGTCAGACAGTACCATGGAATTTTTTGTTTCGTTGAAAAGTCGGGCATTAATCTTATCTCCCCAGTTGCAGTTAGGTTACTCCCATCCGAAGGACCATCCGAGAATGAACTCATAGCCATGGATGCTTGAGCCAAACCAACACCACTTGTCTTCACAACATCATAAAAGCGCTTTCTCGGAATAACCTGAAAGAAACAGATATAACAATAGCTTACCCAGTTAAATATCCGACTATGCATACTAAGAACGGTAAATACTAATGTGGTAACTATTAGAAGACGAAACATGCCTGAATTCGCTATGGCTAGTTTAGATTTAATGAAAAACACGAAGGAACAATTAACAAAGTAGTAAGTGATGGCATAAGAAGCATATACCAGCTGTAAGTGCAAATTCATTGCAGTAGAAGGTTAATACAATGCATCAGCACTGCCCACATCACTAGTATTATCAAATGAGTGGCAAATTATATACCAGCTATAAGTGCAAATTATATAGATCAAATGAGCATTAATTATCTTTCAGTGGCAAATTATCATATTTTAAACTTTATGATATACTTATTGAGTCCAATAGTATCAGCCCATTTAAGAAAAAAAAGAACAATCCTGTCATTGTTGGATCAACCAATGAACTTAACCGTACAATAAATAGTTCAATTCATATGAAAGAATATTAAGACATTATTTTACTCAAAGCTACCCTTTGAAAACATCTTTAGGATCAGACATCAGAACAACAATTTATAAAAGGGAAGAGCGTAATCCTTTCTACCTTAGAACAATGACCAGATACTGTGGTAAAAGTCAAATATTAATTCTTTAATTCTCGGAATGAAAGGTAACGTACCCTACATCTATGCTGCCCTGAAGCATCTACCCATAAAAGGCGAACGAGTGAAACCTTGTTTGAATTTTTATCTTGGGAATCCACCAACAGAAGAGATTGGACATCCTTACATCTAACAGAATTAGAAGCCGCGTCAATTTTGTAAAATCGTATAGCATTTTGTGCAAAGATGTCTTGAGCTGCTTCAACAGCCTCCGCAACTGAAAGTTCGCCGTTCTTGCATGCATCACATAAAACAGAAAAAAGTACTTTCCGTGCTCCCTTTGCACCTGTTCAACAAAGGCAAATTTTCAAGAAAAGAAAATCGTACTCCTTTATCACTTTATGTATGTTTACAAGTTAAGTTTAACCTTAACTTTCAAAGATAAACAATCAGTGGTGGCCCGTGTTCAATATTATCTTCCATATTATTTGATTCTCTACCAAATATATTGTTTTGTAAATGTTTCCAAAGTCCATGCAGATCCATCGGAAAGTCCCTACATTAATGATAGAAAAGAATATGGTCATTTTAGTTCCAACCACAAACTAATAAAGTTATGCAAATCTGTTCATAATCATGGTAGCTAAATACATATATTTGAGTTTTCCAGCTCGATCCCTTGGCGGGTTTCAGTAGCACTCTTCCACAGTCAGCCATTGGTAACTGGCAGATATTAGGCAGTTCTGTATAATAGCAAGACTAACTTCACAAACTATTACCTCGTCAAGAATCTGCTGAGCCAGGTGTTCAATCCTTAGTATTCTACCAACAGTAGGCGCTAGATTCGTGTGCCAGTCAATATCAAACATCTTGTCCAACTTCAACCCATCGTCAATAAGCACTGCAGAAACATTTGCAGCCTCAAAGCACTTTGATGCAATGGCTTCCAATCCTGATGAAACACGGTGTTCTACAACCGCTAGTAGGGATGGTTCACAGCCATAGAGTTCAGCAATTTCCCTCAAGCTTCCCTGCCGATCCCACAATACAAGAATGAGCAGAAACGATTTCGTACAAGTCATTTCAAACAAACAACGTATTCCGTTCCAGCTTCCTACCTCTCCATGCCAATTTCTACCTCGCATTGATATTTTACATCATCACACAGTTAATACAATGCACATGGTCAATTGCTACTGGACTACTCAATTTCTCTCTACCTTTGATCAGCATAAAGCCAGAAGCAGCTTATATTGCACAATGCACATATCCCAACGGAGCTTATCACATTAGCATACTGAACTTCAACTTCCACACAAATATCAAGCCTAGTAAAATACTGAGAAGTGAGATGCAATGAACACTGAACAGGCACAAAAATCAAACAGTAACTCCTTTGATCACAAGTCATGGAAGTCAACTCCTCATTTCAAAATCATACAACAATAATCAGTAAAACTGGTGAAGCCATTCAAATTGAAGCTATGATGCATCAACAAAACAAAACGAAGAGTCTCACATTTGACACTCAAACTCTTATTCACGCACCTTGAACGAGAGAGTGTGCGGAGCGTCAAGCAAGGCGTCGCCGGTGGCTTCAGAGAAGCAGGAAATGAAAGGAATATTGGAATCGAGCGCCACGAGGTTGTGTGCGTGAGCGTCGACGAGCTTCACCGACTCGATCGCTTCTCGTAACTCTGCAAAGCTATCCATTTCTGACTCTCTCTCTCTCTCCCCTCCAGTGTCACGAAGCAGAACTTCTTCCGCGATGTAAATAACAGTATTTTTTTGATATTGTAAATAACAGTATTTAAATATTGTGATTTTTACTCTCTTTTTTGTGTGATAAAGTATTGTGAATTTTACTTAAGAAAAGAAATGGCAATGATTCACTTTATTTTTTTCTAATTGTAGGTTACTAACTTTTTACGCACATCAATAAATAAACTCTTGGAGGGCAAAGTGAGTTGGCTCACTGGTTGAGCGCTCCATCCGGGCATGAGGATCCCGGGTTCAAGTCCCTATCTGCGCATCAAAAAAAAAAGAACAGATGCTGCAACTTTAGTGCTAAAGCACTCAATCAAAAAAAATAAAAATAAATAAACTCTTGGAGCATTGCCACCCAAGATTCTCCACGACAAAGGAATACACGGTCACACAAAAGTGAGAACAAAAATTAGTAATCGGTGAATCTTTATTTTTAGTAAATTAAACATGAATACTAAAGCATGATTTAAAAAAAATATTTATCAAAGGCAGGTGAGGGAGGTCTAACAAAATTATTGCTGGTTTATTGTCTTTCACTGATTAAAGAAAGATGGATGCGATTCCAATCGATCGTCAGTCGTCGGCGGTAAGTGTGCTCTTCACTCCCTCGTTTCACCCCCCAATTTTCGTCGCTCTTGATTTCGTCCACAAATCTAGGGTTTCGTCGCCTTGTGATCGACAACGAAGTGCAATTGTATATCTTGAATCAATAAGAAATCGCTTCAATAGATTACGTTTTCTAGGGCTTTAAACTTTTTGATACTTGAATATGTGAAATCAGATGGATGATGTACGTTGGACATCTGATGGCCGCAACGCCGCTGATTTGAGCAATCCTGTTAGTGGTGGAGTTATTGTGGATGATAAGCAAGCTAAGTATGAAGAGAAGAAGGCACTAGTGGAGGAAGAAGTTAAGAGAATGAATCAACTTCCTGCTCGCAGCACATATGTTGCTCACCGGATGCGTGTTCTCAGTAAAGTGCTTCAGCTTTTGTCTGTCCAGGTTTATATGCATTAAGTGTGCTTTTGGTGTGTAGACTTGAGTTTTAGTGTATGGACGGTTTATTGAATTGAATTGAATTTGTTTTTGCTTACAGCGCAGCGCATCTGAGGAAGTCGAACTGGAGCTGCTATTTTCTGGCCTGTCGCTGTGAACGTCATTCTCATGTAGGATATTGTCTGTTTATTATTTCTGGTTGGAATATGCTAAAAGTTTCCATATTTGCATGAGTTAAGTTTGATATATAATTGTTGTGGAAAGATGTGGAATGTTTTCTTGTGGCAAACTTTTGACGGGAATTTTAATACAACATTCAGCGTCTTCTATTACAAAATACTTCTACGCTGTCAGAGCTCCAAGCTTCACTTTTCTTTATCTAGTCAGTTGATCGATCGCTAGTTAGTCTCGCTTATGAATTCTAGCCATCTCCAGGGCAAAACTATCTGACCCCCCATGCTAAATAATTTGATTTGATAATATTGTTGAATGATCTTACTTGAATGCCTATTGTCTTATTGCTTCGGAGTTTATATGCTGGACTTATTTAAGACACTATTAAAATGTATAAACCGTGTTACCTGTCACACTTAGTTTATGCTTATATATCTCAATTTATTGATTGCAGGTGCAAAAATGTGATAAATCTGAAATCCTCAGCAACGTCCTCTTGTATCACCCGTGTAAAATGTGGGAGCTTGGAGTACTAGACATTGCGTGATAAATCTGAAATCCTCAGCAATATCCTCTTGTATCACCAGTGTTAATGTGGAAGCTTGGAGTACCAGACAATGCGAGATAAACTGTAGTATGTTTCTTGTCTTCTTAAGGGACCGGCTAAATCAACCCCAACTTTGTTTTTGTAATATCTGTGATCTGTGTCAATGCTAGTTATATGACTAAATGCTAATTTGCACTGTGTTTCTCTTTCTTTCAAATATACAACTACTTTTTCCAACTGTCCTGAAACTTGGGAGTTTCTCTATGCGTACCGTACACACACATCACGTCTAAAAATAAAAAGTATCATACATCAGGAAACATTATGTTCAAAGACAAATGGAAAAACGAGTATTATGGAGAGAACAAACTTACTTAAGATCAAATGTAAAGTATTGAGATTATACCAAATACAATATATATTGTCCAAAAGTATACTCACTTATTAGTATTACAGGTGTTGTTGCTTGTTTCAGCATTGGCACAACTTGTTTTGTTGTCTCAAGTATAAACATGTCTATAGGGATGTGTACATAGTGGCAATGTCTGATTTGCAGGTTGTATGATGTTTGAGGCTGCCCTGATTGTTGTGATTTTATGAATTTAACAATTAGTAAAGATGATTTCTGAAGGGCTACATTTAGCAGATGAGGCTTCCAAAATGGCCATCTTCCCACTCACAATGTAAGTAGCCTCCAGTTAAGAAGTTCAGAGTACTGATAATTTTAGGGAATGGTGTGTTCCTTTTCGGTTACTGCTCATTCTTGTTATTGACAATGATTAGTCAACTTCCAAAATGCATAACAAATCTTGTTTATTGTTTCCTGATGGACTGCACCAAATACATTTTTATTCCATTTCCATCAAGAACCAGTTGTAACAGCAACAGGAAGTCATTTTTTAAACCTCATTCTGCAAATAAATCTCCAGGCATTTGATGAACCCTAGTGTAGGATCAGTTGTTTTCTCCGTCGAGATCAGAGCTTCCCCTGTAACAGTATCGTAAGTAACCTTGATATCAATCAGCGTCTCCGCATCCTCAGTTTCAGTGAGCTTGAAGAATGTGGTATATGCTGAAAACCCTGCATCAAGTTTTCCCCCTTTTATCACCTCCAATCCAATTGCGCATTTCAACTCATCGAATTCTACGATTCTCTCTTTCTGATACCTCTCTGTTGTATCATCTACACCGATAAAGACCAACAAAAAATAAGGAAAAAAAACGCGACTTTTCAGTGAAACAAAATGATCAGTCACTGACCCGATAAATTGAAAAGCAGAATGGAACCAAGGCCGCCGTCGCCCTCGAGCAGTTGGATGTCTCTAACATGATTTGAGAAGGCTTTAGGCACGACGAATCTCATGTCGCGAGACAACGCTTTCCAGAAAGCTTGGATACCAACTGAAACTGTTACTTGGGTGCTTGTTTCCTTGGACATCACTGCTGATATATGTTTTAAGTTGAGGTCCCAAGTGATGATGGATTTGGACCCTTTTATGCACCTAAAAATGATTTCATATATAATATAATTCAGACATAAGGCATCTTTCATACCTAGTCAATGATGAACCTCAATTTGTTTCTTGTGTGGTATTTTGTTCAACGGTTGTATTAGCCGCCTTTGTTTATAAATTTTTCCAGTAGCTGGATGTCACCAATAAATATACTTACAAAACACCGTTTGTATAGATTACAGGAAAATTGAGTATAGAAAAGTTCAAATTGAGGCCTTAACTATGTCTATTTTTTAAATTATAGTCCATTGGTACTTTTTTTTAATCAGGGTAAAATAAAAAAAAATTAACGAACTTTGGAAAGTCGAGGACATTGTTTACAGTGTGATTAAATTCTAAATTTAATAAATCCACTTCTCTTCTCTAACACCCAGTTTTTATTAACTTATTTTTGATGGAGTTTGCATAAATGAGTCAACAGTTTAATCATGTTAAACTACGACACAAAATTTATAAATTTAATTGTTATTTTATCCAAGATAAAATTTTAACCCGTAATTTGAAGAAAAAAAAAGAGACAATAATTCAAAGCTCTAATTTATACTTTTCCAAAATAAATATGCACAAAGGCAACAAGTTAATTTCTTTATCTTATAAAAATTAGAAGTGGAGAAAAAAAAAGGTATTGTTTCAAGCTAGAGTTGCTATGGCAGGGCCCTCCTTCCTCTCACCATCTTCCATCCCATCTAATGTATCATACAACGGCCTATCCTTCGTCTCCGGCAAGTAAAATCCCAAAAACCCACCAACAATCCCACACCCGGCAAACACCGCAAACGGAACTCCTCCTCCCATCACCACCACAAAAGGCGAAAGTATCGCCCCCATCTGCGCCGCTTGCGTAGCGCATCCCAATGCTGCATTTCTAACCACGGTTGGAAACAACTCTGTCGTGTAAATGAATAACAAGTTATAGGTCCCAGCCATTCCAAATATGCCCAACACTCCGCAAAATAATCGCACTGCCTTCAGCCCTGCCTGATCGCCCCAAAGAACGGATCCGATAAGGCAAAAGACGCCGCTGAACCACATTGTCGATATGGCTAATGGCTTTCGCCCGAACTTGCTGAGTAAGATTGCGGTGAGAGTGTATGCCGGTAATTCAGCCACGGCGTTAAGTAGAACGCTCAGGTAGAGATTTGTTCCAAGATTGACCACGTTGAGGCTAAGGCCGTAGTACACTACAGAGCATAGTAAATTAATTGCCACAGCTAGAATCAAACGGATTCGGGTCATTGGACATTTAATCACGTCAATGATCGACGTCGAGATAGCCTCCCTGTCACCATCTGCATATTTCCTGTTGCACGGAATATGTATTAGTGTTAGAGTGACGTTATATGCACTAAATGCTGCGAGTGTCTGTCAAAATGACATTGTTTCAATAAAAACGTTGTTGGATGATGTGACAATTCACTCCGTTAATATTCGTCTGAGATAGGAGTGAAAAAAGAAATTAGAGATAGGACTGAAAAAAGGATTAAGAGCCAAAACTCACTGTGAAATTTGGTGGCCTGAGAAGTCTGATTTTTGATCCTCTTGGCAGTCCACAGCCAACCAAACATCACTGGGCAAAGACCTTCCATTAACTCTCGCAATATTCCGCATAACCTCCATAGCCTCATTAACCTTCCCTCGCACCAGAAACCATCGAGGAGACTCAGACACGAACGGGATCACTAAAAGGACGAACAAAACTGATGGCACGGCAGAGACAATGTAGAGCTCTCGCCACGATGGGAAGAGAAAGGAAATGGCTGCGCATAGAGCAATACCAGATGAGAAAAAGTAAAATGTGGACATTCCAGCGGAACCACGCTTCGATGGACCGACTGGCTCTGTTGCGAGGACGAATGCGCAGAGACCAATGCCTCCAGTGCTGAAGCCGGTAAGGAAGCGGAGAAGGATGTAGAAGTAATAGTTTGGGGAGAAGGCGGTGAGGATGCCGAATATGGCGCTAAGGATGCATACGATGGTTAGAGAGCCTTTTCGGCCTAGAAATGAGTCCGAGAGGTGGCCGAATGTTCCTGCACCTGCACCAACATGTAACGTCAAGCGTCTTGTATTAAAAACCATGAAAAAAAAAATTAAAAACCCATGAAAAAGATCCAAAATCACGAAAGGGATCGGTTCCCATTGTAGCCAAAGGGTGCCAAGTTTTAAAATAGTACTGCCTCCCGACCTTTGTCTACTTTTATTTTTTAATGTCACCTAATGTTTGTTCATTCTACTTTTAAAAATAACTCCAATAATTTATCCCAATTAATCATCTTCATTCATCTCTATCTACCTTCAATTCTTATAGGTCCTAATGAATTTAAGATTGTACTTCAACATCATTAAATGCAATAATAAATGCACATTGTAATGTTTTTCCTCCTTTATTCTTGTACAATTTGTCCTTTGAACAAATAATTAGGGACAGAGGGAGTATCATTGAACTAAAAACCACATCGTTTTGATTGATATTTAAAAATAATAATAACAAACTTTAAATCTCTTTATCAAGACTCGAGAGTGTGAGGGCCTGTCCATTTGAACTGAAACTTAACTGATCTTAACTGTAACTGAACTGAATTTATCTTATATTAACTGATATTAACTTACCTGAAACTTAATTTAGCTGAAACTTAACTTTGACATCATGTCGATGATGATATGATGATGATGATAATGATGATGATGATGATATGATATGATGATATCATCATCATATCGTCATCATCATCATATTATCATCATCATATCATCATCATATTATCATCATCATATCATCATCCTATTAGCATCATCATATCATCATCATCACATCATCATCATATCATCATCATCATAGCATCATCATCATCATCATCATATCATCATACCGTCATCATCATGATGATGATGGTATGATGATCTGATGATGATGGTATGATGATGATGATGATCATATGATGTGATGTGATGATGATATGATGATGGTCATCATCATGATGTTGTTGACGGAATTGATGAAAAAATCGATTTAAATTGAACTTCACTTAACTTAACTGAAATTTATATTAACTTACATTGACCGAAAGTAACTTATATTAATTGAAATTTACTTGTATTAACTTACATTGACTGAAAGTAACTAATCTTAACTTAACCGTCAAAAATATAAGTTAAATTAGACAGGGCTTGAGTGATCACCAATTTGTTCACAAATGCCAAATCCAATAAAACACGTGCTTTTTATTAATTTTCTGAAAACAAAAGGTTCACTGCACCATCTAATCATGATTTGATTAGTAACGTTTTCATGCTTTATTATCTTTTTAACATATTAATCAATATTTTGACAACTCTTTCCAATTAATTGTTTGATACTGATGATTTGATGGATAACGATAATCGTAATTCCTAATACTGAAGTTATAAAAAATACTTAGTAAACTTTAAACATGGTGTTAAGTATCCCATAACAAAACATGGTGTTAAGTATGAATTAAGTATTCACCTAGTGCAAAAAAGTCCAAATTTAAATCCCTACTAACTCAAACTAATCGCTAACATCCACCATAAAAAAAAGAGTATGAATTAGGTATTCAAGCTCAATACATAAAAAATTTAGTTAAGTTAAAATAAAACAAGATAAATAATCCAATTAAATATGAAATAAAAACTATTAAAACCTGAAAGTGAAACAATCAGAACCGCTTATTTATTGGGAGTATAATCACCAGCTAGCAATACTCTGCAGTCTGCGCCCTTTTCTATGCATATGCATTTATAGTAAGCATCTAACAGAATATTCATGGGATAGGATCTTATCGAATAATATACTTTTATTTTTCATTAGATAATCATAGTCAATAATTAGCCGCCTATATAGACTTTGCTTCCATTGCATGAGCATGGTTTGCTGCATTTATATATTAAATACTATATTAATGAATCATATGATCTTTTAAAATTAAATATTTAGTCGTACTTTATTTTAGACGTTGTGTCTTTGTTGGGGCACTTTTAATGTAGCCGCATTTACACAATGAATCGAAAAAAGAAAAAAAATTAGTACTTTCATGAATTTATTTTGTATATTAAATTTAGTGTTCAGTGCATTTCGATGCACTTTTATATAGTGATGGGTTCGGTTCAAAAACCGAACCGAATCGACAAAAACCGAACCGAATTGATTTGTCGGTTTAGTGAAAAATGAAACCGAAAACCGAACCGACTTTTCGGTAAACCGACATTCGGTTTCGGTTCGGTTCGGTTTTACCGACATTGTCGGTTTTTGTCGGTTTTGGTTCGGGTTTGTCGGTTTTTGTCGGTTCGGTTTGTCGGTTTTGTTAGTTTTTGTCGGTTTTGTCGATTCGGTTTGTCGGTTGTCGGTTCGGTTCGGTTCGGTTCTCAAAAGGATAACCGAAACCGAACCGATATAAATCGGTTCGGTATGATAACCCGAAATTCGGTTCGATTTGAGGTTGGTTCGGTTTCAGTCGATTCGGTTTCGGTTTTCGGTACAAAAACCAGCCCTACTTTTATACTACATTCTCCATTTAGGTTCTTATTCGCTTATATTTGGCATTATTGTGTTGTGTTGTGGTCGTCTTCTCAGACTCTCACTTATCCTCTCGCTTGTATTTTTCAGTAATTTTTTTTACGTAAATAGAAAAATCACACAAAAAAACAAATTAAATATTCTGCTTAGTGTACCATGTAATAACTTACATTTTGTTTCACGAAAAGAGTTTTTCTATTTAATTTATCATCAACAAATGAGAATACATATTTTAAAACAATATTGTACTATTAATGTTACTTATTTTTAAGAAAATGTGTCAAAATGCCTGAAACAGATATGATATGATAGTAATGGTAGCAACAGAGAAGAGTGACCATGATGCTTCTTAATTTAGCAAAAAAGAAAAAGAAAAAGAAAAAGAAAAAGAAAAAGAAAGAAATACTAACCAATCATGCAGCCTCCGAAGAACAAGGCTTGGACGAGCCCAATCTTATACTTATCTCCACAAATAAGTCCCCACTCTTCCGCCGTCGACTGCCCCGCCCCACCCACCCACTCCCACGACCCTTCCGCCATTCCACACGGCGGCGATCCACCAACCCACTCACAACCCGCCGCACCACCCACGCACCGCCACGCTGCCGGCTCCCTGTCCGCGAATATCATAACCATCGTGTGAAACGCCTCCAGAGCCCACGCCAGGCTTGTTAGAACGAAGTGGCGGAGCTGCCACCGCCCGAACTCGCCGCAGTGGCACGATAGCATCTCGTCGATGCACATCTTCTTCTTTTTGTTATCATGTCCGGTCTGCTGGGAATCCATGAGAGGGGACCGGAGGTCGGCTGAGTTGTCGTCGGAACAGGACGCCATGGAAGAATCCTCTGCGGTTTGTTTGCTTCTTTAGAGATGTTTTTGTTCTGTTTTTGGACTCGTGGGTTGATCTGTTTCTGTATTTACATATACAATTGAAAATTCGAAATTTCTTTCTTACTGTCAAATCAAAAAATAGATAAAAGCAAACTTTCAAAAAAATAAATAGATAAAATCAAAATAATATCATATGATTTTCATAATATAATTTCAAACACAATTTTAAAATTTTGAATCTAAACTGTATCTAACCAAACAAAAATCAGTACGTCTAGATTTTTATAAAAATCTAATAAAATGTAAGTAGTTTGTAGCGAAAATTATTCGAATTTGCATTAGATAAACATTGAACTATTTTTAGAATTTATAGATGTGATAATGTGGTTAGAGGACGAAAAGATAAAGTTGCTCCCCGGTAGCTCCTTTTTAAATTACAAAACACGGTCGGCCTTCGCCGTCTAGGTGGCCAATGTACGCTCGCCACGTGGATTTTGAATTGAAAGGTGAGGAATTTGATTACCATTTTACTATGGAGTAGTGATATAGATTAAGGCATACTTTCACAGGATTGGATTTAGCGTTGGGCACGAGTGAATCGGAGAAATGTTCACGTGTTCGGGAACAACAAATAAGTGATCGCCTATACGACATTGATGTTGAATTATGATTATAAATGGAGGTAAAATCAGGTTACAGTTTTATATGGATGATTAAATTTAACACAGCAGCAGAGTTTATGATACGATCTATAACAAGTACGTACATATAAAATGGGACATGTGAAGGGAGCGTAAAGGATACTCATAATGAGTTTAGAAGGCTCGCGAAAGAATGCTAGCTAGTGGACTGGTCGGGTCAAAGTAATCGATGGACGACGAAATTATATAGGTCAAGATCTCAAGTGAAAGAAAGAGTCGTAGGACACACCTACAAAGAAGAGATTCGTTATGAATAAGAGGAGTAGTGAAAATCAATAGGGACGTTAGACATTTTTTCAATTGAATTGGAGATTGTTTAGAGTGAATCAAACTGAAGATTCATCTCACAAAGTCCATAAGAAGAGACAAGTGCTAGTTTATCTATAAATATATAACGTTTGATCACAAGCTTGAGCAACAATCCTATATGAGTTAAAGAAATTCTTATAGGAACAATGAAAATTCTTTTTTTTTTTTTGATACAAAGGAGGCTTGTTAAGTTAGTTAGCACCTAGGAACAATGAAAATTCAATATTATGTTTGTGTTTCAACTTTGTTGATAAGAATGTTGTGCTCGTGTCGCAGTGTTTGGTGCATAGTTTTAGATAGCTAGGCCTCATTGATCAGCGAATCAAAGTACTCATAGGATAACTCTTACCTTGACCAATATATATAGTTCGGTTACACATCTCAATATTATTAGACTTAAGGGATGTAATTGTCATTTATGTTTATATGTATTAGTATAAATTATTTGTAAATGGATGATTTAGATGAATATTCAGTTTCTCTCGTTCCCAACTTATATGGCTGGCATCTCTTCGCATCTTCTCTAACCCTAATCTCAGTTTTCTTCTTCAATTTTTTTCTAAAGTCTTCAGCGTCTCATCTATAATCACTGATACGTAATTTGGTACGTATCACGTTCCCTGACTTTTTCCCTCACACTATATATATATTCGGCTCATTAAACCTTTTTTTTATTGGGGCTTTAATTAAAAAGTTAGTATCTATTAGTAGGTATGAGAAATCGGGGAACCACGAGGGGCCGAGTAAACTGACTACCACTAAGTGCTCTCCTCCTGCCCATTAAACTTTTAACCAAGGTAAGAATCACAAAAAAAAAGAGAAGAAGAATACAACCCTGCCCATTCTACCCCTCTTTTTAGAGCATGTCCTCTTACGTCTTGTCTTGCTTATCCTATTCTACCCTGCCTTATTTTGTCATGTTTTGAAACTTTACTTCAAATTGTTACTTGAATTCTCTTACTCTATCTCTATCTCTACTATATAATGATCCGCATACTTTACTATACTCTGCTCACGAAGGCATTGATCACCCCACTATATAAAATGTTATACTATGCTCGAACACTGTTTATTAGATATAAATAATTATCCTACCATCTTATACTTTTTTTCTTCTTTTTTCGTACTTCTTTTTTTTCGACTTCATTATATGCTTTTAAAGATGCATCAGTTTTTACTTAAAATGTATTTTCGGAACGCTGAAAACACATCGAGATAAAATACACATGCGAAAATGCATAATCAAGAGAAAAAAATGAATGAGGCACATGTATCTCCATATTCAAAACTACAACTTTATATACGCTTGAGATTTGAAATTTCCAACCGACCGCGTGTTGTAAATGCACTCCCTGTATATATTATTATATCAATAGTTGAGATAATTTAGGCCCCAAACGCCATTTCCTCTGTATAATTTATTGCAATACATAGTTGAACCTCCGACTGATTTGGTGTCTTGCACCTGACGCTTAATCTGCATTCTTGTCATACCCACCAGTGCTTCTCAGTTCATCAACACAACCAGTCTGATCAGCCCTGATCTCTTTTGTACCACCTACACTTTAACTTCCCCCTCATCGTCTCCCACAACGCTGTCCTTAATTTTCCCCATGTTATCACCCACGCCCTCGGCAGTCTTAGCCACACTCTTCTAGTTCCTTCAGCAGCCGCATCCGCCACGAACTCAGCCGTGTTTCCTGCGGCTTGCCTCATCTTGTCTGCTAAGTCCCTTACTTTGTCCGCGCCTTCCATGTCGTCTTCGTTCACTCTCAATTTTCCCTGGACTGGGTCGTTGTTCATGGCTTCAATTCTTGTATTCTCACGCTTATTATGTAAAATAAGTGTCAGGATTCAATTCAATTGACAATAACTTTCTTAGCAATTTGTGTTTAAAAAAACTTGTGACTTTTTCACACCTTAACTACAGATTCATATTCTCCATCCAAACTAAAAACAATTATTTAAAAAAATTACATCGTTTCGTTAATATAATCCTGAAAACCGAATCTTTCCCAAAACTATACAATTTTAAATTTTACTTAAAAGACATATAACTAGAATATTTTGTTAAATAGCTATCTGCGAGGTTGTATAGGGTCTGATCATTCCTTAAAATAACATTTATGAGGTTTGAACTGTAGATTTCTGATCATAGATCATTTGACTTAGACTATAATCATTAGTCCGCTCGAAATTTTGATGTAATTCGAGAAATAGACAGATTGGACACCAGAGCAGATGTTTAGGATTCAGATGTGTATGTATGTACGTACCTCGGCACGTTCATAGGAGCTGGAGAATCTGAATGCTCCTAGCTGAATGCTCTCTGAAAGCTGCTGGTTTTCCTAGCTGTTAACATCAACGCCTCCATTTTTGGGGTTTCTCTGTTTTTGGTAAGAACCGACAGAATAAGCTGTAGCTCAATCCTCAATATATTTAAATGAAAGATGTGCATAACCTCCCGCTCGTGTCGTGAGGTGGCATGCATGAAGCTGAGGTGGTCTTTCTTATGTACAGCGCCTGGAGAAGACTGCAGCTTGACACGTATGTATCCGCCTGATGATCATTCCCAATATTTTGCGTTTGGGGTGATTTTTTTCTTTTGACAAAGCATTTGGATAGTACGGTTTTAGGCACTAACTAGTACATTTATTAATTGAAGCGCGGTTTTTATATTGGATTCTTTTTCATCACCCAAATGTTTAGAGAGATTCGAATCCGGGGCTTTGCCCAAGATCAGTTAAGGACGGGGTGGCAGATGTCACCACCAGATTTTTCCAAAAAATTTCTCTGTCGTGGCAGATGCTAGCAGGAGGAGGTAGTGAGCAAGTGGAGGCAGCTTCACCAATCAGCAGCAGGCCTCCAGCCAGCATCAATTTCGATGAATTAGGAGATGATCCAGATCGAGCAGGCGGCGGCGGCGGCGGCGGAGTATCGAGCGGGAACAGATGGCCGCGTCAGGAGACTCTCGCGATTCTGAAAATCAAGTCCGAAATGGATGTTGCGTTCCGCGGCGCTACTATGAAAGGTCCACTCTGGGATGAGGTTTCCAGGTACATAATTCTTCTTCTTGTTCAATTCTCTACAATTTGGATTTTGAATTGGACTGAGTTTGAACCCTAGATCGTCAAATTAACAGAGGTGAGTTTGATCTATAGGGAATCTGAAAATGGGAGGAGAGAGAGGGCAGATGAGACTGAGAATTGCTTATTTTTCTGGGCAGTGATTAATTATTAGCATTAAATTTAGGGAAAAGTATAAAATGGTGGTATGAACTATCGCACTTTTACAAACTTGTCTGGACTATTGAAATTTTCAAAAGACAGTCAAATGTTAGATTTTGGACTAAATTGCAAATGTAGTTTATACAATACACATCAAATTCAAAAAAACATTTGTATAACTTTTGTATTTGCTTTAATTCAAATATATATATTTGTTTCGCTCGCTAATGATAAAAAATTTAAACCAATATATTTTAAAATTGTTAAGATTATAATAAATTGCTAATCTTACCATAGTTTATACCATAAATCTTTGAATGTACAATTTTCGATTTAAATTTATAAAATAAGTGTTAAGGTTAAATTTTGTTCATACAACCGTATAAAATGACATAATAGTAGTAGTACAATGAGATATAACATGTAAAATAATAAACTTGCGTAAAAAATATAGTATAGCAAAAGTTTTATAAACAAGTCAAAATATTATACATTAATCATGTATCGACATCCGTCACGTAATAATAAAAGATCAATACATGTTTTGAACTGTGTGTTTTAACCATGTAATATGTGATTGATGTATTAATTATTTATTTTTTTGTGATAGATGTCGATTCATGGTTAATCTACAACATTTTGACGTGTTTGTAAACCTTTTATTATAATATAATTTTTACGCAATTTTATTATTGTACATGATGTCGTACAATTAGATTATTTGATGCGATTTCACGTCAAAAATTAATTTATTTTTAATATTTGAAAGATTTATGGTATAAATTATAGAAATTTATTGTATAAATTTTATCAATTCAAAAATATATTGGTTTAGAGAATTTATCATAAAATCGAACCAAATACTTTGGACCAAAATATATATTTAAATTGAATCAAATACAAAAGTTACATACATTTTTTATTTTGGTGTGTTGTATAAACTATATTTGCAATTTAGTCCAAAACCTAACATTTGACTGTCTTTTAAAAATTTTAATAGTCCGGACAAGAGTTTGCAAAAGGGTGGTAGTTCATACCACCATTTTGTACTTTTCCCTTAAATTTAATACACCAGAATTGCACACACACTTCTCTCAGATTTTCAAAAAATTTCTCTGTCGATCCAATTAATTGGTTTTTTGTTTGAGTTTGGTGCAGGTATTGTATGGCCGTGAGCATTCTTGGATTTGTGTATTCAGCAGCTCAAGCCTGCAATGTGGCTTATCATGTGGGCACAGACAAGCAAAGCAATCAGCACAGTCAGTTTAGATGTATGATGTCATACTTCGGAGTTCATTGATTAGTAGGGTAAGCCAGTCATGACAAATTAGCTAGAAAATATTTTGTAAATATTTCATATTAGCGGCATATTCGGTTAGCTTGATTACAGGATGTAAAATAGGTATAACTTGATTACAGGACGTAAAATAGGTTGCTTACGAGATTTGCTGATATCATTCCTATTTTAGGTTTGACCAAGATTGTATATAAGTGATGTATTATGCAATGGAAAACACAGAACCACAAAAGACAAGTTCTCCATATTTGTGTCTTTTGTTTCCTTTATGGTATAAGAGCACAGGTCATTTTCTCTGCATTTTTGTTAGCAGTTAGTACCATGGTCAATGACAAAGCTCCAAATCCAATTTATGCTCTTTCCAACAACGATGGCCCTGGAACGAAAATTACTCATGTTATTCTCAGTGGCCCCAATTATGAGGAATGGGCCAAAGGATTTCGAGTGTCGTTGGGTGCTAAACGTAAGTTGGGTTTTATCAATGGTACTTTTCGTAAACCTGCAGATGACTCCGTTGATCTTGAAGATTGGTTGACAGTTAATTATATGATTGTTGCTTGGATCTTTAACACAATCGATCCAAGCATTCGTTCTACTATTTCCTACCGCGACACCGCTCACGAGTTGTAGGAGGACATTCAACAACGTTTCTCCTTGGGAAATGGCGTCAAAATTTATCAATTGAAATCTGACATTTCCGATTGCAAACAAAAATCTGGTGAGTCCATAATGGATTATTATGGTCGATTAAAGAAGTTATGTGATGATCTTAACGACTATGATGCTTTACCGTCGTGCTCATGTACTGGTTGCAAGTGTGGGCTTAATGCGACTCTTCGTCAACGCCGCTGAATGTGATCAGGTACGAGTGTTTCTTATGGGCCTAGAGCCATATTATGCTACTGTTCGTTCAAACGTTCTAGGGATCGAGACGTTGCCATCTCCACGGTATACTCGCGGCTTGTACAAGAGGAGGAGGTTCGGTCGTTTACTCAGCGAAAAACAGAGGTAGCTGCTCCGTTGGCTTTTGCGGTTCAGGTCCCAGTCGCAAGGCTCACACATTGCACGTGCTCCGATAAGGTGCACCTACTGTGGTAAGCGTTGGCATACTGAAGAAAATTATTGGGACAAGCATGGATATCCAGACGGGCGAGAACGTAAAGGAACAAGTACTGGCTGTGGCAAAGAAAAGATGGGGTCCTCCCAAAACACCCAACCAGCTACAGCTCATGCTGTTTTTGGTGATCAGGTCCCGGATGTTACAAACCATGTTCGTCTAAATGGTTAGGGTATCAACACTTGGATCATTGATTCTGGCGCGTCGGTTCATGTGTGTTGTGATGAAACACTGTTTGATTCATGTCGTTCAATACCGCCTATTACTGTTGGATTGCCCTATGGAGTTCATGTATCAGCTACTGCAGTGAGTAGTGTGTAGTTAAATGATGCTCTTATGTTATCCGATGTGTTATTTGTGCCTTCCTTTCATTGCAACCTGATATCCGTCTCCCAACTCTTATCTTTGCTTCCTTTAAACTTACAATTCACTAATTCCGAATGTGTTATACAAGACCGTACCTAGAGGACAAAGATTGGTGTGGGTAAGCTGAAAGATGGGCTCTATTACTTGATCGGGGGCCGGTTTGTGTTAATGTCGTTACTGGGAATGAGAGTGTCGCATTGTGGCACAAGCGACTAGGGCATCCATCCTTGCAAGCAATGGAGCATCTTCCTCAAGTTAGTCAACATAAGAATAATTTAAATTTTCAAGCCTGTGATATTTGTCATAGAGCCAAGCAGACTCATAACATTTTTCCGTCAAGTGATAATAAAGCGGATGATTTATTTGATTTGATACATTGTGATGTTTGGGGTGCTTATCGTGAAAATCGTGCTTGCAATTCCCGTTATTTTTTGTCCATTGTGGATGATTTTTCTCGCTGTTTGTGGGTTTATTTGATGAAGACTAAAGACGAAGTTCCCGGTTTACTTTGCTTTGGTTGAACGTCAATTTGGAAAAAGAGTCAAATGCAGAGTGACAATGGGATGGAGTTTAATGGTCGTGCTGCTTATTTCCGTGAGCATGGTATTCTCCATCAAACTTCCAATGTTAAGACACCTCAACAAAATGCTAGAGTAGAGCGTAAACATCGTCATGTTCTTAATGTTGCTCGAGCATTACATTTTCAAGGTCACTTACCTATTGATTTCTGGGTGAATGTGTCTTAGCAGCTGCTCATTTGATTAATCGGACTCCGTCTCGGGTACTTCAAGGTAAAACACCCTTTGAGTTGCTTTTTGGACGTGCCCCTGACTTAAGCTCACTCGAGTTTCTGGGTGTTTGTGTTACGCCAAAAATCTTCGTTGTCTTGATAAGTTTGAAAGTAGAAGTCGTCGTTGTATTTTTCTTTGATATCCTTTCGGAAAGAAAGGTTGATAGTTGTTTGATCTAGAGACGGGGGATTATTTTTCAGTCCCGTGATGTTCAATTTTATGAGGTTACTTTTCCACTTGTTGATCCAA
Organism: Rhodiola kirilowii; assembly: GCA_033675215.1. Taxonomy (NCBI): domain Eukaryota; kingdom Viridiplantae; phylum Streptophyta; class Magnoliopsida; order Saxifragales; family Crassulaceae; genus Rhodiola; species Rhodiola kirilowii. Next base: position 9,174,868 of record CM066197.1, on the reverse strand, counting down.
AGGAATTAAAGCAATTGCACTCTTTGTATCCCCATGAATTTAATCAAGTCAATGATACTGACGAGCTTTGTGATATTGGAGACGTTGCACCTGACTATACTTGTCGAAATGACCAGCTCTCTTCCAATTTTAGTACTGTACAACAAGAGGTGGAGCAGACCAGCATCGACGACATACAGTGCACTGGTTCTGCCGTGAGTTTGGACATGGGTATAAGCGAGGTTGCTCATTCGGGTACTACTAAGACTGGGTATAAGCGAGGTTGCTCATTCGGGTACTACTAAGACTGGAGAAAATTGTGGTACTACAGAGACCGAAGAAAATTTGGTAAGGAGTGATGGCGATGAGGTTATGCTAGGTGACATTGAACTTGGTCGAGGGAAACGTGAGAAAATTCCGAACACCCGATATAGAGAGTTTGTTTGTTGGGCAAAAGGTTGCATGACTAACACAATAACGGTTCCCCCTGAAGCTTCACCCACATCAGTCCGTGCCTCAGGTACTCCTTACTCTATAACACATTATGTGAATTGTAATAATTTTTCGGATGCGCATCGTCGCTTTCTTGCAGCTATTTCCACCAACGCAGATCCTACTTTGTTCAAAGCAGCAATGCTTGATCCTCGTTGGAAAAAGGCAATGGCAGAGGAGATTGCGGCTTTAGAGGCCAATGAAACTTAGACAGTTCAAGAATTGCCTCCTGGAAAGACACCGATCGGGTGTATGTGGGTGTTTCGTATCAAACGCAAATCTGCTGGTACAATTGAAAGATACAAGGCACGGTTAGTTGTTTTGGGCAATCATTAAATTGAGGGCATTAATTTTGGTGAAACCTTTGCTCCTACGGTAAAAATGGTAACTGTCCGAACATTCCTTACTGTTGCTGCTATAAAAAATTGGGAGTTGCATCAAATGGATGTGCACAATGCCTTTCTCCATGGCGATCTAGCTGACGAGGTATATATGCGTCCTCCTCCTTGTTTTAGTAACGGTTTGTCTGGCAAGGTCTGTAAGTTTCGTAAATCACTATATGGTCTCCGCCAAGCTCCTAGATGTTGGTACGCAAAATTAGCTATGACTTTGCGCACTTATGGCTTTTCTCCAAGCACATTGGATCATTCTTTTTTCTATTCCGCAAGACGGAAGTTGTGATAAATATTCTTGTGTATGTCGATGATCTGGGTATCGCTGGAAATGATAATGCCGCCATCAACAGTTTTAAAGTTTATCTCATTAGTTGTTTTCACATGAAAGACTTGGGGAAATTAAAGTATTTTCTTGGGATTGAGGTGGCTCGTAGCTCTAGAGGAATTTTTATTTGTCAGCGAAAATATGCTCTTGACATCTTGACAGAGACGGGTCTGCTTGGATCCAAACATGCTAGTGTGCATATGGACGAAAATCATAAGTTGGCCCTTGCAACAGACACATCTATACCAGACCTCGAACGGTACAGGCGACTGGTAGGACGATTAATTTATCTTACCATTACTCGATCCGAGCTTTGTTACTCTGTTCATATTTTATCCCAATTCATGAAAAATCCAACACGTTCTCAATGGGAAGCGGCCATGCGTGTGGTGCGCTATCTTAAGAGTAGTCCTGGTCAAGGTATTTTACTCCGAAGTGACTCTAATTTGGTTCTTAGTGCCTACTGTGATGTGGATTGGGCTAGCTGTCCAGTCAGTCGTCGGTCTCTTACTGCTATCTTCTTGGGTGGTTCTCCTATTTCTTGGAAGACAAAGAAACAAGCAACGGTCTCCCGTTCCTCCGCTAAAGCTGAGTATCGGACTATTGCTTCCGCCACGTGTGAAATCATTTGGTTGAAAGGGCTGCTTTGAAGCCTTGGTATCGCGCATCCCGCACCAGTTTCTCTTTCTTGTGATAGTCAAGCTGCTTTACACATTGCTAATAATCCAGTTTTTCATGAACGTACGAAGCACATTGAAATTGATTGTCATTTCGCACGCGATGAGATTCTCCGTGGTATAATTGCGCCTTCTTACGTTCATACTACCTCACAACTGGCTGATATTCTCACAAAAGCTTTGGGTCGTGGGTCATTTCAATCACTACTTGCCAAGTTGGGTGATGGGCCATATTTATATGATTCATTAAGACAGTTGAACCCACCAAATTGGACGCTTTGTCTTGACAACTTTTACTTGTTAGTTTCACTTTTGTTCTACAGGCCATTTTAAGGAGTAAAGATGAAACGAGCTAAAATGGAGTTCTTAACACTGAAAGTGGATTACAAGTCAGAACTAGCCCTACTCCGACAATACTCCGATCAAGCCACAACTAAGTCCCAATGACTTATTCCAACAAAGATCAAGAACACAAGTGAAATGCCAAGTCTAAGTTCCTCATCTTTTGATGTCAACTAAGGAACAACCAAAGGGCAACCGAAGACCAACCGGAGTCATAAGCCAACCGATGGCTTTTGGGGAAAAGATCTCATTCCACTCATCTCTCCTCTCCTCCACCTCATGGCCATCAGCTTGCTTATGGAGAAGACACATGGGGCGGCGGCTTTTGGAGAAGCCACCTCACCACCGGCGGCTAAGCTCTCCCCCACCCCCCTCTTGACATGTGTCTTGCTTCCCCTCCACATCTCCTCCTCCTCCATGCCTATAAATACCAAGCTCCTTCCCTTTGTAAAATCATCCCAACATCCTCAATCCCATAGTCACTTGTTACTTATCTCTCTAGAGTTTGGGCACAATCCATGTAAACACTTTGCTTTGAATCAAAAGCTCCAAGTTTGTTCTTGAGTACTCTTGTCGGTTCTTGAAGTACTCAAGCATTTTCTTTACTTTTCGTTGTTCTTGAGTTTACTCCTGTTGGTTCTTGAGTATTCTCCCCTTTACTTTCCTTGTCTTGATTTCCAAAAACCTTTACTTTCATGTCTTTCAAAACCTTTACTTTACTCAGTACTTAGCTATGATATCCACCCCTATGGATATTCGTAGTTAAACCCTTCATTCGGTTAAAGGGGTGTACTTGTATCATAAAATGTTTTAGACCCTTCTCTTAGTGCCTCTTTGTGTTCAACTTGTTCTAGGTGCCATATATTAGGTCATAACTCCATTGGTTTAGTTGATGCTCGGAAGAGCAAAGCTCTGCCATGGGTTCGTGATCTTCCGTGGATAAGTGGAGGCTCGAAAGAGCACAGCTTATCTGTGGAAGTCAACCTCTTTTAAACACCATTTGGTTTATCAGGAATGATGATCAAATGGATGCACATACTAGAACAAGAGTTCTTTGTCTTGCAAAAGACTAGACGGTGTGGCAAGTCATGTGCTAGGAATAGCCTTGATACACTTTTGAACACTTAGTATGATCATTAGAGGTCGATGATAAACGGACTATGATACAAGGCCCCTAAAACCGAATCCTTTCCTTTAATTAAAACATCACCTGTCACTTTACTTTCAGTACCATATTGACAGAACCGCTCGTCTTCAAAGCGATTGTGCAAATAAATTTATAATAGTCCGCTACTCGCAACTATACTACTGGGTAGTACTTGGTAAGTAGGGGTCGAACCCAAGGGAACTAGGGGAATAATTGTTCTTCGGGGGGATTACGCAGCGTGGGAGCGTGTTTAAGGTCGGTTGGTTGGTTTTAAAGCTATCAGCTATTTTGATTGATTGGTTGGTTGGTTGGTTGATTTTAATACTGGAAAGTAAATTACAGTTTATAATTAACGAGAAATGTTCGGTTTCAGGGGACTTGTATTATATCCTGTTTATCATTGACCTTTAGTGAATCATCTAAGTATTCAAACGGTGAATCGAGGCTAGTTACAGCTCAAGACTTGCAACACCGGTTTAAAGCAACTCCTGTTCTATTTCAGTCTAGCGCCAATACCCTAAGGTATGCTAGCCTGGGTGCATCCACCTGATCTCACAGTTACGCTCGACCAGATGGGATTTGGGATGAGTCGAACTCCTCAGATAGCTTTGCTTGTTACAGCTTCCACTACCTGAGTATGATCACGAATTCCCACAGAAGAGCTTTGCTTGTTACAGCATCCACTCAACCTTGGAAACTCTGACTATATATGGCACATAGAACAAGTTTTGAATACTAAGACTATACACTAAGTTAATAGTCTTAAAACATTTTATAATACAAGTGCGCCCCTTAGACCGAACTACTAGTTTAGCTACTATTCATCGCGCTAAACATTATACTAAGGAAATAAAACAGTTGAATAAATACGAAGAAATACTTACAACCGTTGAAGCGCCAAGGGAGCTTTCCTTTATTTCCAAAGCAAAATTACAACATTACAAATATTACAACTTCTAGAGAGAGAAGTGAAATTGGAAATTGGTGTGTGAAATGAGGAGGAGGAGCTCCTCCTTTTATAGCCAAAAGGGGAGGAGATGGGTGGTGGAGATGGTGGACATGTGCATTTGATCCAAGGGAGGAGAAGGGAGGAGGAGGAGGAGGTGACATGTGGAGGAATAGTGAAGCCGCCGGTCCCTCCTCCCATAGCCGCCGGTTGCCGGTGGCCCAAGGGGGAGGAGCTCCTCCCTTGGCCACCACTTCATCAAGTGGCCGGTCATCCTTGCCCATATGTGAGTTTTGTACAGTTTTGTGCAGTCTTTTCACAAAACTGTCAATGTGTTTCTTCCTCGGGCTGTCTTGACTCCACTCCTGATTCTTCTGATTAATTTGTTCTGGTCAATTCAACGTCAGGATCCTTGATATTTCTTCAGTCGGCATATGATCTTGACCTTGGATTGACTCTTGTTATCTTTTCAGCTTAAAATCCTCTCCTTAGCGTGTTTTCACTTCAGTCTCTAAAATGCCATGTGGAAATATATCGGGACTAACACGTAGAAGTTAGATAGACAAACAGTCTAATTAAGGGGGTTTTACTGTGTTTCTGACTCGTATAACTTTGGTCCATCACATATCAACTGCTTACTTTCCGCAAGTCTTGTCCTTCAAGCATTTACTTTCCGCAAGTCTTGTCCTTCAAGCATTTACTTTCAGCAAGTCTTGTCCTTCAAGCATTTACTTTCTGCAAGTCTTGTCCTTCAAGCACTTTACTTTTCAGTATTTACTTTCAGTCCCGTATTTACTTTCTTTACTTTCAGTCATTTACTTTTCAGTACTAAAATCACAACCAACCCACTTACTTTTCAGTACTAAAATCACAATCAACCCCCAATTGTCTTACTTTCCATTTTCGAAAGAACAACTATCCACTAATTCCCTTGGGTTCGACCCCTACTTACCGCTTTACTACCCAATAGTAGAGTACGAGTAGCGGACTTATAAATTTATTTTGTACACATTGCCTCGCGACAAGTCAGTGTTGTCAAATTGGCGCCGTTGCCGGGGAATTAGAAATCATCAATCGGATAATTGTGCTTTCCTTTTTCTTTTAATATTTCAAACTCAGTTCTGCATAACCATGTCTCGTGCAGGAAGCCACCATGACTATCAGGATGACGACGAGATGAACTTGTACGATCGAAATAATGAGGCGCCGCCTCCATTTATTGACGATCCGGAACAGCTCATCCGAAACCAAAGAGCTCGTAATAGGGAGGCCATTCGAAGAAACCAAGGCCCGCCCGAGGACCAAAATGAAGCTGGTCCAGTGCAATAACCCCCTAGACATCCACCACCCCCTCAACCTCAACAAATGCCAAGGCGAGAACCCATCTTTGATGACTACTATGGGGATAACAACTTCTGCGTACCTACTATGGGAGAACTGTCGGCACCAGATTTTAGAAACCAGCCGTGGTGCATTTATGAGGGCCCTGAGCTAGAAAACATCGCCATCAACACATCAGTGGTCCACAATTTGCCCAAGTTCTCAGAAACTCATGGAGAATCAGCAACGACTCATCTCCAACGCTTACACAGCATTTGCCAAAATCTAAAACCCAATGGCATGAATGTAGACGACTTCAAGTTAAAGGCATTCTATTTTTCCCTCACTGACTGGGCGAACGACTGGTTCCTTTCACTGCCTTCCGGTAGCATCAAAACATGGGCTCAGATGCAAAAGAAATTCTTGGAAAAATACTACCCAGTGGGAAGAGCAATGCAAGTAAGGAGGCAACTGCAGGACATCAAGCAGGGGCCCAATGAAACCATGTACGATTACCTGGAGAAATTCAATTGCCTGGAGAGAAGCTGCTGCACCCTTGGACTGCCCGAGAAACTCATCATCGAGTACCTCATTGATAGATTGAGACCTTTAGACAAAATGCTCCTGGATGCCTCAGCTGGAGGATCCATGATGAATCTATCACTGAGTGGCATTAGGAATCTCATCACCGACGTTGCTGAAAATGCCCGATTCAGAGAAGAGACAATTCGGCAGGAAGAATTTTCCCGAACAAAGAATGTGGAAAAGGGTGAAGAAACACCGATGAACTCTATGCCAGAGGAGATGAAATAAATGAAGGAGATGATGGTTCAGATCCTACGAAGGCAGCCAGTTCCAGTAAAGCCTTGCGAATTCTGCAGTTCTACGGACCATAAAACTGACGCATGCCCAACATTAATAGTAGAGGAACCGGAAGAAGTGAATGCAGTGGTAGGATACCAAGGATACAACAACAACAACAGCAACGACAGAGCTGGACCAAACCGGCAGTATAATCAAACGACCAATCCAAGCTGGCGGAACGACAACCATCTTCCGAGGGAGACACAACAAGCTGCACCGCAGTTAGCTCAGTCATTCTACCAACCTCCCCACCGGCAGTACAACCAGAACGCTCCATCAGTAGGCCAATATCAGCAAAAAGGACCAAATCAATACCCGACAAACAAATATCAACAGAAGGGACAAAATCAGTACCAAGCAAACTCAAGCAGTCAGCAAGGACCAAACAAATTGCTTGAAGACACAATGAAGGAACTCGCAGGAAGCGTAAATCAATTGGGTACTTCGCTACACCAGATCCAGGCAAAAACTGACGGGGCAATTTCAGATTTGACCAAACAAATGTCCCATCTCACCACCGTAATGTCCGCACTCACTAATGAACCTGGCAGACTTTCTTCACAAACAATCCAAAACCCAAAGGCGAATATTAGCATGATAAGGAGGGCAAACATGAAGGCAGCACGGGAAGAAGCAGCACGATCCACAACTTACAAACAAACACTTCACCCGTAGGCACCGTCCTGATTGGAATCAAGAGGAAGACCGACCCAATGATGGCAGAACGTGGGTCACGCATGCTGACAATGGACGCTATGCATTCACCGTTAGCATGACACCGCCACCAATCACACACTTTGACATACCAGCATCTGGCTGGGATAACAATGACGATCTAGACTCTGATGGTCCTAGATGGGATTCCCCAACTAACATCTATGCAAAAGAACAAGGTGTTTACCTACAAGATCAGGAGTTAGAAGGGCCCGGTCATACAAATCCAGAACCTAAGGATGGGCAGATGATCGATTGTAATTCAGTGTAAATATTCAATAAGAATTATCAAATACTTATGCCAAACACGGTTAATCAAAACAATTTATATTTTGACTCGGGGAATCCGAGGTCGTACCCAGAGGATAGGTGATCAAACTAATTAGTGCTAACGATTAAACCTAGAGTGTCTAATGGTTGGGGGGGGGGTTTAGTCCTCGAAAGAGGTTGATAGCAAATAATTCACTATCCGAACAAAGAGATTTAGTCAAAGAAATAAGTAACAATCAATCAAAGATGACTAGGGTTCTAATCCCCTCCTAAACAATTATTGTGACGGCCAATTAAAACACCATTGATGAACTCAAACACACACATTTAGAATTTAGCCATGTAACGTTAATACTAGGTTCCACTCGCGCTACAACCTAGCATCAAGAGGTCACACCTTGCATAGCACCTCACACTCGCGCTCTATTGGTGCTATAGCACATGATTTATCTAGCCTCACACTCGCGCTTTATTGGCTAAATAAATCATGCACTTGTTAAACTCAAGCCATTCTCACTAAGATTAAAGCATCGCCATGTAATACTAAAATCCTAATGTCTCTTCATTTCTATCATTTGAAATCATACTTTTCAGGGGTTAGCTACATCAAGCATGAAATCAACTAAAATCCCTATTTCAGACTTGTCAAAAACATGTCATAGGTAATTCAAAAACATTAAGTTCAAACGAAGAAAAGTCATGTGTAAAATCATTCATCAATGGTATTCATAGCATTAGTAATGTCACAAACATGTCTAGGGGTTCATAGAACCCCAACCAATATCACTACTCACTCATGGTGAGATTACAAGCCATAACAATGGTGGAAAAATAGAAAAGCATGTAAAGTGTAGAGTTTTGAGATCTAGAACCAATATGGAACCCTAAGGATGATGATGATCACGATCCAAGTAGATGATGATGATCAAATCGGATATAGTCTTCTCCCAGCAGTATTTCGTCCAAAAAGCAGCTGAAAATTGCCCAGAAAAATCGACACCCGGTTTTGGAAACCCTAATTTCCTTTTATAGTAAGTCAGAAAAACTGCTGTTTTACGACATCATGCGTTCGCATGATGTAAATTCATGCGTTCGCATGGTCTGAAATTCGTGCGATCTTGGCCTGAAACGTGCGCTCGCATGATAATGTCATGCGACTGGTTTGAGTCATGCGATCGCATGATATGGTTTCATGCGTTCGCATGGTCTTGGAAAGTTGATCTTCAGTTGAGCTCGCATGGTCTTTTATGCGATCGCATCAATATCTCATGCGACTGATCTGAATCATGCGATCGCATGCTTTGTTTGTGCGATCGCATGGTCCTTCGGTTGTGCGATCGCATGCTTTCTTTATGCGTCTGGTCGGGGTCATGCGAGCGCATGAATTGATATCATGCGAACGCATGATTTTGAGATGAATTTGTTCCGACTTCTGTTTTGCTCACTTATCGCTCGAGAAGGCTCGGTTTGCTCCGAAATCACTGTCCACTTGTGTTCTCAGCTAAATCTCTGAAATGGGCCTGAAAGGAACCACAAGGCATCAAATAGCAGGTGAAATCGTAAAGGAATGACCGAAACAGTAAGCGCAAAGGTCGCCTAAAATGCATGTATTCTAGAGCTATCAAATCACCCCACACTTATCGTTTGATCGTCCCGAGCAAACTAGTCATATAGATCATCAACAATATTGCAATTTCAACTACTAAGGATCTGTCCAAAAAGAACTCCATATGGATTCTAAAACCGGACAAAATACTAAAAAGTAAAAGCTGCTAATGATAAACCACTTTCGTAGGTGACACGAGTGCATTTAGCGAATGCACCAAGCCTTTAAACCCCTAGGCTACCCTAGTGGAGGAGTTGTAGTCTCCTGAGAGTTTTCAGACACGGGAATACTCACAAATCCCACAAAGAGAACAATCATCCAAATAGACATTTTTAGCTCACAATTTTCAAAGTGCTAGGCAAGGTGTTTTTTTTTTTTTTTTTTTTTTTTTTGAAGTTCAAAATGTATTCAACTAGATATGTGCATTTCAATCACTACATGAAACCTTTTCAAATCCTTATAGAAATTCATGCATCAAGACATTCAAGCAAATCAAAGCATAGACTAATAAGTCTTTGATCAAGGATTCTAGTCGTTTTCTATATTAGTGACTTCAAGAAGACAATCTAATCGTTGCAAAGAAATCTTGTTGGATCACTCGCCAATGCTAGCAAGGAGGCTAGTCCATTGGCTTGTGAGCTTTGAACTCATTCTCAAGCCTAGGACGCAAAGGTCGCTTAGTCATAAGAGAAGAGGAGTTCCAACATTTATTTATTTATATTTTTTTTGTGTAGTCTTGCAAGTCATATCATGCCTAAGTATAGGAGAATACGAGGTTCGTCCCTTAGTGAATTCTTGCTAGGAAGTATCAATTGTCTCATTGGTTTTCATGCTAGAGAATGGCGGAAAAGCCAATTGTCAAGTCTAATTGAAACATTAAAGGGGGTAGAATGCACTAGGCACTTTCGAGGGGGAACTTACCTTCCTAACCCTCGGCACTTAGCACAAACTTCTTTAGATTTCCTTCCTAATGGTGATTGACCATAAGGAAGGGAATTGGGGCTTATTTCATATGATTTTTTTTTTTTTTTTTTTTTTTTTTTTTTTTTTGCCCTCTTTTGACCCCACACTTAGAACTTTGACAAAGGGCTAAGTGTTAAAAATGGAGCATGACAAACCAACAAGACAAATCCACAAGACAGACAAGGTCACCAAAGTCACCTAAAGGCAATCATGGCATGCAAGGGTTTTAGAATTATATTTTTTTCGTTTTGATGCTTTCAAAGATCAACTCTTTAGTCTCAACGAGAAAAAGCTTAGAATAAATAATAAAGAAGTGCTAGTAGATGCTTTGATCCTCAAGAATGAAAATCAACAATCCAATCCATTAGTCATCTAAAGGATCAATCAAGTGGAATCATGCACGACTAGTTGAATTTAAAGATGAAGTTTTTTTTTCGAAAATTGTAGCCTTGCCTAGACTTTTTTTGTTTTCATTAATATTTTAAAATTTTTGGATGAATTGTGTGTAGTGCAAATGTTCGCCCTTAGACAAAAGTTGATAAGATTTCGAATAAAAGAGCATATCAAATAGACACAAACATCTCATATAGACAATACATGTCAATTATAGCCCACCCCACACTTAGCAATTGCTTAGTCCCTAAGCAATTAATAGAATGAAATACGGAGAGAGAGTTAAGAGAAACTTCTCTCGTTTGGAGGTAGCCATTATCGAAGAAAGAGATGTTGGTTGCAATCCGAATTGGTTTTGCTCCAAAGGTGCGACGCATGATTTCCCGTGTTGTTCCATTAGGCATGAACTGAAAGTGAGAGTATTAAGCACACGAGGTAGGGGAAATCGGTATCGCGAACATGCCAAAATTATGCAAACCAATCCAATCGGAATCACAAAAAATGCCCAAAATTTTGCATGTTGAAGTATCGTGCGATCGCATGGTTTATCTGTGCGCTCGCATGCTCGAAGATAGTCGCATGAAATTATCATGCGAGCGCATAGATTTTTCTTTGGGACCAGTCGTGCGATCGCACGAAATAGGTACATGCGAACGCATGATTATGGGCAGTCGCATAACAATTTCATGCGAACGCGTGAATGTTATGCGAGCATAGAAAACCTGTTTTTAAATGCATCTATTTGAAACACGACGATCATAAAAACTTCAAAACGCATCATAGGCATAAAACGAATTACAAAAAAGTCATCAGAAGTAGTTGCATCGAGAAGCAACATAAAAATGAGCCAAAATGTATCAACTAAAAGTCATAGGGAACAAAACACTTGAGGCATATAGAAATGTCGGTCATATACTGCCGTCAAAGTCAGAGAGGCCAGCTGTCAGGTCTTCTGCGGGATCCATGGGTGGAAGTGGAGGTGGACCGATGCTAGAGGCGATCCCCATATGAGTGGCCATGGTGAGCAGAGTCGCATTGTTCCAGTGGGCTTGCTGCTCTTGCCACTGGAAATGCCGCGAGACATAAGCGCGGTGGTCGCGGCTTTCTCTAGCCAAGTCTGCAAACTGGGAGGTAAGCGACTCTAGGCCTGAGTCATGAGAGGCACGAGGGGGAGGTGCGGAGCGGGAGGAAGACGGCGCCCTTGGGACCGTATACCCATCAATCTCTTCATCAATGTCCATCTCTTCTTCCTCGGCTGCAGTCTCGGGTGCCTTCCCATCATTCGCCCACGTCATTCCCTTGCCTAGAATGCGCATGTGAAGCATTTTGTTCGCGTCAAGCACCAGCTTTTCGGCTATCATATCATTAAACGTAAAGTTCAACTTCCTGGCGATCCATGTCACAAATGAACCGCCACCCAACCCCCTGTTCTTTGAAGTTCGCAGCTGATTTCCTCTAATCCCGGTGGTGATGCACCAGAGCCAGTCAACTTTCCTCCCACTTTCCATCATCATCATGATGGCTAATTCCATTCGGCTCACGAGTCTCCCATAATCAGTGCGGACAAACAGGATGCCCCCTAATAGCTTGTGGATGACGTTCCACTTATGCACCCGAATACTTGTGGACTTGTGCTGGTCATCAGTCTTGTAAGTACACCCTGATATCCTCTTCCAGAACAGCTTAAAATCTTCATCAACAATCTCAGGAATTACCCCATCCCTAGGTAGCCTTAGCCAATCACACAAAACTTCTGCCTTAATGTCCCATCTAAGATTTCCTAAACTAAATCGCCAACTCATCACCTTCCCATTCTCCACATTCCCTCCATCCGCACTGGGCGCAAACACCGGATCAAACGAGCTAAGAAATTCTATGGTGGCGCCATGATATGACCCAGGATCCTCCCTAAACACAAAGTTCATCCCGCTCCTCAACACTAACTCCCTAACTTCATCCAATACCTCCAATTTCCGTAAATCCTCCATAACTGGAAAAAGCAGAGGAATAGGCCATTTACCTTTTTTGATGAAGAAGGCGTGTAAATCGGCGTCCTTTGCATATGCAAATCGAGGCTGGCCGTCAGACGGATAAGGCTTCTCCATTGTGAATTTGTTGGTGGTGTCGCGCCGAGGCGAGGGAGGAGGTGAGTCCCTGTCCAAGTCTCCGTCGGCTCTGCTAGCCGAACTAGGTGCCAAGATGTGCCTCTCTTCGTCCATGGAGGAACGCCCATAATGTTGGCCTGAATGAGAAGCTTTTACGACCAGAATCTCAATTTTTCTACCCGCTCTTGGTTTTGGAGCTTTTGAGATTTGTGGATTCGCCACCACCAATTGGTTCGAAGGTTGCTGGGAGGATGAGGAGACGTTCTTTCTAACCATAGCTGACAAGAATTGGGGAAGAATTGAAGGATTTTCGGAGGTTTTGGAAATTCAAACTTGGAATGGGATTTTCGGACTTGAGTGATTTGGGGGGTGAAATCTGATGGGGAGGGGTTAGGAATGGTTGGGAAGGGCTTGGGTGGCGTCGAATTGGATGAAGAACGGCAGAAATTGGCAGAAAATCGGGTTGAGCAATTAGGGTTTCGGACGGAATTCCGAAATCCGAAAATCTGCATATATAGTCGCGCAGATCATGCGTTCGCATGACTGGTTCATGCGATCGCATGGTCTGGGTTTTGCTTTGGAAATTGAACATCCCATGCGAACGCATGTTTTTGAAGGATGCGAACGCATACTTTTTACAGACGCATGGTGATATCATGCGAACGCATGAAATTCATGCGTTCTTGAGGAGAAAGGAACTGTCATGCGAACGCACGAAAATTGAGTGTGCGAACGCATACTTTTTACAGACGCATGATGATATCATGCGAACGCATGACTTGGGACAGACGCATCAATTTGTTGTGCGAACGCATGACGAAAAACAGAAGCATGAAATATTCATGCGAACGCATGGAATTCCTGGCACGAGTTTCTAGGCCAAATCCGAATAGTTCGTCAACATTTATGCAATGGAATTCAAAGACCCCACACTTGTACTCTATCAAAACATCAATTTCACCAAGCGCAATCTCATGGTAGGGATCTAATCCCTTATCAGCAGTCGAAAGTAGGCATTTGCATACATACGTATCAACTTGCAATTGCACTCATGCAAACACCTTTCACTGGAATAAGCAAATACCTCAATCAATTGGAACACTTTAAGGATCATAGAGGAAATACTTACTAGCCTAGTTTAACGTCTTGGCTAAGACGGAGCCGAATCTTTTCGTAACTAGAAGCACACTAAGAGAAGTCCCAAGCGGGATCCCTTCTCCAGCGGTTTAGAATTCACGAGGGTGCTTCCAATAGATCCTTGTCTCCTTCAGCGGCATGATAGATTTTTACTCTTTGCCCATTAGCTTTGAACACAGTCCCTTGGTTATCTTCTAGCTCTAGGTGGCCATCATCGAAGACTTTGTGAATTTTGTAAGGCCCGAACCACCTAGACTTGAATTTCCCAGGAAATAGTTTGTACCTCGAGTTGAACAATAGGACCTTGTCTCCTACAAAGAACTGTTTCTTCATGATAAGCTTGTCATGCCATCTACGAGTCCTCTCCTTGTAGATTCTCGAGCTCTCGTAAGAGTCCAATCGGATTTCGTCCAACTCATTGAGTTGTAGGAGTCGCTTTTCACCCGAGGCCTTCGTGTCAAAATTCAGCTCTTTTACCGCCCACATGGCCTTATACTCGAGCTCCACAGGAAGATGGCATGATTTGCCATATACTAGCCTATAGGGTGACATCCCAATTGGTGTCTTAAAAGCAGTTCTATACGCCCAAAGCGCATCATCAAGCTTTAATGCCCAGTCTTTACCCGACTTCCCCACTGTCTTGGTCAATATGTTCTTGATTTCTCGGTTAGACACCTCGACTTGACCATTAGCTTGTGGGTGATAGGGGGTTGAACATCTATGATAAATCCCGTGCTTCTTTAGCATGGACTCAAATCTCTTTTCCTTGAAATGAGAGCCGTTATCACTGATTACCGCTCTAGGAACACCGAACCTTGGAAATATTATCCTTTTGAACATCTTTATTACCACTTTAGCGTCGTTAGAAGGGGAAGCGATAGCCTCAACCCATTTGGACACGTAGTCGACCGCTACTAGGATAAAAGAATTCCCGTGAGATGAGGGTAGGGGGCCTATGTAGTCAACTCCCCATACGTCGAAGATTTCCACCTCCAATATGCCTTTTTGAGGCATCTCTTCTCTTCTGGCTATATTGCCCATGCGTTGGCACTCATTGCAAGATTTGACAAACTCATAAGTGTCCTTGAACATACTCGGCCAATAGAAACCGGACTGAAGGATTTTTGCAGTGGTCTTTGAGGCCGAACCATGACCACCATAGGAGGAAGAATGGCAACAGGTCATGATTTCCTTGAAATCCTCCTTGGGTACACAAGTTCTGTAGATTCCATCCGAGCATAGCTTGTAGAGAAAAGGCTCATCCCAGTAGTATCTTACGACATCGTGCAGAAACTTGCTCTTTTGATTATAGCTGAGACCTTCGGGAATAATATTGCAAGTAAGATAGTTCACGAAATCAGCATACCACGGAGCATCACCTTCGGCACTCATCAAATATTCTCCAACGAAGGAGTCTTGGATTGGCGCTGAGAACCATTTCGAGTCATAAAGTTCTACTCTCGAAAGGTGATCTGCCACTACATTCTCGACTCCCTTTTTGTCCCGAATCTCTATGTCAAATTCTTGTAAGAGGAGGACCCATCGAATAAGCCTCGGCTTGGCATCTTTCTTCGCCATCAAATACTTGATGGCGGCATGATCGGTATAGACGATAGTCTTCGTTGCCACAAGGTAGGGCCTGAATTTCTCGAATGCATAAACTACCGCTAATAGCTCTTTCTCTGTGGTAGTGTAGTTCATCTGAGCACTATCTAGCACCTTGCTCACGTAATAGATGACATGCAACTTCTTCTCTACTCGTTGCCCCAAGACTGCCCCAATGGCGTAGTCGCTTGCATCGCACATTAATTCAAAAGGGAGATCCCAATTCGGTGCTCGCACAATGGGTGCTGATACAAGGTCCTTCTTTAACTTTTCGAAAGCCTCGAAACACCCTTCATCAAAGTTGAACTCGACATCATTGCACAGAAGATGGGTCAACGGTCTCGCAATTTTCGAGAAGTCCTTAATAAATCGCCGGTAGAAACCGGCATGCCCTAGAAAGCTCCTTATTCCCTTTTGGTTCTTTGGTGGAGGAAGTTGCTCGATAACCTGAATTTTTGCCTTATCAACCTCGACTCCTCGTTTAGAAACCAAATGCCCTAGCACGATACCTTCTTGCACCATAAAATGGCATTTCTCCCAGTTGAGAACCAAATTTGTCTCTATGCACCTAGCAAGAACGTTAGACAGATTAGTCAAACAGTTATCAAAAGAGGATCCATGGATAGAAAAATCGTCCATGAAAACTTCAATACACTTTTCAATATAATCGCTAAAGATAGACATCATGCAGCGTTGAAAAGTTCCTGGTGCATTACACAACCCAAAAGGCATACGTCTAAATGCAAATGTTCCATATGGACATGTGAAAGTGGTTTTGTTTTGATCATTAGGCAATATGGGTATTTGATAAAAACCACTATAACCGTCCAAGAAACAGAAATAATCATGCCCCGCTAGCCTTTCCAACATTTGATCAATGAACGGGATAGGGAAGTGATCCTTTTTAGTTGCCTTATTCAATTTTCGATAATCTATACACATTCTCCACCCATTCACGGTTCTCGTAGGGACTAGTTCCCCCTTATCATTTTTAATGACCGTGAGTCCTCCCTTCTTTGGGACGCAATGGATGGGGCTTACCCATTCCGAATCCGGGACGGAGTAAATAATGCCGGCATCTTTAAGCTTGGTGATTTCTTTGAAAACTACTTCACTTAGCTTAGGATTCAACCTCCTCAACATTTCCCTAGACGGTTTCACATCCTCCTCTAGACTAATTCTATGCATGCAAAGAGAAGGGCTAATCCCCGTTATATCATCGATAGAATAACCTAGGGCCTTTTTATTGGCTTTTAACACATTCACAAGCTTGGATGTATCATCCTCATTCAATGTAGCACCAATTATGACAGGAAATGTAGCATTGGGTCCAAGAAATTCATACCTTAGATTCGAAGGTAGAGGTTTTAACTCTCCTTCGAATTCCTTACCTCTTGGCACCGGGTCTTCCTTGATCTCATGCTCATTCGGCTTTTGCTCATATTCATCTAGGGTGACATTGTTCATATTTTCTTCTTCTATATTCATCAAGGAGGCAAAAAGCGTATTGGAGTTGTCTAACTCCATAACTTCACTTTCAAAAGATGTTAGCCCGAAAGTTTCACAAGAAATATCAAGCATATTGCACTCAAAAGATGAAGTAGGGGCTTTCATAGCATTTTTCAGAAAAAATTTCAGTTTTTCATTCCCTATTTTCAATTCAATTGACCCTTCACCACATTTGATAACCGCTTCAACGGTATTTAGAAAAGGTCTTCCTAGAATGACGGGCGTCTCCTGTTCACTATCCATATCTAAGACATAGAAATCCACGGGGATGAAAAATTTCCCAACTTTTATAGGCACATCCCTTAGGACTCCATTAGGCACCCTAGAGCTCCTATCGGCTAGTTTCAATGAAATAGTAGTAGGATGAAGCTCACCCATGTCAATTTTTTCATATAAAGAATATGGAATCAAAGAAATACTAGCACCAAGATCACATAAAGCCCTATCAATATCAATTTTGCCTATGGATATAGGAATAGAGAACGACCCTTGGTCTTGCATTTTTCTAGGCATGCGGCTTTGCACAATTGCACTACATTCGGCATTTAGAGCTACCATGCTAGACTCTTCAATAACCCTACGATTTGACACAATATCTTTCAGAAATTTAGCATAAGTAGGGTTTTGTGTGATTACCTCGTGGAAGGGGAGTGTCACATACAACTTTTTTAGCATCTCCACGAATCTTTGGAAATGAGCATCAAGCTTGCTCTTGTTGAGTCTCTGCGGGAAAGGCACCATGGGCACATATTTCCTCGTTAAGGGTGGCTCTTCATGCTCTTTCTCCTTTTCAATTGGAGCTTGAGGCTCGCTTTCCGAATTCTCCTTGGAGGTTTCTCCTTCCACTTCTTTACCATTCGAGCTAGGCTTCTCTTGAGGGGTGGTTAGCACCTTTCCACTCTTTAGTGTAATTGCATCAACATGCTCAACATAGCTCACATCCGATTGCGAGGGAAGTTTCCCTATTTGCTTCAATTGGGTGTTCTCTTTGGATAGCCTTTTGTTCTCGCTCGCCAATTCATTCAATTTAGCCTCCATTCTTCTATTGCTTTCTTTGTTATCCTCCATCATTTGTGCCATCATAGACATCATGGAGCCTTCTTGAGAGCTAGAGGAAGAATTTCCTTGCTCATTCATATGAGCTTTACCTTGATACGGCTTTTGACTATGGTGGCTCCCTTGAAAATTCTGCGAATTTTGATTTGAACCTTGGCCTTGATTTGAATATGAATTCTGCCCTTGGTTCGAGAACGACCCTTGATTTTGATTGGAGTTAGAATTGTACCCTTGCCTTTGGTTGCTCCCTTGGTAGTTTCCCTGATAGTGTCCTTGATAGTTTCCTTGCCCTTGAGGTCTCGAGGTGGCATTAGAGTCATTATACATCCTCTTCTGCGGGGGCTCATAGTTCCTTGAGGTGGGATTCACATTCTGATTGTAGCTTCTTTGTTGGTTTACAAAATGTGCCTCCTCATAGCCATCATCATCTTCTTCATATCTACCCTCGGGACAATTTTTAGCAGAGTGTCTTGTGCTAGAACACAAAAAACAGGATTGTTGCGCCGAGACTCTTTCTTTTTCAGTTTTAGCCTTTGTCGCTTCAACTGCGTTCACCATACTGAACATATTCTCCACTTTCTTAGTCAAGTCGGCCACTTCTCTCTTCAATTCAGAATTTGAGGTGTCTTCTCTAGACTTGGCCATTTTTTTGTGGTCTACCCCTTGATATTTATCGGAGTTTGAGGAGATTTTGTCCACGATTCCGAAACCTCTGGATGCCGTTAAACCCATAATAGCCCCTCCGCTAGCCGTGTCCATTTGGTTTTTGGCCTCTTTACTCATGCCCAAGTAGAAATACCGCATCAAGTCTTCCGGTTTGAAATTGTGATGAGGGCACTCCCTCAAATAATGCTTGAACCGGTCATACGCTTGGTGGAAAAGCTCGCTATCCCTCTGAGAAAATGTAAGAACAAAGTCTTGGTATTTCTTGGTTCTGGACGGAGGGAAGAACTTGTTGAGAAAAGCGTTTGCCAAATGCTCCCAAGTGCGGAAAGTGCCCGGGTCATGGTTTTGCAACCATTCTTTAGCATCCCCATATAAAGACGACGGGAAAAGCTTGAGATATACATTCTCCAACGGCACGTTCCTCGGTTTATACATCCGACAGTTCTCTTGGAAGTTGGCTAGGTGAGTGGAGGGGTTCCCTTGACCTTGAAATTGGTCATTTGTGATCATGTGTATTAGGGACGACTTAACGTCGAAGTCAAAGGCATCTTCCTCTAGGGGTTGAATAACCGAGCCGTTTCCTCTAAGTGTGGGAATCATATAGTCCCCTACGGGTCTTTCATCCTCGTCCTCATCCTCCTCTTCCTCGTATCTATTGTTTCGATTGTGATTTCGAGGGGGAGGAGGGTCCCTACGGTTTCGTCTATCATTATTACCCTCTTCTCTAGCAAGGGGATTTTCGACCTCATCTCCATCGACTCTACGATTACGGTTGTCTCTTGGTGGCAAATTGCGGTTTTCAAGATCGTCCTCCATTCTAAACCCCGGTGGCAAATAAGGTAGCGGGTCTAAAAGTGGAGGTGGGCGAGGTCTAGGCCCTTGGAAAGCTGGTGGAATAACAGGAGCAATAGCCGGAATAGGAGCTACTGGATTCTTGCGAGGTCTACCTCTCCCTCTCTTAACGGGTGGTTGAGAAGTATCTGAAGAAGAACCAATTGCTACGTGTTTCTTTCCTTGAAATCTTGTGATCATTCAAGTGCCTGCAAGAACGAAGAAAATTCTTAGCAATGAGCGGCAAGAGAAATAGACAAGGTCAATCTCAACACAAGCAATGGCTAAGGAAAAGAGAAAAGTAAACAAGCTAGATAATCTAATAGCACAATAGTTAATTAACCTATCCCCGGCAACGGCGCCATTTGATCGATTGTAATTCAGTGTAAATATTCAATAAGAATTATCAAATACTTATGCCAAACACGGTTAATCAAAACAATTTATATTTTGACTCGGGGAATCCGAGGTCGTACCCAGAGGATAGGTGATCAAACTAATTAGTGCTAACGATTAAACCTAGAGTGTCTAATGGTTGGGGGGGGGGTTTAGTCCTCGAAAGAGGTTGATAGCAAATAATTCACTATCCGAACAAAGAGATTTAGTCAAAGAAATAAGTAACAATCAATCAAAGATGACTAGGGTTCTAATCCCCTCCTAAACAATTATTGTGACGGCCAATTAAAACACCATTGATGAACTCAAACACACACATTTAGAATTTAGCCATGTAACGTTAATACTAGGTTCCACTCGCGCTACAACCTAGCATCAAGAGGTCACACCTTGCATAGCACCTCACACTCGCGCTCTATTGGTGCTATAGCACATGATTTATCTAGCCTCACACTCGCGCTTTATTGGCTAAATAAATCATGCACTTGTTAAACTCAAGCCATTCTCACTAAGATTAAAGCATCGCCATGTAATACTAAAATCCTAATGTCTCTTCATTTCTATCATTTGAAATCATACTTTTCAGGGGTTAGCTACATCAAGCATGAAATCAACTAAAATCCCTATTTCAGACTTGTCAAAAACATGTCATAGGTAATTCAAAAACATTAAGTTCAAACGAAGAAAAGTCATGTGTAAAATCATTCATCAATGGTATTCATAGCATTAGTAATGTCACAAACATGTCTAGGGGTTCATAGAACCCCAACCAATATCACTACTCACTCATGGTGAGATTACAAGCCATAACAATGGTGGAAAAATAGAAAAGCATGTAAAGTGTAGAGTTTTGAGATCTAGAACCAATATGGAACCCTAAGGATGATGATGATCACGATCCAAGTAGATGATGATGATCAAATCGGATATAGTCTTCTCCCAGCAGTATTTCGTCCAAAAAGCAGCTGAAAATTGCCCAGAAAAATCGACACCCGGTTTTGGAAACCCTAATTTCCTTTTATAGTAAGTCAGAAAAACTGCTGTTTTACGACATCATGCGTTCGCATGATGTAAATTCATGCGTTCGCATGGTCTGAAATTCGTGCGATCTTGGCCTGAAACGTGCGCTCGCATGATAATGTCATGCGACTGGTTTGAGTCATGCGATCGCATGATATGGTTTCATGCGTTCGCATGGTCTTGGAAAGTTGATCTTCAGTTGAGCTCGCATGGTCTTTTATGCGATCGCATCAATATCTCATGCGACTGATCTGAATCATGCGATCGCATGCTTTGTTTGTGCGATCGCATGGTCCTTCGGTTGTGCGATCGCATGCTTTCTTTATGCGTCTGGTCGGGGTCATGCGAGCGCATGAATTGATATCATGCGAACGCATGATTTTGAGATGAATTTGTTCCGACTTCTGTTTTGCTCACTTATCGCTCGAGAAGGCTCGGTTTGCTCCGAAATCACTGTCCACTTGTGTTCTCAGCTAAATCTCTGAAATGGGCCTGAAAGGAACCACAAGGCATCAAATAGCAGGTGAAATCGTAAAGGAATGACCGAAACAGTAAGCGCAAAGGTCGCCTAAAATGCATGTATTCTAGAGCTATCAGCAGAATGGCTCGATAATGGAAAGATCCCTCACTTCAGATCATGAGTCACAACCAGAAAGAATCAAGGACCCAGGGGCCTTCACAGTCACCTGTGGTATTGGTGAAGCTCAAATTCACAAGTGCCTAATCGATCTTGGGGCTGCTGTCAATGCCATGCCTTACTCCTTATATTACTAATTAGGACTTGGCCCATTGAAACCACCAAGGTCAAATATCGAGTTGGGAGATAAATCGTGTATCCAACCGGTTGGAGTGCTTGAAGATCTAATACTCCATGTGGGAGAGCTCGTCGTTGCTGCGGATTTTTATGTAATACAAACGGGAGAGACTAGCGAAGACGACCCTCCAACGCTTATTTTAGGACGACCTTTTCTCTACACCACCAAGGCATGGATCGACATGGGCAAGGGCTTGTTATCACTTACATTTGGCGGCAAAATTTCAGATTTCTACCTCGATGATTATGATGGCCGCCCAAGGACAAGGAAACCGCCAGACATTGTGTCTATCTCGGATCTCAGTACACAAATTTCTGATCTGCCAAGAGAGACCGTAAGAGTAGCAAGACCAGCAGCTATGGTCAAAGGTCCCTTGCCTTCTCAGAGACAATGGAAAGAAAAACCACCGAAACAAAGGAGTCCTGACCCGAGCACATCATCTCACAAGAAATCGGGGAGAGTCAAGGCAAGAATGAAAGTAGGCACTCCGCAACACTACGACCTGAGCCACCCATGGGATCCCACCTTATGATCCAGGAATGAGGTATCGTCGAGCTAACGACGTTAAACAAATGCACTGGTCGGGAGGTAACCCGACATCTATCTTACTTTCAGTCATTTAATTTCAGTCATTTAGTTTTTTGCCTTAAAACTTTCTCACCTTTCATGTATATATTTTCTTGCATAAACTTTTGAACTAAGTCGTGCTGTGAGGCACGCCTTCGTTCAAAAGTGTGGGGTGAGAACCGCCTTTGTACATAGTTAGTTAGCATGTTTTTTCTTTTCCTTTTCCCTTAATATTATCTTTTTGAAAATATGAACTTGAGAATGTGAAAAAGATAGATCTAAATTCATGCATTTACCTTGTGAAATCTCAACCGTATAAAAACTTAGGATGTAACTTCTCATTTGTCCCTTTGTGCTGAGATATACCGGGGATGTGGAATTGATATAAATTGCCCTAGAGAGGCTTGGCAAGCAATCAAAGGACTGAATTTCACTATATGGTTTACGAAGTCTGTGGAGGCTGCACTTCGAGTTTCAAAGAAGATTAGAGTCATCTCCGCCGTGCAGCGTTTATGCAAAGAGGCGGGACGGGAATCAAACCGTCCTATCTCTAGTCCTAGTAGCCGAGAAAATAGATGAGCGACCCTCATCTTGACCCGCGCGAAACGGCGAGGATGAGAAAGAGCGGGGGGGTATTTCCATATGCTCTCGGGCGATGATTGGACCTCCCAAAGAAAGGTTGAGAAAATGGACTAGCAAGTCACAAAGAAGCAAAAGCTTGAAGAAGCTAATCAAAGGCCAAAAGCCAAAGTATGTGAAGGTTTTAACCGAAACAAAAGTGAAGAAGCTTCAATTCAAAATCAAAGGCCGAAGGCCAATTCACTTCAAAAGATGTCCCTCACCACAAGGAAATCAAAATGCTCAACTCAGTGAAACCCGAACCGAATCATGTGCTAGAGAAAGCGACAAGTTAACCATATAGTGCGAGTCGGTCCAGAGAATGCAGTCCATGAGCCTGAAAAGGGCTATCTCCCGAAACATTCAAATTAAATTGCATCTCAGCTCGAAGGTACAAGTATCAAGTTTCTTCTAAGTATTTACACGGTTTAGTTTGGTAATAAGTAAGTAATGCATGAATAAGATAAATCTAGTTTCATATTCTCACTTTCCTATTTGAGGTTTTTACTTGGATTGTGTGCATCTCTTAAATAGCATTGTTCGGGACGAACAACTAAAAGTGTGGGGTGATCTGATGGACCATATTTATATGATTCAATAAGACAGTTAAACCCACCAAATTGGACGCTTTGTCTTGACAACTTTTACTTGTTAGTTTCACTTTTGTTCTACAGGCCATTTTAAGGAGTAAAGATGAAACGAGCTAAAATAGAGTTCTTAACACTGAAAGTGGATTACAAGTCAGAACTGGCCATACTCCGACAATACTCCGATCAAGCCACAACTAATTCCCAATGACTTATTCCAACAAAGATCAAGAACACAAGTGAAATGCCAAGTCTAAGTTCCTCATCTTTTGATGTCAACTAAGGAGCAACCAAAGGGCAACCGAAGACCAACCGGAGTCATAAGCCAACCAATGGCTTTTGGGGAAAAGATCTCATTCCACTCATCTCTCCTCTCCTCCACCTCATGGCCGGCGGCTTGCTTATGGAGAAGACACATAGGGTGGCGGCTTTTGGAGAAGCCACCTCACCACTGGCGGCTAAGCTCTCCCCCACCCCCCTCTTGACATGTGGCTTGCTTCCCCTCCACATCTCCTCCTCCTCCATGCCTATAAATACCAAGCTCCTTCCCTTTGTAAAATCATCCCAACATCCTCAATCCCATAGTCACTTGTTACTTATCTCTCTAGAGTTTGGGCACAATCCATGTAAACACTTTGCTTTGAATCAAAAGCTCCAAGTTTGTTCTTAAGTACTCTTGTCGGTTCTTGAAGTACTCAAGCATTTCCTTTACTTTTCGTTGTTCTTAAGTTTACTCCTGTTGGTTCTTGAGTAATTTCCCCTTTACTTTCCTTGTCTTGATTTCCAAAAACCTTTACTTTCCTGTCTTTCAAAACCTTTACTTTATTCAGTACTTAGCTATGATATCCACCCCTATGGATATTCGTAGCTAAACCCTTCATTCGGTTGAAAGGGTGTACTTTTATCATAAAATGTTTTAGACCCTTCTCTTAGTGCCTCTTTGTGTTCAACTTGTTCTAGGTGCCATATATTAGGTCAGAACTCCATTGGTTGAGTGGATGCTCGGAAGAGCAAAGCTCTGCCATGAGTTCGTGATCTTTCGTGGATAAGTGGAGGCTCGGAAGAGCACAGCTTATCTGTGGAAGTCAACCTCTTTTAAACACCATTTGGTTTATCAGGAATGATGATCAAATGGATGCACATACTAGAACAAGAGTTCTTTGTCTTGCAAAAGACTAGACGGTGTGGCAAGTCATGTGCTAGGAATAGCCTTGATACACTTTTGAAAACTTAGTATGATCATTAGAGGTCGATGATAAACGGACTATGATACAAGGCCCCTAAAACCGAATCCTTTCCTTTAATTAAAACATCACCTGTCACTTTACTTTCAGTACCATATCAACTGCTTACTTTCCGCAAGTCTTGTCCTTCAAGCATTTACTTTCCGCAAGTCTTGTCCTTCAAGCATTTACTTTCAGCAAGTCTTGTCCTTCAAGCATTTACTTTCTGCAAGTCTTGTCCTTCAAGCACTTTACTTTTCAGTATTTACTTTCAGTCTCGTATTTACTTTCTTTACTTTCAGTCATTTACTTTTCAGTACTAAAATCACAACCAACCCACTTACTTTTCAGTACTAAAATCACAATCAACCCCCAACTGTCTTACTTTCCATTTTCGAAAGAACAACTATCCACTAATTCCCTTGGGTTCGACCCCTACTTACCGCTCTACTACCCAATAGTAGAGTACGAGTAGCGGACTTATAAATTTATTTTGTACACATTGCCTCGCGACAAGGCAGTGTTGTCATTGGGCATTACGAATCTTCATGCTCCAACTTTAGGGGGGTATTAGCTAGAAAATATTTTGTAAATATTTCATATTAGCATCTGTTAGCTTGATTACAAGACGTAAAATAGGTTGCTTACGAGATTTGCTGATATAATTCCTATTTTAGGTTTGACCAAGATAGTATATAAGTGATGTATTATGCAATGGAAAACACAGAACCACAAAAGACAAGTTCTCCATATTTGTGTCTTTTGTTTCATTTAGAAAGCGTTGGAGATGTATTCAGACTTCGTAAAAAAAAATTGTCTGCCGCCTCCGATCAAAATTCCTGGGTCCATTCCTGCTCAGGACAAACCACCTCCCACCCACTCGGCCATCCCCTTTGGAGACTTTAGTGACATATCAACGCACAGAGCGTAGCTTAACTCCATCATCGCCATTTAAATCACAAGGCAACACACATGCACGTAACAGAATGGCCCTTGTGAGCTAAACAAAAGAAACAATATAATAAAATATGAGCTAAGAGCATCCCCACCATGATAAAAAACATATCATCTATTTTCTCTCTCATCTATTTTCTCTCTCATCTTGTCATACCTCATGACTATTTTGATCAGGTGCACCCCACTCATGATCAAAAAAAAGTTTATCATCAGTCTCTCTCATCACTACATAAATTATAGCTCATAAATATTAAGATTAATAAAAATGTATCAAAGTGTATCTCGTTTTATAGAGCTCAAAAAATTACGAATATTTGTATTTATTTTATTTTTTACTTTGTAATTTAGAAGATATATTCGTTGCAACATCAAAATAAAAACTGTACTGTTTCTTACACAGGACACGTGCGTTGCAATTGGTTCACGGCTCATGATCAAATCCATTTTTTTGATCATGAGATGATCTTTTTTACAAAAAAATCATGGGATGATCAAAACTATGATAAGAAAGATCATGGTGGGGATGCAAGTTTTTTTTTATCATGTCTCATGATACTTGTCTATGATAAAAAAGATTATGATGGGGATGCTCTAACAAAAGAATTGGTGTAGTCTACACAAATTGAACATGGGACCTAAGGTGCCAAAAATGTACTACTTCTATACCAAAATATAATGTACCAATCAAAAAAAATAAGACAGCATTTGGTGATCTGAAATCATGTAAAATTATTGATTCAAAAAAAAAAAAATCATGTAAAATTATCGATCTATTTTACTTTACTCAAACTTTTTTTTTTGATGGGATATATTGAAAAGAAAGTTTGAAAACAGGGCAAAACAAATTTTTTTTCCTGACGAGACAATCAACATATTTTTATACCTTTAATTAAAAAAGGGCGAACTAGGTATATAAAAGTCTGTCACTATACTATAACTAGACCAAGATCACACTCACTTGAGCTACTATTTGTTTTGCTAAATTGGATTGGATTTCTGCTGATCCTAGTCGGGAGGAAGGCATTGGAGGTCTGTTTCATTTTTCCTGATGCTGTCGAGCCATAGAACAACCTCGTCAATCCCAGGACGTCGTCTTGGATCCTGGTCAATGCATTTACAAGCAACAGAAAGAACCTCCAAAAACTGCTTCTCATTCGCTTTATCCCATATTGTAGGATCTATTATCTCCTCTTCCCTTTTAGCCGATTTCATCTGAAACACCCATGATGCAACATCTCTGCTGTTTTTGCCTCTGCACACTTCAATAGGCCTTCTACCAGTAAGGAGCTCAAGAAGCACTACCCCAAAGCTGTAAACATCTCCTCTAAACGACGCAGATAATGTCTGACTATATTCAGGCGGAATGTATCCCAGAGTTCCTACTAAGTCTGTAGTGACATGAGTGTCATTGGGACGAAGCAGCCTCGAAAGACCAAAATCAGCTAGGTGAGCTTCGAAGTTCTCGTCTAGCAGAATGTTACTAGACTTTACATCTCGGTGGACTATGTTTGGTTCGCAAACTTTATGCAAATAAGCCAAGCCACGAGCTGCGCCCTGGCCAATTTTGAGCCGCGTATCCCATTTCAAAGAGGAGCCGACATCTATTCTTTCATGCAGCCAGTAATCTAAGCTTCCATTCTCCATATACGAGTAGATTAGCAGCCTATCGTTGCCATGTATGCAATACCCTTGAAGTGAAACAAGGTTCTTGTGCTGCGCTCTTGAAAGGGCCTCCACTTCAGCTTGAAACTCGCGTTCCATTTGACTACAATCTCCTGAAAGCCGCTTAACTGCTACCTTGGTACTATTAGGAAGGTCTGCTTTGTACACCAGTCCAAATCCACCGCAGCCGATTATATTTGCTTGGTTAAAATTATTTGTTGCTTTCAGAAGTTCAGGTACCGTTAGCTCCTTGCAGACTGAACTCTGAAACAACACCAGTTTTGAAGACCCAAATATCTCGGATAATTTGGGTTGTCTACTCATATCTTCCTCCATATCGATAAAAGAATTTCCTAAATATGATCTAGACATCTTAAGGAATATAACAGCCAAGATTAGCACAAACCCAACTCCTATAGTAATTGTTATTACGAGAACAGTGTCTCGACCAAAGTTGTTTTTGTTTTGATGAGATTGTGTAAAAGGCTTCAACCCTGCGGAGTCATTGTTGCCACACGGATATCTAATTTCTATGCAGAGACCAGGGTTACCTATGAAACTTGAATTCGGGAACCCTTCAAACTGGTTGTCTCGAGGAATCGGTCCTTCCAGATGGTTATATGCCACACTGAACTTTGAAAGGAACGTAAGCTCGATAAATGAAAGGGGAATTTGACCATGAAGGTTGTTGTGTGACAGGTCTAATATCTCCAGGTTTCTCATTTCGGAAATGCTTTCTGGGATGGTTCCTTTTATGTCATTCCAGCTTAAATCCAAGACATGGAGCTGCTTTAACCTCCCAACTTCAGGCCAGATTAGACCACTGATGCTGTTGTTGCTCAAGTAAATTGACGGCGGAAAACTTGAGACTTGACTGTACTGCAGACCGTTTGCACTCTGGTTTCGCTTAACAAATAGTGGGATGCTGGCGGATGCATTGAGATCGGATGAGTTGCAATTCAAGGAAATAAGGCTTTTCATCTTGGTAAGGCTTTTCGGAAGATCACCAGATAGCGAATTATTAGATAGATCCAAGTAAAAGAGATTCTCCATCTTATCCATCCAATCAGGAATGCTTCCGCTTAAGCGATTCCAGGACAAATCGAGGACTTGTAACTTCTTACAGTCCACCAACCAATCTGGTACGTGCCCCCTTAAAGCACAATTTCCAAGCGCTAAAAGTATTAAGTTCTCGAATCCTCTCATATATCTCGGAATTTCTTCTCCATGAAAATTCTTGGTGAGAATAAGCGTACTGAGGTTTCTACATTGCTGCAACACAGATAGTGCTCGAGATAGATTGGTGAAGCTATTATTCGACAATGAGATGAACAACAGAGATGTGAGATTTGCATACTCTTCTGGAATCTCGCCCACTAACTCATTCTTAGCAAGGCTGAGGATTTTCAAAGAGCCGCATTTCGCTAATGAATTCGGAAGACTGCCATTTAAATGGTTAGAAGCAAAATCAACTGTACTGAGCTGAGACAATCCACTGAAGTCTATACCAATTGGCCCAGAAAACGAATTGTTTTGCAGGTCAATTACTTGAAGTTTGTCGCAATGTGCTAGTGTTGTGGGCAAGTTCCCAATAAACCTGTTTGAATGTGCACATAACTTTTCAAGCTTGGTCAAGTTCCCAATGACATTAGGAAAGGTCCCCACAAACCGGTTACTGAAAATAACCAAGCTCCTAAGGTTGTAGAGCTTACTCAGATCATCACCTATTTGGCCAGTGAGATTGTTATTCGATACTGTTAGCTGCTCCAGAGATCTTATGGAGAACAATGATTTGGGGAGATGGCCAGAGAAGCTATTGGAATCCAAGTGCAGTTGTTTCAAATACTCGCCGCAGCTTCCTATGCCTTCAAGAGTGCCAGTGAAATGATTCATCGACATGTCCAGTATCTGGATTCTATTCGAAGAGTTACACAACTCCAAATTCAGCTCCCCAGAAAATAAATTGCTAGATACATTGAGCACAGCCAGGCTAGTATACGGTCTCAGATCAAATAAATGCCCATCAAACGAATTGCTGGAAATGTTAACCGAGATAACTGATTTCAACCCTGAAAATGCATCTGAGACTGATCCAACCAGCATGTTATGGCTCAAATTAAGAACCTCCAACAGCTGCAAATTTGAAAGGTCAGCCGGCAATCTACCCTGTAAATGATTGAGCGACAAGTCAAGCAAATGAAGTTGATCCAGGTAGCCAATCGATGGAGAAATTGTCCCCTTAAGACCTTGATTGGAGAGAACCAATTTGATGACCTTACTGGTAACAAACCCATCAATGCCTTTTTTATTAGTTCCACAAACAACTCCGACCCATTGGCAACAAACCGAGACATCTGACCATGATGTAACAATGGAACCATTACTAAGGCTAACTGCAAATTCTTGTAATGCCAACAAGTCATTAGGATCACAAGCTTGAGCAGAGGATTGTAGACACAAACTTGACCATACAAATGCCACATATATCAACCACTTGAGGAAATTCATCGGCACTAATCAAATACTAACCAGTGCATTTCCAGAAAAGGAGAGTATCAAAATAATGCAACACCAAACACCACAGTTCCTATCACTGAATTCCTGAGAAAGCAGACGGCATAAATACATACTTTACAGTAATAATCAGACCGCAAGATTTAGCTCTGAAATTCAAAATTCATAAAACGAAAC
This sequence comes from Rhodiola kirilowii, assembly GCA_033675215.1. NCBI lineage: Eukaryota > Viridiplantae > Streptophyta > Magnoliopsida > Saxifragales > Crassulaceae > Rhodiola > Rhodiola kirilowii. The sequence continues at coordinate 9,144,990 of CM066197.1, read as the reverse complement.
TCGAAGGACTAAAACCCAAATTTCGATGAGGGAAAAGCACAGCAATTGAGTAAGATTAAAGCGATAAATCTTCGAATTTTACCCAAGAACATAAGTTGAAAAGTGACGCAACAGGAACCCAGAAATCAAGACAAGCTGAGATAGCAGATGATTTTTTTTTTTTTGCAAACTCTCCAATCCCAAGGCACACAAACCCCGGAAAGCAATTAACCACAAGGAGGAAAATTATAGAAAAGATGTTCCGGAAAACAAGCAAAAAATGAAACCCTAGCTGGTGCGACAATAGTGCAACAACTCCCTAATGGAAGCGAAGAAAAAGGTACAAACTTTGAGGAGCGAAGTCAGTGAAAACGAAAACACAATCACACTTGTAATGGAAGCGACATCAACTGATAACAACAGACAAAAGTTTTCAACGAGATGGGGTCTTCTTCTCTATCTGCTTTTTCTACTTTTTTTTTATTTTAGTTCAACTTCAAAATCTAAGCGCGTTTGGTCTTTAGTGCTGGTGGTGGCTTTTATATTTGGATAAATTATATAATATTTTTAGTTTTCCTATTTTTAGAAAAACAAAAACAGCATGCGCTTCGAAATTGTCATATTTTTTCGTACTGTTGTTCGAATTTAAAAAAAAAATAATATAGTAGAGTATGGATCCGGTGCACAGTTAATTTTTGGTACAAAATACAAACTAATCATAGTCATTGATCTTGTGATTTGAATGTATGAGATTAATCTTGATTTTTTGGTGTTTTTCTTGGTGACGAATTATAAAATGAAACTGACGAACTATGTCGTCTTTTCATTTTTCGGCTCGTCTTTTTCATTTTTCGGCTCGAAAAGTGACGAACTATAAAATAAACTGACGAATTATAAAATAATTTTGACGAATTTTATATTTTATATCAAAATTTAACTTTATATCTGATCTTGACACTAGAATAATATATTTACTCTGTTTTAGTATAATCTTTAACATCCCATCTACTTGTCAACAAGGTGTTAGTTTACTTGATTTGAACTTGTTGCATTCTAATGATTCACTCTTTAACAAATAATTGAAGTTCCAAACAAAACAAAAAATCAGCCGAAAGTGTAGTAATTTAATAGTCATAATTTTAGTCAAATGATTAAGAAATTAATGGTGTAAGCCTCTCCTGATGCATCTAAAGATATGAATTTGTGGATGTATATTCTTGTCTTTCATAAAAATAATGTTTTAAAAGAAAACAATATAACAATTCTTTAAATTGACATGAGTTTAAGGGTGGTTCTTCTGTATACTTTTTCTTTTAAGGAAAAGTACAGTATAAGGACCTGAACTATCACCATTTTCCAACTTGTGAGTGAACTATAAAAAGTTTTAAACAAAGGGCGAACTATCAAACAATTTTCCAAACAAAGGGCACCGTGTAACGACATTAACTCCGTTAGTTAATAAACTAATATAAAAATTAAAAAAATTTACAAAGATTTAAACAAATTTATAAAAAAAATTAAAATTTTTAATAAAAAACAAATTTTTTTGAAAAATGAAAATTAGAAACTTTAGAAAAAATTAAACACAAAACGAAAAAATATTTTAAAATTTTTAACAAAGGTCCCCTACAAATAATTCAAAAAATATTAATTATTGTTCCTATCTAATTTGAACTATATAATAGGTATTAGAAGATATGTTTTGGATCAAATACAAACCATAATTATAAATAAAAACTACAAACTCACAAAAATAATGCCACGTGTAAAAATCGATCAATCAGAGTTAATCGAGTTCGGGGTACTTTTTGTAAATAAAAAAAAACACACGCGGATGCATTTAAAAATACATAAAAGATATTAGGGGTATAATCGTCCAAAAATTGCTACGGTAATGATCAGACTTAAAAAAACAATGATCAGACTTAAACCTGTAATGACCATGCTTAAAAAACAATGATCAGACTTAAAAAAATAATGATGAGACTTAAACCAGTAATGATCAGACTTAAAAAACAATGATCAGACTTAAATCATTAATGACCAGACTTAAAAAAACAATGAACAGACTTAAAAAAGTAATGATCAGACTTAAATAATTAATGATCAGACATAAAATAACAATGACCAGACTTAAAAAAACAATGATCAGACTTAAACCAGTAATGATCCGACTTAAAGATAGTAAAGGTCAGACTTAAAGATGGTAATGATCAGACTTAAAAATGGTAATGATCAGACTTAAATATGGTAATGATGATCATGCGTTAAGTCTGATCATTTTGCATAAAATTTTAAAATTTGCTACAGTACGAATCTAAAATTTGATGTTTATGCGCCTGTGTCAAAATTTGATGAAAGCCTAGTATTTTTTGGGTGGAAACGACATTTTGAGAAAGACTCACAACCATGCAGTGAGCTCGGCGTTTTTAGGGCAAATTCGATCATCTGGAGGGTCAAATTTGCGTTTTAAGTCTAATCGTTGCTTTGTAAGTCTGATCGTTGCTTATTTTAAGTCTGATCATTGCTGCTTTTTAAGTCTGATCATTGTTGTTTTTAAGTCTGGTCATTGCTGTTTTAAGTCTGATCATTCTCAATTTGTAGTCTTTTAGTTACCAATATTACGTCTGATCATTCTCTCTTTAAGTCTGATCATTCTCAATTTGTAGTCTTTTAGTTACCAATATTAAGTCTGATCATTCTCTCTTTAAGTCTGATCATTATCGATTTGTAGTCTTTTAGTTACCAATTTTTAAGTCTGATCATTATCTATTTTAAGTCTGATCATTAGGTCTTTTAAGTCTGATCATTGCTTTTTTTTAAGTCTGATAATTAAGTCTTTTAAGTCTGATTATTGCTGTTTTTAAGTCTGATCATTAAGTATTTTAAATCTGAATATTAAGTCTGATCATTGCTATTTTTAAGTTGATCATTGCTGTTTTTAAGTCTAATCATTGCTGTTTTAAGTCTGATCATTGCTGTTTTTAAGTCTGATCATTGCTGTTTTTAAGTCTGAATATTAAGTCTGATCATTGCTGTTTTTAAGTCTGATCATTGCTTTTTTAAGTCTGATCATTAAGTCTGAATATTAAGTCTGATCATTAAGTCTGAATATTAAGTCTGATCATTGCTATTTTTAAGTCTGATCATTGATGTTTTTAAGTCTGATCATTGCTATTTTTAAGCTTGATCATTGCTATTTTTTAAGTCTGATCATTGTTGTTTTTTAAGTCTGATCATTGCTGTTTTTAAGTCTGATCATTGCTATTTTTTAAGTCTGATCATTGCTGTTTTTTAAGTCTGATCATTGCTGTTTTTAAGTCTGATCATTGATATTTTTAAGTCTGATCATTAACAACTCTTGGACTAAATTGAAAATAACATTATTAGATTTATACCCTCCGTGTGGAATGACTATAATACTCCTCCGTGTTTTGTCCGGGATTTCGAATAAAATAGGACACGTGTCAGCATAATAATCGGTTTGTAGTTTTTATTTATAAATTGGTTTGTATCCGAACCGCACCCAGATAAAATAATTTATATTCCTTTATGTTAAAAATAAAAAAATTCAATTTTTTATAATTTTTATAAAATTTATAATTTTTTAACATTTTTTTAAAAAAAGTTTGGCATTTTAAAATTAATTTATTAACTAACGGAGTTAATGTCGTTCAACGGCATTAGTGAAACCCTAACGGCACTAGACGGTGCCCCTTGTTTGGAAAATTGTCAGATAGCTTGTTTGGAAGTTTTTATAGTTTAGCCTACAAGTTGGAAAATGGTGATAGTTCAGATTCCCAAACGGTCTTTTTTCCTTTCTTTTATTGTGAAATTATATCATTTTTTGACATAGGGGTTAGCAAAAGGGCTAACAGAATACCCTCACTATCGGGCCGAGTCTATTGGCTTTTGCTAAGTCCAAGCCCCAACCCTTCCACATTATGGTCGGCAGAATCAGGCACTAAGAAAATTTATCGGCCCTAAAGTTGTTATCGACCCTTCATTTCTTAGGGTTCCTCGGGCTAGGGCTAACTCGACCCTAAATGGATCACCAAATATTGTTACGAATATGTTGATCTCTTAACAGATAATTAACAACACTTGGCATAATCGTTCTCTTTATGACGGATGTGAAAAAACACATTCTTTTTATGTCAAGAATGTCCTTAAATCAATGCATATGCAATTTTAAATCGAATTTATATTTTGGACCGGACCTAACAATCGAATTTTAGTTCGACTCTAATTCTTTCGAGTTAAACAGTTATAAGACTTGCATAAGATTAGGATCAAACTCGGACCGCCCTGCAACTTATTTTTGTAACTGGGCGAAATGCTAACCTCTAGTTTTACACGCGAGGGAATCTGAAAAATTAAGACGTAAATAAAAATGGGTACGTATAGGAATAGGTATAGCGCTGCTCTGTTTCTAATTAATTTGTGTCATTTGTTGAAGCATGTCTGTGAGTAATTTCATCAAACACGTTGGCCGCAGCCTTCTTCTCCGACGCAGTCTCCCCAACCAACTCTCCTCGTGCTCATTCAACTCCGGAATCGTTCACAACCGGCGTCAAATACTACTATGTATCCCTAGCTGCAGCAATCCTGTTACGTCCGCATTCTCCACGTCCTCTTTGCCATCGTCATTCACATCCGCAGACACTCTATCCGCTCATAGCTTCGCTTCGCCTTATCTCTCGGCTCGTATTCAGTGTCCCAGAGAAATTCTGGTGAAAATGATCAACCTTTCTCACACTAATTCCATTCTGTGCTAAAGGCAGGCAGTAGTCTAAGCTAGTAATACTTGTACTTTTTGTTTTATGTTTTGAGTAGGATGAGTTTTGTGAATCCCTGCTGTGCTTTGGTGCCAACTCTACAAGCGTTGATGAAATAGATAATCATGAAGCTAACAGTGAGGTACAGAACTGATGGCTTGGCTTGTCTATCCAGTTTTTGATAGATAATATCATCAGTTATAGAATTGTGCGAGTAGGTGGGTATACATTGGCTAATTTCTTATGGGCTAGTTTAGTTTTTATATCTTTAGTTTACTTTTATCTCTAGAGATATGAGTAGTGCGTTGGTGTAGAAAAAAATTGTTGCTTTCTTTTTTACTTTGCTATACAAGGTACTGACTAGGTGAAGTATGATGCAGGTTTGCATTTCCTGCACATTTTCTGAATCCCAAGATGTAGATGCCTGCATTTCTCTTGCTGCCCGTTCAGTAAGATTGAACACATTACCTAGCTATTCGGTTGAGAAAGGCGAGCAGTACGAATGGATAAAAAAGACTCAGGTAGACATCTCGATCATCATTTGACTGCCTTGGGGGATTCGTTTCGTTAAGTATTAGAATAGAAATGTATCCGGGTCAACATTCTTAATCACTATCTGTAAGATATACATGTAATATTGTAACAATCATGATTTTGTACTGTTGGACATTACAGTCTTCCACATATTATGTTCATTGTACTTATCTTTATCTATAAATTGATTGATGCTTACACATGACACGTCTTCTGTTTTCCAATAATGAAATAAAATACTTGACACAATTATAAATTAGTATGTGATTCTTGATAACTCGTTTGCGATCTTCTGTCATTTTAACTATCATGTCTTATTGGTGACTCCAGAGTCCAGACTTGTTGTGCTTTAGATTGTTATAACTTATATCCTCTGTTTTTAAGCCTTTGATTTTTTTTATTTATATATCTCAGGAGTCATTTCATCCGGTACAAATCATTGAAGGAGTATGGATTGTGCCAGAGTGGCAAATACCCCCAGTAACAGTAAGTGACAGTTAGAAAATTTGCTTTCCTGAACCTTATTTTCTATCTTTGGAGGATGTCGTTGTATAGCAGTACATATTGATCACCAGCCTCTAAGCCAGCTAAACTTTGATTTACCTATCTATTTTCTGTAGGAAAGGTCGTAAGCATTGAAAGAAATATTTGCAACTACACCAAATGACAGCTTTTGAAACCAGTCACAATCTTTTTAATTCCTATGACACTGTATAAAAAAAAGAATAAAGAGGAAAGTGACATTCCGTTTGAAAGTCATTATTAGTACCAAGTGCAATGTAAACTCTGTCTACAATTCCCTTTCTTAGGATACACATATTGAAGGTGTGAATTCAATTACATATTGAGTTATTGACTGCGAAGCTCTAGAAGTATTAACACTTAGTATGCATATTTCAGGAAAGCCACGCCATGAATATAATATTAAATCCTGGTTTGGCATTTGGGACTGGTGAGCACCCAACCACCAAGTTGTGCCTTCTACAGCTGCACAAGGTGATTAAAGCTGGGGATCGCTTCTTGGATTATGGCACAGGTTCTGGTGTTCTAGCAATTGCTTCCCTTAAGGTATTGAACTGTAAAGTAGACCCTTCTGTTGTTCCTTTAAAAGAGAAATTGAAAAACAAGTCGCTGCTTTTGTAGAGCTGAACAGGAAGTGTATGCAACAATTTTAATATCCATTAGTTACCATGATGTGTGCAGTTTGGAGCTGCCTCATGTGTGGGAGTTGACATTGATCCTTTAGCAATAGCATCTGCTTGTCAGAATGCTGCTTTAAACAACATCGGACCTGAAAGGATGCAGTTACTTCTTATGCCAAGTAATAATAATGATACTGAGGCTCACTCGGCAAATGAGGCACTCAGGCAAAATTCTTACTGCAAGGATGCTGTCCTTGAAACAAATAAATATGATGTGGTCATTGCAAATATACTCTTGAATCCTCTGCTAGATTTGGCAGAGTCTATAGTATCTTATGCAAAGCCTGGAGCAACCATTGCCCTGTCCGGTGTCTTAATTGAGCAGGTACATAACCCTTATCTATGTCATAGTTGGCACAACAAATTGACACCTGCACTTGTAAATATAATTGCTGATGATGTGAATAGATATGCCGGTGCGGGTCGCCGGGTCGGTGAGCAATTTAGTGATTCCACCTTATCTTGTGTGCAGATTCCACAAATAATAGAGCGCTACTCTTCTTTCATGGCCAACATGACCTCTACACAGATTGATGATTATGCATGTATTACTGAAAGGAGATTGAAAGATGTTCACACATGACTGTTATGCAATTTGGAGTTTTGTAAGTGCAGAGGAAAGCACTGGCTCGATCGCTACAGCCATCATATGCGCCACCAGTATGTCTCCAACATCAAAGTTTATTTGATGTATCCTCCCAGTACGTGCATCTTTGAGGGAGCCTGTTAGTATGAAACAAATTGCAGCAAAAGCATACAGCAGGGCATCCTAATCCAGTGCAAGGTGTCTCTGGCTCAATGAATTACACAGATGCCAGATGGTGAGATACATCTTTGATTAGATCAAGGTATCGATGGAATTCTGAACTCTTACAAAAAGACTGGATGGAGTGTCAACTAAATTTTAATCACTAGGCATATTTGTTAAGGTTATTACTCTATCAGTCACAGTTTCTATATTCTACTTTGGCTTATTAATTCCAAATCCATCACTTAAATGAGATCTTCACAGAGACTACCCAAAAGATTTTGCTCTCATGAAAGTTATGCTCCATTCTTTTCAGATCTTTTTTAGTGCAAGGTGTTAGACAATTTTTCCAAACTAGGATGTTATAAAATCAAGATCTGGATATAAAAGAATTGCGATGATCATGGCTCTTTATGCACTAAATAAAATGGAAGGACTGTCACTTATCATCGTAAATTGCATTCACAGTCAGAGTGGGGGGGGGGGGGGGGGGGGGGTGGTGTAGAAGTAGAACTAACAACAACAACAACAACAGTATTGGTTCCGTCAAAAATGCAAGAACAGTTTTTTATAATTTCATTGCAAGGCTGCAGTTTTACATCAAAATACGCCACAACCTTTGATCCAAATAGGTATACTTACAATGCGGAAACAAAACAAAACAAAACAAAACAAAACCTACAACAATGTAGTTAAATGCTATGTGCATGAATCATTACCACTTCGTTTTGACAGGATGCACACATGACATATGCGGTCACATGAATGGATTCTTATCCTTCGTCATCCAGAATTTAGATCTCTAGAAACATGGCCTTGCCACCTGCACCACTTGCAGATAGCTCAATCAATTAGGAAATTATTAGACAAGGTGGAAGGTAAAACTTCTTTACTGGATATAAACAGCATTGAAATTTGAAATGGCACACCTTAGCAACAGGAGTAAAAAAACAAAACATGTGGAGAATATTTTCTAGATGTGTCATATCAGTTGATGGGTCAGCTTTGACTATATGCTTCCAATGAGTTTCTGAAATGAAAATGTGGCTTACAAACCTGGAAAGGAGAAATCTTGCGAGGGGACTCAAATTTGGATTCGAATCAAAACCTCTGCCTTGTTGCTTTTTCCATTCATCCGGTTCAGCAACCGGGTTCGAAGTTTCTCCCGTGGCCACTTTACCCTTGAATAATCGGGCTGCCAGATCTTGTAGGTCATTTAATGAAGATTCTCTGGAACTGTAAAATAGATGTCACACAGATGAGTCACAGCTACCAAGACAAAATAGACGCTGCTGAGCATATGCATAACAGTACAGCAAAAGATTGAACCTTTCCAATCGATGAAGCAATTTGTTGACGAGCATTTCACATGATCCAGGCTTACCAAGCTCCATGTTCGCAAGAGCACTCGTCACTGAATGCACAACTGGCCCTTCTGGATCATCAGCAAAAGCCTGTATCGCACATGTAATGTGGAAACCTTTTGAGACAACGGAAGGCCAATCTGAGCATGTCAATTCCGCATTCGATAAATGTGCTCAGCAGGCATAACCACATACCTCTTTCACAGAAGGGATAAGCAATGTTTTAAACACAACGGATGCAGCTGCCGCAGAAGATACCAAGTTTTCTTCTTCATCAGTAGACTGATTTAATTTCGGAAACCCTCTTGGAGCATCAAAAAATTCTCGAGAATTTCTGGTAAAGCAATTCAGTTAGATACTGATAACTTGAATCCAATGTCCAGTTTTCATTGAGTTGAAAATTCAAAGAGCCACAAGGTATGCACACCTTGAAGAATCAGAACCACTGGTGGTGTTATCTCTTTTTCGTATATCCTGCATGTCTTTGTTGACCTGAGGCAAGCCAGATCTTTCTCGGGGATTTACTCTCTTCAATCCTCCTTGTATGGCAGCCTTTGCCTGCAAATATAAGCCATACCATCAGTTTCAACAATAAAGACGCATAGGGGAGGCAGCTAAGAGTGATGGAAAGTGCAAATTAGGGCATCAAAGATAAAGAAAATTAACATGTGTGGGAACATAAAAGTCAGTGTTTGTCAATATATATGGGTGCATTCTCATGTGCAATGCAGCAAACAGCCCTCCTAAACTAAATCTATAACTGAAAAAGTAGCAGAAACATAGCAGTAGGGCATGACTGCTGCTACAAATACCACTGGCAATAGTAAGGGAAATGAAGGTCACACTGACTAACATGTCACAAAGTCCTCCTACATTGCTTATACACCACTTTACATGAATAGCTCAAGCATTTTAGGGGTCAGGAATATGTTTAAAAAAGAATGGTAACAGAGATCGACAAAAGAGGATATTAAAAGGAAAATCAAATAGGAATTTAGCGGCTATGCATTATTGGGATCAAACTAAACACATAACAAACTACCTCTGCAAGATTTGTTGAACTGTCTTCGACTATCGTTTCTGAAGATCTCTCCTGGATGCCAAATCTAGACCTTGGAGTCCTAGGAGAGTCACCATCATCGTGTTGACCTCGGAAGACAATTGTTCCCGAGTTGGAAGTATCCTCATATGATATGTTGCTAGACTACAAGGAGTATTCAGATGCAGAAAAGTGAATGAGCAATGAAGTAGTTGTTATCATATTGAACTAAAAAGATGTATTGGACGTGCTAGTACCTGGGTACTCTCGCTAAATCTAGTAGAAGAGGGGAATCCTTTAGGTGATCTTACAACAACTGTCCCAGAACCACTTATTGACAAATCTTCCTGTAATCAGTACATAAATGCACCAACGGTTGATGACTAATGTAATAAATGCAGAAAACAGCGGACAGCAAAAAACAAAAATTATGCTCCGTCATCTGTAACAGACTATTTGTTTACTGTCACAAAGATCAATTACCATTCTGCCGATAATACGGTAATCTCTTATTCCCAATCCTTCAGCTATTCAATTAGTTCATTAAATGTTAAGTTTAGTTATCTAACAATGATAATTGGTATATTGCTATTTATCTCCAGAGTCATCCTTCTGTACGAAAGAAGTATGAAGCATTAACGGTCGTTACGCGAGGCAGAAGTCACTGCAACGGAATTATGGCTAATAGTATATACCTCAGCGTTCTGGCTCCCTGATGGATTGTCATAGAAGGGAGTTCGAAAATCAAAACCAACTGTGGAGTTGTTGAGAACTACATCTGATGAAGATGCCCTCTGTCTTCCAGTTTCTACTAGTTTTCTTGGAGTAGCTTGATTGTGTGAAATTTCTGACTTTCTTTCTCTGACCTGAGGAGGCCTTACACTTTTGACTGTACCAGTGCTATTAAGACCACTTATACTGAAATCCCATCCGGCATTCTTCATTGTTTTTCCTTGACCACTGTATAAAAAAATTGAGTGACACTTCATCCGAGTATCTGTGTAACAAGAATCCCACAAAGATTATATTCCAACACACCTTATACGGACTGTTTCTTCTCCACGTGTATCTCTTGACACCTTCACAGTGTCAGACGCCTCCCCGTAACCCTTGGGCATATTTTTAAGAGTTTCCTCATCATCTTTGATTTGTATCTTAGGCCGCTCCCTAAGAAAGGAAGTTATCATTACAGAAAATTGGTGGTTACCATAAGTAAAAAAAATTGTTCTAGCATCATGTCATGAGGCAAAAGCCGATAGCTTCAGTTGATGCATTAATAGGTCATACAAGTCACACTGAGAAACTGATAGTTAAAAGCACTAAATCTACCTTATTCGCTCCAGAAGCCTTGGGCTTTTTCTAGCGGTTTTAATGAAACGGTGTTTCAGGAGATCCTTGGCACTAGGTCTCTAAGTCACATGGGGAAATGATCAGAACAATGAACACATTAGCTGAATATTTTAAATTCTAGGTAACCAGCCATCAGAAAAATTATGTGCAAGCTAAAAGTTTGTCCAAATTGTTTCAAAAAGCGCGACAAAATAAAATATTGGGGAGTGACAGATATTAACATTAAAGATATTGCCATGGGAAGTTCCTGTACAGAAATTATTTAGCTTTGGTGTCATCCAAACGATCTCAATACAAACACAAGTGGGGATCTCAAACAATACTTGACCGCTATGATATGGTGGAAGGCAAAAAGCATATTCAATTGGCGAAGAGATGTATGTCTGCTCTACTCATCAAAATCTTTGTTATTTAACAACAGAACTCATTACAAAAAAAAGCTAACAGACAATACAAGTTCAACGATCTGAATGTAATGCAAAAGTTGGGCACACTTCGAAATTAGTATGAGGAAGACATTTGAAAATAAGACCCATAACTGAGTAACTGACTCTTTACTAACCAAAATAAAATAAAACAAAAAAGGAATACTCATGTACCAGGTAAACACTTGAGGGAAAAAGGTACATGGTTTATGAAAATGTCTTTCAAAAATAAAAGCTGCTGATACCATTTGTAAACTATTAACCATGGTGTGACATGAAGCACATATGATGGCTAAGTTGTAGGATGGACTTCATATTAAGTATAGAGCCAGCATTGTCAGTGAGTCATGAAATGTTAATCTGGAGGGAGTAGGAAAAATAACAAGAACTTACTTCAGATGGCACTTTCTTCAAACATAAACTCACAAATTCTTTCATAGGACGAGAAAAATGTTCATCCAACTGCAAAAATGTAAGTTCACTGTCATGCTAAAAGTCAAGAGAAGTTAATCAGACCATTGATACGACAGTAAACCTGTGGGGGGTTTTCCCGAGGAATGATGAAAAGGACTCTCATTGGATGAAGATCTGCAAGTGGAGGTTCTCCTTTTGCCATTTCAATGGCAGTTATTCCTAGAGACCAAATATCTGCCTGCATGGAGAGCACTTCAAGTCACTAAGAACAATCCAACCATCTTAAATGATAAAATTAAGAGACGGGCAACAAAATTATAAAATCAGACGACAACTACACAATCTGGCAGCATTTAATTAGTATTAAACTAGATTTAAGGTTATGTCAAGAATTAGGAAAAGGAGGCCTTTAGTTGAGTTTCCCAGGCCTCCCGAAATAGCATAACTCTGGAGTATAGGTGCAATGAAGAGATTGTCACGAAATATGGGGGAGAGTGATTAAGATAAACTGTACCTTTTCATTGTACCCATCTTTGTTTTCTATTACCTCTGGAGCCATCCAGAAGGGCGTTCCTACAAAAGTCTGGTATTGTTATGCATATCAGCACTCAGTAGGGATGTTGACGTCTTAAAAAATATATAAAGTAAAATTTTTTCTTTTAGAATATATGAAGGATATATAAGCATAAATGCGGATAACATTACTTGATTAATAGGTACTCAAAAGCAACAATCAATCACGTTGAAGATTTGAAACTCTCAACAGCCATGTTGATGATTACAAGTTAGCTTAGAAATGCTATTTGCTCTTTGCAACTAGCTAAAACGATATTTAAATTACGAATGCAGAAAATTAGAGGTGGGATGGAGCACTAACTCTAAAAATCAAGCGGAGACAGATTGGTACACCAGAATACCAGATAAGTCAACAACAATGGAAGTTAAGGACAATGTAATCAAGATTGATTTTCCGTGCTTGTAAGTTTACGACAAGCTTTTCAAAAAGACATTAGAGGCATAAATCATCATTGAAGGGAGTAGATCCAATAACAGTATGCGAATGAGCAGCTAAGTGGTATGCTTCAACAAATAGCATATTGAGATGCAAGTATATTCAGCATAAAAAGGACATTGTATAACATCAGCCATTCAAAAATACTAATGAATTCATGGAGCAAAGACTAACCTTCCTCCTAGAGATAGTCCTAGTTAATTGAGCAGATACACCAAAATCAGCTACCTGCCAACATATGGATACTCTGTGATATAGTCATATAGTATAAACCTCCATGAGGAAATGCAAAGCAGCTATATTACACAAAAAACCAGGGAATAATAAATACTTCTCGGTCTCAATTTATACGCCATCTTTCCATTTTTAGATGTTTTACAATCTATGTCATCTTTCTAAACAAGAGTAATTTTTCCTATAAAATTTCTATTTCTCCTCAAATAAATATATTTCATATATATTGTGGATTTGACACATTACAACACAAATTAGCATTTTCCCATGCATTATGTGTGAATTAATGGCTATCAATAAGGTGATATTAAAAATGTAGAAGATTTCTTAAGCGGCAACAGTCAGTTGTGACAAGTGACATATAATATGAGAGGGAGTATTAGAAAGTCAGTCTACATTGAGCAAAGGGAAAGTACCTTAACGTCACCATTTTCCGTCAATAAAATGTTTGCCGCTGTTACCATAAAACCCTAATTTGTTTCAGAATCTAGCCAAACGTATAAAAAGATACTTCATAAAGAGTGAAACACATTAAGTATTATAATATTACATAATGTGAGAAAGAACCTTTGATATCTCTGTGAATCTTTCCTTCATTATGTAGATATTCAACTGCATGAAGCAAATCACGCAGAATACAACCTATGGACATTTCATCCAGTGGAGGTCCAGACTGGATCTGCATAAAGAAAGCATATCTGACATTTAAGAAGTAGAAAATAGTTTAAGGATTCTATTTTTGCAAATAAAAAACAAGTTGTGCTAGAAACTCCAAATGATATAAGTACACATGTAATCGTTTTATAATAAAATACAACTAAAGTTGAGAAAGCAGTACTATACTCGAGCACTCTGCCAAAAAAATCCAAAATTTTAAATCAAAGATAGTTACAAGATTAATATTCATTAAGCTAACGTATCAAAATGAGGAAAATAAAAGAGAATCCGAAAATAAAAGAAACTGTCAGTAACAGATTTAGAAACTTACAAGGTCAGCCACAGAGCCACCTGCCATATACTCCATGATTATCCATAGTTTGGTTTCGTGGAGATATGAGCCGTAGTACTCAGTGATATATGGGGATCGGCACTGAGACAAAACAGATATTTCCTGAACAAATATGAAACATAATGAGCAAAATACAATACTTAACAAGGGACTAATTTAAACAGTCAAATGAAAAAAATGATACGTGATACCTTCTGTATGTCCTCAATTTCATCTTCACTGCATGGAACCAAGTCATAATTTAGATGGAAATTCTAGGGCTACAGTTTGCAGAATATATTAACAGATCAAAACCATGGGGAGACAAAATTATGAATGCTGTTTATTATTCAACATTGCAACTGAGTCTTCTCATATACAACCTAGATTGCAGTACATGATGATATAAACCAAAAGGTATTTTTAGCCTGCATTTCCCAGGAGGAGGAGGCGATTTTTCTTAAACGGATGCCAATCTAAACAAACCGCGTACGTATTGATGCTTTATAGTAAAACTCCAACAGTTAGTTTAACTACAATCGTCGTGCTGACTTTATCTTCCGAAAGTTATGACAGAATCACATATGGCCATAAACATTATGAGTTCATTGAAAGTGAAGCTCCATCATAATAACATAAAGTCAATTAATACGCAGTTACTACTGGACGTTCAACATCTCTCTACATTCAAGTTTAGGCAATGTGCTTGAAAGACTTACGCTTCTTCTAAATCGATAACTTTGATAGCAACATCCTTGTTTAGTTCCTTGTCAAATCTGCGCAATAGATAAACAACAATAGGCTCACTGATCCTGATGTGTGGCTGATAAATTAAGAGTCTACCGAGAGAAAACAAACAAGAACTATCCTCCAGCTTTCATTCCGCATCATATTCTGGAATATAGTTACATGTTTTTAACTTCCATTAAACATTACTTCTAGGAATAATTAAAAGAAGAAGAATATTTCCATACACAAAAACTGAAAAAAAAAAAAACAGTTACCCTTTGTAGACGTCACCAAATGACCCTCTCCCAATCAATTCCAATGAAGTAAATCTCGAGCCTGCGGCCTCAATCATAGCGGCCGCATCAGCCATTTCCACATATATCCTCAACTCCTTATTATACTAAACCAAGAGATATAAATGAGAAGGACCACAGATAAACGGAAAAAAACATACGCTTTGTATGATTATAAAGAATCAGAAATAATCCACGAAATCATGTCAACTACTTAAATCATAAGATCAGATCTAAAAGAGCCTGTAGATGTAGAAAAATGAGTAGCCATAAAGAGTCTTAAATTAGAAGTAAAGCATTGTAACGATGGATTGAAGAAGTGATAGCAACTTGAAGACTAGGGTTTGGTAAGCGAAGCTGGGGCAAGAAATGCGATGCTGATAGGGACACCACAACACATATTACTTAGTTACCGTCAAAGCTGAGCATTCCATTCAATTTGCTCTAGGGTTTGGCGAATTTACCTAAAATCGAGTTCAAATGTGAAGAACGAAATGGACGATGATTTGGCTAATCGCGTTGTTGCTCCTCCACTCTCCTCCGGTCTCCGCTGCTGTTGCTTCTCCTTGTTCGGATGAAAATTAGATCGTTAACAGCTGTATGCCCAACACTAGACCGTTCGCTCTACGGTTCGAATTGTGAAAACCAATCGAAATTAACCCGGTGTTATACCGAAATCGTAATTGAACCGTCGTTTTCGGTTCCCGAAAAGGAGTAGTCATATTTGTAAAAACCATGAACCATTGAGAAATAAAATATCTTAATTTAATGTGATAAAATTAAAGTCATTTACTCACTGCATGTATTCTGTTCAGATTTTTCTCGAAAGATGTAGTGAAAAAAAGAGAGTTTCGAATACAAATGACAAATTTTCCAGAAAAATATCATCAAAATTTCGTATCTAGTATTTTTAATTGTTACAATTTTTTATGACAAAAATATAAAACTATATTTTTCTCCGGGTGTGGTTCAGGTACAAACCTGTTTATAAATAAAAATTATAAATCGATTATTAAGTCGACACGTGTCCAATTTTAGTCGAAATCCCGGACAAAACACGGAGGGGTATAATAGTCATTCCACACGGATGGGTATAAAACCTAATAATGATATTTTCAATTTAGTCCAAAAGTTGTTAATGATCAGACTTAAAAACTTAATGATCAGACTTAACAATAGCCAATGATCAGACTAAAAATACTTAATGTTCAGACTTAAAATTAGTAATGTTTAGACTTAAAAAGAAGCAATGTTCAGACTTAAAATTAGTAATGTTCAGACTTAAAAATAGCCAATGATCAGACTAAAAATACTTAATGTTCAGACTTAAAATTGGTAATGTTCAGACTTAAAAAGAAGCAATGATCTGACTTAAAATTGGTAATGTTCAGACTTTAAAAAAAGCAATGATCAGACTTAAAAATAGCCAATGATCAGACTAAAAATACTCAGACTTAAAATTGGTAATGTTCAGACTTAAAAAGAAGCAATGTTCAGACTTAAAATTGGTAATGTTCAGACTTAAAAATAGCCAATGATCAGACTAAAAATACTTAATGTTCAGACTTAAAATTGGTAATGTTCAGACTTTAAAAGAAGCAATGTTCAGACTTAAAATTGGTAATGTTCAGACTTAAAAAGAAGCAATGATCAGACTTAAAAATAGGCAATGATCAGACTAAAATACTTAATGTTCAGACTTAAAATTGGTAATGTTTAGACTTAAAAAGAAGCAATGATCAGACTTAGAAGACTTAATGTTCAGACTTAAAATTGGTAATGTTCAGATTTAAAAAGAAGCAATGATCAGACTTAAAAAGAAGCAATGATCAGACTAAAAATACTTAATGATCAGACTTAAAATTGGTAATGTTCAGACTTAAAAAGAAGCAATGATCAGACTTAAAAATAGCCAATGATCAGACTAAAAATACTTAATGTTCAGACTTAAAATTGGTAATGTTTAGGCTTAAAAAGAAGCAATGTTCAGACTTAAAATTGGCAATGTTCAGACTTAAAAAGAAGCAATGATCAGACTTAAAAATAGGCAATGATCAGACTAAAAATACTTAATGTTCAGACTTAAAATTGGTAATGTTCAGACTTAAAAAGAAGCAATGTTCAGACTTAAAAGACTTAATGTTCAGACTTAAAATTTGTAATGTTCAGACTTAAAAAGAAGCAATGATCAAACTTAAAAATAGGCAATGATCAGACTAAAAATACTTAATGATCAGACTTAAAATTGGTAATGTTCAGACTTAAAAAGAAGCAATGATCAGACTTAAAAGACTTAATGTTCAGACTTAAAAGACTTAATGTTCAGACTTAAAAAATAGGTACTGATCACACTTAAAAGACTTAATGTTCAGACTTAAAAAAATAGGTAATGATCACACTTAAAAGAATTAATGTTCAGACTTAAAAAATAATCTGATCGTCATCTATTTTAAGTCTAAGTATTTATTTATTTTAAGTCTGATCATCATCTATTTTAAGTCTAATCATCATCTATTTTAAGTCTGATCATCATCTATTTTAAGTCTAAGTATTTATTTATTTTAAGTCTGATCATTATCTATTTTAAGTCTTGATCATCATCTATTTTAAGTCTGATCATCATCTATTTTAAGTCTGATCATCATCTATTTTAAGTCTAAGTATTTATTTATTTTAAGTCTTATCATCATCTATCTTAAGTCTGATCATCATCTATTTTAAGTAAATTTTACTGTAGCAAAAGTCAAATTTTATTCCAAATGATCAGACTTAAGGCATGATGATCAGACTTAAAAACGTACTGTAGCGAAAGTCAAAATTTATTCTAAATGATCAGACTTAAGGCAGGATGATCAGACTTAAAAACGTACTGTAGCGAAAGTCGAATTTTACTGTAGCGAATTTTGGATAATTATACCCCTCCTATCTTTTATATATTTTTTAAATAAGTCCATATGTGTTTTTTATTTACAAAAGGAACCCCGACCGGATGAAAGTTCGGATGAATTTTGATTGGTTAATTTTGACACGTGTCAAATTTATTAAGGGTTTGTAGTTTTTATTTATAATAGTGGTTTGTATTTGATCCAAAGCCTTTTTCTCCAAATTTTATTTCCATTTCGTTAACTTTCAATGCACTTACAATAATAATAAAAACTTTCCATGCACTTAAAAAAAATTAAATTCCACTAATATTGGTAAGGAATGGACAACCTCAAACGCATGTCATTAGATGCATTTGGAGAGGTTTGAACTAGGGGTATGTATTTGACCCTAGGGTCAAAATGCCCTTAGGGTCACCCTTACCCTGCCCGATCCGTACACTGCCCTGCTTTATCCTCGTACCCTAACGTACTTTGCCCACAAAGCCTAAGGTAGGGTAAGGGTCATGAAAAAATAGACTCTACCCTGCCCATCTACCCTGCCCTCCTACCCTAACATCATACTCTGCCCTCCTACCCTATCATACCCTGTCTTACCATACTATTTTCATTCATATTATGATTTTTTCTTCTTCAAAATATGCTTAAATTTGCCTTACTTGACCCTACCCTATCCTACCCGAACCTACCCTAATATTACCTTGCCCATGAATACCCTATGCGCTTAGAAAAATTGCTCTCTACCCTGCCCTTACCCTGCCCTGTACTGTTCATATGGTCAATAAAAAATGGTCTTACCCTGCCCATTAGGGTAAAGGTTACCCTTACACTGCCCATTGCCGACTCCTAATGTGAACCTTCGACCTCCTAATTCAGATTTTTCTTTTTAGTTTGTCTATGGTATTGTAGAACTTTTTTAAACCTCTAACTAAGCATTCAAATTGAATTGAATGTATAATTTTTTTTAGCTTAAAAGAAAATATAAAAGCACTTAAAATTAGTACTGTCCACAAGATGGTGGCATGTTGGTTGAGGTATTGCCTACAATGTCTCGATTCCTGGTGACCGCACCAATATATGTTCATTCGGTTGCTACCTGCTATATGTACTGGTTCTGTATCGATTTGTGATAAACAAAATGTTTAAATTAAGTTTGACAGTTAATTTAGTCAATTTAATCCACATATTTAATTGAAATTAATTTTTGTATCGAGTGCTATCCAATGCAAGTTATATCAAATAAAAGAACGCACTCTTATGCTATTGTAATTAATACTATTAAGCATGGCATGTTTTTATATTTGCACCTATATATCATCACAAGTCTATCTCAATACGAGCATCAATGGCATCTCCTTTCCAAAATCCTAACCACGACTCCGAATTCATTAGTAACTTTTCCCTGATCACTCTAGAAGACTTCAAAATATTTCATTCCATTGATCGCCAGCTTTACACTCGGTTGGTCATCAGCTTAGGTCATGACCCGACTGAGAGCATGCATGTTATGGCTTTGTTGCTTTGGCTTGAGCGTAGCAGCACCTCCAATTTATACTTGGTTAACCGTTTGCTCAAACTTCCTGATACTATTTTATATCATGTTGTCGAGGAGATTGCAAGTGTGCTTAAAGTTGTTGAAAATGATGATTTTCCCTACATTCACGAGGATGTGAATTCAAGTAAGATTCCGCTGCTCCAAACTCTAATGTCCAAACATGATGATGTAACCCTAAGATTTTTTCACAGCCATCGCCTTGGACTCGTTCGCGGAGTGACACATTTGATGAACGAAATTTGCGTCAAAGTTTTTAATGATATAATGCAGAAGGTGGTGAAAAATTGTCAGCAGTCACTATTTCATTTTAGCCCAATGATGGAAAATGTTGCATCTCGACCTCCAGGATTTAACACTAACCCAACAATGAGTCTGTCTTACTCTTACGATCCACGTACGTACATTAAAGCGACGACTGCCACACAACGACCTTATGATCTTCATGTTCAGAGAGATACCATGAATGCTCAAATGGAAGAGATTTTACATGAGGTTTACGTGACATGCATCGAAGGGGATAATGGTCGTGGGGCTACTTCTGAAGTCCCACCTGACGATAGAACTATCTTTCTAACATTCTCTAAAGGCTATCCAATATCTAAAAGTGAGGTTAGAGAATTTTTTACTAGGAGAAATGGGGATGTAATTGATAACATTTATATGCAAGAGGTTTCATCACATGAGCAAATTCTGTATGCGAGAATGGTTGTTAAATCACAGGGTCTTGTGGATGTGATTTTGGGAGGTAAGGATGTAAAGGCAAAGTTTACGATTAATGGAAAACATGTATGGGGTAGGAAGTATGTCAAAAAGGCTGGAGCTGTTGCTGGAACATATATATCCTCTTTAGGCTCATCATCTATTGGAGAATAGTTGGATTCTTATCTACTTGATTTTCACTTACAAACTCCTGTCAAAAGATTTGTTCCTTTAAAGATGCTCATAATTCACATTTATGCAATTACAAAAAACCTTTCATGTTATTTTCATAGTAATAATCCGATCAGAGACCTTGATCCAAGTCGTTATAGAATTATTCCGTCCGACATTCTCTAAATGCTATCTAATACCTAAAAGTAAGGCAAACGAGTTTTTTGATATTTCGTAAATAATTTATTCTACTCGTGAAGAATTTAACATTTTTTAATAATTTATTATATTTCAATTAAGTAAAGGCCATGTGCAAACTATGTTTTTTTTTATGCAAATTATATTCGTGTAAGGTGGATAAAATATTGGATTATAATTTATCGTCGCAAAATCAAAAGTACAATATAGTTTGTATTGATATATATGTTTTACAAAAAAAAAATTGCTTTTCCAGTTGCACACATTTCGATTCCACCCGACACTTCCAACACACCACATGAATCCCAAATTTCAATTGTTCAAACTTCTGACCCGCCGAAATTCCCACCATTTTTTCCAATCCGAGATCCTTCCTCGCCGACCCAGAATCGCCTCACCATCTCACTGCTTTAACAACCATCAAATTCACACTCAGCCGGAGATTCTCCGCTCAGTTCCCGAACTGAACAACTCCGGAATCGTCGAAGATGGAACGGATACGGACCGCGCTGCTCGTGAAGTTCAGAACTTTCTCAAAAACAAAACGGGAAGCTCAGTCGAACTGATTGAAGGGGCATTGGATAAATGCGGGTTGTCGTTGAATGAGGAGTTGGTACTTAATGTTCTCAGGAGACACAAGTCTGACTGGAGACCGGCGTATATCTTCTTCAATTGGGCTCGGAGAGTAAGTGGGAGTTCTTTTGGGGTTAGGGTTTACAATCAAATGCTTGACATTTTGGGTAAACTAAAAAGGTTTGATGAAGTAGCCCAAGTGCTCGACGAAATGTCGAAGAGAAAGGATTTGTTTAATGAGAGAAGTTATGGTATTGTGGTTCATAGGTATGCTGCGGCGCATAAGGTGGAGGAAGCTAAAGATTTTTATTACAGGAGGCCGGATTTCGGGTTGTCCAAGGATTTGATTGCATTTCAGACACTTTTGATGGCATTGTGTAGGTACAAGCATGTTGAGAATGCTGAGCTTTTGTTTCGTTTCATGAACGGTCAGTTCTGCAATGATATAAAGACGAGGAATATTATTTTGAATGGGTGGTGTGTGCTGGGGAGTTTGAAGGAGGCCAAGAGGTTTTGGAATGATATAATTATGTCTAGATGTAGGCCTGATAAGTTTACATATGGGATTTTCATTAACTCGTTGAGTAAGGCGGGGAAGCTGAGCTCAGCTGTGAAGTTGTTCAGAGCAATGTGGGAAAAGGGTTGTGACCCAGATGTTGCAATCTGTAACTGCATTATCGATGCATTGTGTTTCAAGAAAAGGATACCGGAAGCGTTGGAAATATTTAAAGAAATGAATGAGCGAGATTGTCTTCCTGATGTTGTAACGTATAACTCACTTATCAAGCATTTGTGCAACATTCAGAGGATGAAGAAAGTGTATGAGCTTCTTGATGAGATGGAGCAGAAGGGAGGCGATTGTGTGCCTAATGGGAGGACGTATGGGTACTTGTTGAAAGCCGTTAAATCATCTGAAGAAGCTCCAAAGCTTATTGAGAGAATGCAGAGAAATGGATGCAAGATGACTGGTGATTTGTATAACTTGATCCTCAGTTTGTACATGAAATGGGATTTAAAAGAGAAAGTAAAATCTACTTGGGCCGATATGGAAAAGAACGGAATGGGTCCGGATCAACGATCCTACACCATCATGGTACACGGATTATATGAAAAAGAACGAATACAGGAATCGTTGAGATTTTATAAAGAGATGACGTCTAAAGGAATGGTGCCGGAGCCTAGGACTGTGTTCTTGGTGAATGCTATGAACATTAAGCTCAAGGATAAAGGAAACAAACCAGATACAACATCAGCAAAAAAAAATCAGGGTCTCCAACTCCAAGGGCCGCAGAAGTAAGACAGATGAGCTACATTAATAGTGCAATGGTCTATTTATTTGTATACTTATTACTAATTGTATGTCAAGCCTGTTTGGCAGGATTCGGATCTGGTGCGGCCAAACAATTTGTCACCAATTAAAATGAGATGCAGTTTTATTTACATATATATCAACACGACAAAGCTAAATTTTCAGATTTTATTGTACAATAATACCATGTCGTTTAATAACCACTGCAAACGACTTGGCTACACGAACCCAAATTTGCTTAAGCAAGAAAAGAATGAGATAACTAGCTGATGCTGCTTATCCATCTTGTCAATTATATATCAAAGATTGTTCTTTAATCTCATTGCTCTTGTGGTGGCATTAGTAAATGGCAGTGTGACTGAAATGTATAATTTAATTTAGCACAAAAACCTTATGAATTAACAAAAGTTGAAATGGCTCATCAGTTATCTGTTATGCATTCCAGCTGATAATTCAACGAGTACTGCTATCATCCGCCCATAGATGAAAAAAAGAATAAGAACAAAACATAAACATAAACATACGCTGGCTTAGGCCCATCATACAGCCACCAAAGGCGTAGGCGCATACCAGCCATGATGAATCTCCACAGCCTTCTTTCTTCGAGCTAGACGAGACTTTCTACGAGCTCCAGTATTCCTGTGCAGACTTCCCGCTTTGACTGCTTTGTCAATTGCTGAATATGCTTCAGCAATAAGTTTCTCAATTCCAATAACTTCATCTGGCTGTGCATCTGTCTTTTTCTGCAGCCCCTCCAACGCTTCCAAGACCTACAAACAGCAAATCACAAACTCATTTTACCACATGACTCCCCAAAAATGAGTTACGGCTTCTCATCCTAATAAAATCCATCACACGCACCATGAGTCTTTTACTCTTTACAGTAATATCATAGAACATAAATAACAAAAGAAGCGAAAAATGAAACTTCAATTTTCTGTAATTCGTACTTCATCAAAAAAAAAATCTGTATTTTGTAATATGCAATCCATTCTCCAGTTCTTTGAAGCCCTCACATTGTCACTAGCATCTCCTAACTGAATGTGCATACCAGTAACAGAATTTCTTGAATTTATATTTTATACGTGAATCGTGCCATAAAAAGTAGCAAAACAACGACTTATGAAATATATAACTAGAGCCATCCTCCACATCTAGCGAACATTCATTCCTCTTAAAACTCAAAACCAGCAAGAAATTTGCAAAAGCAAAGTGCATTGACACAGATAACTCGACTGAATTTGATAGTGGCATTAAATCAAACAGGTTACGAGCATCTCTAGTAAAGGAGTAAAAAGTGAACCTTCTTCATGCGGGTTTTGACTTCGGACTTCTTAGCCTTGTTATAAACACGTCGTTTCTCAGCTTGTCTAGCTCTCTTGGCAGCCGAATCAGGTTTCGCTTGGGTCGCCTCACAAACAATTGAGCTGCGGTTCGGCGTATGAGTCTTGCTAAGCGACAAACAACACCCTGCGAAATTGAAATACTTCAAGACGCTGCCTTTATAATGGAGTAAGAGAAATAGAAGAAGGCGGTACCTTTGAAGAAGAAACTGGTGGAGACGCCGGAGGAGAAGGTGAGGGAAGATGGAGTGGAGCGGGAGGGGGTGAGGGAGAGGGCGCTGAATGCGGTGGGAAGAAGCAAGCACGAAGCTGTAGCCATTTTCTCTCGGTAGAATTGGATGTCACTGAGGAGGAGAAGATTGGAGACGAGGATATGTTCTGGGTTATCCACAGACTCTAAAAAAATGGAAAAAATGGAAAAAATGGAAAAAATAAAATAAAATAGACTTTTGTTTGAGAAATGTACAAAGTGAGCGGTGAGGTTCTAAACTTTGCTTCTTTGTAAATTACCGTATCCGATCATGTATGGTCGGGCGATATAAAAATAATTTGACAAATGGTCCGACACGGATTGTCGTTCTCTCTCCCTTCTCTCCTCTTTTTTCCCACCGCCCATCCACTGCCTCATTTTCCGTCATCTTTCCTTCGTTCGTTGCAGTTCACGGCTTCTTTGCTTGGGATTTCAAGTCTTGTTGGACTTGTCGTGTCTATTTCGCCTGGTAAGCTTTGCAATTTTTTTAGATCTGGCGGTTGTGGAGTTTAGATGAGACACTTGATGCGGGTGGTGTTGGTTGTTGGTGTTTGGTGTTTGGTGGTGTGGAGGGGGAGAGAGGAGTCTCGGTTAGTCCTTTTTGGGTGTTTTTATCCGGTTGTTTATATGTATTAGTACCTTTTTGGTGTTCTCCGCATGTGTTTCTGTCTCTCTGTTTAAGGGAGTCCTCTATGTCGGGTTCGTCCTGACTGCACTACTACAGACATGACTTTATGCAACGGTTCTGAGGACCATTATGCAACGGTTCCTCATCCGTTGCATAAACTAACATTATGCAACGGTTTTCTGTATAACCGATGCGTAAAATATGAAAAAAAATCGGACAGATTTTGGCTGTTTTATAGCTCAAATCCACTTGAAAATATTTGAACAAAAATTCTAAACAAATTTAATACCCTGCTGTTACACATTTCCAAACATCAAAATACTTTCATTTCACTCAAAATACAATCATTTCATACAAGTCATTTATGCACAACCATTCATACAACTTCACATAAACAATTCACATGTAAACACTATTTTCGAACAAGTAGTTGTACAAGTAGGCGGCGATCTCATCTCGCAGTTCTTCTATCTTTCCCATTTAATATTCTTCTCTCCCATAATGAAAAACCTAGAACAAATAAGAAGACGATTACATCAATATATCCAAAAAATGGATTTAGAACAACCTATAGAACATGGATTTAAAACAAACCTCTAGCTAGAACATGGATTTAGAACGCAAACCTAGAACAAACGGTTTCAAAATGATGAACACAAATATTCATAGGTTTACAGAGTAGGCCGAGGCTACCTTGCTTACTTTAGAATCTTCATGTACCTCTCAAAAGGGTACATCCATCTCATATGAACTAGTCTAAGAATTTGAATCTCGCGCACCAAATGAACAGTAAGATGCACCATTATATCAAAAAAGCTTGGTGGGAAAAACATCTCTAGTTGGCATAGAGTAACAACAATCTGGTCCTGCATTTTATCAAGCTCTGATGAATCAACAGCCTTAGCAGACAAAGAGCTAAAAATGACGCAGAGTCTTTGTAAAACGGCTCTCACTTTAAGAGATAGTACACCGCTAATTGCAATAGGCAACAACTGTTGAATCAATGTATGACAGTCATGTGATTTAAATCCATTCAATCGCAGATCCTTCATTGAAACCAAGTTGGCAATATTTGAAGAGTACCCATATGGAACTTTAACTCCTTTCAGACATCCACACAAACTTGATTTCTCACTCTTAGAAAGAGTGGTGCATGACGGAGGCAAATATGTACGCTTTCCTTTAGTTTGAGGTGCTAATTTGGTACGAATGTTCATCTCCAACATATCCAGTCTCGTTTCAATCCATCCGTTTTTCCCATGAATGCCTCGATAAGAAACGTCGATGTCCCATATAAACTATTTTTCGACAATTCTTTAGATGGCGTGCATGTGTCTCTTCCCCGCAAATTGGACAAGCTTAATACTGTACCTGGATAAGTTACCATAAGCTGGGAAGTCATTGATGGTACACATTAGCATGACACGCATATTGAAATATTCTTACCTTGATGCATCAAACGTGCGTACTCCTACGTTCCATAAAAGCTTCAAATCATCTATCAAAGGAGCTAAGTATACATCGATATCATTTCCGGGCTGTCGAGGACCCGATATCAAAAGAGAAAGCTTCATATACTTACGCTTCATTGTTAACCTGGGAGGAAGATTATAGATAACCAATATCACAGGCCATGTACTATGTTGACTACTGAGGTTTCCATGTGGATTCACCTGATGAGTCGTATTTATACGACTCCTTACCTTTGCACAGACTTGATTACTAAAAATTCTGAGGTAAGCGCTGAATTTAATTTGGAATTACATATGACTCATATGCCTCTCGTGTTGTACTTGCAGGATGGTGAACCTAAAAAATTATAAAAAAAATGCGTTTGGTTCACTTTACAATGTGGCTGCTAGTATCCCATTGTGCAGGACTAGAAACTAGATCACCAACTACAAACTGTCATTCAAAAATACATTCGTGAGTTGGATCATCATAAGGAGAAAAACAAGCTAGGTCTTGCAAGCATGTCTCTACAGTAATTTCAGTCGACCTACCGAGACATGACACATGGGGATGGAAACCAGGATGGACACACATGAGAGCACCACTCGATAAGGGCTATGGGCATTACGAAGGAGTAGAGAAGTTTGACCTCACACGCCCATGAGATCCTAACTTGTGATCCCTAACGAGGTATCGTCAAGCCAACGACTTAAAACAAAGGCGCTCGCAGGGAGGCAGCCCGGCAAAATTTTTTTTGTTTTTCTTTGTTCTTTCTCATTTTTATGTCATTTATGTTTTGTTTGAGTCTTGAGTCATGTTTGTACATTGTCTTTTGGGAAAAGAAGTTATTTTGCAGGTCAAAATAGGTGCGACCCAGTGGGTATCGCGTCCAACATTGATATTAGCTGGCCGCGCCCCGCCTTGACATTGGTTAACGTCTACAGCGAACGTGGTAACGTAACATTTAAAGTGGGTGCGGTTGCCCGTTGACTAGCGTTGACCGACTCGTTCGACCCGAATTTACACCATCACAGAGTACCTGTTCACTTTTACTTCTATTTTCCACATACTTGTGTGTCTTGCATTGTTGTGTCTTTTAATTTAAGTCGTACCGTGAGGACACGGCTTTGTTCAAAAGTGTGGAGTGGGAGAGTCAGTCAGTCTGTTGTGTCAATATATTTATTTATTTTGCACATGTATAGTGTCTGCACGTTTCGTTTAAAAAAATTGAAAGTATAAAATTTCTCTCTATTTCCTGGATATGCAGTATTGGATGTTGATGATGTGAAGTAGATGATGCTGATTAGATGTGTTCCTCTCGTGAAATTTGAATTGTGCCTTTACATGTGAATTTAACCTACTACGTGTCCTTGTGAGTTGAAATAAACAGGGATGTGGAGTTGATAGAAATGTCCTAGAGAGACTTGACGAAGCATTCAAAGGACCAAATTTCGAGTTATATGGTTATGTGGATTTCGTGGAGGCTAGCACTTCGAGACTTATTGGTTCAGAATTTGCTCCGCCACTGCAGCGTTTATGTAAGTAGGCGGGACGGGAAAACAGACCGTCCTATCTCTAGTCCGAAGTAACCGGGAAAATAAGTGTAGGGCCCCCATCTTTACTCGCATCAAAAAGGTCGAGGATGAGAAAGAGCGGGGAGGTATTTCCATATGCTTGCGGGTGATGATTGGACCTCCTTCAAAAGAAAGAAGAAAAGGACAAGCTATTCACAATAAAGGAGCAAAGCTCAAGAAAAATCAGCCACGTTGTGAAGTTTTATACAAGAAAAAAGTGAAGTACATCATTCATACATCAAGAGTCATAGGCCAAAGAAAGTCACTACAAAAGCTGTTCAATAAAAAAAGAAGAACAACTCAAAAACCTTGAAGCTCGAATGAATCACGTGCAAGAAAAAGCAATGAAGTGTAACCATATAGCTAGAGTTTGAAACAGCGAATGCAGATCATGGGTCTAAAGAGGACTATCTCCCATTCATCCCAATTGGTTTGAATTTCAGCTCAAAGGTAACATGTATCAAGTTAATTCTGTGATGAGCATGGTGATATGAGTAACGATTGAGTTATGTATAGAAAGCGGAATCTAGACTAGCAACTCATATTCATGTGCATTCATCCAGGACGTCGAAGAAATTGTGGTGTTATATTTATTTTCCTTCTGTGATTTGGTTCTTGTTCAGGACGAACAAGTCTAAGTGTGGGGTGATTCGATGAGTCGTATTTATACGACTCGTCGAATCAATTAATCCCATCTATTTAGACACTTTTATATGCGAACAATTACTTTTTAGTATGGTTTTGCATTTTGATCGGTTGTAAATATAGTAGAAATATTCAAATAGAATTCGAACACTATTGCTAAGTCACGATTAATCAAAACATTTGTAAAGACTCGGGTGATCCGAGGTCGAACCCAAAAGATAGGTGATTAAACCAATAATGCTAAAGATGCGATTAGTATGTCTATGGTTGGGGGGGGGGGGTTGTTCCTTTAAAAAGCTCGATGGTAGAATTTTTACTATCCAAAAGAGAGATTTGATCAACTTAAAGAGGTTAACAATCAATTAAAAGATGACTAGGGATCTATTTTTCCACCTACACAATTATTGTGACGGTAAAATAGGACGCTATTGATGAAATCACATGCTCGTACTTAGAATCTAGCCATGCAACATTAATGCTAAGTTCAACTCACGCTCCAACTTAGTATAAAGAGGTTGCATCTCGCATAATGCCTCACACTCACGCTCTATTGGCACTATAGAGTATGAGTATCTAGCCTCACACTCACGCTTTATTGACTAGATAATCATACTCTTGTTAGGTTCAAGCCATTCTCATTAGGTTAAAAGTGTCATCCAACTAACACCAAATCCTAATGCTTCTTCATTTAGTTCATTTGAAATCATGGTTTTCAACGCAAGTTACATCAAACATGAAATCAAGCAGAATTCCTATTGAGAACTTTTCACAAACACCTTATAGGCAATCCGAAAATCTAAGTTCAAATGAAGAAGAATCATGTGCAAATCATTCATCAATAGCATCCATAATATTTACAAAGTCACAAACATATCTAGGGGATCCATAGATCCCCAACCAAGGTCACTACTCACTCATGGTGAGTTTACAAGCAATAACAACAATGAAAGTGCATAAACCCATGAGGGAAGTACAGTTTAGAAATCTAGAACCAATATGGAGAACTAAGAACACTAGATGATCCGATCTTAGTTGTTGAAGTTGTCTCCACAATCTCTAGCTTCTTCTCCAAGAAAACTCCTCCAAATACCCTAGCTCACCCCCCTTAAAAACCTGATCTTGGTCTGAATTTATAGGCAAAATCTGCCTTCAGGGGCCAACCGGCCGGCTCAGATTTATGGGCATTTCCCAGCTGGCCGGCTCACTTGTGGCTGGCATTTCATGAAATCACTGAGCCTTGGAGTTGGCCGTCTCAAATATAGGCATGTCCTTGAGCTGGCCGGCTCAAAACCTCAGTCTCCTTTCCTCTCTTTTTGGTCCCAACTCCGAGTTCAGCGCACTGACCTGATTTCCTGTGGCTTTTTCAAGGTCTTCCCGTCCGAATTTGGCCTAGGCGTCAACTAGAAAGTTGTAGCCCTTTGAGTTATCTTTCTAACAAGTTTTGAATCAACCAATTCGGACATCACATGCGATCTTTACGTCCAACGAGCAAGGTCAGTTTGTCCTGTTTTGACCGAAAGTCCATATTTTTGCTCCAAAATGCTCGGTTTTGCTCCAAAATGCTGCTCACTTGTGTTCTCAGCTTAAACTCTGTAATTTGCCTGAAATGAACCACAAAGCATCAAATAGCAAGTGAAATCTTAATAAAATGATCGAAACAATAAGCATAGAGGTCGCCTAAAATGCATATATTTCAGCGCAATCACATTTCAAGTGTTTTGGAAGCTCTAGGAGGAAATGCACATAAAAGGCGGCATTTCATGCCAAAAATACTACAGTGGCAGATTAGACCTTTGGACCTTCGACGGAGTGCTAGGAATTAACCGATGATCAGAAAAATACAAGCTATATGCTGTTGCGTAGCTGACTCAATTACCTACAACTCTTTAGTTCACACGGAGAGTATCCAAGGTCATTTGGATGGTCAAATCAATAGTCGAAGTCGGGACTCAGTGGGGACCGCGCCCTATGTAGACATTAGCCACTGTGCTAACGTCAAGGCAGGGCGCGGCCAGTACCGATAACGTCAAGGCTGGGAGCGGTCGTAATGTCTAAACGGGGCGCAGCAATGACATCATCAACACGTTTTGATGATGTCAGCAAGGCCGAAACTTAAAAATTCCCAGGAAACCGAAATGATTCAACTATAAAATGAGCTTCGCTTTCTTCATTTTCAACACACAATTCAATCATCTCTTCATTTCAATCATCTCTATTCATTTCAATCATCTCTCTTCAATTCTTACCATGTCTAACATGAGTGATGATTTTGAGGACGTGCATATGTCCACATTGGCAACATTGGATAATCCAATAACAGACGAGTATGACCGTGATGAGATGGAGAATTTGGATAATGTTGCCGATGAAAATCCCGATGCGGAAATAGTTCAAGATCGGATCGTCTGGGATTATCCGAGTTTCACTGATATCTCGGCATGGGAAATATATCAACCATCGGATGAGAATATGAGGGTCCACCATCCTCACTCCCCGGATCTTCAAAAGGGTACTACTTTTTGTGAAAAAGAGGATGTCATGCGTGCTGTGCATAGATACTCAATTCTTAATCGGGTGGAGTATAGGGTAAGAAAGGCAGACAGTACTAAACTGGTTTTAAAATGTCGAAAGGGTGAAGAAGTATGTCTGTGGCGCCTTCGAGTAGTGGTGATGCAATGAACAAATTACTTGATGGTCCGCAAGTACGGAGGGGCTCACATATGCCATAACAACAGTATCCTACAAAGTAACATCCACTTGAACGCGCATTTCATAGCGAGGGAGATGTGGAATGTGATGGATGCAAACACGAGGTACCTTATCGGACAGATACGAAATATAATTCAGGGAGATTATGGGTATGAAATAAGTTACTGGAAGGCATGGA
Source organism: Rhodiola kirilowii (assembly GCA_033675215.1). NCBI lineage: Eukaryota > Viridiplantae > Streptophyta > Magnoliopsida > Saxifragales > Crassulaceae > Rhodiola > Rhodiola kirilowii. The sequence continues at coordinate 9,113,735 of CM066197.1, read as the reverse complement.
AAGCACAACAGAAAGCGTTGGTCTACTTGTTCGACAAATGGGACGAATCATTCAACAGACTGCCACATTTGATGCAGGCTTTACAGGATGCCAACAACAATAGCAATTTTGTTAAGTGGGATATCACACCACTCGATGATGGTACCATGTAGGCAAATCGTATTTTTTGGGCTTTTTCCGAATGCATCCATTCAATCACTGTCGTCTCATATTATCTATTGACGGCACGCACATGTACGGGAAGTACAACGCGAAATTATTGGTTGCAATCGGGTTAGACTTAGACGCGAACAACCACATACTGCCATTAGTCTTTGCACTTGTGGAGAGCGAGAACACTTCCAGCTGGAAGTGGTTCATGTCTTGTATCCGGGAAGGAGTAACCTAACGAGAGCTCTTACAATTATTGCATGATAAGCCACTTCCTCGCAAATGGTTGGAAGATATGGATGTAGAACTATGGACACATGCGTTCGACCACGGTGGATTCGATGGAGCAACATGACTACAAATGCTTCAGAGTGTTTGAACAAAATTCTGAAGAATGGTCGTGAATTACCAATTTCTTCACTAATTATGTACACATTTAAGCAAACATCCGCCTATTTTGTGAAGTGTTATCAGAGCCGTACAATAACGACGAAGAACTGTTTCCTCCAAAAATTCGTGAAAGATTGACAAAACTACGGGCTAGGGCTTAGTTCCACATAGTGACGTTGTACAATCCAGTAACCCATGTTTTTGATGTACTGACCAGAAAGAACCATATCACGTATAGGGTTTGTCTGGATACACGAACATGCTCGTGTGCAAAGTGGACATTGTTCAAGTACCCTTGTTCTCATGCCATGGCAGCTTGCAAATATGCCCGGATTCAATACTCAAATTATGTCCCCACAAAATATACGCTCGAAGCGTACTACCAGACCTGGAGTTATTTTTTCAACCTTTTACTTCACGAGGATTTTTGGCGTGATTATCATGGCCCTGTTCATGTTCCGAATCCAAGATTCAAACGTAACAAAGCTGGCAGACCCCCAGCCAGACGAAGGCGTATCGAGATGGACCAGTGACATCGACATTTAGGGGAATCCAACAGCCAAGAAGCGTCTTCATCAACTCCGACCCCGTGAATCCAGAGATGCACAAACTGCCACTTAGTGGGTCACAACAAGCTTGCTTGTCCGACTCGCCACCAGAATTAAGCCAACTATGTTGTTTGTAATTCATCTTTCATTAACGTCATGTGTTCAAGTTAAACTATGATAACATTCAGTACAAACCATGAAGAAATTTGATAAAAACTTCAGTACAAACCAGTATTCAACTACCATCAAATGACAAAATATGATAACACATTTAATTAGCGACCACTTCGCCCTCTCCGTGGAATCATCTGTGGCACGTTGTGTATGAACGACCATCTTGACTCCCCACGTTCGCGCTCGCCTCTGCGCACTGGCTGTGAAGAGCTGGATGGTCGGTTATGATCATCCATCTGGTCTTCAGCATGTGTATCATCCACATCCATCGGCGCAACATAAGTCTCCTCTCCTCCGCCATAATCATCAGCTACATCGCCTGAATTAACATATTAAATTAGCAATTGTTTATCATTAAAAAATCATTTTATATACTAAGTACCTGCATCGAGAGTTATAGTCTCTAGATCAACACCCACAATAATGGGATCCGTAAGCTTTCTGACTCACGTATAAGCGGTGTGGAAGATTTTATGAAATCCCCTCCGCGCATAATCATCCGTGCAGTTGATGAAGAACTGACTGGCATCACGGCACAAATGACGAGTGCACGTATCTGCAAAAAACATTCAATTTTTAGTCAGTGAACCGATAACTGCAACTTGGATACATTCATAAATAATACAAAATGTAATGAAAACTTACATTCTCGGGTATCATATGAGAATCTGGATGATAAGTATTACTAGGTCGTGTCTGATGCGCATCGTCTTCCCCAACCTCCTCCACCTCATCATCAATCATCGGCTGATATAATCGATGAGTGTGTCCGGTATACCAGTGACAATACTGTGGAGTGGGTATGTCGATATCATAACCCGGGTGCGCCATGTCTCCATCGAACAATCTCTCGTGTCGATTGAACCACAAGACAATGTACCTCGCGTGAACGACAGCCCAATCTCTATTCTTCTTCTTATCTATTCTATGACATTCGTCTGAACTTCCAATTGAATTTGGTGGGACACCCTGTCAGAAACCGTACTATCTCGCAACATGTCCTGGATGATGCCACTCAATAATATTGAAGCAAATGAGAGGCACATCAGCTCTCTAAATAGTTTCACGACCCTCGAGACGAGTCGGGTTCAGCCACTCAAACATGGTCTCGTTATACGGTCTCCATATGGAATCTCCTTGTGGCATATTTTGCATCGCATCACGATACTACAACAAACTCTCTTTGGGTACCCCCATCCAACTTTTGGGTCCCATCCATTTCCTGCACATAAAAATGAATTAACAGTTAAATAACAGTAAAAGTAAAATAATTTATAAAATATAATTTTTTAACATAAACACTTACAAGTACGACCACGCTCCTCTCAAAGCTATGTCAAAAGCCGCTTCCGGTGGCGGTACCACGACTGGAAGTGTGATCGTAGGCACACCGATCCGAGAGAGTCTCTCCCAGGACCACAACTGAATAATCAAGGGCGCCCCGGCCAAATGACTGTGTCCGATCATACATGCACTACACATGTTACTATACAGACACGTCAACACAGCACTTCCCCAACTATGATTGCGAACCCTATTGAGATCCTCTAGCAATGGAAGAAAGTATAGAGGAATCGTCTTACCGCTCTTGTCAGAAAACAATGTGGATCCTATCATAGTGAGGAGATACGCCCTAGCGTATTTCTTCAATGTCTCCTCATCTGCATCAGCAGGAATCTCCTCCAAATGGTTCGTAAACAAACTTCTCTTCGCCATAGCATGCGATTTATTTTCGCATTCTGGGTATACCCCCATCAATCTGACACAAACCTCCTCAAATTTCAACTGTGACTTGCCCGTCACAGGCGCTCCATCTATAGGCAGTCCGGTAATAAGTTACACGTCCTGTAACGTGATTGTCGCCTCACCATCATTAAATTGAAATGTGTGAGTTTCTGGCCTCCACCTCTCGACCACAGCTGTTAATAGCGACAGATCAACCTTCACATCGCACACCTGAGTTCACGGAAAAAATCCCGCAGCTACCACATAAGGCAGTATGCGAGCATCAAGGGTCAATGCACCCCCTTTATGAACCTTAAGGGGTACATTGGCCTTCCCTTTCGGATCCAACTGTGAAACAACAATGTAATTCAACATTATTAACATATTCAATTATGAATGTTAATTAACATAATTTAACATACTAACATGTGGGTTCCAAATCGTCTGGGTACGATGAGTAAGTTGCTGACTAAGGACTGAGTCGTCATCAGGATAAATTATGTCATCCGCATTCATATTCGGATGCAATATAGCTTGCGATGGTCTTTGAGAAAATGAGGGTCTGTGTGAGTCCATAGCTACATCACAATAATCAAAATTTCATAATTATTTCACCAATTCAAATTTAAAAAAATCAATATCAACATAAGTTCAACAATTACCCCATTTCATCACCAATTTCATCAATAAACAAATTCAACGATTACCAATCGAAATCTACTATTAAATCAAACAATTCAATCAAAATCGAGTATTGAAATCAACAATTGACAATAAAAAAACAACACTTAACAATCAAAATCAACAATTAACAAAACCCTATTCTTTAAAATCATAACCTATATTAAGAACTAACAATTAACTCTCAAATTAACCACTAACAATACAATTCAAGTTATTACCGATTTATGGCGAACTGGGAATAGCGGCGACGGGCGGCGCGGCGGCAGGAGCGACGGTCGGCGGAGGGGAGTTTTTGAATGAGAGAGATCGGCGGAATGAAGAAGAAGAAGAAACCCTCATTTTTACTTTCAATAATACCGGTTTAGCAGGAACCAGGAGTCCACCTGGATGCCACTTCACACCTTTTAGTCCACGTAGGCTCCAAATCGAGCCACGCCTCCATTTTCAAAGAGCGGTAGAGGGAAAACCGGGAACAACAGTACCGGTACCCGAAAAATCGAAATTGTAAAAAAATGGGATAGATTGGTTATTTGAGTTTCAAATGGGTTATATTAGTGATATGAGTTTGAAAATGAGTTAGATTGGTCAATATTCCCCCACATCGCTCATACAACATTCAAAGGCTTCATTTGTTTAAATAAAAGAAAGCACATAACCTTTGGAATGAGTCACGAGCTGGGCCCAAAACCTTTGAAATGAGGTTGAGTTCCTTATAGTTCGATTGATGCTCGTTGAAAGCTCGATTTGATACTCGTTTGAGGCTTGTTCTCGATTAGTGTCTGAGCCGAGTTCGAGCATCCTTAAAATTAATCGAGCCGAACTCGAACATAAAATTTTGCAAGCTTATCGAGTTCGAGCTGAGCTCGAGTTCAGTCTGTGTTATGACGAGCCGAGCTCGAGCATCTCAATACTCGGCTCGGTTCGTTTACACCCTTAGGCTAGAGCCCAAGAAGTAGACTAATTTAAGTTTGTTTGGAATTACTTCAATGCCCCCTCATGCTTCACTGGATGCGTTGCTAATTGCCAAGGATAGACTCCTTACAAGAGCCAAGGAACATGAGGATGAATGTTGAGCCAACTTGTGTGTTTTGTAAAGTCGACGAAGAAACTTGAAACCACCGGTTCTTTCAATGCAAAATATCTCTAGCTATCTGTGGCAAGGTGCTAAGTTTTTTTTGTTGTTGAGAGTTTCGAGAGTGTCTGTCCAATCACACTTACTTATCCCATGGTTTAAGAACCTCAACCAAGGGCAGCTTCGGACAAGATTGATTGCAACAATCATAACAGGGACAATATACAAGAATTGGAGGGCTAGAAACAATATCATTGTCAGAGAATAAAGCATTTACATGGAGTTCATCATCAGAAACCATCAAGTAGGTTGAAAATAAAAATTGGAGGTATCAATAATACAAACAGTAGTTTACAGGATAGAAATTGGTTGTTTAGCATAGGTATAATTTAGTGTCTCTTGTTTGGAGTGTTTTGTTAGGCCCTTAGGGTGTCTATAACCGCCAAGCTCTGAGTCGAATCCATATGTTTCTGTAAGCTAAAATGTAATCAGACGACCATTTTATTATCTTATAAATTTTACTTGAATCAAACCAACGTCATTTTGATACTTGCAGCTTTTAACTGCCTAGCACCGAGTCGAATCCATATGTTTCAGCTATGATTTCTGCATTAAGTGAAAAATTGTTCAGGTGTTTTCTCTAATCACAGTGACTCGGATATAAATAGTTTGGGAATTGATGAGTGATGACAATTTCAAATTCGCAACAAACCACAAGTGCCAAAGCACACCGACCTATATATTGCATTCTTGAGAGTTTCTTATAAAATCAGGGATATAACCAAATCGTTCGAAAATAATAGTAACTGACTCATGGTAACGAAGAAACAAAATCCAAAATGTCTATGAGAATGATAACTTACAGTCTATGGCTTTTAATAAGAAGGAAATCCAAAAACATCCGCAGAACTACTCAACTAGGCATGCCGTGATCTTTTAGTAATATAAAGGCAATGCATTTTACATTGATCACACAAATCTGAAAACAAAAGGTCAAGGATAAGTTATCACCATTCTGAGTAGGCAACCCTAAAACCTCTCAGCTGTCATCACAAGTGGCTGAGCCTCTGGTCTGTGCCTCCTTGGTAAATATGGCCCCCTTTCAACTGCTTCCTCTACCTGAAAATGCAAAAACATGTTTATCTCCGCTCTAAGCAACTGTCTGAATCAACTCGTTTTGCCTAAGTGGAATCTAGATGTTCGATCATTAATGCTCGGGTGAAATTCCTCAACAGATGAGTAGTTAGAACCACTTTGATTGCAGCTATGGAAGCACAGTTTTGCTTATAAGAGGTTCTAGTGAGTACCTTCGCTGCTGCGCCTGTGAGAGCTGGGTCAAGAGATGGTGTTGACTGTAAAGCCTTATGGATGGCCTTGCAGCAGCCATATTTAGCATCCATACCTGAAAAGCGCAAGATGAGAATCTAATGCTTTACGAAAACCTGAAATTATAGCCTTGACATCAACCCCAACTAACTGATATTCAATGGAGGAACCCAACAGGAAAAATGCATGACATATGGCCAATCAGAGGAGCAAGACACAAGATCGATTGAAAAATGTGGAAGAGAAAAGATAATTAAGGTAGTGTGGGACGATATGAACAAAGATGTTATCAAATAAGAAGGAGAAACCTAGTTTTATTGTTTCTGTGTGAGGATCAGTCACCAAATTGATTATCTCTTGCTTAGTACAGATGACCATCAGACACCAAGGCCGAGCAACCATTGCCGTTAGCATCTTATATGCCTGCAAAGCTCACACATGAAACTGTCAATTCAGATTAAAAATCCAGCAACGGAGATTGTAGTGGAACTCCCAATAAAATCTCCAGAACAGAAATTATGATTTCATACTCAAATAAACATAATTCTGGTAACCAAATTTATCTATCATGAAACTAATTGAGATGAGAAGAAAAGATATTTTATTTCTTTTATAGAACGATATAGCTAGCCACTGACCTTCACCACATAATTCTGTTTTTAGTTAACTATTACAAACTTGTTATAAGCATGTACAAGTAAATTTGACTACTTTGCTAGAAAGTCAATTGTATCTCCATTATCATACACACACAAAAACCGGACTTTCTAATAAACAGTTCCCAAGAAAAAGTCTAGACAGCAAGCTTTATCAAAATGCTAAGTAGGGATTCGTAATCCTTGCTTTTAGTCTTGATGTTTTACACCCCAATACATTAGGTTTTAAGTATTGATTTTTTCCCAATCCCGTTTGCATTTGATGGTTGAAAGCTTTAACACACGTTTCACATAGAAAAACCCCACGTACTTCGAAATTTATATGAATAGAAATGGGATCTCACCGCAATACGAACTTCTGAATCTTGTTGCAGAACAGATAAAAATAGACCCTGCAAAGACCACCACTTTTAAAGATGATTCAATATGTGAATAAACAAAATATGCTTCTTTTTATTTAGAAAAAATGTATGAACTAAAAAAAAGCTTACCCAACAAGAAGGAAAAAGAATTGAGACAAGAAAAACTACAGATCATAAAGGATACAAAAGAGAAGAAACTACTAACAGAAGGGGTAAGCTTGGGACTCGTGGATGCAATTTCATATATCAGCCTGCGAAGACTTTCCTCAGCACTACCATTTAGTAAAATCTGGTTCTCAGACCGAGTAACTCCAGCAAGATTCCCAAGAGCATGAAGAGCAGCCTGTGAAAACAATGAAGCAGTTTATGAAAATGTAACAGAGTACTTATAAACGCGCAATACCTTGTTGCACAAGAACACAGTGATACTAAGTGATGTATGCAATGAAATCAAAAATCTGGTACGAAGTAGAAAAAGCAACCTCGAAGGCAAAATAATGAACAATAAAGAAATGAAAATGAAATGGCAGACTCACCAGTTGTCTTCCATGCGACTGCCTATCAAATGCAGCGCTAGTTACATGTCTTGAAGCAGATTGCGCGTTTGAGAGCAAAAGTTCAGCTCCCTTCATAGCTACAATACAGGTCACACAAAATAAGTACTTCCAGAAGAAAAGAGGCAACTGATGAAATGTTGCTTAAATGACTAAATATTTCAATACAGCTTCATACTAAATAGCTATACTTTGAAGAGTGTTACTGGAATGGAGCCGTGGCCAAAAATCTAACTTTGATGGAAGTGGCATAGAGGCATAAAAGACATTGAAGGAAATGGCAATAACTACAAAGCTCCAAAAGGATCTCAAGAACTCACATGACCCAGTTTGACCCAATGCCTCAAGTGCAGACTCGTACTCATCATTATCCTGACTTTCCAATAAAACCAACCTGCCTTCTATGGCTCGGATTACGCCTTCAATACCTGAAATAGTATGAAATATAGACTTTCAAATGCTAATTGTTTTGCACATTTGATCCATTATTCGCCATCTCATACTTCGGACAAAAATAAAACAACTCAATTCGCAGTGCATAAAAAAGGTTTCCACCCGGTTTAGCTACGTTCCATTCTATCCTTTTAAGTAAGTTTAAATTTTAATGCCCACTATTGAAATTAGAAAATTCAAAATGATCCCATTTCCAAGTTGATTACAAAGGCGTTAAATTATTAGACTTCCGAAATTGAATTAGATATAATACAAGATAACCTATTGAGATTCTCAAAAATGAACTACACTTTAATATTCTCGCCAAATCAAAGTACAAAATTTTTTTTAATAATTTTAGTTGGAGAAGTGTTATAAAAGTTACTGTTATATCTCCATGTTACAGATACAAACCTTTTTGTTTAAATCGGTATTTGGCAAAATAAGAAAGAGATCATTTTTGTCCCCGATTAATTTGTTCATGTTTAACCATGTTTATGGGGGAAGTTCTCAAAATCAATTACCAGTAGGGGTGTTGGTCCAAAACCGGATTGGAACTGAAATCGTTTAAGTAGGTCCTAAGAGGCTAAGACCGGGCAAGAACTGAACACCAGCCATGAAAACTCCAGGTTTGGACTGGTTTAAAAACAAAATAATTAGAACTCAACAATTTTTTAAAATTTTTTTATTTAAATTATGGTTGTGAGATTTAAATACTCATATAATATCAGAAAACCATTGAACAGGTTCATTCTTGTCCAGAACGGAGTTTTATGATGTTGGACTGGACTGGGACAAGAAACTGGAATCTACCAAATCAAATCTATGACTCGAAACTCAGACATGAATCATTTGTTCAGATTTGGTCCAAATAAGGTGAAAATTCTGTACAGGCTGGAAAATGAACATCCCTAAATACAAATTTATAATTTTAAATGTAGCCATTATACTCGAATTCGCAAAAACATAAAAATAACTTACAAACATGAAAACTATACTACAAATAAGATTATCATATAAAAATCAAACAATACAATACAACTATAGATGAGTTTGCTGATATTTCTTTTACGAAGTAAAAGCCAACAATAAAGAATGTAAATCAATTAAAGTTATTTTTTTGTATTCTCAATAATTGAAACATAATCAACTATTAAGGTATGGAATCTACTTTTCCGATTTTACTTATGCACTTCTGTAAGGATTTTTGAGATCTAGTTCTTACTTCTTAGTAATCATTTAACGAACATACAGCTTGTACAAAACGTAAGAGAACATTAGAAAAGAGAATTTGAAGAGCATTTCTGCTTAGTTTGAAGTAGAAAACAATGATAGATAAAGACACCTAATGCTTTTTAAGATGTGCAGTTTTTAATAAGCAAATAGCCATTTCATTCTTCATCGAGTTATTGATTAAGTAGCCTAAATATAGAGATACAGAGACATGTGTTAAGAACAAAGTATACACGAGTAAATTATCAAACTTCCTAATGGGGTTTATAATATTGGACATATGGAGCAGTAAAGACCGCAAAGGTTTCAGTGCAGAATCTTACTGGAGTCATCAACGAACATTGAGACATTATCATTGGAAAGAAGTCTTCCGCTAATAAGCATTGCTCTTGATCGTAATATGGTCTCTGCTGAAGTATCACTACGCCAATTGGAAAAAGAAATAAATTATACTAATCATGATATTACGACAAGTGTGAAGAACTGACAATGACCATAGAGAACCTTATCAAAGAACAAAGAAGCTTAAGCACGTTGGTCTTCGACAAAAATTCAGTGCCATGCTGAGTCTCTGCTAGCTGCATCATCCACCATGAAACATAATTTGTACTGTACCCGAACAAGGTTTTATGCATTATATGGCGAAAAGTTCCGAATAAAAGAACATATGAACTAATCTGCATTAACTACTTGTGCCGACGTGCATACTTGTGTGTTTCCAAAGTGTCATGAGAATGACATGTTAGTTACGATGCAAGAAATCCGGAACTAGATAAACAAAATGTTAGTGTACCTCATATAAAAGCTCCAGTACACTTAAAGAAACAAGTATATCACTTCTGTTAGTCACTTCAGACTCCAACAACCCAAGCAAGTTTGAATTGTATATCACTGATGCTACAGAGCTGGAGATAGAGAATAGCTTTACCATCAGAGCTAGAACTCTTACTCTTCCCTGTCAAGTGTGGTATAAGTTGGAAAAAAAGGTATCAATGGACGGACAGCCAAACTACACCCTCCTAGATTATAGATAAGGCATGACTGGAAACAACTGCTGCTCTGCAGGGAGCACTACCAACAAATATTATCAAAAGACGGATCTGAACATCATAAAAAGCTAGCTTACCAGTGACGAACATCTGGTTGCCAAACTACGCAGATCTGTAGAATTCATACTATCACCAGGAAACACAAGAGCCTGGATACAAAGAGGAAAGAAAGAAGTTCATAATTTGATTGGAGGGGTCATCAGACACTGAAACAGCTTCGTGTGCAAGATCAAAAGCTTCTAAGCAGACGGAATACGTTTAATGCATAGAAAACTGCAACCGTTAGCGTTCTTTTCCATCTTAAGTCTTGAGGTTCAAAAATAAATTTATCTATAAATCTTAGCATCATGTTTGCTATGCAAGTGATTAAAGATCTATAACAATAATAACAAAGCATAATCAACAGTAAATTTTTTATCATCTTGTCGGCACAACTCAGATGTGCAAAAATATTAAGCTATACCATGCCTTGAGGAGAGTTTACCAAACCCCGTATTGCATCCATTGCAGCAGCTGAAACCTCTTCATTGCTTGAATTGCAAAAAATAGAAAGTTAATGAGAATTTTAACTGGTCTGAGTAAAAAAAAGGTGGCACTAGCACAATGTATTCTTCCTCAAGAACTAAAAACCAAATGATCATCATTGTGCTTGAAGATATATAGGGATGAGGCTAATGTTGCATACATACTGCTCTATCTAGCGACATTCTAAAAATATGAATGTACTTTGGCATAATCAGTAAGCCTAGACGATAGGAGACTACAAGATCAATGTGAACCATATTGGTCGTTACCCCTTTGCAGCTACATGCATCTCAGGTCAACACACACCGCGGGTGTTTTTACCTGGAAAGGAATAGATGACCACTACACACACACACAAACTCTTTGAATGTTATCCTTGTGTACAACATTCCTCACTCTTCCTACGGTACGGTCTCCATAGAATATCAATCACATACATGAAAAATGCACGAAAGATTGGGAAAGTGAGCCTCAGGTTCTATGTGACAAATAAATGTAAGCACGGTGTTTTACTTTATGGTGTTCAATAACGGAAGAAAATATAAACATGCAATCCCTGGGAAATCATGTTATTTCTCCTTAGATGCATAAGTTTCATTATCCTAGATAACAATAGGTATTTGTTTCTGTGAAAATGCATCATTTCAACACTTACATCGGCCGGACAGGAATAGAATGAACATTTACCCATTAATGAGGCAGTCCAGCAGAAGCGGGTACACATCAGAGTCAATAACCAGTTGCACAGCTACATCATGCTTTCCACTTTGGTTTTCCAGCAGACAGGAGACCTGCGAACATTGTAATATAGTCAGTACACTCTGAATTCAAAGTCGTCATTTCATTTATTGATGTTTTGTTGAGAGGGACATCTCTGCTAGTGAAAAATGGCAAGCCGGAGGAAAATATATATATATATATATAAAGTAAACTTATGATAATCGGCCAGACGTTGATTCAATCACTGTGTTCTATCTACTTTATAAAGCTGAATAATATTGGCAGGAGGAGAACTGACGACGTTGGAATCATGTGGCACTTACCGCTTTACAGGTTAAGCATCTGACACCATGTGACTCTGCTTGAAGACCGACTTGTATGAATGGCTGAACCACCATGGAAAAGATGGAACATCAACAACAAAATGAGATAAATAAACCATGTCAAAGGAAAGACAAACAACCTCCATACTAGTAATAAGGAAAATGGAAGCAAAACATGTTAATGCTTTATAAAAAAAACAGCGGAACCGACTATTGATCTGACCCTAGGGGAACTGATTTCCACTTCTGCCTCCACTGTACATGGTTTGTTGGAAGCAACAAAAGAGAGAGAAAACAAACAGGAAAAGCCAAAAGTAACAAAAAGATTACATTTAAGATTTACACCAACAAACTAAAAGTGCAATAACATTTATAATTATTCGGATGATGAAATCTTACAAGCCACGAATTGTGAAATTGGTTGCAACAAAACTAATATAGCCAGTATTCATGATGGTAAAATGAAGATGTTTCATGTGAAGTCAAATACTTTTACATTCCACCAGTAGGGCCATTTAAATCCAAATGCATGCAATGTCCGGACTTCATATAGTAAATTCTTTGTTTTAGTCTTATTAGCTAGTATTAACGACAATGCGAGCAATAGATATCAGCCTGACTTAGTCATATATATTCTATGGTCATACAAAACTATGACTGAATGATAGGCCTAGGATGTGTATATACAAACCATATACTCTGGGATAAGAGATGCGCCACGCTGTGTCCTGAATATCCTTTCCAGACAAGCCACCAAAGCACTCTCGAGACCAGGCACATGGGCTTCATTTTGAAGTGCACTGCAAAAATTAAGAAAACAGTTTCATGATGCATTCAGCTGGCACGGTATCAATGAGTTATTATCATGGCTAACTCAGAATAAGCGGAGGTAACATGAACTAATATTCTAGTTCAGTTGGTAAATTGGTGATCAAATTGATGATACTTGACACATATTAATAGTATAAATACTTAATAGAGATTATAAAAATAGAAAGAAAAAAAGAACACACACGTACTTGAGAAGAACAGGGAGTGGGAAGCGATCAAGGAACTCCTTAGTTGCGGCATCATTCTGAAATCCTGGGAGAGCCAATTCAAGTAAAGTGTAGTCAATTGAGCTTGTGGTCACAATGAAAAAGTAAATAATGAGAATTGAAAAATGAACTAAATCCCCTTTTTGGAGGGGATGGAGACATGCTTACCGGGATGAAGAGCGAATTCTGAAGCTGCTTCGATTAACTGCTTTGTATCGATTTGCGACATACCTTAACTGCGGCTGGCTGATTAACGATTTCGGTTGAAGCTTAAATTTCTGAACTCTGGCGGTGCTCTTTTTGTAAATTAGGATACAAATGAAATTGAAAGTGTTTCGTATTTATCCAACATCAGGCCACCGTTCTGCCGTCGTATCAGTTTAATTTCAGAATTAAATTTTTTAAATATAATTAAGGATGCCGATGAAATACAAACCAAATTTATAAATAAAAACTTAATAAAATATTGTCACATGTCTATTTCGACCAATCAGAATTCGGAGAACTTTTTGTAAATAAAAAAAATTAAAACGAACATATTTGAAAATACATAACAGATGCGAGGGTATAATCGTCCTAAAAATTACTACGGTAATAGTTTAAGTCTGATAATTTCTGTTTTAAGTCTGATCATTGTTATAGTAATAGTTTAAGTCTAATCATTGTATGTTTATGTCTTATCATTCCTTTTTATTTTTTAAATCTGATCATTCCTGTTTTAAGTCTGATCATTGCTACAGTAATAGTTAAGTTTAATCATTGTATGTTTAAGTCTTGTCAATCCTTTTTTAAGTCTGATCATTGTATTTTTTAAGTCTGATCACTCCTGTTTTAAGTCTGATCATTGCTACAGTAATAGTTTAAGTCTGGTCATTGTATGTTTAAGTCTGATCATTCCTTTTTTAAGTCTGATCATTGTATTTTTTAAGTCTGATCATTCGTGTTTAAAGTCTGATCATTGCTACAGTAATAGTTTAAATCTGATCATTGTATATTTAAGTCTGATCATTCATTTTTTAAGTCTGGTCATTGTATTTTTTTTAAGTCTGATCGATCATTGCTACAGTAATAGTTTAAGTCTGATCATTGTATGTTTAAGTCTAATCATTCCTTTTTTAAGTCTGGTCATTGTATTTTTTTAAGTCTGATCATTCCTGTTTTAAGCTGATTATTGCTACAGTAATAGTTTAAGTTTGATCAGACCGAAATATGTGAAATGACCATAATACCCCTCCGTGTCATATCCGAGATTTCGACAAATTTGGACACGTGTCAGCTTGAAATTTGATTTATAATTTTTATATATAAGAGTGGTTTGTACCAGAACCGAATTATATAATTAATCATGGAAAATATTTTTATGAAAATTATATATGCATATTAATCATAGTTGGATAATGAGACTTTTCATTGTTTTTTATTTTTAGTTGGACAATGTTGATGAACAAGTTTACACGTAGTTCTTTTAGTCGGCTCGTTTGTATCTTTAGTTTGCTATGTCATTGTTTTTTTCTCGTTGTGTCCATTTTGCCTATTTAAGTAAGTATAATTTTATAGCAAACGGTTTTTTTTGTTGATGGGGTGGTTAGTGGGTTAGTGAGTTAGTAGGGCTTGAGCCCTAGTGACTTTGCACCGAAAGGGGAGTACTCTCCACTGAAGTACTCCTCTTCGCCCTAGCAAAAGAATTATATATTTTTTTTATCGACGTCCGCAGCGCAGCTCGAAATTTATACCATTACCATCTAAGTCACAATTGCATGACGACACAATAGAAAAGCCTATAGAGTCTAGATCAAATAGAAGAAAACATAAATCGTAACATAAAAAATATATAAATGTATAGAAGAAGTAGTGCAGTGTGTTAAACCACCCATCAACCAACAGGTGGTGCCCATCGACTGTGAAAGAGTTTATAGTTGAATGGATTTAAGAGAATCCTAAGTCAGAATTCATATCCCTATGAATGTGTTGATCATGGCCGTTTGGTGTACAAGGAAATGCATTCATTTTCTATCTTAATGTCAAATTGCTCTCCTTCTATGTGTTTTGCAGACTCTTTTAGTTTGGCCCGCTATTGTTGGGCCGGAAACAAAATTTTGGTCCGAAAACCCAAATTTATTCTTAGTATTGTAATTTGTAAGTTAATCTTCTTACAAAAATTTAATGGAAATAATCGGTTTGGGTCTACAAATAAATTAGATGGAAAGAAAATAATAGTATAAAAAATAGATAGAACAATGAAAATTTTATGGATATTTCATTTATGATCTTTCATTTTTTTTCAAATTTTTATGACAAATTTAATATTTCCATCCATCTAATTTTCTAAGAATCAGGCGATATTTTTATTGTAAGAATGAATCAAAAATCACAACAACAAAAAACAGCATCCTCGGATTCAAAACAAACAGAAACAAACAAAGTGTTATAATAAGTCATAATGACACATCAGTCTCCATCATTTTCGACAAATCCAGCAAACGCAGATCCCAGCTTTCCCCATCCCAGAATTTAACCTCGGCTCGATCAGAGACACTCTTTTTCTTCTCATACCTTTTTCTTTTTTTCACCTTTACCACGTTATATCAAATGAGTACTATATAAGTATATCATTACAGCACCAGTCCAAAAAATAAAAAGGGGGGGCCGTACATCGAGCTGTGCTCGCCTGGCTTCTAATTTTAGGTTAATTCAACCGCGTGCTGTGCTGTAATGCCTTCCTTCCCCCGCTGCTGATGGCTCTGCTTTCTCCACTGGTCCCCCAACTGATTTGTTTTGCATGTATTGAAATGGAAAGTTTTGATAATCATGCATTTCTCTGTTGCATCATCGCATGCACTCGATCCCTATTGACATCATCGTCGTTCCTGATAATAATCATGCATGATGATGATGAATTGATGATAATGGTGGTGGTGGTGAAATTGATGTGTCTGTATGTGTTTAAGTTGAATATTAGCTATGCAGAAACAAGCGGAGGAGAGAATGATATGTGGTATGAATAATACTGATTGATTTATATAAACTTACGTACATTTACAACTGAACTGCATCATGGGTATTGGTCTAACGGTCACAATCTTGATTGCATGATCAGGAGATCGACGGTTCAAGCTCTCTCGCATGTACGGGCAATAATTTGGGACTTGTACATTTCTTATTTATAATAGTGGAATTTATTTTAATAAAAAAAAACTTACGTACAACTTTGAGATTTTACATTGTTTTTCATATTAGAGAGTAGAATGTACATGAAAGCAACAGAATTGAATTCTATATTTGTAATTGTATTTAATAAAATGATAATAAGTTGCATCTTTTTATTCCTAATTAAATCAATTAGATCAATATCTAATTACATGTGTGGATTAGGATCAGGTGCAAACCCCATATTATTGTAAAAAATACAAACTAATCTCATCCGTTGATTTTATAATTTCTATGGATGAGATTAAATGAAAATAAATAAATAAAAATTCAAATTAATATTAGATGAGGGTATATTTGGAATACACATCAACACTCTCTCTCTTTACTGTCTCTCTCCTCTTTTCGATTAAAATTTCAGATCTGAAATTACCATCATCCTTCGACGATGCTCATCCATGGATCATAGTAGGTGTTGATATTGTCAAGGACGAGAACTCCATCGCCGCAGCGTGGGTCGGCGCTGGTGACGAGGACGGAGATGTCGTTAGGGCGGCAAGGAGTGGAGGGGAGTGGCGGAGTGTCTGATTTGTTTCTCCCACTTGATCCACCACCGACGAAGGCGGAAGATAGGAAATTGTAGTTGCTGGTGGTGTGGAGATGTGATGATGATGTTATTGAACTTAGTTATGTTCATCGATTTGTTCAAGAATTTTATAATTCGTCAAGGCCTAATTATAGTTCGTTATGTCATAGTTCGTCCAAATTGGACTATATTCGCCAAGATTTCGACGAATTATAGTGCACTTTTAACGAATTATGACATAATTCATCACATTTGGACTATAATTCGTCAACAATTCGGCAGTATCATCGATAGTTAGGCATGATAATTTATAGTTCGTCATCACTAATTTATAGTTCGTTATCCAATTTTTGGACGAATTATGTTATAGTTCGTCCAAATTGGACTATATTCGTCAAGATTTCGACGAATTATAGTGCAATTTTGATGAATTATGACATAATTCATCACATTTGGACTATAATTCGTCAACAATTCGGCAGTATCATCGATAGTTAGGCATGATAATTTATAGTTCGTCATCTGCAATTTATAGTTCGTTATGACCATTTGTTCGGAATCGTTTTCGATTTCTTCTGCGTTTCTCTTTGTCGATTTCTTCTGCGTTTTGATTTCTGCGTTTCGTTTTCAATTTCGATTTTGATTTCAATTAGTTCGATTTCGATTTTGATTTCGATTAGTTCGTTTTCGATCGATTTCAATTAGTTCGTTTTCGATCGCGATTTGTAGATGATGATGAACAGTACGAACAGTACGAACAGTAGCGAACAGTGACGAACAGTAATGAACAGTACGAACAGTATCAAACAGTAATGAACAGTTACGAACAGTATGAACAGTAATGAACAGTAATGAGAGAGAAATAAAAGAAAAATCATGTCTATTTTACCCTTAATGAGCTTATTAATAGGGATAAAAATAAATTAAATTGTGTTTATCCTAATTAATTGGGATCATTGGATTAACTTGATCAATGGTCTCAATTACTTTGTATTTTGTATGGTATTTGGGCTTTGCACCAGATCTGACCTCTTACATGTGTTACATATTTTATTTCTAATTAAATCGTTACATTTATTCCTAATTAAATCAATTAGAATCAATATCCAATTTCATGAGTTAATTTAATCAATTAGAATCGCGACATTTATTCCTAATTTGATGATAATGTTTAATACTAATTAAATCAATTAGAATTAATATCTAACGTATTCACTTGAGACTAAAATGCAAATTGTATTCCAATTACAACCACTACTAAATACAATATTCCATTAAAATATTTTAGTCTACTGTCCAAAATTATGTCTTAGTCTACTGTCCAAAATTATGTCACCCAAAATTATGTCTTTCTGAGGAGTATTACTCATTCCTTGTGGATGTGTTTTCTTCCCGCCATGGCGTGGACGTGTTATTCGTCTCTCGTGGACATGTGTGTTCCTATTCATCCCTCGTCGACGTGTTGTATGATGCAGGTAAGCGCTGATGTCTCACCTATTCCTTCTATGCGCGCGTGGAGGTGTTGAGTTCAAGTTTATGCTCTTCAAGCATCAAATTCGAATGGTGTAGTGCGTGGCATGTGCTCCAAGAATCTAATATAAGAAAATGTATTGGTATGACGATTTATATGTATAAAATGTAAAAAAAGTCACTATCAAAAAAAAATTCAGTAAAATTAAATATAAAAAAATTCACATAGATCAAACATCACCTTAATTATTTAAACTTTTTAAAACTTTTTTTTGTTGAAAATTTGTTGGTCTTTTTACATGAAAAGGGTGTCTTTTTCACTCTAATTTTACTACTGTAATAAAAAGTGTATATTGGCAGCGGATGTTCTACCAAAACTAAGGTGTTCATTCTTGCCACGTATAAAGTATAAAAGTAAAAGCTTTATTCTGAATAACACCCAACAGAAAGCGAGTAAAGAGGGATTGACTCGAGCATAACCAAACTCATTCCATAAATATATATCACGATGAAACTCGAACAACCTTCAACTTGAAACTATGATTCATGATTCAGATATTCAAACGAATAAAGACGACTTCAAATATATCACACACTTCAAGTCAACAACAAATAACATAAATATCATAATACAAATCTAAATGAAACCTTCTTATAAAAATAAAAAAAAATCTAAATGAAACTTGAGAATGATAATTTAGAAAAATTAAAGATGAGAAATAAACAAATACGTAACATTTACTCCCTCCGTCCCATTTTGTTTGTCCAAAGAACAGTTGGCACGGGAATTAAGAAAAGCAAATAAAGGACAATGAGAGAGGAAAAGTGGAGGTGAGTGTATGTGAAAGTGGGTTCCGTATAGTAAATAAATGATAATGAGAGAGGGAAAGTGAAGGAAAGTACAACTTTTTTAATAAAAATAATTTGTTTGATAGGAAAGAAATGATTGATTTGATTATTGGTTATGTATTAAAAAGGAAAATGAACAAATATTAGAGGACGCTCAAAATAAAATGGACAAACAAAATGGAACCGATGGAATTGGTAGCCAAAATGAGGGCAAATATAACACTTGAAATCCTTCAAACGTCTAATTACAAAGTATGCAATACGTTGTCAACATCAAACGTACAAACTTGCTGATGGAAAGTTGCATTAAATGCTTGAGGCCAGACCACAACCAAGAAAACAGTAGCAGAGATCAAAATATCAATGGAGTGCATTTAATGTGTTCCTTCCTTTCCATAACTTGTAGCCTTGCTTACATAGCTTTTTGTTTCATTCATACATTATTCAAATAACAATTTCTTCGATTTTCCTTTTTCATGCAAAATTGAATTCAGACAACAAATTGATCAAAATCATTGAGACTATTATATGAAAAAAGCAAACGGCTTGAGTTATGTTTGATCTTTGATGCAAGACTTTTAATGAATAATTTTAATGAAAATGAAGAAAGTGATATAACATTTATTTAGTGTGAAAATAAAAAATATATTATCTGTCTGTAATTTTGTACTGAAAAATTTACGTCACAATCACACACATCTTGTTACTTGTCCCAACTTTTTATCCAAAAGTCTCAGTTTACCAGAGGAAATGTTACTTTACACGCGCAGAGGCTTTTTCTGAAACCATTTTTGATTTTATTTTTTTTGTTTGAACTTAGACAACACACAACCAATCCATCATCCAAAATCATGGGTCACCCTCTCACAGCTTTTGCTATCAATATCACTGTTCCGATCGTGAAATCCGTCAACATCAACACCCAGCTATCTACAATGCTATCTCTACCTGCTGCTTTCAGTATCACAGTAGCCCTAAAACCCAATTCAAAGTAACTCCAAATTGCAGAAAAATCAGCTCTATCAAAAAAATAAATCAGATAAATCATTTAGCATTATAATTTGTAATAAGATGGCTGATAACACTTTTCTTGAAGTTCATTACAGGGATAGATTTGAATACTCAAATCATAGAGACTGGAGTAATTGAAACCCAGAGAACTTGATTAAGATAGTAATTGATACCCTAACCCTAGTTGATAGAGTTTACTCATAACATTACTAGTACAACAAACCCTAGAGACTGAAATTAGGACAACATGCTTAAGTAGAGGAGGAATAACATCATAGTCTTCATCATCTCAATGCATTGACTAATCGTTGACCGGGTCATCAGTAGTTGGAGGTCCACATGCAATCGAGCTCAGACCCACCGACGAACTTCCGGTCATCAGAAACCGGCCAAGGAGCACCACCACTCTCTGTTCCACTAACCCCGCCATGCAGATTGACTGGCGGAGTCTGGAAGAAGAAACTAGGGAAGTTGAGATTCTCCTGCAGAGACCTCAGAGTTGGGAACAAAGCGGATCCACCTCCTTCGGACACAACCGAAGCCGGCGGACGATGATGCTGGAACTCAGGAACGAAACTGGTCGCCGGGTGGGCGTTCATGTTGGAGAAACAGGACACGTGCTGTTGCTGGGAGTTAAACTTACAGGCTGCTGCTGCTGCTGCTGCTGCGGCGCTGTCTGCAGATGAGATGTCGTATGGAGAGGAGTCGAGGAGCGGCGGCAGAGAGACGGATGACGCTGAGCTTGGTTCTTGATGGTACATCACATTGTGAGACTTCTGCTTGCTGCTTGGGTTGGAAGACACGACGCCAGCACCGGATACAGCTCCGACTCCGGTCTTCTGGAAGACCCTCGAGATAACCCACTCATCCTGAACGACGCCATTTAAGGTTTAACTTAGGGCGGTCAAACAAGCTAAAAAAAATGATTCGAACGACGCCGTTTTATGATAAATAGCATTGATTAACGGAAATTCAACTGCAATAACTGACGGTGTTTTATTAATTCAAGAAGGAGATGAATGAGGCGTACCTTAGAGCTCCGGGAGAGGAAGTGGTAAGCAAACTTGCCCTCCAGTCGATATTCATGCATGACCCAGTTGCTCTTCTCACCCTTGGGAGCCCGGCCTCTGTAGAAAACCAGTGTCTTCTTCATGCCGACCAAAGACAAAGTCTTGGAGCTGTAAATCTCTCTATCTTTCCCAGTCGCCTTCCAGTAGCCAGCCTCAGTTGCTCGGTTGGTTCTCAGTCCCGTCGGGTACTTCCGGTCACGGAGACTGAAGAAGTACCACTCCTTCTCCCCCAGCCTCGCTTTCTCTGTACATTATATTGTTAACAAACTACAAAAACTCATAGAGTTTTGACGAACAAGAAGAAAACGGTATACCGGGGAGTTCCCAGGGCTCGCATTTGTTGAGGTCGACCTCAGCTATGGCGCGAGCGGAGAAGTTGCTGTCGAGGACCTTTTTGATGAGATAGTAGGTGATGAGCTCCTCATCGGTTGGGTGAAAACGGAAGCCAGGAGGGAGGTTGGAGTTGTTGTCGGTGGCTCCGCCGACCATTGTGGTTGTCGTTCTGGTGTTGTTGTCTCCGTGGATGTGGGGGTAGTGGTAGTTGTTATGGTTATTGTGGTTGATGTTGTTGTAGCCTAACATCTTCATCATCATAAAGTCCATGTTGAGAAGATGGATGGATGGAAGGTAGAAAGAGATGAGGGTGGTTATATACCAGTGCCTTTTATACGTGTGACAATGAGAAACCAGAGCTCTGATGTTATACTTATAAAAGTATGTCGTATTTGATTATTAAGATTTGTTAGATTGTTAAGTCCCAAATTCCAATAATGGTTTTTTGTAATTATTTTGTATTTGTTATAAACATAATCATAAAATGGATGACTAATGATGATGTATGCATTTACCTCATGGTAATGACTTAAGTAACTAATGATGATGTATACACTTACCTCATGGTAATGACTTAAGTGACTAATGATAATGTATGCACTTACCTCATGGTAATGTATTTACCTAATCTCTTATATTATTATGTATTTCCTAGCCCTATAAAAAGGGACTTTGTGTAAGACATCTTAACTCAATTCAAAAAGAGCAATACAATCACTCTACTTCTCTATCATCTCTTACATGTTCTTACTCTTCCTTTGAATCTCTATTTCACTACCACAATCAATTTCATAATACGTTATCAGCACGACTTGCTCAAGGTAGTGATCCAAATCCTTCTTCCCTCTTATTATTTACATGATGCAATGATGGCAACATTGAGTCCGAATTCGGGAAACTCACAAAAGCCTAGCATTCGGGATAATTATATTTCCCTTCGTTAGTCATATGTGATGATTAATTTCATGCATAACTTTTAATATTGTTATCTATTCATATGGCATGATAAATTTTGTTTATAACTAAATCATCATGTTCCAACCATATCATCCGGTTTTGTTGCATAATATGTTTGTGACATCTTGTGATATGTTTGTAAAGTTCGTTATTGATTTCATGAATTTTTGTTACATCTAAAGATATGCTTAGAGTAAAAAGAAATAGTAAAGGCAAAGTAATAAAATTTTATTAGATTAATTTAAAACATAAAAGATTACAAATATTGTAAAGAAAAAGGCGACATACATTATTACAATCATTTCTAAACAACGATAAAATTCATCCGTCGGAACATTTGCGTTGAAGACACAAATAGTAAGTACAAAAATAATTAAGAAAACACTAACTAGAAATGGATGAGACATTCTATGGCAATTTTTTTTGAGAAGATTATGTAGTAGAAGAGAGAATGAATGATATTTTGTATGGTGTATAAAATCGAATTTATAGAAGAAAAACTAGCCGTTTGTTACCGTTATATAACCGTTGGGCACAAAATTTACAATTGTGATTTTGTTACCGTTTGTAACCGTTGGGCACAAAATTTACCATTGTAATTTTGTTACCGTTGGACACTAAGAGTAAAAGATAATTACCGTTGTTATATATCTATAAGACACTATAAATGAAATAAGGCACTTGTTCAATATGTGTTTATCATATGTTCATAATCATGCTTAATGTTTATTTCCATATAATCATATGTCATGCACTGTTTATATGTGAATTCATTATTTCACTTTATTTAGATGCTTACTTTATTTTGAAAATTAATTCATGTTTTTATCGCATATAGTTACTATGTCAAATCTTTCGAAGCTTGAGTTCAATGCTCTTGATATTACTGGCAATAATTATTTGGCATGGATCCTTGATGCTGAAATTCACCTTGAATCCATGGATCTTGGAGATGCAATAAAAGAAGGAAATGATGCATCCGATCAAAACAAGGCAAAGGCCATGATATTCATTCGACGTCACCTCCATGAGGGGTTGAAATCTGAATACTTAACTATCAAAGATCCATCGATCCTTTGGAAGGAATTAAAAGAAAGGTACGATCACCAAAAAACTGTGATACTTCCAAAAGCCAACTTTGATTGGACACACTTGCGTTTGCAAGATTATAAAAGTGTGAGTGACTACAACTCCGCTATGTTCAGAATTACTTCCCAAATGAAATTATGTGGGGAAAAGATCACTGACAAAGAAATGTTGGAAAAGACATTCTCCACATTTCATGCCTCAAATATGCTCTTGCAGCAACAATATCGTGAACGAGGCTTTACAAAATATTATGAGCTTATTTCTGTCCTACTTATGGCTGAACAAACTAATGAGTTGTTGATGAAAAATCATCACTCCCGTCCAACTGGGTCAACACCCATTCTTGAAGCAAATGCTATATTTAGCAATAATTATGGGCGTAATCAGCAACATGGACGTGGTGGACATGGTGGACGTGGTGGACGCGTTAATAAACGCGGACGTGGTCGTGGGCGAAGCTTTGGAAGTTATCAAAATCATAGTACTCAATATCCCCCAAACTTCAAAAAAAAGACACATTACCCCATGAAGGGGATGAATAATGAAGGAAACCAGAAGGGGACTGGAAATTTTAAAATGACTGAAAGTTCTTGCTTTCGATGTGGTATGAAAGGTCATTGGGATCGTACTTGCCGAACTCCCAAACATTTTGTTGATCTTTATAAAGCCTCTTTAAAGGGAAAAGGAGTCGAGGCAAACTTCACTGAGCAAAAGAATGATGATCCCATGAATCTTGCACAGTTGGATCCTATGATCATGACCCATTTTGATGTTGGTGACTTCTATGAAAATGTCAATGGGGAGCCCAGCCAACCAATAAATGATGGGAATATGAATTAGAAAATAATGTCTTTTATATTTTATATAGAAGTATTTGAATTTCCAATTTCCCTTATGCTTTGTTTACTTTATCATAATAAATTCCTATTTCTAATTTTACTCATTTATTTTTTTTCAAGAGACATGGATAATCATCCCTCAATTACAATAAAAGATGATGGCAAAACACTATGTTTAGCGGATAGTGCAACAACACATACAATCTTGAGAGATGTCATATATTTTTCGCATCTTAAATTAGCTAAAGCTAATGTAAATACAATATGTGGTGCATCAAACCTCATTGAAGGCTATGGAAGAGCCCAAATTGTGTTACCAAATGGTACTCAATTTATCATAAATGATGCAATGTTCTCAACTAAATCAAAAAGAAACCTTTTGAGTTTCAGAGATATACGCCAAAATGGCTATCATGTTGAGACAACAAATGAAAATGACGTTGAATATTTATATATCACGTCTATGATCTCAGGAAATAAAAGGGTGATGGAAAAACTTCCATCATACAATTCCGGATTATATTATACTTTCATAAATCATGTTGAATCATATATGGTGATAAACCAGAATTCAATAGATCCGAAAAATTTCCTTATATGGCATGATCGATTAGGCCATCCGGGATCAATAATGATGCGAAGAATCATTGAAAATTCTCATGGACATGCATTAAAGAGTAAAAATATTCTCTTGTCCAAAGATCTCTCATGTGTTGCTTGTTTTCAAGGAAAACTGATTACAAGACCATCCCCATTGAAAGTTGAGACTGAATGTCCAACATTTTTGGAACGGATTCAAGGAGATATATGTGGACCTATTTTCCCATCGAGTGGACCATTTCAGTACTTTATGGTACTTATTGATGCATCGACCCGTTGGTCACATGTTTGTTTATTATCCACTCGCAATATGGCATTTGCAAGATTGCTTGCTCAAATCATTCGATTACGAGCACAATTTCCAGATCATACAATTAAGAAAATCCGTATGGATAATGCGGGAGAATTTACATCCCAGTCTTTTAATGACTATTGTATGTCAACTGGAATTACAATTGAACACCCGGTTGCTCATGTTCATACTCAAAACGGTCTAGCAGAATCCTTTATCAAGAGACTAAAATTGATAGCTAGACCATTGCTTATGCGATCTAAATTGCCAAATTCAGCTTGGGGGCATGCAATATTACATGCTGCATCACTAATTCGTGTAAGGCCAAGTGCAAATAATAAACATTCCCCTTTGCAACTTGTTAGTGGCCAAGAACCAAATATCTCTCATTTAAGAGTTTTTGGGTGTGCAGTTTATGTTCCAATATCTCCGCCCCAACGTACTAAAATGGGACCCCAACGAAGATTGGGAATTTACGTGGGATTTGAATCTTTATCTATTATTAAATTTTTGGAACCGATGACAGGAGATATATTTAAGGCACGATTTGCCGACTGTCAGTTTGATGAGACAAATTTCCCTGCATTAGGGGGAGATAAAATAAAGTCTGCAAATAAAAGACAAGAGATATCTTGGAATGCAGAGTCATTGTCTCATTTTGATCCTCGTACAAAACAATCTGAACTAGAAGTTCAAAAGATTATCCACTTACAAAGTGTGGCAAACACATTGCCTGATTCATTCACAAATGTTAAAACAGTGACAAAGTCACATATACCAGCTGTCAATGCTCCTTGCAAAATCAATCTTCCTGAAGAAGATATTGGAAACAATTTAGCAAGTGAGTCTAAAACACGACAAAAGCGTGGTAGACCAATCGGGTCCAAGGATAAAAATCCAAGAAAAAGAAAGGTTCATGATAACCAAATAAATGCATCAACCACTATTCCAAAAGAAATAGATGTGATACATGAAGAAACATCTTCAAAGGATAATGAGATACCTGATCCTGACGACAATGAAGAAATATCGATCAATTATGTCATTTCAGGGAAAAGGTGGAATAGAAAAGAAATTACAGTGGATAATATATTTGCATATTCTATGGCTCTAGATATTACAGAAGAAAATGAGGATCATGAGCCAAGATCGGTTAATGAATGCCGACAAAGAAATGATTGGCCAAAATGGAAAAGTGCTATTGAGGCAGAATTGAATTCACTTGATAATCGCCAAGTTTTTGGAAAGATTTCCATAACTCCCGAGAATGTCAAACCTGTTGGTTATAAATGGATATTTGTGCGCAAACGAAATGAGAATAATGAAGTCGTAAGATATAAAGCACGACTTGCAGCACAAGGCTTCTCGCAGAGGCCAGGCATTGATTATGAAGAGACATATTCACCGGTCATGGATGCAATAACATTCAGATTTTTATTGAGCTTGTCAGTCTTAGAAGGACTTCAAATGAATTTAATGGATGTCGTGACAGCCTATTTATATGGGTCACTTGATAATGACATTTACATGAAAATTCCCGAAGGATTTAAATTACCTGAAGCATATAGCTCAAAACCACGGGAAATATATTCAATAAAGCTACAAAGAGCTTTATATGGTTTAAAACAATCCGGTCGAATGTGGTACAATCGTCTAAGTGATTATCTATTAAAGAAGGGGTACATCAACAATGAAATTTGTCCATGTGTTTTTATTAAAAGGACACAAACCGGATTTTCTATTATCGCGGTTTATGTTGATGATTTAAATATCATTGGTACCCCAGATGAACTCACTGAAACGATTGCATGCTTGAAAAGTGAATTTGAAATGAAAGATTTGGGCAAAACAAAATTCTGCCTTGGCCTACAAATTGAACATTTATCAAAGGGCATTTTCGTTCATCAATCCTCATATACTGAAAGAATCCTCAAACGATTTAACATGGATAAATCATATCCTGTGAGTACACCTATGGTTGTTCGATCACTTAATGTGACAAAAGATCCATTCCGTCCTCGAGAGGATGATGAAGAACTACTTGGTCCGGAAGTACCATATCTTAGTACTATTGGAGCACTAATGTATCTTACGACCTGTACACGACCTGATATTGCATTTTCGGTCAATTTATTAGCAAGATATAGTTCTTCTCCCACTCGAAGACATTGGACTGGCATTAAGCAAATTTTAAGATATCTTCGAGGAACAACTGATATGGGCTTATTTTATTCAAATAACTCAAAATCTGGATTAGTTGGATATGCTGACGCCGGATATTTATCTGACCCTCATAAAGCGCGATCACAAACGGGTTATGTATTTACATATGGTGATGCTGCTATATCTTGGCGATCTACCAAACAGACCCTTACAGCCACTTCTTCTAATCATGCTGAAATATTAGCACTTCATGAAGCAAGTCGTGAATGTGTGTGGCTGAGGTCTTTAATCCATCATATCAGAGGATCATGTGATCTTTCAGTCAACAAAGAAAGCCCTACTATTCTATTTGAGGATAATGCTGCTTGTATAGCTCAAATTAAAAATGGCTATATAAAAGGAGACAGAACGAAACACATATCTCCTAAATTCTTCTTTACACATGAACTTCATAAGAATGGAGATATTGATGTTTGTCAGATTCGTTCTTGTGACAACTTAGCCGATTTGTTTACAAAGGCACTTCCCACAACTCCCTTTGAGAAACTGGTCTATAAAATCGGTATGCGAAAGCTTAGAGATTTATGTTAAAGGCTACATTGAGGGGGAGATACGCGTTACACTCTTTTCCTTCTTTTAGGTTTTATCCCTATGGGTTTTCCTAAATAAGGTTTTTAATGAGGTAACATTAATTATGCGTACAGTACAAACTATGTACTCTTTTTCCTTCACTATGGTTTTTCCCACAGGGTTTTCCTAGTAAGGTTTTAATGAGGCACAAAATTTGTACAAGTCATCCAAGGGGGGGTGTTATAAACATAATCATAAAATGGATGACTAATGATGATGTATGCATTTACCTCATGGTAATGACTTAAGTAACTAATGATGATGTATACACTTACCTCATGGTAATGACTTAAGTGACTAATGATAATGTATGCACTTACCTCATGGTAATGTATTTACCTAATCTCTTATATTATTATGTATTTCCTAGCCCTATAAAAAGGGACTTTGTGTAAGACATCTTAACTCAATTCAAAAAGAGCAATACAATCACTCTACTTCTCTATCATCTCTTACATGTTCTTACTCTTCCTTTGAATCTCTATTTCACTACCACAATCAATTTCATAATAGTATTCCTATTGTTAGGATGTGCATGTTGTCACCTCGTGTCAAATTCGAGGTTAAGGTGCTTATTTAATAGAGTTAAAAAAATTATTTAATTTAACTGAATTTATTTTATTTTATTTTATTGTACTCAACTTACTTTATTTAAATTTTCTGAACTTAAAAAAAGTAAAATTTTTAATTTTAGGTGTTTAATTTAAGTTTTAATAATGTTGACTACACAATTGAAATTTTTTATTTAATTTAATTTAACTGTATTGAATTTTATTTAACTTTATTTAACTGTACTTAAATTAAAAATATGAAACATAAATTATGTAGAACAGACGCTAAACTTAAATAAATAATTATCATTCTCTCTATCATATACTATTTGGGTAAAATTCCCTCATCCGGCGTGAGCTCGAATCCTCCCTAACCCACTAATTCTAACTACTAACCAATGTATCAAAAAAAAAAAAGCTTTAGCTTATTATCATATCTCTATCCCTTTTTTCTCCTCATTTCATAAACTTTGAAAGTACTATGACTTCAAAATGTTCACCATTGTTTCATGCCCACATGATCTAAAGATTATAGATCACTACAAGAAAACTGCTTATTATCAACAGCCGATTCCGTTGCTTTTACACTTTTCCGTAAGAAATGTTATTAAAATTGACGGAATATTCCGTTGGAAAGTTGTTGATTATAAGGCTGTAGATTTTAACAAATCCGTCGATGTTAACATCATTTACAACGGATATTTCTGTTGATTATATCAAATTAGAAGAGTGAAAAAATCAAGAAAATCGACGCATAATCCGTTGATTTAAAAGTTGTAGCAATTAAATGTATTTACTATTATACCCTTTACATTATTTACGACGGATTTATTCCGTTGATTTTATAAGTTATAGGAAATAAATGTAATTTATACACTCCACTTTGCCGAGAAGCCTCTACCGCCGCCTTGTCGGACCTCCCCTACATGACCACAACCTCCTCGCCGGACCACAACCACCACCGCCTAGCCGGACCTCCCCTACCGGACAACCACCTCCTCACCGGACCACCACCTCCTCGCCGGTTAGTCGCCGGACCACCTCCACCTCACCGGCCAGTCGCCGGACCACCTCCACCTCGCCGGTCAGTCACCGAACCACCTCCACCTCACCGGCCATTCGCTGGACTACCTCCACCTCGTCGGTCAGTCACCGGACCACCTCCTCTTGGACGGACGCCCTCCCCTCTCTAGTCTTTAGACACTTTAAAAAATTTAAATGAGTTTTGCATTTGCTAGGAATTGAACCCTAGCTCCCTCAACCATAAAACACACATCTAACCACTAGGCTACAAGAGTTATCTTGTCACCTTTTGTTTATTTATGTATTATATTTTATTTATGAATCAGTCTTCTAGTCTTGTCATCTTATATATTTTTATGTATATATACTTTATTTATGAATCACTAATCTAATATAATAACTAGATAATAACTTACTTGTTGAAGTTTAATCAAAATAATAAAATCATAACTCAATGCACATATTTTTTGTTGAATTTTATTTTTACTAAATTATACGAGCTCAAATGCTACCATATGCGTCCAATTCTTCTTTCATATTTGTCACAAATTCAATAAATCTACAGTTATGTGTATTTAATTATATGACAAATCTATTTGATTTTGGTCATCATACTAATTATTTTCCGTTGCATTCAATTTATAACTTATTACAGATAAATCGCAACGGATTTATTTCCAAACAAAGTTTGAAGGTTATATATATAATACCAACAATATATTTTTCGTCGAATTTAATTTGTAGCTTATAATACGTTTATCTGAACAGATTTATTTCCAACAAAATTTCGACGGTTTTATGTATGTATTATTAACAATATATTTTCCGTTGAATTTAATTTGTAGCTTATAACATATAAATCTCGACGGATTTAATTTCAACCAAAGTTCGTAGGTTTTATATATATTACCAACAACATATTTTTGTTGAATTTAATTTGTCGCTTATAATTCATAAATTTCCAACGGATTTATTTCCAACAAATTTTTCGAAGGTCTTATATATATTATCAACAAAATATATTCCGTTGGATTTAAATCGTAGCTTATAACACATTTTCTTGTAGTGGATATTAAAATTTCCAAAATCTATCAAAAGCTTTTGGTACATTAAGAACTCGCCTTTTTTTTACGAACATTAAGAACTCACCTTTAAATGAGAGAGATTTAAACTATTTTTTTAATAGTAGATTTACAATCTATATAGGATATATCAATGAATACATTTACAAGATATTTTTTGAGTTCATATATTTCTGGCATATTTGAAGCACAGACATGTAAAGGGCACCATCCGTGTTTGAACTTTGAACATTCCATGAAGCGCATGCCGTCACGGCACCTATAATTATGAAAACCCACGAATCGACAAACACTTCCATGTGGAATAACCTTAGCGCTGTTTAAGCACACCTTTGCGAGAGGGTAGTACCTGCAAACGTCCACAAAGGACTAGGAAATGGAAAGGAAAGATGAAGAGGAAAACATCCACGAAGGATGTAGGAAGAGTCTGCACTATATATAGCTGTGACTATGAAAATTCCACAAAATTTCGTAAAGAAAAAGGGTCATGGTGGGATTTAAACACAAAACCTTACCTATTACAAGACAAGTAATCAACCAATTCATCCACTACCTTGTTGGCATTTAAACTCTCATTTGTACATATCTTATCTTGAAAGTGTATCATCATTCATGTATAGGGGTAATTACTCATATCTTTCGATTGCAATTTCTTCTCACAAGTTATTATGGACAGTTTTTCTACATTTTAATTTGTTGGCATTTTCAAATATGAGTCTTTAACTGAGATTGATTTTGATCGTTCAATGTCAAAGAATTATATGGGTTCTCCGATGACCATTGATAAGATAATTAGAGTATAAATTGATCTTCATCATGATTGATTGTTAAATTTGGTTAGTTATATAAGTCTATAGTCCTATTGTGATCCAAAAGCTCAAGTTTATGAGTGTTACGATTCTATACGATTACATAACTTAGCACTGGCTCCTTCACCAAGCGATGTGGGTCATATCTTCAATTGACACTTTACTCAATAATTTCCTCCCCAATTAAAGAAATATCACGTGCTCCGCCTTAATCATTACATCGCTACTCCTCTTTGTAGTGGATCCCGTTCTTGTAAGTGCGTCCTTGCAACCCCCTCTCACTCAGGGTTACCTTACAACTAATCTTCATTCTCTACGGGTGCCCTTTACGTCTATATCACGCGTCCCACATCTTACATAATCGTCCTAAATCACATCATAGGCTTTGATACCATGTTCAATTTCGCTAAATCATATAGGGCTATAGTCCTATTCTGACTCAAAAATTCAAACTTTTAAATAATAATTTTATATAACTTTAACGTTCGTGCGCGGATCGAATTGTGCAATGACAAGCCAAAAAACAGAAGCGAAATACCCTGGTTCGGAACCTTGTGTTCCTACTTCAGCACCAAATGAGAGAGCTTTATTAGAACCAATGAGTACAATCGATTACAGAGAAACACTCAGGAAACCTCACGAAATGAATTACAACACTCGATTGAATCGATTTCACTCTTATCGCGGAAGTCCCAAATTCGAAATTAAGAACCCTAGAATTTTACAGAAGTGTAGAACAGTTAACGTGCCACAGCCGGGTTAAATATGAAGAAGACGAATACCAAAAACGGCATCGCAACCTCAAAAACGACGTTGCAGCCTATCTGAGAACTTTTCTAATAGATTCCCAAAACTCAGCTATAACCTCCTGCACTGAAACACTATTACTTCCACCGTTCCCAACCAATAAAACTTATCACATACAACATTGGTTCAACAAGCAACCAGTGGCGGATCCAGGACTCGACCGATGGGGGGCGAACTTTGTGATAGGGTCCCAAAATTTTTTTTTGATGAATAAGGCTATAGGTTGTATTCGGAAATTTTTTATATATATATATATTCCTCATATTTGATGATATAAGTTATTTTCTAGTAAAATATCAAAGTTTGAATTCATATAAAGTTCATTACCGATCTAACTTTGAGAGGTCATAGAAGACACGTCGATTACCCTATAAGATCGAGATATATATCATTGGAGAGATAATTTGACGGCCTACAACTCTTCAATTGATATCAAGATATCAATCAGACGTTTAAGCAACAAAAAATATAAGTAAAGTAAGAACGCATAACAAGTGTACATAGTCAATCACATGCAACCTTAACAACTTTAACATATAACAGGTAGACTGAGCACCACTTGAGAAATCAATCACCTTGCGCATGAAGCTGACAATAAGGGCTACAACTTCTATACTTACATCTAGGCACAAGTCTAATGTTAAGGTGACTGAAAACTAAGTCGAAACATGATATATGTTTGAAGTCCGCTAATGATTAGCCAACTTTTTGAAGCTCATAAAGACATCATCCGGTGTCCGTTGAAGATGATCTATGTATTGATAGAAAGCTAATTGAATTTTCTATAACTTTCATGTTTAATGCAAGATGAATTTCGAAGGTTAAGCTGATAAAAACAACGATCAAAGATAGACAATTAGTTGAAATTTGCCGAAATTGGGGGGATTCGAGCCAATCTTCTGAAGCTCATAAAGGCATCATCTGGTGTCCGTTGAACATGATCTATATATGTATAGAAAGCTAACAGAATGTTCTATAACTTTCATGTTTACTTAAAGATGAAATTTGAGGTTAAGCTATTAAAAACAGTGACCAAAACTAGATGTTTGATTGAAGTTTGCCGAAATCAAGGGGGTCCGAGCCAACTTTCGGAAGCTCATAGAGGCGTCATGCATTGTCCGTTGAAGATGATCTATATATGGATAGAAAGCTAATTGAATGTTCTATAACTTTCATGTTTAATCCGAGATGAAATTAGAAGGTTAAACTTAGAAAAATAGCAACCGAAGATAGGTGTTTAATCAAAAATTTCAAAAAAAAATTGTTCAAAAGCGAGCGAACGTGGGGGCGAGCGAGCGAACGTGGGGGCGAACCAAGGGGCGGGGGGCAGATAAGGCATCAGAATGAACCAAAAACAGGGGATTCTCAAGTGGTGCTCGACGGTCGCCCCCACGTTCGTCGGAAAATTGCCTGTTTTTGGTTCATTCTGATGCCATCATTAAGTTCTCATCACACAAAAAAATTCACATAACTATATTTCCTTCACCAAACAATATGAAACATTTATTCGATTGACACTTTACGCAACATTGATCACCTTTCTCAAGTGCTACACCATATAACATTGGAGTATATGGCAATTCTGTTTATTGAATTTATGGTTTATTTTTATTTCAAATAAGAGTATCAGTTGTGGGGGGGGGGGGGAACGAAGAGGTATTATTAGTAGGGATGAGTAGGGAGGATGCGTGCGTGCGTAATGAAATGTTCAGGTATTTCTGACAATTGTCAGTGTAGAAAAACTCACCATCAAATAAAATAATACTCCTACGAAGATATAACTTCATAACATCTTTTTCTTACCAGTGGATGTGAATGTGGAGAGAGAGAGAGAGAGATACCTGCTAAGAAACAAAGCTTAGAATCGAAGAACAGCAGTTTGCAGAAAAAGAGATCGGTAAAGCAAGGATTCCAAATCTTATCTGTCAGTTACTATTCACAGGCCTTTGGTATAGTGATGTATATAATTCTCCTCATAAATCTGCTGCCTTAATTTATTTTTTATAGTTACGTTACGTATTTTTTTATCTTGATTTTACTCAGGCTGACAATGAGTGTCTCATTTCCTACACATTTATTTTTGAATTTGATTTTGATAGGCCGTTTATTTTTATTGCATTTATGATTTGATGTCTTTACTTTATGTCTTGGAGTAATATGTAGCACTGGTGGGCTCAGATGATCCATTTGTTACACACTGTAATTTCATATGAACGAGGGCTTATTTAATGTGCTCTGAGTATATGAGGTAATTATTGTCGAATTGATTGTTGCACCATTTTGTGCTATGACATAGCCGCAACCTCTGTACAACCCTGAAACGGGATGCAGGGATAGATGCCTGAATATGTGTAAAAATTAAATTTGAATTGGAAGATTATTATTGCAAATATCGAATTGGATCTTGCTTCTATTTTGAACTATTCTCGTTTTTTTATTACCTTAATTATTTATGAAGAAAATTTTGATAACGTAAACGGTTTTTATTTTTATTTTTATTGATACAGGTTTTTATTTTTATTTCTAATAAGAACGGAAAAGGTTAATTTCAACTTTAAAATTTAAATGATACTTTTAATATATTTATGAGTAAAGATAATGTATAAACAGTATTTCGGGTGCAAACTTAAAAGTTTGCCAAAAGTGATTTATGATTCGTTCACAAAAAATCAACCATACAACGTGATAATTAACCAAATCAAGCAGGATTGTCATTCGTTTGTATTTTTTTACAAGAATACGTTTTTTATATCGAATTCTATTTCGTATTTGGTATCCTCTAACTTAATGTATTAAGAGTATTAACTAAATTTTCAATTTGAATAGAATAAATCTTGCATAATGTCGTGAATGCCACAAAGGGAGGCAGCGAGCCATGATCATGGACATGGAAAATCATTATAGGGTTTGTAAGAACGACATAACAAAATGGAAAATAGGTATTCGGAATTTGGAACTGTATGCTTTTGCCCTCCCCGAAGGTCGCCGCATGCATGCATCACTTCATAAGTCCCATCATTGCAATTATATCCTCTTTACAAAATTAATTCTAGAACAATTTTTTTTGATAGTAGTTGGAATGTTGGATACAACAATTAGAACATTACAATGTATATGAATGTTATCATCTAATATATATATATATATATATATATATATATATATATATATATATATATAGCGTTTAAATGAAGCAAGTCTCTCAGAAGTGAGGCAGTGTGAGGCACGATCTAAGTCATCCATCAACCCCGTGCATTATAGGCGCGCAACGTGGCAATGAATAGTAAAACACTATGCAAATAGTAAAAGCAGTGTGAACGCAAACGACGGCTCGTGCCACCTGGCTTCGCCACGTGCGTCCGATCAACTCCACAGACGACCGAGATCGTGTCTCACTGCCTCATTCTTATACCCTGCCTCGATCGAACGCCCCATATATATATTGATACCCGGAGCTCTTAGCAATGCAACTTGATCGGATCCGCAAGCATCTGGTATATCTCTCCACTTCGGAAGCGCATGAGACATTTACCATGCATACGCACACATCCACCAAAATTATCGTTACATCTTTGACACTTGGAGCTCGGGCCATCTTAGGCACACCTTTACCGAATAGAATCTCCACGAGGAAGGAAGGACACATCACGCGCGAGACGTGAAGAGGAAGGTCTCCACAAGAGGAGAAGGACACATCACACGCGAGACGTGAAGGCCATGTTGGGCACCTTGGACAAGGAATAGAAAAAGGAAAAGGAAAGACAAAAATTGGTGGCGCAGCACTCGAACCCAAAACATAAAGATCCAATTATGTTAAGGTGAACTGCTTAACCAATAGACCACCAGACATGTTTGTAATTCATAGCAATTAAAATACAGTAATTTAATACACTCATTATTACAATAATTGTTTAAAAAAGGAAAGAAAGTGAAAAGACTGATTGGATAGGAAGACTTGGACCCATCACTGATCACAATTCTGAGATTTCATATCCACCGCCGTGTTTCCCAGTAACATTTAATTCTCGAAGATGTTGAAACTTGAAAGCATGTAGATGTACGATTAATCATAAAAAGGAATACTACCATCAGTTAAAAATACTTAATTGTCAATATTACAGAATAATAATAAAAAATCTGATCGAAACCAAACCCTAAAAACAAAATGGAAAGCACACCAGCTGTAAATTGATTTTTCCAGCACTCAGCAGGTTGTGCATCTGATGAATGGCTATGCTATGCTGCATCCCCCAATTCATCACCTTTTTGGGTTTCACTTCTTACCATGTCATTTAAACACTTTTCCAGTTTCCTTCTATCTTCCCAAAATCTCACCCATCTGATTCTGATCAGGAACTCAAAAAATTTCGTATAAGCAACTTTTCCTGTTTTCCAGTAATAAAACAGTTGACTTTTGTTATAATTCGTAATTTTTTAAATTTTTCTGTCAACTCCTGTCATGACGGGGAGCAAAATCAGAATCTAATTTGTCTCCTTGTGCTTCGTTTTTTAGCGGCTGATCTGCAACCAATCAAATAATCACACCATCGGTACACCGTACACTACAATAATAACCACAACAACAAGGGTTATTCACCCGTTTGCCCCTCTTTGAAATTCATATTATCCGTGTGCTCTTTTCGAAACTCAAATAACTGGATTGCTCCTTTTCTTAACATTATCGATTTTCTAAAAATCGGTAATATCAATTTTGATTATTCTCGGCTTCGTTACTACCGGTAAATTAAAAAATCAACATGTGGCCCGGTTAAGGGCCTACGTAGACGTAAAAATGTAAAGTGGCATCCACGTATGATCTCGGTATCACGGGAACCGGTACAATCATGATCTCGGCTTAAGAAGAACCAAGAAGAATCAAATTAAAAATGAGGGTTTCGTTCTCATTCTTCATTTCGCCAATCTCTCTCAACATCTCCTCCTCCTAGCCGACCGCCTCCGAGTCGTCCGCAACCGCTGCCCGTCGTTGATTCCGGTTCTCAATAGACTAGTATTAAATTGAATTATATT
This sequence comes from Rhodiola kirilowii, assembly GCA_033675215.1. NCBI lineage: Eukaryota > Viridiplantae > Streptophyta > Magnoliopsida > Saxifragales > Crassulaceae > Rhodiola > Rhodiola kirilowii. The sequence continues at coordinate 9,076,439 of CM066197.1, read as the reverse complement.
GGTTTATGAATTCGAGTGTTAATTGTTAATTTGATTGGATAATAGGGTTTGATTAATTATTGATTTTGTTTGTTAAGTGTTGTTTTTGATTGTCAATTGTTGATTTCAATTGTTGAAATTGTTGAAATTGATTGAATTGTTGATTTCAATTGTTCAATTGTTGGTTAATTAAGTTCAATTGTCAATTGTTGATTTCAATTGTTCAATTAAATTGATTGAATTGTTGAAATTGATTTCAATTGTTAAGTGTTCAATTGTTGGATAACAGGGTTTGATTATTTATTGATTTTGTTTGTTAAGTGTTGTTTTTGATAGTCGATTTTGATAGTTGATGAAGAAGTGATGTAATTGGAGATGAATTGATGTAAATGATGAAATTGTGTTCATATTGAATTTGTTATAATATTGAATTGTTGAAATACTTATGGAATTTTGATTTATGTGATGTAGCTATGGAGTCACACAGACCCTCCTCTTCACAAAGACTATCACAAGCTATATTGCATCCGAATATGGATGCGGATCACATAATTCATCCAGGTCCAATTGACGACTCAGTCCTAAGTCGACAGCTTACTCATCGTACCCAGGCGATTTGGAACCCACAAGTTAGTAAGGTAAATTATGTTAATTATCATTCATAAATTAATATGTTACTAATGTTGGATTACATTGTTGTTTCACAGTTGGATCCGAAAGGGATTGCCAGTATACCCCTTAAGGTTCATAAAGGGGGTGCATTGAGCCTTGATGCTCGCATACGCCCGTATGTGGTAGCTGCTGGTTTTTATCCGTGGAATCAGGTGTGCGATGTGAAGGTTGACCCGTCACTATTGACAGCTGTGATCGAGAGGTGGAGGCCAGAAACTCACACCTTTCATTTTAATGATGGTGAAGCGACAATCACATTACAGGACATATCACTTCTTACTGGGCTACCTGTAGAAGGAATGCCAATGACAGGCAAGTCGCAGTTCAATTTTGAAGAGGTTTGTCTGAGATTGCTGGGGGTATACCCTGATTGCGACAGTAAATCGCCTGCTATTGCGAAGAGAAGTTGGTTTACGAACTATTTGACGGCGATTCCTGATGATGCGGATGAGGAGACGTTGAAGAAATATGCTAGGGCGTATCTACTCAATCTGATAGGAACCACATTGTTCTCTGACAAGAGCGGTAACACGATTCCGCTATACTTTCTTCCCTTGCTAGAGGATCACGATAGGGTTCACGATTATAGTTGAGGAAGTGCTGTGTTGGCGTGTCTGTAAAGTAATATGTGCATTGCATGTACGATCGGACACAAACAGTTGGCCGGGGCGCCCTTGATTATTCAGTTGTGGTCCTGGGAGAGACTCTCTTGGATCGGTGTGCCTACGATCAGAAGTCCAGTCGTGGTACCGCCACCGGAAGTGGCTTTTGATCCAGCTTTGCGAGGAGCGTGGTCGTACGTGTAAGTGTTTATATTTGAAAATTATATTTTATAAATGATTTTACTTTTATTGCTATTTTACTGATAATTCATTTATATGTGCAGGAAATAGATTTGGCCTAAAAGTGGGGTAGGGGTACCTCACGGGAGTTTGTTGTAGTATCGTGAAGCGATACAGAAGATGCTCACGAGAGATTTCATATGGAGACTGTATGATGAGACCATGCTTCAGTGGCTGAACCCGACTTATCTCGAGGGTCGTGAAACTACTTGGAGAGCTGATGTGCCTTCTATTTGCTTCAATATTATCGAGTGGCATCATCAATGACGTGTTGCGAGACAGTACGATCTCCTTCAGGGTATCCCGCTAAATCCAATTGGATGTTCAGACCAATGCCATGGTATGGATAGGAAGAAGAATAGAGATTGGGCTGTCGTCCACGCGAGGTATATTGTCATGTGGGTTAATCGACACGAGAGATTGATCGATGGAGACATGGCGCACCCGGGTCACTAGATCGACATACCCACTTCACAATATTAAGAGTGGTATACCAGGCACACGCGTCGATTATATCAGCCGAGGATTGACGATGAGGTGGAGGAGGTAGGGGATGACGATGTGCATCCGACATGATAACGCTAAAGCATATGCATTTTAGGCGACCTCTATGCTTATTGTTTCGATCATTTTATTACGATTTCACTTGCTATTTGATGCTTTGTGGTTCATTTTAGTCAAATTACAGAGTTTAAGCTGAGAACACAAGTGAGTAGCATTTTGGAGCAAAACCGAGCAGTTTCGGAGCAAAATATGGTGTTTCGGGGCCAAACCGAGCAATATTGACCTTTGCACCTTGTTTTGAACGCCCAGGGCTCATACGGTGTCCGATTCGGTCGATTCAAAGCTTGTTGGTAAGCTAATTCAAAGGACTACAACTTTGTAGTTTCCACCAAGATCCGATTCGGATGGTAAGAGGCTTTAAGGATCCGAACCGGCCGGTTGAAAATCCTTCACGAATTGAACCTCCCGGTTCAACTGCTCAAAAAGTCCAAGCAAGCTTTCCCCTGATCGAATCGGCCGATTGAAACTCCTCTATCTTATCGAACCGGCCGGTTGAACTGCTCATAAAATTCTCATCCAACCTCCCCTGCTCGAACCGGCCGGCTGGGATTCCTTCACACAAGTTGAACCGGCCGGTTGAGACTGCTACAGTACCGGAAACCCTAATGTTGGCTATAAATAGAAAGTTTGAGATCAAAACAAAAGAGGACTTTTTGGGGGATTCTTGGAGACTTTTGGCACTGATTTTGAGGAGCATTTAGCACGAATTTCAAGGTGGATTGAGTGAAGAAGAAGACCAACAACAAGGACCCTCCATACTCTTGAATCTCCATATTGGTTTTAGATTCCTAAACTTCATCTCCTTCATTTGATTTTGTTTGTAAACTCACTATGAGTGAGTAGTGACCTTGATTGGGGATTATGGATCCCCTAGACATGTTTGTGATGATGTAAATACCATGGATGCTAATGTTGAATGAGTTTGCACATGAATCTTCTTCATTTGAACTAAATGTTTAGAGTTGCCCATAAGGTGTTTGTGAAATGTCCTCAATGGGAACTTAGCTTGATCTCATGTTTGATGTAGCTCACGTTGATCACCATGAATTCAATGAAATAAATGAAGAAGCATTAGAGTCTTTGTGTTACATGGCGACACTCTAATTCTAATGAGAATGCCTTGAACTTAACAAGAATATGTTTATCTAGTCAATAAAGCGCGAGTGTGAGGCTAGACATGCATGTTCTATAGGGCCAATAGAGCGCGAGTGTGAGGTGCTATGCGAGATGTAACCTCTTCATAATAAGTTGTAGCGCGAGTTGAACTTAGTACGAATGTTGCATGGGCTAAATTCTACTCTTGTGCATGTGAATTCATCATTGGTATCCAATATCGTTGTCACAATAATTGTCTAGGTGGGGAAGTGATCCCTAGTCATCTTTGAATTGATTGTTTACTTCTTTCGTTGATCAAATCTCTCTTTCGGATAGTAAAACATTGCTATCAACCTCTTATGAGGAACAAACCCCCCCAAACCACAAACGTTCTAAATTGAATCTTTAGCACTATTAGTTTAATCACCTATCTTTTGGGTACGACCTCGGATTTCCCGAGTCAATATAAATTGTTTTGATTAATCGTGACTAGCAATAGTATTTGAATTCTATTCGAATATTGACGCTAAATTACAACCGATCAAATGGCGCCGTTGCCGGGGATAGGTTAATTAACTAGGTGCTAATAGATTGTTTAGTTTGTCTATTCTTGTAAATATTTCTTTCTCTTATGCTTGTATATTCTTCTTTTTCTCTCATATCCCCTACTAACTTCTTTAATCTTGTTTTGTGAGGATGGATCACTATAACCAACAAGTCATTCACGATGAAGATTATTATAAAGAGGATTTTTCCAATTATGCGATAAAAGATCAAGTCAATGATTTAGACAAGAAAATTGATAGTATGATGAGCATGGTTAATGCTTGGGTGGTGTCTAAACTAAGAAATGATAAAGACTATGTGGATCAACCGAATGCCCATTGTGAAGCCTATTGGATGAACAACCAAAACTGACAAGTCTCTTCTAATGAGGAATATTATCAAGAGGAGGAGCAACCATATTGGAATTACCAAGAGCATGACTATCAAACTAATCGTTAAAATTTGGATGGGGATGACCAAGAAGAGGAGCAACCAAACGGCTATTGGAAAAACTCTTGGAATCCATCACATACCTACACTCAAAATTGGAATGATAGTCAATGTTTTGAAATTGAAGACTCCTACCCTCCATACCCTCAACCTCCTCAACCTTCAAGTGAGCCCTCCAATATAGAAGCCATGCTTGCCACATTTCTAGCAAACCAAAAGGAGATGGATGCTCGCATGGATAAGATTCAAGCTAAGATGGCACAACACGCAATTGACATTAAGAACTTGGGTGAGGAAGAGGAGGTCTTCAAAGAAGAAGAAGTCCTTGAATCTAATGCCGTAAGAGAAGAATGGGATCAAGAGAGGGAAGATGAATTTTGGAGATTCGGCAACGTAACTCATTACAACCAAAGGAATGGTGAATCTTGTAACGAAGAAGAGATGGAATGCAAAAGTGAAGCATCCTTCACCACTAGCACATCTCAAGATCATTTAGATGAGAACACACAAGAGCTCGCCGTCTATTTGACGCTCTCCGATAAGGAATTCTTCAATGATAACGCCTCTTACATAGAGGAAATACCTTTTATTGATGAAGAAGAACTCACCCCTCCCGCTATAGAAGAGCCAAAATATGAATCCCAAATTCTTGTTGATGATGGATTAAAGGAAGAGGATATTGAGCCACAAGAACTTCAAGGGTGTAGAGACTTTGTTGAGGTCTTCATGGAAGAGACTAAAGACCATTCTCACATGCAAGAAGACACAAGTTCAATGAGGGATATTGAGGAGTGGGCACCTATAAACGTCATTGATAAACTCAAGGAAGGGATGCCCATCATTCTCGAGACAAGTTATGAAGACCCCTTATTCACTACAAAGTCTCGAGACAAGTTTTGGAGCTTCTTGCCATATTTCCAAAGGCTATTCGGAAAAAGCTCCCATGTCCCCTTAATTTTTAAGAGATTTTCATACTTGAAGGGGTCATGCTCCCAAAGGAAAGTCCATTGTAGGCTTGGTGGGAGGAAATTCAAATGGGATTTGAAGGTGGTTTGACACGATCAAGTCCAAGGCCCCGCTTGAGGAGGGATCTTAGCAAAAGACTACTCAAGCGTGCTTCTTATTTCCTAAGAGGAGAATCGGCTCCGTTTTAGCCAAGACGTTAAACTAGGCTTGTGAGTGTTTTCTCTCCCGATCTTCGAGTATATCTATTTTGATTGGATTTCTATTTGTTTCGTGCAAGAATTTGAGGATATGAACTATGCATGTGTGAATGCCTATATTTGATGATTTCTTAACATGTGCTTGGTTAACTAGATGCCTTGATAGGGCATAAGTGTGGGGCAGTGGCGGATCCAGGACTCGACCGATGGGGGGGCGAACTTTGTGATGGGTCCCAAAATTTTTTTTGATGAATAAGGCTATGGGTTGTATTCGGAAATTTTTTTCCTATATATATATTCCTCATATTTGATGATATAAGTTATTTTCTAGTAAAATATCAAAGTTTGAATTCATATAAAGTTCATTACCGATCTAACTTTGAGAGGTCATAGAAGACACGTCGATTACCCTATAAGATCGAGATATATATCATTGGAGAGATAATTTGACGGCCTACAACTCTTCAATTGATATCAAGATATCAATCAGACGTTTAAGCAACCAAAAATATAAGTAAAGTAAGAACGCATAACAAGTGTACATAGTCAATCACATGCAACCTTAACAACTTTAACATATAACATGTAGACTGAGCACCACTTGAGAAATCAATCAACTTGCGCATGAAGCTGACAATAAGGGCTACAACTTCTATACTTACATCTAGGCACAAGTCTAATGTTAGGGTGACTGAAAACTAAGTCGAAACATGACATATGTTTGAAGTTCGCTAATTATTAGCCAACTTTTTGAAGCTCATAAAGACATCATCCGGTGTCCGTTGAAGATGATCTATATATTGATAGAAAGCTAATTGAATTTTCTATAACTTTCCTGTTTAATGCAAGATGAATTTCGGAGGTTAAGCTGATGAAAACAACGATCAAAGATAGACAATTAGTTAAAATTTGCCGAAATTGGGGGGATTCGAGCCAATCTTCTGAAGCTCATAAAGGCATCATCTGGTGTCCGTTGAACATGATCTATATATGTATAGAAAGCTAACAGAATGTTCTATAACTTTCATGTTTACTTAAAGATGAAATTTGAAGTTAAGCTATTAAAAACAGTGACCAAAACTAGATGTTTGATTGAAGTTTGCCGAAATCAAGGGGGTCCGAGCCAACTTTCGGAAGCTCATAGAGGCATCATGCATTGTCCATTGAAGATGATCTATATATGGATAGAAAGCTAATTGAATGTTCTATAACTTTCATGTTTAATCCGAGATGAAATTAGAAGGTTAATCTTAGCAAAATAGCAACCGAAGATAGGTGTTTAATCAAAAATTTCAAAAAAAATTGTTCAAAAGCGAGCGAACGTGGGGGCGAGCGAGCGAACGTGGGGGCGAGCGAACGAACGTGGGGGCGAACCAAGGGGCGGGGGCAGATAAGGCATCATAATGAACCAAAAACAGGGGATTTTTCGACGAACGTGGGGGGCGACCGCCCCCCGCCCCCCCCTTGCATCTGCCACTGGTGTGGGGTGCCTATGTTTTGACTATACGAGATGGTTGTGCTTGCTTGACGTGCTTTCATGTGTGAAATCTAATCAACTTGTGTGTTTAAGGGAAAACATTCACATTACCGCACAATTCATCCAAAAATTTCAAATTATTAATGGAAACAAAAAGTCTAGGCAAGGCTACATTTTCAAAAAAATTCATCTCTAAATTCAACTAGTCGTGCATGATTTCACTTGATTGATCCTTTAGATGACTAATGGATTGGATTGTTGACTTTCATTCTTGAGGATCAAAGCATATACTAGCACTTCTTTATCTTTTATTCTAAGCTTTTTCTTGATGAGACTAGAGAGTTGATCTTTAAAAGCATAAAATCGAAAAAAATATAATTTCAAAACCCTTGCATGCCATGATTGCTTTTAGGTGACCTTAGTGACCTTGCTTATCTTGTGGATTTGTCTTGTTGGTTTGTCATGCTCCATTTTTAACACTTAGCCCTTTGTCAAAGTTCTAAGTGTGGGGTCAAAAGAGGGCAAGAAGAAAAAAAAAGAAAGAAGAAAAAAAGAAAAAAAGAAAAGAAATAAGCCCCAAGTTCCTTCCTTATGATTGATCACCATTAGGAAGTGAGCTTAAAAATAAAGAAGTATGTGCTAAGCGCCGAGGGTTAGGAAGGTAAGTTCCCCCTCGAAAGTGCTTAGTACAGCCAAAGGCCATTCTACCCCCTTAATGTTGCACTTAGACTTGACAATCGGCTATTCCACCATTCTCTAGCATGAAAACCTATGAGACAATTGATACTTCCTAGTAAGAATTCACCAAGGGACGAACCTCGTATTCTTATATACTTAGGCATGATATGACTTGCAAGTATTTACAAAAACTGTAATGTTGGAACTCCTCTTCTCTTATGACTAAGTGACCTTTGCGTCCTAGGCTTGAGAATGAGTTCAAAGCTCACAAGCCAATGGACTAGCCTCCTTGCTAGCATTTGTGAGTGATCCAACAAGATTTTTTTGCGACTATTAGATTGTTTTCTTGAAGTCACTAACATAGAAAATGACTAGAATCCTCGATTAAAGATTTATTAGTCTTTGCTTTGCTTTGCTTGAATATCCTAATTCATGAATTTCCACAAGGATTTGAAGAGGTTTCATGTAGTGATTGAAATGCACATCTCTAGTTGAATACATTGTGAAGTTCATGAAAAACACCTTGCCTAGTACTTTGACAATGGTGAACTTAAAATGCCTAATTGGATGATTGTTCTCTTTGTGGGATTTGTGAGTATTCCCGTGTCTGAAAACTCTCAGAAGACTACAACTCCTCCACTAGGGTAGCCTATGGGTTTAAAGGCTTGGTGCATTCGCTAAATGCACTCGTGTTACCTACGAAAGTGGTTAGTTAGAAGTAGAATTTGTTCCTTAGTGTTTTAGTTAGTTTTTGTGACCATATGGAGATTCTTTGAACCGATCATGAGTGAAAAAAATGCATTATTGTTGTTGATCTCTATGATTAGTTTGCTCGGGACGATCAAACGTTAAGTATGGGGTGATTTGATAACGCTAAAACATATGCATTTTAGGCGACCTCTATGCTTATTGTTTCGATCATTTTATTACGATTTCACTTGCTATTTGATGCTTTGTGGTTCATTTTAAGAAAATTACAGAGTTTAAGCTGAGAACACAAGTGAGTTGCATTTTGGAGCTAACCCGAGCAGTTTCGGAGCAAAATATGGTGTTTCAGGGCCAAACCGAGCAATATTGACCTTTGCACCTTGTTTTGGACGCCCAGGGCTCATACGGTGTCCGATTTGGTCGACTCAAAGCTTGTTGGAAAGCTAATTCAAAGGACTACAACTTTGTAGTTTACACCAAGATCAGATTCAGATGGTAAAAGGCTCTGAGGATTCGAACCAGCCGATTGAAAATGCTTCACGAATTGAACCGCCCGGTTCAAATGCTCAGAAAGTCCAAGCAAGCTTTCCCCTGATCGAACCGGCCGGTTGAAACTCCTCTATCTTATCGAACAGGTCGGTTGAACTGCTCAGAAAATTCTCATCCAACCTCCCCTGCTCGAACCGGCCGGCTGGGATTCCTTCACACAAGTTGAACCGGTCGGTTGAGACTGCTACAGTACCGAAAACCCTAATGTTGGCTATAAATAGAAAGTTTGAGATCAAAACAAAAGTAGACTTTTTGAGGGATTCTTGGAGACTTTTGGGACTGATTTTGAGGAGCATCTAGCACGAATTTCAAGGTGGATTGAGTGAAGAAGAAGACCAACAACAAGGATCCTCCATACTCTTGAATCTCCATATTGGTTTTAGATTCCTAAACTTCATCTCCTTCATTTCATTTTGTTTGTAAACTCACTATGAGTGAGTAGTGACCTTGATTGGGGATTATGGATCCCTTAGACATGTTTGTGATGATGTAAATACCATGGATGCTAATGTTGAATGAGTTAGCACATGAATCTTCTTCATTTGAACTAAATGTTTAGAGTTGCCCATAAGGTGTTTGTGAAATGTCCTCAATGGGAACTTAGCTTGATCTCATGTTTGATGTAGCTCACGTTGATCACCATGACTTCAATGAAATAAATGAAGAAGCATTAGAGTCTTTGTGTTACATGGCGACACTCTAATTCTAATGAGAATGCCTTGAACTTAACAAGAATATGTTTATCTAGTCAATAAAGCGCGAGTGTGAGGCTAGACATGCATGTTCTATAGGGCCAATAGAGCGCGAGTGTGAGGTGTTATGCGAGATGTAACCTCTTCATACTAAGTTGTAGCGCGAGTTGAACTTAGTACGAATGTTGCATGGGCTAAATTCTACTCTTGTGCATGTGAATTCATCATTGGTATCCAATATCGTTGTCACAATAATTGTCTAGGTGGGGAAGTGATCCCTAGTCATATTTGAATTGATTGTTTACTTCTTTCGTTGATCAAATCTCTCTTTCGGATAGTAAAACATTGCTATCAACCTCTTACGAGGAACAAACCCCCCCAAACAACAAACGTTCTAAATTGAATCTTTAGCACTATTAGTTTAATCACCTATCTTTTGGGTACGACCTCGGATTTCCCGAGTCAATATAAATTGTTTTGATTAATCGTGACTAGCAATAGTATTTGAATTCTATTCGAATATTGACGCTAAATTACAACCGATCAAGACACGACCTAGTAATGCTTATCGTCCAGATTCTCATATCATACCTGATAATGTAAGTGTTCATTACTTGTTTAATTATTTCAAGTTAGCGTTATCGGTTCACTGATTAAAAATATATGTATATTGCAGATATGTGTACTCGTCATGAATGCACGTGATGCCACTCAGTTCTTCCTCAACTGCACGGATGATTATTCACGAAGGGGATTTCATAAAATTTTCCACACCGCTTACACGGAACTCAGAAAGATTAATGATCCCACTATTGTGGGTGTTGATCCACAGACTATTACTCTCGATGCAGGTACTTTGTATACACAATAAATTGTTGAAATATGAACAATTACTAATTTAATATGTTAATTCAGGCGATGCAGTGGATGATTATGGAGGAGGAGAAGAAGCTTATGAAGCGCAGATGGATGTGGATGATACACGAGCAGGTGGATGATCATAACTGACCATCTAGCTCTTCACAACCTGTGCGCGTTTCCGAGAAAGAGCGTGTAGAGTCAAGATGGTCGTTCCTGCGCATGAACTTTCCTCGGATGAGGCCACGGAGAGGGCGAGGTGCTCATTGAGGTTTTGTTGTCATGTTTTGTTTTTTGATGGATGTTTTTGTGAACTGTAACAGTTGAATATTGGTTGTTTGTATGAATGTATTTTATGGTTTGGACTGGAATTCTTTATTTGATAGAAAATGACTGCAACCTGAACACATGACGTTAAGGAAAACAGGAATTAAAAACATGATGGATGACTTAATTCGGGTTTCTAGTCGGACAAGCAAATTTATTGTGACCTCCTAAGTGGCAGTGTGTGCATCGCTGAATTCGTGGGGTCGGAATTGATGAAGACGGTACTTGGCTGCTGGATTCCCCTAAATGTCGATGTCGCTGGTCCATCTCGTTACGCCTTCTTCTAGTCGAGGGTTTGCCAGCTTTGTTACATTTGAATCTTGGATTCGAAACATAAACAGGTCCATTATAATCTCTCCAAAAATCATCGTGAAGTAAGGGGTTGAAACAATAACTCCACGTCCTGTAGTACGCGACGAGCGTATATTCTGTGTGGACATAATCTGTGTCTTCGACCCGGGCGTATCTGCAAGCTGCCATGGCATGAGAACAAGGATACTTGAATAATGTCCATTTTGCACATGAACAAGTTTGTGTATCCAGGCAAACCCTGTACGTGACATGGTTCTTTCTGGTCAGTACGTCAAAAACACGGCTTACTGGATTGTACATCGTCACTATGTGGAAGTGAGCCCTAGCCCGTAGTTCTGCCAATCTGTCACTAATTTTTGGAGGACATATTGCTCCGTCGATGTTGTACGGGCTCTGGTAACGCTTCACGAAATAAGCCACCGCATGCCTACAAGTTTACATAACCAGTGAAGAAACTGACAAACCACGACCATTCTTCAGAATTTTGTTCAAACATTCTGAAGCATTTGTAGTCATTGAGCCCTGATAAGCCGTGTTTACACGATTTATTAAGTCAACAATTCCCACAAATTGACATACAAGGTCATATGAACAGTTGCTTGCTAATGTATTTTTGCATTACAGGAACTTTCGAGGACTTGTGAGGAAACGCGCGCAAAAAGATGGCCCTTGTGCCTAAAAATCATCAGTTGGAGTTCAGGCCGGTCGAGGCCTCATTTGGCTCGCACCGCGTCCGAGAGAGACCGAGTGTGCCTCGTCGGGCACTCGGAAGGGCCTTCCGAAGAAGTACCGAGAAACGCCGACGATTCGCGCCGAAGAATGTCGAGCCGGGCCTCAATGCGTTCCGGACCTTCCGTCCGAAGAATGCCGAAGCGCTCCGCGCTGAAATGCCGAACTGGGCCGCACCGCGCTCCGCGCGCATCGTCAGGCCCCTCGCCTCGTCCACCCGACCAAAAACCAAGCCTGTGTCTAGTCTGTGCCGAGAAACATCGGCCAAGACCAGGTCTCCCATCCGACCTTCGCCCAAGTCAAGGCCTGGTCAAACTCGTCAACGTCAACGGTCAAGGTCAACAACCCCTCGCGTTTCTCGGCTCGTCCTTCGAGGTGTGACGTCAGCACCGTGTGCTTCTTCTAATCCAACTTCCAAGTCCGCCAAGGAGCCTTAGGCCATGAAGAGAATCCAATGTTCAAAGGGCGATTGCCACTCCACTTGTGCCAAGCAACTTGGGCATCAAGTTTGGCATATTCCCTTAGCCAAGTCCTATAAAAGGACCCCCTCATTCCCTTGGAAAATGTTCCAAAAATCTAGCAAAACATTCTCTCTAAATTCAAGGGCTCTTTGTTCCCTTTGCACGTCTCTCTCTCTACTCCTTCTTGTATTACGCATTCCATTTACTTTATGCATTGCTATTGTATTCACCCAATGAATACGAGTAGCTAAACCTTTAATCTAGTTGTGGGTTCTTAATTGTTATCATGTTTTGAGGCATCGCACTTCATTTTCTATCTCACACTAGCCCTTGTGCTTAATCTATGGGTCGAGAGCTACGCTAAGTGGATGTCTAGCCACAAAGCTTAGCGAAAGCTCGGAACCCTATTGTTATCATTTACCGGATGCTAGTCGCAATGGTAGATAGTAACACTTAGGCCAAGTGGATTTGTTTGGGGTAAGGTTTCGAAGTATTACCTAGTCGGAGTACAAGGACGTGACCTAGTCGGCGCGACACGAAGCCCCTAGACATTTCCGCTCGACCTAAGTAGGGACTAGGACCGGTGCTTTATTGAGTTGCGTTCGAAGGGCCACCTTAGCCGGGGCTCAAGAATACGACCTAGTCGGCGTATTACGAACCAACACGAGGAAGGCCAAGGTCGAGTGCGCGTTCCTTAGCCGGAACGTCGCACCAAGAGATAGAATTACTCATTTAATGCCAAGGATAAACATGTAGCAAAAGAACCCACGACTGGATATTCCTCATATTGCAATCTACTTAACGTACTTATCGTTTACTTACTTTAAAACCCCAAACCCCAACTGTTGCATTTACTTTCATTTTTATTTTCCAAAGACCAACGAGCAACCAAGCTAATTCCCTTGGGTTCGACCCTTACTTGCCGCTCTACTAATTATTAGTGAGCCAAGAGTAGTGGATTTATAAGTGTAATTTGCAAGGTCCTAACGAGGGGCTTCGGGCGCTCCCGGGTCTCGTCTCGCGGCCTCGCGCGCGATGCGATTGCGCTCTCGAATGAGCCGCTTGGGGTCATCGTAAAATGGAGGCGGGTCCTCGGGGTGTTCCTCGAAATCGTCGACTCGTTCGTCGACGACATTGTCGCCCATGCGACTTCCAGCGTGCGACATGGCTCGCACCTGGCGCAAATAACCCCAAAAATGAAAAGAACGAAAATAAACTAAGACCAAACTTCACCAAATGCAACTAACTCCCCGGCAACGGCGCCAAATTTGACAAGGCGTCATTAGGACCTTGCAAATTACACTTATAAATCCACTACTCTTGGCTCACTAATAATTAGTAGAGTGGCAAGTAAGGGTCGAACCCAAGGGAATTAGCTTGGTTGCTCGTTGGTCTTTGGAAAATAAAAATGAAAGTAAATGCAACAGTTGGGGTTTGGGGTTTTAAAGTAAGTAAACGACAAGTACGTTAAGTAGATTGCAATATGAGGAATATCCAGTCGTGGGTTCTTTTGCTACATGTTTATCCTTGGCATTAAATGAGTAATTCTATCTCTTGGTGCGACGTTCCGGCTAAGGAACGCGCACTCGACCTTGGCCTTCCTCGTGTTGGTTCGTAATACGCCGACTAGGTCGTATTCTTGAGCCCCGGCTAAGGTGGCCCTTCGAACGCAACTCAATAAAGCACCGGTCCTAGTCCCTACTTAGGTCGAGCGGAAATGTCTAGGGGCTTCGTGTCGCGCCGACTAGGTCACGTCCTTGTACTCCGACTAGGTAATACTTCGAAACCTTACCCCAAACAAATCCACTTGGCCTAAGTGTTACTATCTACCATTGCGACTAGCATCCGGTAAATGATAACAATAGGGTTCCGAGCTTTCGCTAAGCTTTGTGGCTAGACATCCACTTAGCGTAGCTCTCGACCCATAGATTAAGCACAAGGGCTAATGTGAGATAGAAAATGAAGTGCGATGCCTCAAAACATGATAACAATTAAGAACCCACAACTAGATTAAAGGTTTAGCTACTCGTATTCATTGGGTGAATACAATAGCAATGCATAAAGTAAATGGAATGCGTAATACAAGAAGGAGTAGAGAGAGAGACGTGCAAAGGGAACAAAGAGCCCTTGAATTTAGAGAGAATGTTTTACTAGATTTTCGGAACATTTTCCAAGGGAATGAGGGGGTCCTTTTATAGGACTTGGCTAAGGGAATATGCCAAACTTGATGCCCAAGTTGCTTGGCACAAGTGGAGTGGCAATCGCCCTTTGAACATTGGATTCTCTTCATGGCCTAAGGCTCCTTGGCGGACTTGGAAGTTGGATTGGAAGAAGCACACGGTGCTGACGTCACACCTCGAAGGACGAGCCGAGAAACGCGAGGGGTTGTTGACCTTGACCGTTGACGTTGACGAGTTTGACCAGGCCTTGACTTGGGCGAAGGTCGGATGGGAGACCTGGTCTTGGCCGATGTTTCTCGGCACAGACTAGACACAGGCTTGGTTTTTGGTCGGGTGGACGAGGCGAGGGGCCTGACGATGCGCGCGGAGCGCGGTGCGGCCCAGTTCGGCATTTCAGCGCGGAGCGCTTCGGCATTCTTCCGATGGAAGGTCCGGAACGCATTGAGGCCCGGCTCGACATTCTTCGGCGCGAATCGTCGGCGTTTCTCGGTACTTCTTTGGAAGGCCCTTCCGAGTGCCCGACGAGGCACACTCGGTCTCTCTCGGACGCGGTGCGAGCCAAATGAGGCCTCGACCGGCCTGAACTCCAACTGGTGATTTTTAGGCACAAGGGCCATCTTTTTGCGCGCGTTTCCTCACAAGTCCTCGAAAGTTCCTGTAATGCAAAAATACATTAGCAAGCAACTGTTCATATGACCTTGTATGTCAATTTGTGGGAATTATTGACTTAATAAATCTTGTAAACACGGCTTATCAAGCCCCATCGAACTCCACGGTGGTCGAACGCCTGTGTCCATAGTTCTACATCCAAATCTTCCAACCATTAGCAAGCCTCTGGCTTATCCTGCAATAGTTGTAAGAGCTCTACAAACTGTTTCTTGAACTTCAACTCCGTCTTTGCATAAGCCACATCGCCAAGTTTCACTTTCAAAACCTCATCTTTATAGTTCATCATGAAATTGATTTGCAGGTGACGAACGCATATACGATGGAATGCCCTAGGCTCCTTCCATCCAGGTTTGTGCAGGGCAGCCAGTATTCCATTATGCTTGTCAGAAACAACGCACAAGCCCTTCCGTTGGGTCACTCCTTCTCGGATACAGGACATGAACCACTTCCAACTGCAATTGTTCTCGCTCTCCACAATCGCAAATGCTAAGGGCAGTATGTGGTTGTTCGCATCCAACCCGATTACAACCAACAATTTCGCATTGTACTTCCCGTACATGTGCGTGCCGTCAACAGATAGTAATGGACGACAGTGATTGAATGCAAGGATGCATTCGGAAAAAGACCAAAAATGCGATTTACCTGGACGGTACCATTCTCCAGTGGTGTGACATCCCACTTAACAAAGTTGTTGTTGTTACTGCAATCCTGTAAAACATGCATCAAATGTGGCAGTCTGTTGAATGATCCTCCCATTTGCCGAATAAGTAGACAAATGCTTTCTGTTGTGCGTTCCATGCCTTCTAGTAACTTAATTCACACCCATAATCTCACTGATTTAATTCCAGGATCTGTCCCGCGGAGAATCTCGTGTTTGCATTCATTGCTTTCCTCATCTCCATCGCTATGAAATGCGCGTTCAAGTGGATGTTACTTTGTAGGATGTTGTTGTTATGGCATCTGTGGTCCCCTCCGTACGTGCGGACCGTCCAGTAACTTGTTCCTTGCATCACAAAAACTCTAAGCCGCCACACGGACATACTTCTTCACCCTTTCGACATTCTAAAACTAATCTCGTACTGTCAAACTTCCTTACCCTATACTTAACCCGATTAAGAATTGAGTATTTCTGCACTGCACGTATGACATCCTCTTTTTTTCCAAAAGTAGTACCCTTTTGAAGATCTGGGGAGTGAGGATGGTGGACCCTTACATTCTCATCGAATGGTTGATATATTTCCCACGCCGAGATATCACTGAAACCCGGATGATTCCAGACGATTCGATCTTGAACTATTTTGGCATCGAGATTTTCATCGGCAACATTATCCAATTCCTCCATCACATCGCGGTCATACTCGTCTATAATTGGATTATCCAATGTTGCCAATGTCGAGATATACATGTAACCAGAATCATCATCCATGTTATCCATAGAATGGCAAGAGAGGATATGAAATTGAAGAGGGTGTGTAGACGATATGAATTGAAGAGGGTGTGTTTCCAAATGAAGAAATCGAACCTAATTTATAGTAGAATGTTACCGGTTTCCAAGGAATCGGTATTCTTATAGTACCGGTGGCACAGGACCGAGATGTTAGCGTCTAGTCATTTCCCAACCGGGTTCGTCGTCTCTGAAAAGCCTGTCCGGTGGAATCTTATGTTGGAAAAGGTACCGAGTTTCCCCAAACCTGTATCATTGTAGTTTAGTCACATCCCAATTGCCCCGACCAGATCTGGAAAAGCCTGTTCGTTTAGTTTCGGTTTCACAGGAACCGATAATCCAATGTTATCGGTTCCCTAGGAACCGATATTCCACCTGGTTGCCACGCTGGCGCGGAATGGTCCACGTCGGCCCCAAACCAAGCCACGTCTTTTTTTCCGACACAATCTCGGTACAGGGGAAGCCGAGAATAATCAAAATTGATATTACCGATTTTCTGAAAACCGGCAATGTTAAGAAAAGGGGCAATCCAGTTATTTGAGTTTTGAAAGGGGCAAATGGGTGATATGAGTTTCAAAGAGGGGCAAACGGGCGAATAACCCCAACAACAACCACATTTTTCAATCGTTTTTTAGATAAAATAGTTTTTGGTTTTAAGTTTAGGGTGATAAATATTTGATGAAGAAATCTAAAATGTGTGTAGAAAGCAGCAAGTGGAGTGAGAGAGCTTCATCAGCAAATCGTCAGCCGCCGCCCTTTGTGAATAAAAGACAAAACCAGCTAGCCCAGCTTTTGAATTCTGGGTTTTGCTTTTGGATCAAGATCAACAGTGGCGGAGAGCTTCGTCCAAGGGGGTTGCAAAAAAAATTTCTTCCAATAAGTCGAATTTGCAAAAAAAAAGTTGCCTATATATATTCTCTAGAGTTGATGATATAAGTTATTATTTTAGTAAATACTAAAGTTTGAATTCATTGACGATCTAATTTTGAAAGGTTATAGAAGACACTGAGGGTTATCTGATAAGGTTGAAATATATACCATTGGAGAGATAATTTGACTCTTTAATTTATACTAAGATTCGTCTAGACGTTTAAGCAACCGAAAACATATAGAAAGTAAGATAGTTTAACAAGTGCACAGAGTCAATCACATGTAACTTTAACAATTTTGCTACCTTATAATGGGTGGACAGAGCACAACTTGAGTAAACGATCACCTAGCGCATGAAGCTAACGATGAGGATTACAAATTCCATGCTAACACCTAAACACAAGTATAATGCTAAGGTAACCGAAAACTAAATCGAAACAGGCTATATGCTTAAAGTCCGCTAATGATCAGTCAACCTTCTGAAGCTCATAAAGGCGACATCCGATTTTTATTGAATATGATCTACATATGGATCGAAAGCCAATTGAATATTCTATAACTTTCATGTTTAACTCAAGAAGAAATTCTATGTTAAGCCGATAAAAATAGCGACCAAAGATATATGATTAATGGAAATTTATCGAAATTGAGGGGGGGGGGGCGAGCCAACCTTCGGAAGCTCATAGAAGTGTCATCCGGTGTCCGTTTAAGATGTTCTTTCTATGAGTAGAAAGCTAATTGAATGTTTTATAACTTTCATGTTTATTCGAAAATGAAATTCAACGATTAAGTTCACAAAAATAGTGACCAAAAATAACTGTTTGATCAAAAAAATTTTAAAAAAAATCAAATATGAAAGAGATCCCGGGACCTCCTAAATCCGCCCTCTGGATCAATAGTAGAGCCTGCAAGCAGTTGATAAGCGTGTCAACCGAGTTCATTGGGATGACGTCAGCATGTATGATCTCCACCGTTGGATGATTTGTTTTGTTGTTACGCGGCTATGATTTTTGGTGGGCCGTAATATCGGGCCTAAGATTCAGCCCCATATCCAAAACGATTTTTATGGCCAATGAAATGACGAACTACAATGGCCGATGATAGTTTTGGCAGCCGACAATGGCAAAATTTGTGCTTTCAATACTAAAAGTTTGTGGTTACTAAGTCCTAATTATACACTGCGATTTATGAACTTTATAAATTCGTTTCAATTGGTAAATTTCGGGCTATTTGTCACGAACTATGAACTACGATTTATGAACTTTATAAAGTTCGTGTTCAATTGGTAAAGTTCGGACATATTTATCACGAATTATACACTGTGATTTACGAACTTTACTAACTTCGTGTTCAATTGATAAAGTTCAAACATATTTGTCACGAATTGTGTATTGTGATTTATGAACTTCACAAAATCCGTGTTCTAATTGGTACAAGAGTCGTTTGAACTCAAAAAATTAAATCCGGAATGAATAGAACTTGTTGTAAAACCAATATTGACGAACAACAGATGGATTGATTTTGGAAAAAAATCGTAATAGAATCTCGATTCCTTTTTTATGGTTGGTTTTTACATCTCATACAACTCAATTCATACATCTCAATTATCATACAACAACATCTTAATCATATTGCATGAGAACTTCATCGGGTACATGTGAACTTAGACATTTGGAACACGAGGTACACATGACTCTAACCCGGAATATGTACTTGAATTAGGTCCATTGAAACACATCTTTAGCTTGAAACTCATGAGCACTGACGAGAAACACAACACCTCTACACACACATGGAAGGATTATGCAATGCAGCAATATGCACAGGCAGCAAACAACACGTCCATAAGGGACAGATAACAACTCCGCGCGGGAGGAATAACATGTATGCGCCGAGGCGGGACGAAAACACCTCCGCGAGGGAGGAAAAACACGTATGCGTCGAGGCGGGACGAAAACACCTCCGCGAGGGAGGAATAACACTCCCACACAAAAGTGAGGAGAAATATGCACTACAAATTTTGTCTTAAAAATATGACAACTTTTGTACGACAATATAAGTTGTCGTACAAACCATACGACAATTTCTACGACAATAAAAAATTATACTACAAGTGTACGATAAATGTACGACAACATTATATGCGACAACAAAAAATTGTCGTATCATTGTCGTATATTTCGGTTCTGGCCACTCAATTATTTGACTTACATTAAATCACACCCAGCCCAACACTCACATTAGGTCTTATATTTTCATTTCAGTCGAGCCAAATCCATCTCCCCCTTTCCGACTTCCGCCGCCCAGCCCCACCCCCTTGCTGCCGCCTATCACCGTATGCTGACGCCACCAACCGTTGTCTCCGAAGCTGCCGCCCATCCCTACCGGACTTTCGCCCGTCGGTTTTGCGAATCCGTAAGTTAAATAAGCTTGGTTGATTTGAAATTGAATTTTAGATTATCAGTTTCGATTTCGAGGTTTAGGGGTTGTCAGTTTAAGACCAATTTTGATAGTTAATGTTTAGTATCATATGCATTCAAAGTTCAGGGGTAGGGTTTAGGGTTTGTGGTATCTTAGGATGTCTTTGTAATTAATGGTTAAATGATTTCCTGTGAAACTTAGGGTTTATGGTGTCTAATGATGAAAATTTTGATGTTTATAGGTTAGGCCTCCAACAAATAGCAAATTAACTTAGTTTACAATAAGAATCATCTCTGGTCGTGCTACTGCGAAGTACTTAATTGGTAGTTGTGCTCAGTTTCTAACTAAGCTTTGCAGAAACTTTGGTATAATGCAGAAGGTAATTAGCACAGTTTGCTTTGGTCCTCATTCATAGCTTTTGCTATAATAATGATAATCATAGTTCGAATATACTATTTTATCTTCCATGTTTGTCAGTAATATTTGATTTGTTGCTAACTAAAACATGATTTTTTTTAGTTTCCAGATTTACAAGCATCTGGAATGCTCGCGTTGTGCCGATTTATGATAATTGATGCTGAGTTTTCGTGAGATTGCCATCAGAATCTGTTCGATCCAACTGCACAATTGTGTTAGGGGACTTAGCAGTTCATTTTCCTAATCTCTTAGCTCTTGTTCACACAGGTCAAAGGATATATAAACGAAATGGCTATAAGATTGGAAGATGAAGATGAAAGGATCAGTAATCTGGTCAAACTCTTTTTTCATGAGTTTTCTAAGAAAGGTGCTGGCAGCCTCTTTTATTTTTTCTCTTATTAGTAGTTTAACTTTAATTAGTACCATATCTTGATCTCTATGGAAGACTTACATGTTGATGCATATACAGGAAACAATCCCATATATAACTTGTTGCCAGATATTCTCAGTAAATTGTCTCAACAGAACTTGAAGAAAGATTCGTTCTGCAACATTATGCAATTATTCCTCATTGGGTTTATAAAGAAGGTTTGGACTTACCCAAATCCTGAAGATGATGTTTGATTGTGCTAATTTTTCTATTGACATTATTACTTCAACAACCTATATTCACTCCATGAGACATGTTGTAGGATAAACAAATGGAGTCTTTAGTCGAAATCAGCATGACATGAAATGCCTGCAGAAATGACTGATTTGGCTGCGTTGCCGGAAAACCCAGCTATTAGAACACGATATCATCAATGAGATTTGGCTTCTAATAGCTCATCCTTGCAGTTGCTCAATTTACGTAGATTTAGTTATGTACTAGTTTTGTTTTACCTAAGGTTCAAAATTTTCTTTTTGTGAGGTATCTTTCTTCGTCCCTTATGGTAACTCATCCACTTTTTGCTTATATATGCAGTCGACAGGTGGGTTTATAGCAGTATTGAGGTATGCTAGCGCAACACGTACCGATGCCGCCTTCCGTCCTTAGCTGCGGTGTCGTTTGGCAGGTAATCTTTTTTTTTCTTTCAAATTGTGCACAAAATGAGTTGCATTACTTGCAAGTTCATTTTGTCTCTTAAATAATTTTGCTATTCTCTTTTTGGGCCATGAAATGGTACATCTGTGTCCATGTAAGACTTTGCAATACAATTTATTCACTACACCTATTCTTTCAACCTGCTGCACGCAACATAACACTACATTATAACATTTCAGAGAGAATGCTGGTACAAGTTTAGCAGAGATGTGAAAACTCGATGTAAATTACAATTTTTATGTTCTATTGTAGGTTTGGCTTCTCGTCTCCCACGTCCTGAGAATCTTGTCAAGTTTGCTGAGAGCTACATGTATAAAGTTTCAAGGGATTGCCAGAGTTCAAATGTTATGCAGCAAGTCATGCCATCTGAACAGCCTGTTGATTGAAGACTTCCTCGTATTGGCAGAATAACACAAGTTAAATTACAATTTGGTCCATTCGTATTACAATTTTCGGAATACATTTTTGGATATTTTATTTTATAAAATCTAAATATTATTGGTAATTTAATTTTATGCATACTAATATAAGTTTCTTATTTCTCATATAATTTGTTTTTATAAATTTTGAAATATTTTATAAATTTTATTTAAATAAATTAATTATTAGTAAAAAAATTAAAATAATAGTAAATTAAATACTAATTTATGGATTTGTCGCATGGTTGTAGTATAGTTGTCGTAAAACACATACGTTGATTATACGATAAGCGTACGAAGACTTTTTTGAGTTATCGTAGAGTTGTCGTATACTTGTCGTAAATATTGTTGTACAATTGTCGTATAGTTCCTACGACAATGTTTTTTACGACAACTTTACGATTATTATGAGCTGTCGTATTTTTCAGCCAAAATTTGTAGTGATGTTACTCGGGGACAATGTTCAAGAAAATGCTAGGCGGGAATCGGGCGGACAGGGTCCCGAAAAGACTAATCGGGGATTAATCGGGGCCTAGGCGGGGATTAATCGGTTTCGAATTTTTTTATATTTTTAAATATATATATATATACAAAAATATATTATATAGTGTTGTATTAATATTACTTTAATTTGAAATTAATACTTAAAAGGATAGTTTAATATAGTAGTTTCAAATATGAGTCATAAACTTCTGAACTTAAAGAATTTAAAATTTTATAATTGGTATTATGGACCATCTAAATGCTGCTCATAGGGTACTCAGATACATCATACAGGCCCATGCACAAGGCTTGTTCTTTGCATCTTCTTCTGATCTCCAATTATATGCCTACTGTGACGCAGATTGGGCTGCATGCCCCATTTCTTGAAGATCTCTTACAGGTTTTTGTGTGACTCTTGGATCATCCCTCATTAGTTGGAAGACTAAAAAGCAGACAACTGTAAGCAGATCCTCAGCCGAATCTGAGTACAGAGCCATGGCTCAAGTGGTGTGTGAACTTACTTGGCTTCAAGGTTTGTTGACTGATCTCCAAGTTTCAATTATAATTGGTATTACATGTATATGCGACAACAGTTTATGGCACGGATAAAATGTCTCATAAACACTTTATTGCGACAAATCTTTTCGCGACAAAAACGTAATGTCCGGTTAATATGATAACGCGACATTGTTATACGCGACGTTACAATTACGTCTCGTTTAATTCTTTACGCAACTTTACGCAAGCGACAATAGGAGATAATGTCTCGTTATATTGTTAACGCGACATTAATATATGGGACATGTTTTTTATGTCCCGTTTAACATTTTATGCGACAACATATACGCGACAATGCAATATATGTCCCTTAATAGTGAAAAGTAGTGAGCTGTATCAGCTGGTTGCGTGACTCACCTGATTAATTTTAAACTGTGACTTGGACAGTCAAGGGGGGACCTACCTTTTATGGTTTACGCAATATTTTACGCATAAAAAGTTGTATAAACATAAGAAAATTGAATGCTGAGTAAATGCAAGTACAGAACAAAGTATACTTTTCACCAACCTTTTCGGGATTAAGCGACGTTGGTATCCCAAGTAAGTCGCGTAAACATTAAAAATTAAAATACAGAACAGAACACACAAGTGTGTTCGACATTCAATTTTATTTTGGGGGGAAAGATATTTTCAGGCGGGAGTTTTGAAAATTTAAAATACTTTAAGCGACTTACGTGGTAAATATATGTGGTTTAAACTAAAGTATTGAGCCAAAAACAAAAGCCCATACACACAATCCATGACCAAATTCCCAAATTTCTCTAAGTGTTGTGTTGGGATCAGATGGTGAGGGGATAGAGTTGTACAAGTTGAAGATTTGCTGTGGATAATGTTTGATATAGTTTGGGTGATGTTTGATATAGTTGAAGATTTGCTGTGGATAAGCCCATACACCGTCCTCCATTGTTGAAGCAAGTGCAGAATCAAAAGGTGAACAAAGAGTTGGAAAGAAGCCTTGGTGGTGGTAACATCAAGATGCGGAGCAGCAGCAGCCATGGCGAGTACCGCTGATTGATTTCCCAAAATGTTTTTTGTGTCCGATTCATTGTTTTAACTCCTTGCGTTTTGTTCCGGTAAATTTACAGGTGAAGTACTCGCAGGAGCCAGTCAATGCCACAAAGGGTAACTGCCTACCAACTCTCGCCAATCTCCCTTCAAATTGCTTTATTAATTTGAAAAAATAAATGATTTTGATTTGTGTTTTGTTGCATACAATGTTGTTTATGTTTCTTTAAATCTATGGGTTTTCTTACAGCTTGCAAAGCTAGTGGTTCTGGTCTTAGGGTTCATTTCAAGGTATGATCTTTTGGTACTAATATCTAAATTATAAAAAAAATTATTCTTATGTGGTTTCTTGTGTCTGAAAGTGTTCTGTCAGTGGAGGAAGAAGGTTAGATTTGAAGGTCCAAGTCTTGACTTTCAAGATCCTTGTATGACGACTATGGGTTGATTCAACTCCCAACCAATTTCAACCTCGATGATGACCAAGTTGCTAAAAGGATTGAAGAATTGCTTATAAGACAAATATGTTTTCAAGTTTATAATGTAAGGGTATTTATACGACAAATATATTTTCAAGTTTGTAACGTAAGGATGTTTATACGACAAATATATATTTAAAGTTCTTAGCGTATGTAGTTTTATACGACAATAAGATGTAAATGTTTGAAGTGTATAAACGTTTACGAGACGAATTGGAGAACCTACCATCTGTAATTCGATCACGTAAGTCATTTAACCCGACAAAATTTGGATTGGAAATGTAGCGTATGCCTTGCACCGAGTCGAACTCGTTCTAATGTTTTTGGGACATATAGAAATGATTGTCGCATAAGAGTTACAGTTTACGCTACGTTTCGTCTTTTTTTTTGTCGCAGGGACATTACGCGACATTATTTTGCGACCAACTTTACGCGACATTATTTTGTCACATAAACTTTATGCGACTAATATAGGGGTTTATGCGACGGAAAAAAAAATGTCCCGTAACATGTATTCTGGTGTAGTGTATATATCCAGCACGAGTGTAAGCATTCCTTTTTATTTACCAAATCAACGTCAAATACGAAGAAGTCATATCTCAGGTACTCCCAAGGACCCACAACTTTTCTACAATCACATAATGAAAAAGACTGCCGTGATAAACCCAATCATATTCACAAAATCCACTCCACAAGAACTGTCCAAGGGGGACTAATCAGGAGGCGTGTTGTCCCACCCCCAACAGTTAACAAAAAGGAAAGAAACAAAAAGTTTTCAACAAAATTTTCAGGAACATGCAGGTGGGGACAGTGCACTTCCCCACTACAAAAAAATTTAGTTCACTTGTACAAATCTTGATCTCACAGCCCTATACCAAATTCAACCCATCACTCTAATCTTCAAGCAAGACACACCACATCACGACCATCAATAAAAATCAACACAGCACATGCTCAGCAAGACAGCATCCTTAAAAAAAGATGAGCTTAAAGCAATACCTGAAAATTGAAACTAATAGGTTCTTGAATCTGCCCGGCCATATCATCAGCACACAAATCAATCACCTGCACACATTCAACACCCGTAATTTCCAGTATTCAGCTACCACAATTCAACAAATTTCAGTCCAACAACATGCCACGGATACCATTACACAAGTACTCCTTATTTGCAAATCCACAAATCCTAAACTTCACTAACACTCAGCTCATCTAGAAATTTGATCAGTCACGGCCTCAATTCACAAAAAAAAACCGCATTAAATTGAACCAAAAATTTGACAATATCAACAGCAACTCATCAGTTTACCTTCAGTGATCAGCAGCACCAAACCGCGACTCTTTCGCACTCGCACCTCGCGAAACTCAACCGCAAACTACTCAAAATCAACCGTCAGAAACCTGCGAATCGATCTTGCCTGAGGCCGGAGGACACGGCGGAAACGTGTCGGAGCTCGTGGAATCGCCGATCAACGAAGATCGGGAACGAAGGAAGGGAGGCGCACTAAAGGGAGACCTTTAGCAACGAACAAACAAAATGGCGATGAAAACTTATTTTCCAATTGAATCACAGTTTATATAGTTACAAAGATATTTGCACAAAGGCCCCGTATGTATTGATTGCTACACTACGCTGCCTAACAATTCAAAATAACTTCAATTGCCTCCTTCCCTCCATAACAACTTCAGTTCAGCTGACCTTCATTCACATTACCCCCCTCAAACGAGGCGTATGGAGGAAGTTACTAACGCCAAGTTTGCTGCATAGATGAACTAGAACATCACTACTAACAGGCTTGGTGAAGAAATCAGCTGGTTGATCATTTGTATGAATCGTACGAGGCTCCACAAAACCCTTGTTAACCATCTGTCTCACAAGGTGGCAGTCAATTTCTACGTGCTTTGTTCTTTCATGGAACACAGGGTTTTTGGCAATGTGTATGGCAGCGTTGTTGTCACAATATAGGGGAATGGGTGTGCGTATGGAAACATGGAGATCAGTCAACAAACCTTGAAGCCAAGTAAGTTCACACACCACTTGAGCCATGGCTCTGTACTCAGATTCGGCTGAGGATCTGCTTACAGTTGTCTGCTTTTTAGTCTTCCAACTAATGAGGGATGATCCAAGAGTCACACAAAAACCTGTAAGAGATCTTCAAGAAATGGGGCATGCAGCCCAATCTGTGTCACAGTAGGCATATAATTGGAGATCAGAAGAAGATGCAAAGAACAAGCCTTGTGCAGGGGCCTGTATGATGTATCTGAGTACCCTATGAGCAGCATTTAGATGGTCCATCCTGGGATTGCTCATAAATTGGCTCAATATGTGGACAGCATATGCCAAATCAGGTCTGGTCACTGTAAGGTATATCAACTTTCCAACAAGTCTTCTGTAGCAACTTGGATCTGGTAGCAGTTCTGATGTTGATAAACTAAGTTTATGCTTAGTATCCATGGGGATGATACTAGGCTTGCACCCAAGTAGACCTGCATCAGTCAAAAGATCAATTGCATACTTCCTTTGGTTGATAAACACACCAGCATCTGACCTTGCCACTTCAATGCCCAGAAAGTATTTGAGAAATCCCAAATCCTTGATTTTAAAGGCATCATGAATAAACTGCTTGACTTTGTGTATCATGGCTGTGCATGTTCCTGTGATTACCACATCATCTACATAGACCAACAGGATCAGAAATATGAAATCAACTTCAAGAGTAAAGAGGGAGTAGTCATGCAAACTTTGTTTGAAACCAAAGGTGAGGAGAGCATCACTAAATTTACTGAACTATTGCCTACTAGCCTGCTTCAGCCCATAAAGACTCTTCTCCAGTTTACAGACTTTATTCTGAGCTTTCAAGTCTTTCATATGTCCAGGAGGAAGCATCATGTATACCTCTTCATCAAGAGTGCCATGGAGGAAGGCATTATTTACATCCAGTTGATAAAGAGGCCAGTTCTTTGAAGAAGCAAGAGTAAGAACTGTCCTAATGGTGGTCATTTTAACAACTGGCGCAAAAGTTTCATGGTAATCTAAGCCTTCTTCCTGGGTAAATCCCTTTGCCACAAGTCTAGCTTTATATCTTTCAATGCTACCATCTGAGTGTCTCTTTATTTTGTAAACCCATTTGCATCCTATAACATTTTTGCCTTGAGGTAAATCTGTGATTTCCCAAGTGTCATTAAGTTGCAAGGCAGCAATCTCAGTTTGCATGGCTTGTTTCCACTCATCATGTTTGCAGGCTTGAGTATAAGAAGAAGGTTCAACCAATGTTGTAGTCTGCAGAGCATAAGACTTGAGTTATCGTAGAGTTGTCGTATACTTGTCGTAAAATATTGTCGTACAATTGTCGTATAGTTCCTACGACAATGTTTTTTACGACAACTTTACGATTATTATGAGCTGTCGTATTTTTCAGCCAAAATTTGTAGTGATGTTACTCGGGGACAATGTTCAAGAAAACGCTAGGCGGGAATCGGGGATTAATCGGGGCCTAGGCGGGGATTAATCGGTTTCGAATTTTTTCATATTTTTAAATATATATATATACAAAAATATATTATATAGTGTTGTATCAATATTACTTTAATTTGAAATTAATACTTAAAAGGATAGTTTAATATAGTAGTTTCAAATATGAGTCATAAACTTCTGAACTTAAAGAATTTAAAATTTTATAATTGGTATTATGCCTGCTTTATTGTATGTTATAAGGTAATGGGCCTAAACTGGGCCAATTTAAAATTAAAACAACCGAATAAAAAATATATTAAATAAATAAGAAAATGACCGCCTAGGCGGAACAGATTCAAAAAACGACCGCTTTGGCGCCGCCTAGGCGGCCCAGGCGGCCGTTTTCTTGAACACTGCTCGGGGATTGACCTCTTGATAATTTGTCAAGGTCAAACTACTCGACCAAAGCTCCTTTCGCAATCTGAATTCCTAATTAAAAGGATTTGATTTAAGATATTATACCGACACGAAAAATGTTAAATAAATTTTCAAATTTAAATATTATTAACATAAGGATTATAAGACCGAACGATTATGACTTCTCATCATATTTAAAACTTCTCTTATGGTCTCAATTCCTAATATGAGAGAGGCATCTAAAAATCCAACACTCATATGTTTGAAAATGTTCTATTCCAACACAACTCAAAATATCGTAGCCAAGTTGTATCAAAAAAAAAATCGTAGCCAAGGCAAGGCAACATGTGTTTGTGTACCCACATATGATTCATGAATGAATCTGGACCTAATCATAACACTATACTAGCAGACAAACAAACCATCACCCTATAATTTTAGAGTTTCTAGCCAAAGTAGTCCACTTCCAAATTCAAAGTGTCCAATTGCACCACTTAAAACTCAAATATCTGAAATACTCTATTTCAGTAAATACTAGTTTTCGAGCAACCGGTACTCACTACTACAGAAGTACTATTATGCATCGGTTTTTTTTACATTATGCATCGGTTTTGGATCCGATGCATAATGAAGCGTAGCATAATGTCCAGACATTATGCAACGGTTTTCCGGTGAAACCGTTGCATAATGTCTTGACATTATGCAACGGTTTAAGTAAAAACCGATGCATAATGGTCAAACGCGTCTAGACATTATGCAACGGTTTCTTTGGAAACCGATGCATAATGTTAAAAAAATGGCAGATTTTGCTTTACAAAAAGCTCAAATCCACCTGAAACACATTATCAATAATAAACCCTGCTGTTCCAACTTTCAAATACAATACAGCTTACATACTAAACATCATTTCACTGAATTTCAATACAATATCATTCATACACATATTTTTGTCTCTTTGGTACAAATATTGCATTCAAATCATACATAACAAATGTTGTCCAAGTTAATGTCCTATACCGCGAAATGAGTGGTCATGTAGTCACGTAGGTAGCCGGCGATTTCATCCCGAACTTCAAGAATCTTGTCGACTTCGTATGACTCCACTCCATTAGGGAAACAGTACTACAAAAAAACAAGAGAACTAAGTTAATAATTAAAGAGTTACGTCTAATCAACGATTAACGTGTAAAAAGCTAACTCAACACTTAAAGAGTTAAAACAAGAGAAGTAAATCAACAATCAACAATTAAATAGTTAAACGAATAACATATGCATCGGTTATATATAAAAAGCTCACTTGGCTAATGTCTTCAACCTCCGCACCATTATTAGCCCGTACATATGCTATAATGTCCCGAATAAAGTGAAGGACATAATAACCACAAAAATAGCTAGGTGGTTGTCTTGGACACTACACAATATCAAGTATAGCAGTTAACATATATACTTAATAAATGTATGAAATATTTAATAAAGATGTGTAATTTGTGAATACCAAAACTTTCGTCCACTCTACTTTACGTGTACTCCTCGGTACACATCCTTGGTAGTATCGATCTAAGCCCCTGAAACATACACAATAAGGTAATTATTAGTGACTTTCAATACAAGTTATAAGATAAAAGTAATTTCCAAACTTACATGTCCACCAACTCTTTTGCATCAGCGCGTATATCCTTCTCTTCTGTAGATGAATCAAGCCAAAGAACCTTATGTTGTCTCGGAAAAATGACGCATAACATCCAATGCCACCTAAAAAAACACACTAACTTAAAAACAAATATGTTCAGAAAAAAGTTAACAACTTATAAAGTAAGTGATGAACTCACTCAATGTGATCAACATAAGGGAGAAAGTAGCAAAAAAGTTGGTCTTTATCTGGCATACTCAATCTTCCTACGAACGTCGCCAATCTCTCGTTTTTCTCTATGGTTGGGGTCATCAATGACGGAATAAGAAAACCAAACTTGATCTCCTAACGAACCATCTGATTGTGTAAATGACTACAAAGTAAAAACTTGTGTTAGTTAGACTAATTGCAAAAAAATGATTAAACATATAAATATTACCATATATACAACTCAGATGCTGCGTTCCCCAACGCTTTAAACTTTAATAGGTCCTGAACTTCGTCGTCACAGACGTAGATATCGTAGTCGTCACCGAAGACCTCAGCTTTGGCATGTACTTCAATCGTGCCTCTACCCAAAGCCTTCCACACCTCATGTAGAAGTCTACAGTCCACGGACATCTCATCTACGAAATCATCGCCAGTAGGTGGCATAGACTCGTATAAGTGTATGTCATATGCCTGCATGTTATATTTCCGTGAAGCTTAAATATATTTTTTTATTTGTAATATAACACAATGAAGCAAATGAAGTTATAATCTTCAATGATCTCACCCTTTTATCGACAACGACTAAGTCTTTCGGCCAAGCCACGTGATGGTTAAGTGCTTGCTGAACATTCGAGAGCTTTGGATGGGCTGTTGGCAAGGCTGCACCTCGACCTCGTAAAAGTGCTTTATCGACCTTCACCTTCACGTTATCTTCGGGTCTTGCTTGAAAGCTAACAAACCGGCCATTTACGCATCGACCGATAGCCACAAGCTGTTTGTCACCTTCAAGTTGCCCCTCAATGTACAATAGGCTCTCAGGCCACCCTGTTAGTAGCAGTAATAATTTGTAAAAAATTTGTAAACATACACAAAAAGTATTACATATATTTAACCTATATAAATAATAAATTTCATAATTGTAACTTGAACCTCTGGTATGTTCTTCCACGGGTCTGAATCAATGGGACAATGATGGCTGCAGTGGTCGGACGCATCTCTTCGAATAATATTACTTGAACTGGGCGTGCCACCCGAGGAGGTGGAGATTGGTAACCCAACCCTCCACGGAATGTGTGACCCGACTCCTCGGGTGCGTCCTTTGGGCTCTGGCGTCCCAATCGCCTCAGTCAGTATGTCATGTCGTCGACTACGAGACAAGAACTGTCCTTGAGAGGAGCTCTCCACTAACTCATCCTATATAAAACAATCATTGCAAACCAAAATTTAATGTATTATATTAACTATTGAAATTGACATAAAAAATAACTTACGATCTTTGTTGCCACTCGCTGGGATGCCTCGGTGACGTACTCCTCATTTTTCTTCATCCGTCCCCTCTTCCACAGCTCATGTCTCTCTATAGTGACAGAAGATTGCACCTCTTCAATTGCGCCCTGCGCAAATAACTCGGCAATCTTCTCAGTTGTCAATTTTTCTTCAAGTTTTCTGTAGCCTCCTCGACCAAGTATGTGTGCATACACATTCTTCTTCACAAGCTCTTTGTTAGTGATGAGCCGTATTTATACGACTTGTCGAGTCATTAAATCCCACCATTTCATTCACTTTATTATGCGAACAGTTACTTTTTAGTGTTGTTTCGTGTTTCAGGTGATTTGGAAGCTCTAGGAGGAATCACGCTTAAAAGACGGCATTTTCATGCCAGAAACATCGCAGTTGAAGATCAGACCAAAGGAGGGCCGTGAACAGTGTTTTTCGGCTCGTGAACAGTAACTCCGGCGTGAATAGTGATTCCGGCGTGAATAGTAACTCCGGCGTGAATAGTGATTCCGGCGTGAACAGTGTCCGATGAACAGTAATTCCGGCCCATGAACAGTACTTCGGAAAAAAGTCCAAGTTCCAAAGTCCAGCAGCCGGCCCAATTTGTATGCGACGCTAGGGTTTCGTAGCTTTATGACCAAGTTAGGGTTTCTCAAACCCTATAAATAGAAGAGCAGTGCTGCCATCCATAATCATCCCATTCTACTCAAAAATCAGAGACGACACACGAGCTCTTCCCCTTGCTCCTCCGTGCGCCGCCACTGCTCACCGTAGCTCAGCCCATAACAGCCGTGACTTGTGCTTTGTAATTCTCGGTCATTAGTGAAGTTTTCTCGTTTCTTATTTACTACATTATTTCTTTATGACGATGTGTAACTAAAACCCATATTCGGGTTAGGGTTAAATAATTGTGACTTATGTTTTTGAGATTTGAATCTTAATGCTTGTTTCGTTATTCGATTAAATCTTTTGTGCTCATTATTTGGATTGAATTGTGAAGTTAAGTGGAGGCTTGGAATGGCAAAGCTTAACTGATCAATTCAACTCCCCTATTTGCTATTTGTTGATACTAGAGAGCTATTAACAAGTAGTGCACTAATTCGATATATCTTGGAATGGAGTATTGAATTATTAGGTTTAAAAGAATTAGAAACATGATATTTAGAAATCAATGATAAAACCAAGTCACAATTGAATAATACCCTAACCTGAATATTTCTCTCTGATATTTAAACCCCAGCAATTTTCGTGCCTTCTTAGTGTTCACTAACCAATACTTTCACTCTAGTTTCTTGTTTTTTTCTCCATTACAGAACGAAGTAGTAACCATCTAGCTCCCTTGGGTTCGACCCTTGCTTACCGCTGTTCTAATCCACAGTCTGAAGTGAGGAGATTATAAATTGTTTTTGCACAGGTACGACGACAAGCCTGTTCAAAATGGCGCCGTTGCCGGGGAGCTACGCACGGTGAAATTTGTTCTTCTTTTCTTTTTCGTTTATTTTTCTTTCTTGCTTATTTCGAAATTTGCTATTCGGTGATTTCAATCATTCAAAAACCCCAACTGTTTGATTTTTGTTTTCAATTTCTTTCGATTTCGTTTTCTAGCTCTCAGAGGGTCCTGTCACCAAGACTTACGAGTCTAAGGAAATTGGGTTTTAAGTGGGACCGCTGTGACCCCTCCAATTTCCTGGGGACCCTTTGTTGCTAGTATGTGCTTGATATTCGGTGCCATGCTAGCTTGCACGTTTTTCTGATTCACTTGCAGATTCGACATGACTTCCTACTACGGAAGTGAGCCGTGGAATTATGGGGAGTACTATCCACCACCCTCCCGACAAGAAGTCCGAGAAAAGATCATGCACCTTGAGCAATCCCGGGATGAAACTTTGGATGAGTACTTACGGTACTTTGATTCCCTTGTGATAAGCTGCCCGCACCATGGATTCACAGACTTGTATCTTCTTCAAGGGTTTCTCGCTGGGATGTTACCACATGAGTGGAGTTGGCTCACTGAGGAGGCAGGATGCTCGGTCTATGACATGACCATAAGTGCTATTTGGGACTTGATAGCTGATTTGGCCGAGAAATCTAAACCAATACAAGAGCAGACCAAGTCACTTGAGGATGTGATAAAAGAGCTGGCAGCTAGCACCCAGCGGACAGAGGCAACCCTGAACCAGTATATAGCCAGAATCGAGGAAGGCTCGGCCGAGGTATCAAAAGCATTGTCCGACATGGAACGGGCCACGTCCGAGAGGATAAAAAGACAAAGGGTTATTGAAGATGTCAGTACAAAAACAGAGGAGGACGTGGAAGAGACTCTAATAGAGCCTATCTCGGAGCCCATAGAACCGGCAGAAGATGAGGACCAATGGTTGAAGGAAGAAGAGCTCAAGTCGGACTACCCCGAGTATTTGGAAGAAGGCAGCCCGCTGGCACCTAAAGAAGAGCCGACCGAGCCATTCGAATCAGACCTCAGTATCAAGCTGCCCGAGACAGGCTCAGACCTCATTGCGGATCTGCCTGAGGAAGAACCGGTCATCACTATCAAAGTAGCCGAGGAAATCAAGGCCACGCCCATCGAAGATCCTACCTCAGTACAGGGCGCGGACGCCTCTACGATTTATGCGCGGACGTATGAAGAATTACCGATAAATCAAGAGACGTCCGCGGGAAGCATCAATTCAGGTAAGGACCCAGGAATCCTCGTACTCACCCGTGATATTGACTCTTATATTTTGCAGACGGGAGATGCTAGGGATGATGATCCTCCACCACTTATTCTTGAACGACCACTCATCCGTGCCAAAAAGAGGAGGGTTGACATGGGAACATACTTAATGTCGCTTGATGGCAAGAAACTGAACTTCCATGCCGACCACTCATACATGAAGAAACGACCAAGACAAGGCGCGTTTGGATGGAAACCAGGATGGAGGAACACTAGAGTACGACTCAATGGACCAATGACTATGATAAAGGTGGCCTCGCCAGCTCAGAAGGATGTAAAGGCGAATCCGCCTGATCATTGGAAGGCAGAGCCGAGTGGACCGCTAGAGGAGCACACTGGACGAACAGAAGGACAGACAGGGAAGAAATATGACCTCACACGCCCATGGGACCCTAACTTGTGATCCCTACAGAGGTACTGTCGAGCCAACGACGTTAAATAAAGGCGCTAGCAGGGAGGCAGCCCTGCACTATCTGCATTTCATTTATTGTCACGTGTCATTTATTTTATTATGTCTTATCATCACATTGTACTTGGGAAAGGAGATGATCTTTATGCAGGGACAGAGGCGAACGTATCAAAGATGTTAGCAACAGACTGTATCCGGCATGAGTAGTTCACACCTTGAATAAGTTGCGTCGAGAAACATGAGCGTTTACAGATTTTGTCACAAAGACTTACGAGTCTAAGGAGGTTGGGTTTTAAGTGAGACCGTTGTGACTCCTCCAACCTCCTGGGAATCTGTTATTCGTCTTAATGCCATTGACGCAGACCTTTCGGTGTGCAACAAACTCACGCTACGATGCAAGCTCCAATGGTGCTCTTCGAGGACTCACTGGAGAATTATCAGTAGTCTCTGATTGTCACGCACGCACGAGGGAAGTGCCTGTCCTTACTCTATTCTTATTTCCCTTTGTTTTATTGCATGCATTGTGTGTCTTGACTTGAGTCGTGCCGTGAGGACACGGCTCATTTCAAAAGTGTGGGGTGGGAGAGTCAGTTATCGAGTCAGCATGTTTGTTTCACGCCCACCACACAGAGTCAGCACGTTTCGAGTCATTTTTAAAATTTTTGTACATGATACTTCACTATTTCCTAGACTTGCAGTAGTGGATAATGATTGGGTGAAATAGATATAGCCGATTTTACATGCATGTCTTGGTGAAAATTGATTTGTGCGACTAGCATGTGATCTTAAAATTTTGCGTGCCTTTGTTAGTTGAGATAAACAGGGATGTGGAGTTGATAGCAATGCCCTAGAGAGACTTGACAGATCGTTCAAAGGCCGAACTCAGGATATGTGGTTATGTGGAGTTCGTGGAGGCTAGCACTTCGAGGCAACATAGTACGAGTCTGCTCCGCCGCTGCGGTACCCTTTGCGGTTGGTCGGGACGGGAAAACTTCACACCGTCCAAGCTCTAGTCCAAGTAGCCGAGAAAACAGGCAAGCGACCCTTGACTTGACCCGTGTCGAAAGGACGATGATGAGTAAGAGCAGGAAGGTTTCTAATCCGAGTAGCCGGGAAAATAGACGAGCGACCCTCGGCTTGACTCGCGTCAAAAGGAGGAGAAACCACGGTTCGATCAAATCACAATCCGCACTACAAAGCAACAAATTCACAACCATCGTGATAGTCCACACGTCTCATGTGACAGCATCATTGAAATTCCGAATCAGATGACACTATAGCTGACCGAAATCTCTCAACACTTTGGAGCTCGAATCAATCACGTGCAAGAAAAAGCGGCAAAGCATAACCACATAGCAGCGAGTTCGAGCCCGAGAATGAGGGTTCATGGGTCTAAACAGGGCTATCTCCAGATACATCCGAATTGATTTGCATCTCGACCCAAAGGTAACACGTATCTTTAACCCATGTTTTAGCACAAAGACATTAGTAGCGAGCATGCATAACAGGCGAGATCTAGAGTAATCGATTCATGTCCATGTAGCACGTCTAGGATGACCGAAGCTTTGTGATGTTCGTACTTCATTTTTTTCCTCTTATGACCTAGTCCTTGTTCGGGACGAACAAGTTTAAGTGTGGGGTGGTTTGATGAGCCGTATTTATACGACTTGTCGAGTCATTAAATCCCACCATTTCATTCACTTTATTATGCGAACAGTTACTTTTTAGTGTTGTTTCGTGTTTCAGGTGATTTGGAAGCTCTAGGAGGAATCACGCTTAAAAGACGGCATTTTCATGCCAGAAACATCGCAGTTGAAGATCAGACCAAAGGAGGGCCGTGAACAGTGTTTTTCGGCTCGTGAACAGTAACTCCGGCGTGAATAGTGATTCCGGCGTGAATAGTAACTCCGGCGTGAATAGTGATTCCGGCGTGAACAGTGTCCGATGAACAGTAATTCCGGCCCATGAACAGTACTTCGGAAAAAAGTCCAAGTTCCAAAGTCCAGCAGCCGGCCCAATTTGTATGCGACGCTAGGGTTTCGTAGCTTTATGACCAAGTTAGGGTTTCTCAAACCCTATAAATAGAAGAGCAGTGCTGCCATCCATAATCATCCCATTCTACTCAAAAATCAGAGACGACACACGAGCTCTTCCCCTTGCTCCTCCGTGCGCCGCCACTGCTCACCGTAGCTCAGCCCATAACAGCCGTGACTTGTGCTTTGTAATTCTCGGTCATTAGTGAAGTTTTCTCGTTTCTTATTTACTACATTATTTCTTTATGACGATGTGTAACTAAAACCCATATTCGGGTTAGGGTTAAATAATTGTGACTTATGTTTTTGAGATTTGAATCTTAATGCTTGTTTCGTTATTCGATTAAATCTTTTGTGCTCATTATTTGGATTGAATTGTGAAGTTAAGTGGAGGCTTGGAATGGCAAAGCTTAACTGATCAATTCAACTCCCCTATTTGCTATTTGTTGATACTAGAGAGCTATTAACAAGTAGTGCACTAATTCGATATATCTTGGAATGGAGTATTGAATTATTAGGTTTAAAAGAATTAGAAACATGATATTTAGAAATCAATGATAAAACCAAGTCACAATTGAATAATACCCTAACCTGAATATTTCTCTCTGATATTTAAACCCCAGCAATTTTCGTGCCTTCTTAGTGTTCACTAACCAATACTTTCACTCTAGTTTCTTGTTTTTTTCTCCATTACAGAACGAAGTAGTAACCATCTAGCTCCCTTGGGTTCGACCCTTGCTTACCGCTGTTCTAATCCACAGTCTGAAGTGAGGAGATTATAAATTGTTTTTGCACAGGTACGACGACACCCTGTTCAGTTAGTCACTCTTAACTTCATAGCATTTTCAGAGAGCCGCTGCTCCTTAAATATCCTCCAAGTATCTTTGTCAAGATACTTATACTCACCCAAAGGATCTTCATTTGCCTTGGCACCGTGGATGTAATCTTTTGCCAGTCTTGACTTGAAATTCTTCCATATGCTACCAGCAACCTTCATCTCATGCTTTTTATGCGGCTCGCATCCATCAAAAATCACCTAAAGAGACATATAACAAGTTATAATTAATAAAAAAATAATCAACTTTGCTGACAAATATAAGTGTCAATTAAAGAAAAACTTACAGTTGCATCTCTCCACAAAGTGAGCTTATAATGGTCAGGAACCTTCCTCCAATCGTTAAAGGTGATAGGAATTCGAGAACGAGCCACCATACCCAAGAAGCTCCTCCAATTGGTTCCATTATGTCCTTTGGGATTCCCCTTACTATCGAAGGTGAGCGTAAGCTTGGTACCGGCCTTTGTGTGTTGCTTAATCAACTTCGCCATGTATACAGGGCCTTTCTTGTGGCTCGGTGTGCGGGCTGAGACACAAAAATCATCCTCCTCACCGCTGCTGCTGCTGCTGCTGCTGCTGCTAGCCATGATTCTGTAAAAGAGTCACATTAAATGTCACATTAAACACATTAAATATATGAATACATAAATGAAGACGATAATTAAACAAATAAAATGACGTGTGATAACGAAATAACTAGCATATACAACATACACACAAATTAAGTTTCTTTATCAATCCACATTACTTGCACAAATTAAGTATAGATTTATACGCACAGATTAAGTTTCTTTATAAATAAGTAGAGATTTATACGCACAAATTAAGTTTCTTTATCAATCCAAATTCCTTCGCCGTGATCTTCTCGCAATTGTATTTCATCATCAACTTCACTGTCGTCGTTGTGTACTGGAACTGTCGTACAAACGGGTAGGCAATCCACATTCATCTCTTCAGATGTACCACTGATTAACTGTTGTTTTCCATTTATCACAACATACTGATTGTTGTTCGAAGGGTCTTTGACGTAAAACACTTGTCTTGCTTGTTCGGCCATAATGAATGGCTCATCCTTAGATCCCTCTCTTCGAAAGTCGACAAATGTCATTCCAAATTCATCTATATGAACCGCCGAATTGTTAACCCATTTACATTTAAAAACGGGTACTCGAAAGTTTACGTAATCCAACTCCCATATTTCTTGGATAATCCCAAAGTAATTCACAGGCACAGATATTGGATTCCGATCTCTTGCGCTAGAAACATGAGTGGTTTCGGCAACAAGTGTGACACCACTATTTTGCACAACGGTGTGCTCATCTTGATCTTTTGTTTGAAAACAAAATCCGTTAATATCATAAGCTTTCCACGTTTGTACAATAGTTCTTGGGCTTGCCATAAGCCACTTCACCACGTCATCAAATTCTTCTTCCGAGTTGGTCTGATTATTTAACACCTCATTACTCCTTAGCCATTCACAAAATGATCGACTGTGTTCTTTTTGCAACCACTGCTCAGATTTGCCTCGGTATGTACTCCTCAGCATGTTCATGTGATCCTCGATAAAAGGTGATATTTCAGGTATATGTTGCAGTACATAGAAATGAGCTTTCGTTAACTCATCAAATGACTTAGGCATCATTTGATGTCCACTTGTGCCTTTTCCCAAGAATCGATCAAAATGACGTGGCCTTGGAACCCCAACCGCAGATGTATTTTCGAGAAAGTTAGTGCAAAATTCAACAGCTTCTTCAGCTATGTATCCTTGCACTATACATCCTTTGGGACTTTGTCTATTCCTCACATAGCTCTTAAGAACCTTCATATACCTCTCAAAAGGATACATCCATCTCATATGAACTGGTCCAAGAATTTGAACCTCACGAACCAAATGAACAGTAAGATGCACCATTATATCGAAAAAGCTGGGAGGGAAAAACATCTCTAGTTGGCAAAGTGTAACAACTATCTGCTCTTGAAGTTCATCAAGCTCTGATATATCAATAACCTTAGCACATAATGAGCTAAAAATGACGCAAAGTCTTTGTATGGCTGTCCTTACTTTGGGAGACATTATACCTCTGATTGCAATAGGCAGGAGTTGTTGCATCAATGTATGACAGTCATGAGATTTTAAGCCATTCAACCGCAGATCTTTCATTGAAACCAAGCTGGAAATATTTGAAGAGAACCCATATGGAACTTTAACTCCCTTCAGACATCCGCACAAACTAGTTTTCTCGCTCTTAGAGAGTGTGGTGCACGAAGGCGGTAAATATGTACGCTGCCCTCGAGATTCAGGTGCTAATTTGGTACGAATATTCATCTCCAGCATATCAAGTCTTGCTTTAATTCCATCTTTTGTCTTTCCAGGAATGTTTAATAAAGTACCAAGCAGACTTTCACATATATTCTTTTCAACATGCATCACATCAATACAGTGTCTGATGTCAAGAGAATGCCAATAAGGGAGATCAAAGAAAATCGACCGCTTCTTCCATGGAGCACTTTCGGTGCGCGAATATGGTTTCCCAAATCGATTTGTAATATTCTATATTTTTTTGAAGTATTTCAGCGCCAGAAGCCGGTAGCGGTTCGATTCCGTGCTCAGTCTCACCATTGAAGGCAGCTTTCTTTCGCCTGTAAGGATGATGTCTCGGTAAGAAACGTCGATGTCCCATATAAACCATTTTTCGACAATTGCTTAAATGGCGTGCATGTGTCCCTTCCCCGCATACAGGACAAGCTTTGTACCCTTTAATGGTATATCCGGACAAGTTGCCATAAGCTGGGAAGTCATTGATCGTACAAATCAGCATAGCACGCATATTGAAATATTCTTGCCTCGATGCGTCATATGTGCGTACTCCTTCGTCCCATAAAAGCTTCAAATCAT
Source organism: Rhodiola kirilowii (assembly GCA_033675215.1). Lineage (NCBI taxonomy): Eukaryota > Viridiplantae > Streptophyta > Magnoliopsida > Saxifragales > Crassulaceae > Rhodiola > Rhodiola kirilowii. Next base: position 9,036,418 of record CM066197.1, on the reverse strand, counting down.
CTATCAGAGGAGCCAAGTATACATCAATATCATTTCCAGGTTGTCGAGGACCCGATATCAACAAAGAAAGCATCATATATCTACGCTTCATAGTTAACTTGGGAGGTAGGTTGTAGATAACCAAAATCACAGGCCATGTACTATGCTGACTACTGAGATTGCCATGTGGATTCACCCCATCAGTAGAAAGGCCAAGCCGTAAATTTCTAGACTCTGCTCCAAACACTAGGAATGTATTGTCTACTTTAGCCCATTGCAGTGAATCGGCAGGATGACGCATTTTCGTATCAACAACACGTTTCTCAGCATGCCAACGCATATTATTGGAATCTTCCGTGTCAGCAAATAATCTCTGAAACCTGGGGATCGGTGGAAGATACCATAGTACTTTCGAAGGAGTGCCTTTAGATTTACCTTTCGGTTCTTTGTTTAACTTGTAGCGAGAAGCCTTGCACACTGGACATTCTTTCAAATCACTATAGGCATTTCGATACAAGATGCAATCATTGGGACATGCATGTATTTTCTTATACTCGAGGCCCATGGGACACATAACCTTCTTAGCCTTGTAAGTATGGTTAGGTAGGGTGTTCCCCTCAGGAAGCATGTCTTTCACCAGCGCTAACAATTCGGTAAAACTCTTGTTGCTCCATCCATTTTTTGCTTTGAGATTGAACAACTTCAACGTTGCTGATAGCCTTGTATATTTGGAACACGCTTCATAGAGTGGTAATTCGGAGTCATTCCTCAACGACTCCAAAATATGTGGAGTATCCTCAAAGTCAGTAGCGACGTTGTTAACCATCTCAATTAGATTATCCTCTTCCCAATCATCATTATCCTCCGGCAAGCTTTCTACGGGTGGAGGCTCAAAGTTTTGTTGTTCACCCTCCCCATGCAAATACCACACCGTATACTGTGGGTTCATCCCCTTTAACAAAAGGTGTTTACGTAACTTCTTCGGTTTGACCAATTTGTAATTCCAACAACTCATACACGGACAAACACTACTACAGAAGGGGGATTATGCATCGGTTTTATAAGGCAATATGCATCGGTTTTGATCCGATGCATAAGCCAGCGATGCGAAAGGCTGGGACCTTATGCATCGGTTTTGTAAAACCGATGCATAATGTATACCATTATGCATCGGTTTGAAACCAAACCGATGCATAAAGGTAGTCCATTACGCATCGGTTAGGACGAAAAACCGATGCATAATGTATGTCTTATGCATCAGTTTTACTCTTAACCGATGCATAATGTCTCAAAAATTTTGGCAGATTTGGCTTATTTTAGCTCAAATCCACCCTGAAATTTTTACGAACATCAATCAATTAAAAATACCCTGCTGTTCAATTACAAATGCACTGTTGCTCAACAACATCGACATACATTCATTTCAAAGATCTAATAGAATATACAATTACAAATATTCATACAACAATGCCAACACAAAAGTTAATATTCTAATACAAACAACAAACCTAACCTAAGATTCATCATTTCCTAAAGCAACCGGGTAACGATTGCTTATATAGTCATACAAGTAGGCGGCAGTCATTTCCCTTACTTCATCGATCTTCGAGTCTTCGTAGCATTCACTTCCATTAGGAAAACACTAGAAGCAATGAAAAACAAGATAAAAGTAAGTCAATACATAAAAGTTCCAATTAGTTCAAACCAAACCAAAGTCATTGACAACTTAGAGAATAATACAAGGCTAATAAGATATTACTTGGCTAAGATCATCAATCTCCGCTCCGTTATTAGCACGCACAAACTGGATTATGTCTCGAATAAAATTCATAACATAATAACCGCATAAGTGACCCGGCGGTTGTTGTGGACACTGCACACGATCAATAATTTCTTATAACACACTATACTTAATGCTAAAGCTATTAAAAAGATAGTAGATATGAGACTTCGTACCTTAACTACCTTCCAACGAACACTTTGTGTATTTCTCGGTACACATCCTTGATAGTATCGGTACAATCCCCTAAAATGAATAACATTACATAATTAGTGATTGTTAATATAAAAATTACAAGACAAAAGTGAGGCTAAAACGACTTACGTGTCCACTAAATCCTTTGCATCGACGTTTATTCCTTTATCACCTAGATCTGGATCCAGCCAATGCGCTACATGTTGTTTAGGGAAGATGACACATAACATCCAATGCCACCTAACAAAAACAAACTCCATTTAAAAAAATGAATTCAAAAAATAGATATAAAACATAATCATTAAATAATGAACTTACTTTACATGATCCACGTAAGGTAGGAAGTAACAAAAATTATGATTTCGGTCCGGCATACTCAACCTTGCCACAAACGTCATCAACCTCTCATCTCTGTTGATTGTTGGCGTCATGATGGAAGGATTGAAGAAACCAAACTTAATATCCCATCCCATCATCTCATTGTTCAAAGAACTACAAATTAAAACTTTTGTGTTAGAGTTATATAGCCAATGCATTAGAACGAATGATAATCAAAAAATAACCGTGAACATTACCATATACATAATTCACTAGCAAAGTTCCCCAATGCTCCCGTCTTGTATAGTTCCTTAAGGTCCTCTGTGGTAACAGCGATACCGTAGTCGTCACCGAACACACTCTGGTCGACGTCCACTATAAGCATACCTCTATTCAACCGTGTCCACACCTCGGATAAAAGTCGACAATATAAGGGCAAGCACTCTATGAATTCATCGTCGTTTATTGGCAAATAAAGACATTTAATATTGTCATATCCCTGCATGTTGAATTTGATTAATGATATGAAATTAATTTTTATGTAAAGTATAATAGAAAATGCAAATGAACTTGTATTGTTCGCTTATCTCACCCTATTACCGATAACGACCAAGTATTCAGGCCATGCTACATGGTGAGACTCTGCCTCATTAACAATAGAAAACTTCGCATGAGGTATTGGCAAGTTTGCTGTTCGAACGAGTGCCTTTTCAAGCTTCACCTATATTTAAAGAACAAATGTTTAGGGTTAGAATAACATATGAATAAGAATGTGACAACTATAAAGAGGCTATAAGGATTAAGAGAGGACATCACCTTCAATGTATGTTCTGGTATTTGCTGATAATTAATAAAATGACCTCTCATGACTCGACCAATGGCCACTTGCTGTCGGTCACCTTCGACGGTCCCATGTATGAATAATACGCATTTCAGGCCACCCTGTTATCACAAACAATTGATGTTACATACGTTCCGATCAATTAAACGAAATTGTTACAAAAAAGAAAATAAAATATTCTAAACGTACCGCAGGTATGTTCGTCATCGGGTCTACATCGACGTGACAGTGACGGCCGAGGCGATCAGGCATATTTACTTGGGAAGTACTGGAACTCGGTGTCGTCTTAGAAGATGTGGATTTCGGGAACCCAATCTTCCACGGGACGTGTGTACCTACTCCTCTGGTACGTCCAGGATACTCAGGCGTCCCAATCGCCTCAGTCAGTATATCATGTCGACCATGTGGTGAAAAAGATCCTTGACTAGATTTTTCTACCAATTGATCCTATTATCGACAAATCAGTACCAAATAAGATTGGTGTACGGAAAAAGTTAAACTAATGAAAAAAAGTCAATTACTCACAATATTTTCAGCCACTAGCCGAACTCTAGGGGTGACGAACTCTTTATTCCTGATGCGTGCCCTCTTCCACACCTCATATCTCTCTACTGTGATAGCAGGTGTCGCTCCCTCTTCAACTACGCCATCCGCAATTAAATCGGCCAACTTCTCGTTTATTAGCACCTCCTTCACTTTTCTATACCCTCCTCGGCCCATGATGTGTGCATATTCATTCTTAGCCGCTAGAGCCTTATTCTGAGCAGATAGCTTCCTCGCAACTTCACTGAGTCTATGCTCTACAAATTTCTTCCACGAAGCAGAATCAATGTATTTATACTCCTTCGTGGGATCTTCGTCCTTCTTTTTCCCGAATATATAATCTGTAGCGAGTCTCGATTTGAAGTTCCTCCACGCACTAGATGCATATTTGACCTCTTGCTCTTTGTATCTTTCTGGTCCAACAAATACTTCCTGAAAAAATAACAAGTTATAATTAGGACGACCAATATTTAATGTTGTTAACACTTAAATAATATAATTATGTAGTATATTACCGTTGCTTCGTTCCACATAAGATCCTTAAGTTCAGAAGGCACCTTCCTCCAATCAAGGAAGTCGATCGGAATTCGAGTACGGACCACAGTGCCTAAGTAACTCCTCCAGTTGTCACCAATCTTTCCCAAGGGATATCCTGTGTCGTTAAATTCGACACTAATCTTGGTGCCAGCCTCCCTATGTCTCCTAATCAAATCGAGCATCAACGATGGGCCCCTCTTAGTCTTCTTGGTGGGTGCGCACTGTTCCACACGGAAGTCATCCTCGGCGCTGCTACTACTTTGTGCCATTATCCCTGAAATATCACAAAAAATATTAGTTCAATAGAAATGTATATACAAATGCGTAAACAACAATAAAAATAATAAAATGACATGTGATGAACATCAGTGATAAACTAACATACAACATACACTTAAGTTAAGTTTGTTTATCAATCCATATTCCTTCGTCGTGATCTTCTCTTAATTGCTTTTCGTCATCAATTTCAATCTCGACGCTTTCCACAGGAACGATCGTACACACAGGTATGCAATCTTCAGCGAGGTCTTCAGATGTGCCACTTGTAGCATCATTGGTTACTTGTTGTTTTCCGTGGAGGACAACAAACAGATTTTTGTCCGAAGGGTCCTTGACGTAAAATACTTGTCTTGCTTGTTCGGCCATAATGAAGGGCTCATCTTTATAGCCCTCCCTGCGAAAATCCACAAACGTCATACCGAACTCATCAGTGCGAACTGCAGAATGATTAACCCATTTACATTTAAAAATTGGTACTTGTAGTTTAACATAATCCAACTCCCATATTTCTTCGATAACCCCAAAATAATTGAGAGGAGCAGATATTGGATTTTGATCTCTAGCGCTAGAAACGTGAGTGGTTTCAGCAACAAGTGTGACACCACTATTTTGCACAACGCTGCGTTCGTCTTGATCTTTTGTGTGAAAACAAAATCCGTTAATGTCAAAACTTCTCCACATATATACACTTGGTCTCGGACCTGCCATAAGCCACTTCACTAAGTCATCATCAGACTCTTCTTCCGAGTTCCCTTGATAACTTAAAGCTTCATCAGTTTTAAGCCATTTACAAAATGACCGACGATGTTCTCTTTGCACCCATATCTCATTTTTCCCCCGGTGTGCACTCCTCACTATGTTTAAATGCTCATCGATGAAAGGCGTCATCTCAGGTATATGTTGCAATACGTAGAAATGGGCTATTGATAACTCATCTACGGATTTTACTATTTGTTTTGATCCACTTGTTCCCTTTCCTTGAAATCGATCAAAATGGCGTGGCCTTGGAATCCCAATTGCAGCGGTATTTCCCAAAAAGTTAGTGCAAAATTCAACCGCCTCTTCAGTTATGTATCCTTCCACTATACATCCTTCAGGACGATGCCTATTTCTCACGTAGCTTTTTAGAATCTTCATGTACCTCTCAAAAGGATACATCCATCTCATATACACTGGTCCAAGAATTCTAACCTCGCGAACCAAATGAACAGTTAGATGGACCATTATATCGAAAAATGATGGTGGGAAGAACATCTCAAGTTGGCATAATGTAATCACTACTTGCTCTTGTAATCTATCAAGCTCTGTTAGATCAACAACCTTAGCACATAAAGAGCTAAAAATCAAGCAAAGTCTTTGTATAGCGGCTCTCACTTTTGGAGGCAATATACCTCTAATTGCAATAGGCAAGAGCTGTTGAATTAAAGTGTGATAGTCGTGAGATTTTAATCCATTCAAACGCAGATCCTTCATCGAAACCAAACTGGCGATATTTGAAGAGAAGCCATACGGAACTTTAACTCCTTTAAGACATCCACAAAATCTTGATTTCTCAGTCTTAGAAAGAGTGGTGCATGATGGAGGCAGATATGTACGTTGCCCTCGAGTTTCTGGTGCTAATTTAGTACGAATGTTCATATCTAGCATATCCAGTCTCGCTTTAACTCCATCCTTCGTTTTCCTAGGAATGTTTAATAATGTGCCGATCAGACTATCACATATATTCTTTTCCACATGCATCACATCAACACAGTGTCTAATGTCAAGTGTATGCCAATAAGGGAGATCAAAAAATATAGATCGCTTCTTCCATGGAGCACTTTCGGTGCGTGCACTAGGTTTTCCAAATCGATTTGTAATATTTTGAATTTTCTCGAGTATTTCATAACCCGAAGATGGTTGAGGTTCTATTGCGTGTTCGGTATCACCGTTGAATGCAGCTTTCTTTCGTCTGTAAGGATGATACCTCGGTAAGAAACGCCGGTGCCCCATGTAAATCATTTTTCGACAATTCTTTAGATAACGTGAATGTGTCGCTTCCCCGCATATTGGACAAGCTTTGTACCCTTTAATACTGTACCCGGACAAGTTACCATAAGCAGGGAAGTCATTGATGGTACACATTAGCATTGCACGCATATTGAAATATTCTTGCCTAGATGCATCAAATGTCCGTACTCCTTCATTCCACAAAATCTTAAGATCATCTATCAAGGGAGCCAAGTATACATCTATGTCATTTCCAGGCTACCTAGGACCCGAAATCAACAAAGAAAGCATCATATATCTACGCTTCATGGTTAGTCTAGGAGGTAGGTTGTATATCACCAATATCACGGGCCATGTACTATGTTGACTACTGAGATTTCCATGCGGATTCACCCCATCAGTAGACAGGCCAAGACGTAAATTCCTAGACTCTGATCCAAATTCTGAGAATAAGTTGTCTGCTTTGGCCCATTGCAATGAATCGGCCGGATGACGCATTTTGCTATCAATGACACGTTTCTCGGCATGCCATCGCATATTATCAGAATCTTTTGGGTCAGCAAATAATCGTTGAAACCTGGGAATCGATGGAAGATACCACAATACTTTTGCCGCACTGCCTTTTGAGGTAGCCGTCCGTCCTTTGTTTAACTTGTAGCGTGAAGATTTGCACACCGGACATTCAATCAAATCTTTATGAGCATTACGATACAATATACAATCATTGGGACAAGCATGTATCTTCTTGTACTCGATTCCCATGGGACACATCACCTTTTAGCTTCGTAAGTACGATTAGGTAAAGTGTTTTCATCGGGAAGCATATCTTTAACCAACGATAACACTTCAGTGAAACTCTTATCACTCCATCCATTTTTAGCTTTCAAATTGAATAACTTCAAAGTTGCAGATAACCTTGTATATTTGGAGCAACCTTCATACAGTGGTAATTTAGAGTCATTTCTTAATGATTCCACCACTTGTGGTCTAGAATCAAACTCACCGGCAACGTTGTTAATCATATCAATTAAATTGTCCTCCTCCCAATCATCATTATCTTCAGGCAAACTTTCTACGGGTTGAGGTTCAACGTCTTGTTGTTCAGCCTCACCATGCATGTACCAAACCGTATATAGTGGATCAATTCCCTTTAAAAAAAGGTGTTTATGCAACTCTTCCACTTTGACCTTTATCTTATTGAAACACGCCTTACACGGACAGAAGACACTTTCAAGTGCATTTTTAAATGCATACGCCGATGCAAATTCACAGAAATCCATTATCCCCTTTTCATACTCATCACTTAACCTATTACCAGATATCCACTTTCTACTCATCATAATCCACTACATGAAGCATGTAAATAATATTATTAGACTGAGAACAAGTTAGCTAACCTAAATGTCTATGTTCAAAAATTAAACATAGTAAAAATAAAAGAATACCATAAGATGATAAGAATACCTTGTGTGAAATCGAGAGAAGAAGAAATGTAGCAGTAGGTTGAGGAATGCAATGAGCAAAGGCTGAAGTACGCTAGATTTGAAAAAAAATTTGAGTTAAGAATGAATTGACAAGCAGAAATAAAGAAACATGAACAAAAGAACTAAATATATACATACCTTATGTGACGGTGCTCGGAGAATAAAAAGAGCAATATGACTTAAAGGCGAGTCACGAGAATACAATTCAAAACCTAAACCAATGAAACGAAACATCAATAACCGATAGGAAAAATTACGTGACTACACTTTGCACAACATCATCCTAACAAGAAATCATACCCTAACAATGACATCCGAGCCCTACCAAATCCCTCAAATTCATATTGAATGAATTATAAACCCTAAAGAATTCGATTCATACTCAAAGCACCGATGCATAAACCCTAATAAATTCGATTCATACTTAAAGCACCAATGCATACCCTAATAAATTCGATTCGTACTCAAAGCACCGATGCATAAACCCTAATAAATTCGATTCATACTCAAAGCACCAATGCATACCCTAACAGAAGTGTTGCTGGATGGAGGACTGATGTAGCGACGGCGACGGCGAGCGAGGATTGATGTAGCGACGACAACGGCGACTGGCGAGCGAGTATTGATGGAGTGACGGCGAGACGACGACAGAAGGTTGCTGGATGGACGAAGGCGCGCACGAAAAGTTCGAAATACCAGTAAATCGATTTTGCGGAGGATGAAAACTTCAGAAGTAAAAACGAAACTAGGGTAACTTATTCAACCTTATGCATCGGTTTTAAGCGAACCGATGCATAAGGTCGACATTATGCATCGGTTTTAAGCCAACCGATGCATAATGTGGAGATTATGCATCGGTTGGTTTAAAACCGATGCATAATGTCGACCTTATGCATCGGTTGGCTTAAAACCGATGCATAAGGGTACAACCGATGCATAAGGGCAAACACGGAACCGATGCATAATCCCTCTTCTGTAGTAGTGAAAAGACACGTTCAATGTTGTTTCTAGACGCATATGCCGACGCAAACGCACAAAAATCCATAATCCCTTTCTCGTACTCATCACTCAACCTATTACCAGACACCCACTCTCGATTCATTATAAATCCACTACATGAAACGTGTAAATATTATTGTTAGAATAAGATTATATCAAATGTGATATTATTACCATTATCATATTGCATAACTCAAAAACTTATAAGAAATGAAATAAAAATCGACTAAGTAGTGAATATGTGAATTACAACCACTCCAACAATTAGTAAATTAAGAAAGATAATCAAATATCCAAAATGAATGGAAAAGCGTGATGTTTACCTTGATAAAAAACGCGCGAAGACGAAGCTTAATAGTGGGTCTGCAACAAGTACGGTCTAGAGCTATAAACAACAAAAACAAATTATTAAACAAGGAAAAATAAATTCAAACTCCATGTTAATCGGAAAATAAGAATGTATGAAACCCATCAAATACCAGGAATTGGAGATGTTCGTTGGATAAAGTTGGAGAGGAGAAGCTTGCGAAGAAGAATCTTAATGGTGGCCGGTGTGCAACAAGTACGGACTACAGCTGTAAACAACAACAAGAACGAATTAGTAACCAAGAAAAAATAACTTCAAATCTCCATTAAACTCAAAACACAATTAATGGATTACAAACCTCAAACAAAGCCGAGTAGCCAAAAAAGATTCACCTAACAATCTTCAAGTTGGCGATGAGATGCTTTCTCTTGCAAATAGACTAACAATGACTACAAGTATTTAACGAACACAAGATAGAAATTAAGAACATATCGATTCAATAACATGTTACTATAAATACACCTTCATATATCCAAACAATCACATTTCCAAATTATGGACATACAACTGAATCAAATATACAATGACTGATTTTGATGAAGACAAACTACGGATATACAACTAGAAATCAATCCTAACAATTACATACTAAAAACCCTAAGAATCCTAACCATTGGAAAAATAATCCTAACAATTCTAACAACCCTAACCTGCTGAATCGGAGGCGAGTGGAGGAATAGCAGTTGACGAGGCCAAATGAGTGACGGAGTGAGGCGACGAAGTGTCAACAAATCGACAGAATAGCAGGTGACGGAGGCGACGGATTGACGGAGGCGACGGATTGACGGAGGCGACGGAACCGGCGAAGGCGACGGAGGCGAATCGGAGGCGACGAGTGCGACGGATTGAGACTGAGAGGCGTCGAAGTCGGAGGAGCGTATCGAATTCGGAGGGAGGAGAGATTAGGCAGACTGAGAAATTTAGAAATAACCTAAGTCTTTTATCGCACATTATGCATCGGTTTTCATAAAACCGTTGCATAATGTTAACTATATGCATCGGTTTTATTAAAACCGTTGCATAATGGTTAACATTATGCAACGGTTTTATGAAAACCGATGCATATAGTTAACATTATGCAACGGTTCTTGAAAACCGATGCATAAAATAACATTATGCATCGGTTTACATAAAACCGTTGCATAATGTTAACTATATGCAACGGTTTTATTAAAAACCGATGCATAATTTTAAACCGATGCCTATTGTAATTTTTGAACCGATGCATAATGCCTGCTCTGTAGTAGTGACTATGTATTTTTTGGAGTCCCGATCCCCAGGAACCAGTATTATTAAAATTTGTTGACGTGACTTATTTGAGACTTATGTATCCTAAATTGAACAAAATCCAAGCTAATCAAACATACACGTCAAATACCGGTTTCGGTATCATCTTAATTGCAACTTAATTGGCATTAAATATACGCATTGACAATTTATACCGGTATTAAATATATGCATTGGCATTAAATATACGCATTGGCAATTTATACCGGTATTAAATATACGCATTGGCATTAAATATACGCACTTTAATGATACCGGTATCTTAATTGTAAATTGGCAATTTATTTACGCATCTACTAGCTAATTGCAAGCTAAATTGTCAAATTAATACATATATTTAAATACTTTTGTAGATTCAAATTAAATTAAGGGAAAAAGTACAAAAAGAAGTAGCGAACTACCACCCATTTTCAATTTGTTGTCAGAACTATTAAAATTTCCAAAAAGGGGTAGCGAACTACAACCCATTTTCAACTTTTTGTCAAAACTATTAAAATTTCTAAAATGGGTGCGAACTATATAAATTTTTTCCAAAATGAGTGCGGACTATATAAATTTTTTTCATAATGGGGTGAAACCTATATAATTTAACGGAATTATACCCTTTATTATTTTTTCTCTTTTTCCAACAATTATTAGATTAGATTACTAGAATTTTGTGTATGAGTCATTATCATAAGATTTGGGAGTAATTAGTTCTTTTCAATTACTCAATGAACATACCTTAATATTCCTTTTTGAAATTTGAATTACTTAATTCGACTTCATTTAGTGCATGACTTGTCCTTGGTCGACCTGGGAATGAAAATGATCCTTTAACACATTATACAATAATCCTTCGATTCTAATCAATGAGAAATAATCCTTTAACACATTATACAATAATCCTTTAATTCTAATAACTATAAAAGAGAATTTATTTTCATTCCCAGATCAACCAAGGACAACTCATGGGCTAGATGAAGCCGTGTTAAGTAATTCAAAAAGGAATATTAAGGTATGTTCGTTGTGTAATTAAAAAGGACTGATTATTCCCAAATCTTATCATACATAAAACTCTAGTAATCTAATCTAATAATTGTTGGAAAAAGGGAAAAATAATACTTGGTTATAACACCGTTAACGGTGTTTATAATTTAGTTAAATTATATAAATTTATACCCCATTTTGGGAAAAAATTATATAGTTCGCACCCATTTTGGAAAAAGTTTGTATAGTCCGCACCTATTTTGGAAATTTTAATATTTCTGACAAAAAGTTGGAAATGAGTGGTAGTTCGCTACCCCTTTTTGAAATTTTTAATAGTTCTGATAAAAAGTTAAAAATGAGTGGTAGTTCGCTACCTATTTTTGTACTTTCCCATAAATTAAACGTCAATTAAATACTTTTGAAGCCGCATCCGTTTGTCAACGACGGCAATTATTAATATGCCAACGACGGCAATTACGACCAATTAAATACTTTGTTGCCATTTAATTTAATTGCTATTAAGATGATGTTGGTTTTTGGGCAACCGTTATTTATTGGTACCGATTCCTCTAAAATCGGCATTTGACTCGTATGCCAGATTGTCTTGGATTTTATTCCAATTGGTTTACAGCAACAAATTTAATAGTATCGGTTCTTGGGGGAACCGAACCCCTAAAAACACATGGTATCGGGTTCATCAGAAACTGGGATTGATAGGTATTCCATACATTTGAGTTTCAAATAGTACAATCGAGCAATTTGAGTTTGGAAGTGGGGTACTTTGCCTAGAAACTCTTAAATTTCAGAAAAACACAAAACAAATCCAACAAGCATCCAAAAACACCAACTTCATGCACTTGTGTTTCATCTTCCAACGTCTGCTCGTGCTTGCGTTAAGCCTCACTGTCTCTGTCTCTGTCCCTGTCTGTCTAGTCATCACTTCTCCTTAGTAGTTGAGGACTTTTCATTCTCAATAACTGTCTCACCCTAAAGCCTATTGTATTAAACGAGTAGCATTTAGCAGCCGGCTGCTTAAGTAGTTGGAAGATCAATCCTTAGTACTAGCATTTAGCAGCCGGCTGCTTTTCTTTTCTCTTCTCTTATCTTCTCTTCTTTTTGTTTTTTGGTGCAGATCGGTAGCCTGACAGTTATCTCTATCATACAATACAATGGAGCAAGAGGCTGTTGACAGAGGTTGTACCAAAATCACAATAAAGGGCATAATCAGCTTGCTCATGTCCATCATTGAGAATGATCAGAAGAGAGTCATTTCACTCGGCATGGGAGACCCTTGTGTCTATTCTTGCTTCAGAACAACCATTGATGCTGAAAACGCCGTCGTCAATGCCCTCCAGACCGGTAAATTCAACGGCTATGCGCCCACCGTCGGTCTTCTCCAAACCCGAAGGTAATTAAATTTTCTCAATCCCAACTCGATGTAAATAAATAAATAAATAACCTTAAAATTTGATTTTAGTGCCATTGCGGAGTACTTGGGGAGAGATCTTCCATACGATTTAACTGCTGATGATGTGTATGTAACATCTGGTTGTACACAAGCAATAGATGTTGCATTGACAATGCTCGCACGACCTGGCGCGAATATCCTCCTCCCAAGGCCTGGCTTCCCTGTGTATGACCTCACAGCTAGTTTTAGGAACTTGGATGTTCGTCATTATGATCTCCTTCCTGATATCAATTGGGAAGCTGATCTTGCGGCTATCGAGTCTCTGGCTGACCATAACACTGTGGGAGTTGTAGTCATCAACCCCGGAAATCCATGCGGAAACGTCTACTCATATCAACATTTGAAGAATGTGAGTCCTAATTCGAATGGCCACGGTGAACGATTTGAATGACTCTAATTTCTAGCTACTCTTTAACTGATCAATGTGTTTGATTTATTTATATGTAGATTGCTGAAATTGCGAAGAAGCTGCATATTCCTGTGATTGCAGATGAGGTGTATGGTCATCTTGTATTTGGAGACACTCCATTCGTCCCAATGGGTGTGTTTGGATCGATGGTTCCAGTTCTTACTCTCGGATCTCTGTCGAAGAGGTGGATTGTTCCTGGCTGGAGGCTAGGTTGGTTTGTCACCACTGATCCCTGCGGTACCTTCAAACAACCAAAGGTCTCTTTGCTCAGCGCTCACACATTTTCTACCCACTAATTCGTATTGTTAAAGTCTACTGACTGATAGATTTTTACTCACTAGGCCGTGGAGCGAATTAAGAAATATTGTGATACTCTCGGAGGCAATCCAACATTCCTTCAGGTTTCTACGTTAAATGTTCGACGATATTAGGACCTTCTATTTACCTGTCACTTGAGTTTTCGCTTCTTTTATTAGTGTCTGATACTTTTCCTCTGAAAAAAAAAAATCAGGCTGCAGTTCCGGAGATCATTGAGAAAACCGATGAGGCGTTCTTTAAGAAAACTCTTAATCAACTAAAACATAGTGCAGACATACTGTACAGAATGACAAATGAGATTCCTGGCTTACACTGTCCCTATAAGCCACAGGGAGCAATGGCTGTCATGGTAAGCTAAAACCGACTTTTCATATATAGCTCATCCTTATTTCTTCTGTTAGTCACTGCTCAAATTCTTTTTAAGTTCTGTGGATTTTAGGTGAGGTTAAATCTTTCGGTCTTACGAGATATAACTGATGATATAGACTTCTGTTTCAAATTGGCAAAAGAAGAAAATGTCATCATCGTACCAGGTAAATTTTTACTGCGAAAAGATATGCACTTAATTTCTAAATCAGAATTTTTCAGAACAGAAAATCACAAACTGATCCTGCTCTCAATTTCTGATGCGAAATCATATTTATTTTTTTAGTGCTGTATTTTATGATCTGGATACTGAGATGCAAATTTTTATACAGGTGCGGCACTGGGGCTGACGAACTGGTTGCGCTTTGTCTTCAGTGTTGACGTACCTTCGCTCCAAGAGGCGCTTGGAAGGATAAAGTTATTCTGTTGGCGGCATTCGACGATTGCCCATTGCGAATATTGACAGTATTTTTCTTTCTAGTTACCCAAGTAGTACCACACATATGCGTCTTATATTGTAGTTGAAGTTGATCTACTGGTGTGCCAAAGTATAACTGTTCTTTGTACCTAAAGCGTCAATGTAATAAGAATTGCAGAGTTTATGCAAAATAACAGAGTTCCATTAAAAGACTGGTTACACTCAGTCATTCTGTTCAATATAACTGATCATTCTACTCCCAGTTTCGTACAATTATAAGTTATAAATTGATTAAATTCGATAAATAAATATCACTAAGGTCTAAGAGTGCAGATAAGAGTGACGGTCAAGTGATTGAATAATTTGCCTGTGCTTCAATTGGATGACTCAAGTTCATATTCGGGTCAGTGCTCTTTGCGTGATTCGCGCATCAGTAGTCTAGGAATATATATATGTACCCATTAATAATTATGTAATATATATAACATGTATTCAGTTGAAACATATGTGATGTAAACCAAAAGTGGAGAAAAAAATATTCTTAGGAGAAAATCGAACATCCGGATGTAACGAAAAGTTGATCCTTATAAGACAAATATAACTTAAAATATTGTAAATTAGAGTCAAGATTTTAGTGCAAACTACAAACCGATGAATTATGGTATATTTCTTACGAACTATGACATGATTTTATTCAAATAAATTATAAGCTACTTTCCATAACTATAACATAGTTCGTAAAAAGTGTATCATAACTTGTCGATTTATAGTTTGAACCTGATGCTTTTGGTTGTAAATCAAATTAGAAAAAACAAAAGTATAGGATACAAATAACAAATACAAAGTGAAAACCAGGAGATGAGACAAGTAGTGAGTGCAACCTAATTTCATTCTGACGCGGCCACTAACCTTCTCTCCACTTGAAGACAAACACACCACTCACTTGATTCCTCCAACCCTCCGGCTCGCTTAATACAAATACAAGCTCAAGTCCCACAACCTCTTCTCATCTCTCACACCCTATTTTCTCTTCTTGATCCCTTCCAGTTCAGCCCCATCAGGTAATTGGATCTCTTTTGTTGATGATCATTAAATTTATAGGGCTTTTTTCGTGTTCAAATTTAAAGCTTCTCTGATTTTTGCATGCATTTTTGTTTTGTAAAGCATTGATGGCTTCGACAGATCATAGTGAGTTCAAAGTTCATGTCTTTTCATCAGCATCTGAGGTATGCAAAATCATTTCAATCAATTTCCTGTGATCATTGCTCAATTTTTTGATGTTATGAATGAGGTGTGAGCAGTGAGATTGATAAGTTTGTTTAGCTCGTTGAGTGCGTATTTGTGTT
This sequence comes from Rhodiola kirilowii, assembly GCA_033675215.1. Lineage (NCBI taxonomy): Eukaryota > Viridiplantae > Streptophyta > Magnoliopsida > Saxifragales > Crassulaceae > Rhodiola > Rhodiola kirilowii. The sequence continues at coordinate 9,020,526 of CM066197.1, read as the reverse complement.
GATTGGGCTCCCAGCTAGTTGACAAGTTGCATGAGAAGTGGAATGGAGTTAAGAAGCTGCCTTATCCAGCAATGTACTCCAGTGTTTATGGCGGGATCATACTGGATCCCGCCCTAATGGTCATTCCGATAGACGATCATATGGTTCATCGTGGCCATGGTGTGTTCGACACTGCTATTATATTTGATGGGTAAGAATAATTAATTTGCTTTATACTCGTTCGAGAATTATGTTATGTTGAATTGTATCATATAGTTGTATGTTATGTTGTGGATATATTATGTGAACTTGGTATGACTGAAACGTTGGTGTTTGGTGCATGTGTTTCGGGTTTGGTTTGCTGCAGGCACCTGTATGAGCTGGACACACATTTGGATAGATTTCTCAGATCTGCAGCCAAAGCGAGAATCACAACCACTTTCCCTAAATCGGTGCTTAGGACCATTCTGATACAACTGGCTGCAGTGTCCAAAATCAGCACGGGGACACTCCGATACTGGCTGAGTGCTGGTCCAGGAGATTTTCTGCTCTCACCTGCCGGATGCCCATCCCCAGCATTCTACGCAGTTGTGATAGATGAAAGCATCAACCAATGCAAAGAAGGCGTGAAAGTAATCACGTCAACAATCCCTATGAAAAGCCCCCTTTTCGCTACCATGAAAAATGTCAATTATCTTCCAAACGTCCTCTCGAAAATGGAAGCTGAAGACGCTGGTGCTTTTGCTTCTATTTGGGTCGACGAGGAAGGTTACATTGCTGAAGGGCCAAATGTTAACGTGGGTTTCATTACAAAGGATAAGGAATTAATATTGCCATGTTTTGAAAAGATTCTTCGTGGCTGCACTGCCCAAAGGCTTTTTGAACTGGCACCGAAGTTGGTGGACCAGGGCCAACTGAAGAGTGTCAAATTAGCCTATGTGGCTGTGGAAGAAGCTAAAGCCGCATCTGAAATGTTCTACATCGGAAGCACTCTTCCTCTCTTGCCAATCATCGAATGGGACGAGCAGCCAATTGGAGATGGTAAGTGAAGTTTAAGAAGCCTCGGTATAATTTTGATACAGGCATATATACACCGAAATCAATAATTTCCACAAATCTTAGTCCTGATTATTTGAGTTTACAGGCATACAAACTGGCTATGGTTTTTTTTTTCTTTCTAACAAAGATTTATTTTTTGCGGTTTTGAACGATACAGGGAAGGTAGGGGAACTAACACTGGCACTATCCAATTTGGTTTGGGAAGATATGGTAGCTGGCCCTGATACGCAGAGATTTCCTGTCCCTAATTAAACACAATGCTATCAAGCCGAATGATGTTGAGCTTGATAGCAAACTGTTAACATGGGAATGTCACAATGCACTGTGATGCCATACCTTTCATGAAAGTTTCTGTTGTGATATCTTTTTATAAGTTGTAACTTTATGAATAAAGGATGCACTGAACTGTCTAGTGTGGTTTAAAGCACAAAATTATAATAAAAAAAAAGTAGGGAAAAGTATAAAAAGGGGCTTTGAATTACTATATCTTTTTAATTTGAGGTCTGAACTATCATAATTTCTAATGAAAGGGCAAAATCCAAAAATCCGTTAAAATTAACGGTCAAAGTTAATTCCGTTAGTCAAATTACAATTAAATGTCATTTACTTTAATTTTATCTATATATCTCTCATTATATATTTTTTAATTTTATTATTCTATAACTTTCAATTAACAAATGAGTACTCTATATAAATTAATTGTTTAGGGTTTCATAATTTATCATTATATGTATGAATAAAAATTAAAAAATTACTTTTATTATTGTAAAATTTTCAAGTTCTTTTCTAATATGATGGGTGAGTATAGTCTTTTAAATTTTCATAGTTTCACAATTGATCATAAAATATGTATGGATAAATATTAAATTATTTTTTAAAATTCATGTTCATAAGAGTATTACTATAAAAAAGAAAATAATTTTATGGATAAATTGAAAAAATTTAAACTTTTGTCCACACATATTATATGGTGAATTGTCAAACTTTAAAAATTCAAAATATTATACTCATGCATCATACGGGAAACATCTTAAAAAATTTAGAATATGAATCAAAATAATATATATTTAATTTTTTTCATACATGTTATATGGTAAATTATGAACCCTAAATAATTAATTTAATTAATTTAAATGTAGTACCCATATGTGATATGAAATTTAAAAAGAATAAAAATATTATAATAAAATTAGAAGTAAAAAATATAGAATGAGATATATATAAATTAAATTAAAGTAAATGACATTTAAATGTAATTTGACTAACGGAGTTAACTTTAACGGAATTTTTATTTTTGCCCCCTCATTGGAAATTATGGTAGTTCGGACCTCAAATTGGAAAGAAATGATAGTTCTGAGCCCCTTTTTATACTTTTCCCAAAAAATATTACAAAGATCCCATATAAAAAACAATACTTCAAATACTTTACACACTTTTATGTGTTTAAAATATGTAAAACACCTAATAACCATGGTAGAGTTTCTGGAACTCTGCGCTTCGAGTGTGAACAGATCGCTAAGTCTGATATTTGGATAGAAATCTAAAGAAAAAGAAGTTGCGCGCTTCAAACGTTAATAAATCGCCAAAGTAATCCTTAGACGGGAAGAGGAGTTGGCATGAGAGGTGTTCAAAGCGATGAAAGTGTAATAAATAATTGTTACAAATGGTATGCACATCCAAAGAAAAATATGTCATGTGGGTCCCACATGTGGGGCCCACACCAAAGAAAATAAGTTGTGAATTGAGTGATATGAGGATACATGTCGGGGAAGATGTAATATAAATGCAGAGGTTGGGGTGAAGGATTAAACATACCTTCACCTCCTCCTTCTCTCTGAATCTTCAATAATATTGCAGTGCATTTGAGTTCTAACTGGTCCCAAAGTTCTCTATATTTTCCAAGGTAATTATAACACGTTATCAGCACGAGGTTCTAACCAACTGAGATACCATATTTTTCCTCACTTGTCTCTCAACTTCCGCTTAGTTCTTCATCTGTCCTACTTGTATATCATAAGGGGTTCACTACCTCAAAGGGAGCTCTACTCTCCCTCTTTTCACAATTTTCTGATTGTGTTGATATCTGAGTTTTTCTGGATGAAAAACTAATATTACAGTAGTTGCGACGATCCCTTAATGTAGAACAACATATTATTATGATGTGTGGATTACCGCCTCATAGTAAAGTGTTGTGATCTGCAAAGTAACTATCTTTACTTTAAAGACATCATTTTCTTTGAACTGTATAATTTATTTTATGCTTATTACTTGTTATTGTATAACATCATATTATTATACAAAGGAGGCTCAGCCACCGTAAAATAATATGATGTGAATTACACTTATTTTACTACTTCATTCCTATAGTTAATAGCATTTATACTATACATGTCTATCCTCACATGGTAATTAATTGCATTACGTTTCTAATTAAATCTTAGCATGAATTAATCCATGCCCAACGGTAACATAGTGCTCAACGGTAACAAATGGTAACAAACGGCTATAAACGGCTAGTTTTTTCCCTATAAATATGTTTTCATTCAACTACACTAAATCACATTTTCTCTTCTACTTCACACTTCAAACACACTCAAAATTTCCAAAGCAATAAAATGTCTAGCTTACTATTGGTCTTTGTTGCAACAATTATTGTAGTACTCACTATTTATAATTTCACCGGGGATCATACACCAGATGAATTTTATGATAGTTTAGCAATGTTAGGATTCATGTATGCCTTCTTCTTCTTTACACTATTTGTAGACTTGTATATCTTGAATTAATAAAAAAATTACTTGTTTTGTTTTAGTTAACATCATGACAAATTTGGTGAAACTAGACTTCAGTCCCCTCGGCATTGCTGGGACCAATTACATGTCCTGGACAATGGACATAGAAATACATCTGCAATCAATGGGTCTCAGTGAGACAGTAAAGGAGGGAAATGAACCCTCAGAAATAGACATGGCAAAATCTCTGATTTTCATTCACCGTCATCTACATGAGGATCTAAAAAATGAGTACCTCACAGTAAAAAACCCATGTGAACTGTGGAAAAATCTCAAAGAGAGATATGACCATCAAAAGGTTGTGATGCTCCCAATTTACCGCGATGAATGGACCGCTTTACGGTTCCAAGACTTTAAAGTGAATACAACTCTGCAATGTTTAGAATTGTAACCCATTTGAGGTTCTGTGGAGATACAAAAACAAATGATGAAATGCTGGAGAAGACTTTTTCCACATTTCATGCATTAAATGTGACCCTGCAACAACAATATCGTGTGCGGGGTTTCCAAAGGTATTCAGAATTGATTGCTTGTCTCCTCATCGCAGAGAAAAATAATGAGCTGCTGTTAAAAACCCACCAATCTCACCCAACGGGCTCTAGAACATTTTCTGAGGTACATTTTGCCAACTCTAATGAGAATAGACCCATGAACTATTCTCAGGGTCAAGGGCAAGGCCGAGGTCGTGGACGTGGTCGAGGTCGTAGTTTTGGCCAGGGGCGCGGTCGAGGTGGTTATCCTAATAATCCACCTCATAAGATCGCCAATTATCACCAAAGAAGACAGTAAAATGAGTGGAACCATGAGAACTCCCACATAAGGGGAGGTGGTCCAAGTTCGTCAAAAAGCCCTAAGACCACTTGTTTTAGATGTGGTTGTAAAGGACATTGGTTTAAAACCTGTCGAACCCCTGAACACTTATGCAAACTCTATCAAGAGTCCGTGAAAGGAAAAGGAAAGCAGGTCAACTATATTGACCAAACTTCTATGAATGAGTTTACTCGACTTGGAGAATCTGATTTCAACAATGAACATGTTGATACAGTTGGGGATTTTACAAATGCAAATGAGATCAATTTTATTGAGAATGATCCCGTGAACGAGTACACTCATCTTGGGGAACATAATCCTAGTGAGGACTTCATTGGTGATATAACTGGAAAAATGACTGGTGGGAACTGAAAGGGGAAGTTGTGTAAACCCATGGGAATGAAGCCAAACGGTCCGATGTCTTAATTTGATTTTCTTATGTTATATGTATGTTTTTCCTTTAAGCATAACTATGTTTTCTCATATGTAATAAAATATGTCTACCTTTTTCATCTATCTTATCATTTTCTTGTTTACTTAAAGCTTTGAAATGGACAAAGCCAAAGTCAACCAAAGGATTAATATTGAAGAAATGTGCATACTTGATAGTGGAACAACGCACACAATCCTGAAGGATGAAAGGTTTCTCTTGATGATAAAACCAACACGAACCATTGTGAATACAATATCAGGTCCTGTAGATCTGATTGAGGGAGTTGGCAAGGCAAACTTTGTATTGCCAAATGGCACAAAGTTTACGATACATAATGCCTTATTTTCGCCAAAATCCAAACGAAACTTGTTGAGTTTCAATGATATTTACTCTCATGGATTCGAGACTCAGTCTATGACTGAAGATAACATGAAATTCATGTTACTCACTATGTATAGATCTGGAAAGAAATACATAGTTGAAAAACTACCAATGCTTCCCACTGGATTGCATTACACACATATAAATGTGATTGAGTCAAATGCGGTAGTTATGAAATCTTCAATATTAACCATGTGGCATGACCGATTGGGTCATCCAGGTTCAAGTATGATGCGATGAATTATTGAAAATACGCATGGACACCCATTGAAGGGTCATAAAATCCCTCAAGGAAATATTTTTCCATGTAGAGCTTATTCTCTAGGAAAGCTGATCATAAGGCCTTCACCGGGAAAGGTTGAAGCGGAATCACCTATGTTTCTTGAATGAATTTAAGGTGATATATGTGAGCCCATTCACCCACCATGTGGACCATTTCGATACTTCTTAGTATTGATAGATGCCTCTAGCAAATGGTCACACGTATGTCTGTTATCAACCCGCAATATGGCATTTGCAAAATTGCTTGCTCAAATAATCAAATTACGAGCTCAATTTCCTGATCATACAATCAAGAAGATCAGACTTGATAATGCCGGTGAATTCACATCTCAGACATTCGATGATTATTGTATGTCAGTTGGGATTACGGTTGAGCATCCTGTTGCTCATGTCCATACACAAAATGGTCTGGCCGAATCACTGATCAAACACCTTCAGCTTATTGCTAGGCCTTTGGTAATGAGAACAATGCTCCTTACTTCGGTATGGGGTCATGCAATATTACATGCTACGGCATTAATTCGCATCAGACCGAGTGCATATCATAAGTACTCCCCACTACAACTTGTATTCGGTCAGGAACCAAATATATCTCATCTAAGGATTTTTGGTTGTGCTATTTATGTGCCTATTGCACCACCCCAAAGAACAAAGATGGGACCACAGAGAAGTCTTGGCATTTATGTTGGCTTCGAAAGTCCATCTATTGTTAAATATCTAGAACCTCAAACTGGTAATGTTTGCACAGCTCGTTTTGCTGATTGCCACTTTGATGAGGAAAATTTCCCACCATTAGGGGAGAAAGAAAACAGTTTGAGAAAGAAATTACTTGGTCTGTACCAACTTTATTGCATCTTGATCCTTACACAGATGATTGTGAAGGTAGAGTACAAAGGATTTTACATTTGCAAGAAATGACAAATCAACTTCCCGATGCATTTACAGACACAAAGAGAGTGACTAAATCTCACATACCGGCTGAGAATGCACCCGTACAAATTGAAATTCCAAAAGGGAGGCCGAAAAATAAAGTCATTCATGAAATCACAACACGGTTAAAGCGTGGAAGGCCACCCGGTTCCAAAAATAAAAATCCTCGAAAAAGAAAAGGGGAAGAAAAGCAAAGCGATCCTATGGTGGAGGAAAGTATTCCTGTAGAACTAGACTCGCTCAATAAATGCAAAGTATTTGGGCCTATAGTACTCACACCTAAGGATGTGAAGCCTGTTGGATACAAATGGGTTTTTGTTCGAAAAAGAAATGAGAAAAATGAAATTGCGAGATACAAGGCTCGACTTGTTGCACAAGGTTTTTCTCAAAGGCCTGGAATCGATTTTGAGGAGACGTATTCCCCTTTCATGGATGGAATTACGTTTAGATACTTGATAAGTCTAGCAGTTCATGAGAAATTGAATATGCACCTCATGGATCGCTTGATACTGAAATTTACATGAAAATCCCTGAAGGTTTTAAAATGCATGAGGCATTAAGTTCCAAACCTAGGGAAAGATATTCAATCAAGTTAGAAAGATCTTTATATGGGTTAAAGCAATCCGGACGCATGTGGTACAATCGATTAAGCGAATATTTATTTCAAAAGGGTTATGTCAATGATCCCCTTTGCCCTTGCGTTTTTATTAAGAAAACAACATCCGGTCGTGTAATAATTGCCGTTTATGTTGATGATTTGAATATCATTGGTACCAGTAAAGAAATTATGGAAGTAATATTTTATTTGAAAAAAGAGTTCGAAATGAAAGATCTGGGGAAAACAAAGTATTGTCTTGGATTACAGATTGAGCACATCCAGAATGGGATATTTGTGCATCAATCGAATTATACGAAGAAGATAATAAAACGTTTTAATATGGATAAATCAAATCCATTAAGTACCCCAATGGTTGTAAGATCCCTTTATGTGAACAAGGATCCTTTTCGTCCATGTGAAGAATCTGAAGAGATTCTTGGTCAAGAAGTACCATATTTCAGTGCGATTGGAGCTCTTATGTACCTTACTAATTGTACTCGAACTGACATAGCTTTTGCTGTTAATTTATTAGCCAGGTTTAGCTCAGCTCCTACCAAAAGACACTGCAATGGAATCAAGCATGTGTTTCGTTATCTTCAAGGAACGATTGATTTAGGATTATTTTATCCTAACAATGCAAAACCAGTTTTGATTGACTATGCAGATGCAGGTTATCTGTCTGACCCACTCAAAGGAAAATCACAAACCGGGTATGTAATCACCTGTGGAGGAACCGCAATCTCTTGGCATTCTCAGAAACAAACACTCGTTGCAACATCATCAAACCACGCTGAGATCATTGCATTACACGAAGCAAGTCGTGAATGTGTGTGGCTGAGATCTATGACACAACATATCAGAACTACGAGCGATCTTCTACCAGCAAATGATCCAATCACTCTTTATGAAGACAACGCTGCGTGTGTTGCTCAAATGAAGGAAGGATTTATCAAAAGTGATATAACAAAGCATATCCATCTGACGGAGCCCACCGCACTGTCGTTAAGGTGCGATGTTCTCTGTGCAAAAATAAATTTATATTTCCGCTTCTCGTGACTTCACTACTGGGTAGCAAGTGGTAAGTAGGGGTCGAACCCAAAGGAATTAGGGGGATAGTTGTTCTTTGAGGAATGTACTTAAAGGGAGCGTGATTTTAGGTTGATTGAGGTTTTAGTACTAAAAAGTAAGTGTCTTTTTGGTTGGTTTTGGTTTTTTAGTGCAGAAAGGTAAATGATAGAAAAGTAAAATACTGAAAGTAATTATTTAAAGGAGAAGACTTACAGAGAGTGGTTGCGTGAAGGACAAGTTTTGCGGAGAGTAAGCGGTTGATATTGCAGTTGATATTGAGACTGAAAAGTAAAATGCAGGTGATGTTTTAATTTAAGGAAAGATTCGATTTCAGGGGCCTTGTATCATAATCCGTTTATCAGTGACCGCCAATGACCATACTAAGTGTTCAAAAGTGTATCAAGGCTATTCCTAGCACAAGACTTGCCACACCATCTAGTCTTTTGCAAGACGTAGTACTCTTGTTCTAATATGTGCATCCATTTGACCATCATTCCTGATAAATCAAATGGTTTTTGGAAGAGGTTGAACTCCACAGATAAGCTGTGCTCTTCCGAGCCTCCACTTATCCACGGAGGTCACGAATTCATGGTAGAGCTTTGCTCTTCCGAGCATCCACTCTACCAATAAAGTTCTGACCTAATATATGGCACTTAGAACAAGTTGAACACAAAGAGGCATTAAGAAAAGGGTCTAAAACATTTTATGATACAAGTACACCCCTTCAACCGAATGAAGGGTTTAGCTACAAATATCCATAGAGGTGGATATCATAGCTAAGTACTCGAGGGTTTTTGAAAGACAGTAAGTAAAGGAGAATACTCAAGAACCAACACGAGTAAACTCAAGAACTACTAGAATACTCAAGAACCAACATGAGTATTATAGATTTAAAACAAATGTTTACAAGATTTGTACCCAAAATCTAGAGAGATGTGAGAGCTTATGGATGATGGTTTGGAATGAGGATGATCATTTACAAAGGGAAGGGCTCTTATTTATAGCCAAGGGGAGGAGAGGGATGTGGTGAAGAGCTAGCCACTTGTCACAAAATGGGAGGAGCTCACAAAAGCCATCGAATGATGTCATCATCCTTCTAGCCTCCGGCCACATGGGGGAAAAGGAGAGGAGGAGAAGCTTGTGGAAGAGAGGAGAAGGGAGGAGAAGGGAGGGGAGAAAGCCGCCGCCCATGTGGCATGAGGGGAGAGGGTGTGAGTTTTGTGATCTCATCCACAAAAGCCATCGGTCCATTTCAGCTCCGGACTGACTCTGGTTGCTCTTCGGTTGGACTTGTTTTGAGTGATTCCATGTCAGGATCATGAAAGTTGTACAGTCGGAATCTGGTCGTGACTTGGAATGACTCGTACTTCATTTTCAGCTTAAAAACTCCTCCTTAGCCTGTATTCTCTCTAGACTTCAAAATACCCTGTAGATAAATATCGGAACTAACAAGCAAAAGTTAAATAGACAAAGAGTCTAATTTGGTGGGTTTAACTGTGTTTATGATTCATACAATTATGGTCCATCAGATCACCCCACACTTTTAGTTGTTCGTCTCGAACTATGTTATTTAAGGGCGGAACACAATCTAAGTAAACTCTTAAAATATGAAAGTGAGACTGTGGGACTAGATTTATCCTAATTCATGCATTACTTACTTATTACCAAACTAAACCGTGTAAATACTTAGAAGAAACTTGATACTTGTACCTTCGTGCCGAGATGCAAATTAATTCGGATGTTTCGGGAGATAGCCCTTTTCAGGCTCTTGGACTGCATTCTCGGGATCGACTCACACTATATGGTTTCCTTCTAGCTTTTTCTAGCACGTGATTTGGTTCGAGTTTCACTGAGTTGAGCACTTTGATTTCTTTTTGGCGAGGGACAGCTTTTGTAGTGAATCGGCCTTTGGCCTTTGGCCTTTGATGTTGAATTGGAGTTTCTTCACTTTTGTTCGGTTAAAACCTTCACAATTTTGGCCTTTGGCCTTTGATTAGCTTCTTTGAGCTTTTGCTTCTTTGTGACATGCTAGTCCATTTTCTTAGCCTTTTTGGGAGGTCCAATCGTCGCCCGCAAGCATATGGAAATACCTCCCCGCACTTTCTCATCCTTTCCATTTCGCGCGGGTCAAGATGAGGGTCGCTCATCTATTTTCCCGGCTACTAGGACTAGAGATAGGACGGTTTGATTCCCGTCCCGCCTCTTGCATAAACGCTGCACGGCGGAGATGACTTCAATCTTCACTGAAACCCGAAGTGCAGCCTCCACTGACTTCGAAAACCATATAGTTAGATCCGATCCTTCGATTGCTTGCCAAGCCTCTCTAGGGCAGTTTATATCAACTCCACATCCCCTGTTTATCTCAGCACAAAGGGACAAATGAGAAGTTACATTCTAAGTTTTTAAACAGTTGAATTTTCACAAGGTAAATGCATGAATTTAGATCTATCTTTTTCACATTCTCAAGTTCATATTTTCAAAAAGATAATATTAAGGGAAAAGGAAAAAGAAAAACATGTTATGTACACAGGCGGTTCTCACCCCACACTTTTGAATGAAGGCGTGCCTTTCAGCACGACGTAGTTCAAAAGTCATGTAAATATATACAAGAGAAGGAAATGACATTAAGGAAAAGAGAAGAACTGAATTCCCTTTTACTGTATCGTGTCGTGGAACGACATGCCTCGGAGCTGGATAATCGAGGGAGTTTGGCTGGGGCCTTGAACTCTCAGCGCAGGCCCGGTAATTCTCGGAAGCTTCCTGGCTGATCTGATCTTGCTCCAAAAACCGATTCCTACATGTTAGACATTCCTTCTATACAAAAAGTGGGTGAGAGCGACTTATGGTAAAAACTAAATGACAGAAAAGAAAAGTACTGAAAGTAAGATAGGTGTCGGGTTACCTCCCGACCAGTGCCTTTGTTTAACGTCGTTGGCTCGATAGTTGGGATCACCAGTTGGGATCCCATGGGCGGCTTAAGTCAAATTTTGTCGCGGCTCCTGCATTGATTCTAGCCTTTACCCTTCCTGATTTTTTGCTGGATGATGTGCTTGGGTCAGGATTCCATTGTTCCGGTGGTTTCTTTGTACCCATGCAGCTATCACCATAGATGTTATAATATGAAATTCTGCCACTGAATGTAAGCGACAATGAGACCTTGCCCATGTTGATCTTAGCCCCTGTGGTGTAAAGGAATGGTCATCCCAATATGATTGTTGGAGGGTCGTCCTTGCTGGATTCTCTGATTGGTATCACATAAAAGTCCGTAGGAACGACGATTTTTCCCACACGGAGCATTAAACTTTCTAGCACTCCAACCGGTTGGATACACGACTTGTCCCCTAACTCGATAGATATCCTTGGTGGCTTCAATGGACCAAGCCCCAATGAGCAGTATAGAGGATAAGGTAGGACGTTGACGGCGGCTCCAAGGTCAATAAGGCAATGGTGAATTTGGGCTTTGCCGATACCACATGTGACTGTAAAGGCTCCTGGGTCCTTATTCATTTCCAGTTGTACCTCATGACTCCAAGTGACGTTCTTTTTCGCTATCAGGTCATTTTGTTCCTTCATTGGCTCCAATCTTTTTTCTTTTTTGTTCTTTTGGGCCGCAGGATCTTTGGAGGCAATGATTTTTATGGAGTAGGATGAGTCTCGAACCCCGATTTTTTCGATTCCGAGGCCCGATCTAGGATCGTCTGAGTCTAAGTCTTTATTGTCATCCCACCCAGATGCTGGTACGTTAAAGCGTGTGACTCGCGGTGGTGTCATGCAAACGGTGAATGCATAGCGTCCATTGTCAGCATGCGTGACCCATGTTCTGCCATCATTGGGTCGGTCTTCCTCTGGATTCCAATCAGGATGACGCCGGAGGGTGAAGTGCTTGTTCGTAAGTTTGTAAGTTGGGGATCGTGCTACTTCTCCCAGTGTACCCTTTATGTTTGACCTCCTTATCATGCTAATAATTGCCTTCGGATTTTGGATGGTTTGTGAAGGAAGTCTGCCAGGTTCATTAGTGAGTGTTGATATTGCGGTGGCGAGCTGGGACATTTGTTTGGTCAATTCTGAAATTGCCCCGTCAGTTTTCGCCTGGTATTGGTGTAGCAAAGTACCCAATTGATTTATGCTTCCTGCGAGCTCCTTCATCGTGTCATCGAGCGACTTGCTTGGTTCCTGCTGATTGTTCGGGCCAACTTGGTACTGATTTGGTCCTCTTTGCTGATATTGGCCTGCTGATGGAGCGTTCTGGTTATACTGCCGGTGGGGGGGGTTGGTAGAATGACTGAGCTAGTTGAGGGACAGCTGGTTGTGTTTCCTTCTGAGGATAGTTGTTGTTACGCCAGCTCGGGTTGGTTGTTTGACCATACTGTCTGTTTTATCCGGCTATGTCGTTGCTGTTGTTGTTGTTGTATCCTTGGTATCCTCCCACTGCATTTATTTCTGCCGGTTTCTCTTCTATTAATGTCGGGCATGCGTCAGTTTTGTGGTCCGTAGAACCACAAAATTTGCAAGGTTTTACTGGAACTGGATGTCTTCGTAGGATCTAAATCATCATCTCGTTTATTTGTCTCATCTCTTCTAGCATGGAGTTTACTGATGTCTCGGCTTGTGCTACGTTTTTTGTTCGGGAGAATTCATCTTGGCGAGTAGTCTCCTCTCTAAATCGGGCATTTTCAGCAACGTTGGCGATGAGATCCCTTATGCCACTTAATGATAGATTCATCATGGAACCTCCAGCTGAGGCATCCAGGAGCATTTTGTCTAAGGGTCTTAATCCATCAATAAGGTACTCGATGATGAGTTTCTCGGGCAGTCCAAGGGTACAGCAGCTTCTCTCCAGGCGGTTGAATTTTTCCAGGTAATCGTACATGGTTTCATTGGGTCCTTGCTTGATGTCTTGTAGTTGCCTCCTTACTTGCATTGCTCTTGTCGCTGGGTAGTATTTGTCCAGGAATTTCTTTGCATCTGAGCCCATGTTCTGATGCTGCCGGAAGGCAATGAAAGGAACCAGTCGTTTGCCGCGTCAATGAGGGAGAAGTAGAACGCCTTTAACTTGAAGTCGTCTATACTCATTCGATTGGGTTTTAGATTTTGGCAAATGCCGTGTAAGCTTTGGAGATGAGTTGTTGCCGATTCTCCATGAGCTCCTGAGAACTTGGGCAAGCTATGGGCCACTGATGCGTTGATGGTAATATACTCCAGTTCAGGGCCCTCGTGAATGCACCATGGTTGCCTTACGAAATCTGGGGCATTGAGTTCTCCAATAGTAGGTGCACGGTAGTTTTTATTACCATAGTAGTCATCGTAGGCAGGTTCTTGTCTTGGCACGTGTCGAGGTTGAGGTCGTGGGGGATGAATAGGAGGTTGTACTGGACCAGCTGCATTTCGGTCCTCGGGTGGTTCTTGGTTTCTTCTGATGGCCTCCCTATAACGAGCTCTTCTATTTCTGATGAGTTGTTCCGGATCGTCGACAAATGGAAGTGGCACCTCATCATTTCGATCGTACAGGTTTATCTCGTCGTCATACTGGTAGTCAAGGTGGCTTCCTTCATGAGACATGGTTGTTTTGAAGTGAGTATCGATTCAAAGAACACTTATCCGATTGTTAATTTCTAACTCTAATTCCCCGGCAACGGCACCAATTTTGACGGAGCCCACCGCACTGTCGTTAAGGTGCGATGTTCTCTGTGTAAAAATAAATTTATATTTCCACTACTTGTGACTTCACTACTGGGTAGCAAGTGGTAAGTAGGGGTCGAACCCAAAGGAATTAGGGGGATAGTTGTTCTTTGAGGAATGTACTGGAAGGGAGCGTGATTTTAGGTTGATTGAGGTTTTAGTGCTAAAAAGTAAGTGTCTTTTTGGTTGGTTTTGGTTTTTTAGTGCAGAAAGGTAAATGACAGAAAAGTAAAATTCTGAAAGTAATTAATTAAAGGAGAAGACTTACAGAGAGTGGTTGCGTGAAGGACAAGTTTTGCGGAGAGTAAGCGGTTGATATTGCAGTTGATATTGAGACTGAAAAGTAAAATGCAGGTGATGTTTTAATTTAAGGAAAGATTCGGTTTCAGGGGCCTTGTATCATAATCCGTTTATCATTGACCACCAATGACCATACTAAGTGTTCAAAAGTGTATCAAGGCTATTCATAGCACAAGACTTGTCACACCGTCTAGTCTTTTGCAAGACGTAGTACTCTTGTTCTAATATGTGCATCCATTTGACCATCATTCCTGATAAATCAAATGGTTTTTGGAAGAGGTTGAACTCCATAGATAAGCTGTGCTCTTCCGAGCCTCCACTTATCCACGGAGGTCACGAATTCATGGTAGAGCTTTGCTCTTCCGAGCATCCACTCTACCAATAAAGTTCTGACCTAATATATGGCACTTAGAACAAGTTGAACACAAAGAGGCATTAAGAAAAGGGTCTAAAACATTTTATGATACAAGTACACCCCTTCAACCGAATGAAGGGTTTAGCTACAAATATCCATAGAGGTGGATATCCTAGCTAAGTACTCGAGGGTTTTTGAAAGACAGTAAGTAAAGGAGAATACTCAAGAACCAACACGAGTAAACTCAAGAACTACTAGAATACTCAAGAACCAACATGAGTATTATAGATTTAAAACAAATGTTTACAAGATTTGTACCCAAAATCTAGAGAGATGTGAGAGCTTATGGATGATGGTTTGGAATGAGGATGATCATTTACAAAGGAAAGGGCTCTTATTTATAGCCAAGGGAAGGAGAGGGATGTGGTGAAGAGCTAGCCACTTGTCACAAAATGGGAGGAGCTCACAAAAGCCATCGGATGATGTCATCATCCTTCTAGCCGCCGGCCACATGGGGGAAGAGGAGAGGAGGAGAAGCTTGTGGAAGAGTGGAGAAGGGAGGAGAAGGGAGGGGAGAAAGCCGCCGCCCATGTGGCATGAGGGGAGAGGGTGTGAGTTTTGTGATCTCATCCACAAAAGCCATCGGTCCATTTCAGCTCCGGACTGACTCTGGTTGCTCTTTGGTTGGACTTGTTTTGAGTGATTCCATCTCAGGATCATGAAAGTTGTACAGTCGGAATCTGGTCGTGACTTGGAATGACTCGTACTTCATTTTCAGCTTAAAAACTCCTCCTTAGCCTGTATTCTCTCTAGACTTCAAAATACCCTGTAGATAAATATCGGAACTAACAAGCAAAAGTTAAATAGACAAAGAGTCTAATTTGGTGGGTTTAACTGTGTTTATGATTCATACAATTATGGTCCATCACCATCCCAAATATTTTTCGTTCACCTAAGAGCTGGAAAAAGACAAAGTTATCAGCATACAATATGTTCGTTCTGATGAAAACTCAGCAGATCTTTTTACAAAGGCTCTCCCTACCTCAACATTCCGAAAACATGTCAACGACATAGGGATGCGAAAGCTGCAAAATTTATGAGCACATCACGCATGCCAATATGAGGGGGAGCTTCGCGTCACTGCACTCTTTTTCCCTTAAGTTGGTTTTTATCCCAATGAGTTTTTCAAACTAAGGTTTTTAACGAGGCAGCCCAAAGCGCTTGATGTGCATCCCAGGGGGAGTGTTACAAATGGTATGCACATCCAAAGAAAAACATGTCATGTGGGACCCACATGTGGGGCCCTCACCAAAGAAAATAAGTTGTGAATTGAGTAATATGAGGATACATGTCGGGGAAGATGTAATATAAATGCATAGGTTGGGGTGAAGGATTAAACATACTGATGGACCATAATTGTATGAATCATAAACACAGTTAAACCCACAAATTAGACTCTTTGTCTATTTAACTTTTGCTTGTTAGTTCCGATATTTATCTACAGGGTATTTTGAAGTCTAGAGAGAATACAGGCTAAGGAGGAGTTTTAAAGCTGAAAATGAATTACGAGTCATTCCAGGTCACGACCAAATTCTGACTTTCAAGAACCTGACGTGGAATCACTCAAAACAAATCCAACCGAAGGGCAACCAGAGTCAGTCCGGAGCTGAAAGAACCGATGGCTTTTTGGGATGAGCTCACAAAACTCACAAACTCTCTTCTCTCCTCCACCTAGCCGGCGGCTAAGCCACTCCACCTCTCCCCTTCCTCCATGTGGTCGGCGGCTTTTGGCCATGGTGACTCACCCCGATGGCTTTTGCACCTCCTCCCATCTTGTGACATGTGGTCTCTTCTCATCCACATCCATATCTCCTCCTTAGCCTATAAATAGAACACCCCCTTGCCTTTGTAAATCATGCTCAATCCATCAAATCCACAATCACTTATCTCTCTAGATTGAGAGCACAATCATGTAATCGCTTTACTTTGGAATTGAAGTTTGATCTTTAGCACTTTCAACGGTTTTTGTAAGTACTCTCTTCTTTACTTTACTGTCTTTCAAAGTACTTTACTTTCCTGTCTTTACTTTCGAAAACTTTACTTTACTGTCTTTCAAAAACCTTTACTTTTCAACGCACTTAGCTATGATGTCCTGTCCCATGGATATTCGTAGCTAAACTCTTCATTCGGTTGAAGGGGTGTACTTGTATCATACAACGTTTTAGACCCTTATCTTAGTGCCTCTTTGTGTTCAACTTGTTCTAGGTGCCTTATATTATGTCAGAATTCCATTGGTTGAGTGGATGCTCAAAAGAGCAAAGCTCTGCCATGGGTTCGTGATCTTCCGTGGATAAGTGGAGGCTCGGAAGAGCACAGCTTATCTGTGGAAGTCAACCTCTTTTAAACACCATTTGGTTTATCAGGAATGATGATCAAATGGATGCACATACTAGAACAAGAGTTCTTTGTCTTGCAAAAGACTAGATGGTGTGGCAAGTCATGTGCTAGGAATAGCCTTGATTCACTTTTGAACACTTAGTATGATCATTAGAGGTCAATGATAAACGAAAATATGATACAAAGCCCCTGAAACCGAATCTTTCCTTTAATTGCAATATCAACTGTTACTTTACTTTTCAGTACTAAAAACCAAAACCAACCCCCCAACTGCTTAATTTAACTCCCCTTTTCGAAAGAACAACTATCACCTAATTCCCTTGGGTTCGACCCGGACTTACCACTGACTACCCAAAATAGTTAAGTCGCGAGTATCGGAGATATAAATTTATTTTGCACAGAGAACATTGCACCTTAACGACAGTGCAGTGGGCTCCGTCACATACATTCACCTCCTCCTTCTCTCTGAATCTTCAATAATATTGCAATGCATTTGAGTTCTAACTGGTAGTTCTCTATATTTTACAAGGTAATTATAACAATAATGTTATTATTGTATATATATATATGTATTGATTTTGTTCCAAATTATAAAGAAATCAAAAAAAATTAATTTACTATGAATAATGTACCAAAAAATTAAATAAAATGGGTTAAAAGTCAACTAATTTGACCAGGGCTCAAACCGCAGAAAGCAAAACAAGCTCCGAGAGCTCGCGAAACATGGCGGCAGTATTAGCCAGATTTTCTCCTTCCAGAATCCGTTTGCTTTCCTCCTTTACAGTTTCGTTCTCGTCTCACATTACTTACGCTTTTCCTTCTCTTTCCCGTCCGCTTCCGCGTCGCCGATTCTCCATCTCCTCTTGTGGTCACCCTGCCGCGGATACGTCCTTGCCTGTATCGTCTTTGTCTCCAGCGAAATGGAAGCCTATCTGCCTGTACTACACTCAAGGAAGATGCACTATGGTATTACTTTGCGCTTCACTGATTTTCAGATATATTTCACTTGATAATGTTGCTTGTTTCAAGGTTTGATTTGGGCTTGTATACTGCTGCTCCATTCATGTTAAGTTTTGTATTTATCTTCAAGTCTTAAAATCAATATGTTCCATTTTTGTCTTTGCAATTCAATGTGTGGTGCAATTGTAATACCATGAATTATTGAAAATGGGGCGCGTTGATGAAGGATATTGTTTATTGCAGATGGATGATCCACTCCATTTAGAAAAATTTAACCATAGTTGTTCGCTAGAGCGAGGAACCGACTATGTTAAAGTGGATCATCTGCCCAGTCAGGATTTTGATCACTTTCTTGTGCTGGATTTGGAAGGCAAAGTTGAGATCCTCGAGTTCCCGGTTCTGATGATAAGTGCTACATCTTTGGAGGTTGTGGACTTTTTCCACAGGTTTGACCTTGATTCCTACTACACATGTCTAGAATTGATGTATATTGACTTTTGTTATTTGCTTGTCATTTATGTTTTGCTGTCTTTCTATGTTTGTTTCTATTGAGAATGAGAAACGGTCAATCTCGCCAATAGTAAGACACTTGCCCTCATTACAGTCCAAGCACTTGTTATATGATGGTCAAAACCCAAATCCACCTGGGATTGTTTTTAATTTGTCAGATGTGGTGATAATTTGTTGTATCTTGATGTCACATAGTTCATTAAAATTTTCCGTTAATTTTCCAGGTTCATAGGTCGGCATTTGAGGTCATTTGTATTACAAATGAAAGTCTTAGCTGGCTAAGGGTTGATGTTTAGAAGGACCAAACTAATTCGTTAAAAATTCGTTGGCAAATAAAAGCTTAGGTTCACAGATGGAGGTCATGGAGTACCCAACAGGAAGCGTCACAATACATTGTATGATCATAGATGAAAGAAAACAAAATGATCTGTTGTATACCTAAAGCACATTATCCACCTATGAAATAAAAACAGAAATTGTTACGACTATTTTTCAGATTTGTGAGGCCCACTGAAATGAGTGAACAAAGGATTGCAGAGTACATCGACGGGAAGTACGGGAAGTTTGGAGTTGATAGGTATAGCTTCTTAGATCATTTTGGTCTTGATTAGTAACTTCTTTTGGACTGGCCCGCTTAAACATTGATAATTCAATAGAGACTTCATAAGTGCAGAGTGTGGCATGATACAGCAATCCCTTTCAAGGAGGTCATTGAACAGTTTGAAGGTTGGTTGGCCCATCACCAGCTTTGGTCGAAAGAGTCGGGGGTTGGGCTAAATCAAGCTGCTTTTGTGACCTGGTAAGTTCTTTGGAGATACATGTCAAATCACAAATGAGTTAATTAAACCTCCCATTCACAATATTATATTATTTGGAGGGCTGCCCTTAGAAGTTAGAACTTTATCACAAAGTAGATCAGACCATTTTTAGTTGAAACAATTATTTTTAGCTTAGAACTTATATAGTCTGCACGTGAACAGTTTTTTGAACTTTTTTGTTGCTGTATTGATCTTTGATTTGTTGTATTACCGTATTCTGTGTTATCTGCTGCCTTGCATGTAGCATGTGGACTTAGCTAGTGACCCACTTTACGCACAAGAGCAATGTCTATTTTCTCAGTGCATCTCATTACTATACCGACGGCTATTGATTGTTAATTTTGTTATGTATATATTTTCAACCATCTAGATACCCTCATTAGCAAGTGATGAAGACAATGCCGATTTTTTTTTGTTTCCCGTGTCCATTGCAATTCCGTTGTTAGATTATTCAGTTTCGGCAAGTTCTGCTCAGTATTCGTTTATAATATTTTTTACTGCACATATGGTCAAACATTTCTTGTGGTGCTATTTTTATGCCTGACAATCGATTGGGTTTTTTTATCAGTGGGAATTGGGACCTGAAAACTAAGGTCCCTCAACAATGCAAAGTAGCCAATATGGAACTCCCTAAATATTTTATGGAATGGATAAATCTGAAGGATGTGTTCCTGAATTTCTACAAGAGGACGGTAAACTCAAATTTGAATTTCCTTGATATGCCTGAAATGCATCTCACTAGAAATGTTTTTTTTTAAAGAATGAGCGATTTTCATAAATCAAAAAGACTGTACAACTAACGCAAACAACTACCACAAAACCAAAACCATAACCCTGCTACCAAAACACGCAGAGCTACAAAGAAAAGCACTAGCTAAACGAAAGCAAAACACTCCTAATCAATGAACCGCATAAACTTCAACCAATGAATATCCTCCTTCGCACAAGCTTCCTTATTTATCGCCCCAATCTTCATCTTCAAGTAATGAATAGTTTCTTGCGCAATCAGAGCTGCCGTTATGCTCTCTGTTCTGAAGATATTTTTCTAGATGACTTGCATTTTTTTTTCCTTTTTTCTGGCTGGTTTGAAATTCATTAGTAAGAACCATACATTTTGTATAATAGAAAAGGAATTCACAGTGAAGTAACACACCAGAAGAGCTTTGCAATCGAACTCCTGGAACATAAATAAAAGGCAATCGGAATATGTCCTTCTATCCATACTGCTCTTAATCTGAGGAGAGGCTGAATTACATTTTGTAGATTCCCAATCCCAAATATAGGTCCACTATACATCCTTCAGTACCTCACACTCCATGAATGTCGTATTGCTCCTTGTTACTGGGACCTTGGCTACCTTGTTGTTTGAAGTTTAGACGATGTTTATTGGATGAAGTAGAAAGGGGGAAATGTCATGCTTAATTTCTGTAACCTCAATAATCTTTCTCTTTGCCAGTGTTCATTTTATCAATTGTTCCTTTTTTTCAGAATGACAAAAAGATGTTTGTTAATTTACCAAAAGAGCTAATCCATCTTATGATGGATATTCATCAACTTTTCTCTAGTTAAAATTCAAAGGTACATTTTTTAAAATGTCTTGTGGTCATTTTAACAGGCCTAACAAGCTCAACCATATTGCTCAGCTGCCTTTTTTTGTCAAGGGGTTACTAGAGTACTCGTTGTACCCACAATATCAGGATCATATGTCTTTTGGAGTTCAAGCCTTGTTTATTTGGGAACTGGTGTTACAGGGTTTGAGCTATGAATATGATATTACCATGTCCTAATACTTGGTTTTGGTTTGTAATTTGTATCAATCACCTTAGCAGTGGAAGCCATCATTCTTAGGATAGTTGCTCCTGATATTCTATGAGCAATCACTGCAGTAACTTAAATGTTTGGTATGATGTTTTCTACTTCAAAGAAATTATGTGATTCTCATTTAGTATATAGTTTATTTGTTTAAGTATAGGCCACTGGAATGATGCCAATGCTGAGACAATTGCAAATACCTCAGCTCGGTAGCCATCATCTTGGGATTGATGACACTAAGAACATAGCGAGGGTGTTGCAGCGTATGATTGTTGATGGTGCAATAGTGAAAGTGAGTGCCAGAAGGAATCCAAAATCACCTGAAAGTGTTGAATTTCTTTTCAAGAATCGAATAAGGTAATTTCATGGCGTCAATGTGTCATATTTTAACATGTAAATTTACTAGCCTACATGGAGACACTTATTGCCATCTTTTAATCGCCAGGTGCTAGGTGAGGCTTACTCAGTTGGAAGACTTTCTATCCAAAAATACAAAGCAAAGCTTACGAGCGCAGAGTTTCAGCCTGCTAGGTTGGATTAATTGTCAGGCGGTAAAGAAATTAGAACAATGTTGACTTGGCTAGGTGTGTGACGATGTCATTCTACTTGTTTGTTTTCTTTTCCAGCCGTAATGGAAGATGGCCTTCACTCCCAGCATTGGATGTGGATAATGTTGTACATTAGTGTTTGTAGCAATTTAACCAACTACAACAATTGAAAAGAAATAATAGAGATGAACAAAAAAAAAACTTGAATTCACTGTTGTACATTGTCATGTGGATTGCTTGCAATTGAGTGAGTGTACTGAAATCTACTAAAAAAAATTTTATGGTCTCAATTGTATTGAACTTCATCGTGTACCTGTGAACTTAGATTCTAAGAGCACGTGTCAAACATGTTATTCTGAATAGTCGAACTCTTAATCTCTTGACAATCAAACCACTCGACCAAAGTCCATTTCATCACAATTTTAAATTATATTCATATTACAATAAAAAAATTATATTCAAATTTAGGACGGTTTCGATCAAAAAAAGTTCAAGTTCAAATCTGTGGAATGCTATGGTTCAATTGCACAAACTCTAATCGAACCGAAACGGGTCTGGTCCAATACCGGGCAATCTCGAACATTCGCACCACAGGCGCGTGAGAACGCATCACAACCACTCCGCTTTTGCCCTATATGCTGTCTTGTCGCCCTTGTTCAATTTTACGCCAGAAATTTCACAGACGAAGAAGAAACGTGACCCAAAATCCGTCGCCTGCTTGATGTCATCCTCACTCTCCGATCGCCATGGAGCTGCTTAATTGCTAATTATCGCCTGGGATTCGCGACCTTTGAGATGATTAGGGTTTCTTAGACCTCCGATTTCCACATTGCTTTTCAACTTTTTTCCGCAACTTCTCAACTCTCAGTAAGGCGTCTTACTTACTAAAGCGTCGATTTGGTAGTGGTTTGGAGAAATCCATTTTTTCAGTTTGACGCTTCGTCATTCCCGTTTAGCGCGGCTCGCCGAGACGAGCGAAAGTTGCACCGCCGGTGGTCATGCGAATTCGGAGTTCTAACCAAACTGATTGTTCGACCAAGAGGAGTGATTCAACCAGTTCCGAGTCTAGGGTGAAGAATAAACGAAAAAGACTTGATGCCATATGTGACGATGCTTTTTCCAGGAAACGTGGGAGTGTCGACGAGGATAATGGCGGGAAAGATAGTGATTACCAGCTTAGGCGTAGTGGACGGGTCAGGCGAGCACCTGTTGTTCTTGATGCCTCACCCACACCTTCGCGGAAGCGGCCCAAAAGGAATGGGGGATTCGCCGGGAGGTTTGAGAACGCTTTAAGTGGATTTACAAGTAATTCAAATTTGAATGATGGAGAAGAACTTGTTGGTTGGAAAGCTAGGTTGAGATCTACTGCTAAAAATGTGGGTGTTCGAAAGGAAAATTCACATGGGAAAAGGAAACTGTTTGAGGGTACAGATGAAGGTGAGGAAGATTCTCAAGCAAAAACACCTTATTCTGATTGCTCAGAAGACCAAGAGGAAGAAGCAGAAACACTTGATGGTAAAACTTCTACTCCTATAAAGTCAATGCTGTCATGTGGTACTGTTTCTGAAGTTACACCGAGGAGAGCTGAAAATGCAGTTATATCATGCAACTTTAGGGAAATAGGAAATGATATGAATAAAGTTGAGCTGGTTGTTATTGATGATAAGGATAATGATTTGCATTTGACAGTCGAAGACGAGTTTGTAAATGGAGTAGATAGTTTAGGCAAAGATAGTTCTAGTCAGGTAGCTGCGAAAGAGGCGCATATGGTCACACATTCAGACAATCATTGCTCTCCCAATGAATGTGTTGATACTGATAAACCAAACAATACTCAGTTGGAGAGTGTTGAGGTAGTAAAGTCTCTTGAAATTGATGCAGAGGGGGATGCAGTAGGTGGGGTTTCAATCGATAAACCAGTAAGCGGTAAGTCCATTGTTGATGAAGAAGCTGAATTTGACAAGACTGATGAAAAAGTGAGGGATGGCCATGTTCCTAAGACAACTAATATGAAAATTGCTTTACCCAGGAAGTCATATGTCAAAGAGGGCAGGCGATGTGGCCTTTGTGGTGTTGGTACTGACGGTCGACCCCCAAAAATATTAGCTCGAGACTCAGCCGATAGCGAAAATGAGGTGTGTAGTGAGTTTTCTGCATCAGAGGAGACAAAATATGACATATGGGATGGATTTGGTGATGAACCTGGTTGGCTTGGTCGTTTATTGGGTCCTATAAATGACCGTTATGGTATTACAGGGACTTGGGTACACCAGCACTGTGCTGTATGGAGTCCAGAGGTATGACCACTTTGCTAGGCCAATTTCGCTTTTCTATGCTTAGTTGCTTATATGTTTGCATTGTAGTTATAAACGTATTGTTTTCATATTTATCTGGATAATCTATACCGCATGATGCCAATGCTCAATACACATGTTTGAAAAACATTTTCATTGATTCAAAGATCGCAACCATGTAGCACTAAGAAGTAACCTAGTATTCTTCTTCCAGGAGCATTTAATAAAAAATCCTACACATTCCTTATAATTTGCAATTCAACCAATTCAGCCGAGCTGAAGGAGAAGGGTCTGAATCATCTTGATCTGTGTTTACACACTTGCATCATCAACAATTGGTAGGTACAGTCACCATTAGGAACATCCACCTTAAATAGTATATCTCTATTACATCCTCTTGAAAGGCATCTGTATTAGGGTTGCATTTATGGAATCCTAATGCCTTCGGGTGTTTAATGTTGTTTGATCTTATTTGGTGATAGTAATCCACCATAAGTATTTCTGATGCAGGTTTATTTTGCCGGCTTGGGCTGCCTAAAAAATGTGAGAGCAGCTCTTTGCAGAGGCAGAGCGCTAAAATGTGTACGCTGCGGAAGACGTGGTGCAACTATTGGATGTCGTGTTGATCGATGCCCGAAAGCATACCATTTGGTTAGTTTAACATGCAGTGAATAAAAAAATGCTAAAAGTAAAGTTGCTGTATTTCTAATCACTGTTCTGATTTGCAGCCATGTGCACGAGCCACTGGCTGTATTTTTGACCATAAAAAGTTTCTCGTAGCCTGTGCGGAGCATCGGTACATTTACCAGGCACAAGGTAGTCAATATCTGCGTCAAATTAGAAAAATGAAAGCTAAGAAAATGAAGTTGGAATTGCGGAAAACATCAATTGAGGCATCAAGAAAGGATTTTGAAGCGGAAGAAAAATGGATGGAAAAGTGCGGTGAGGATGAGGAGTTTGTAAAGCGTGAAAAGAAAAGACTTCAGCGTGATTTGCAAAGACTTGCACCTGTGTACATTGGAGGAGGTGCAACATCAGATACAGAAAAGCCTTTTAAAGGTTGGGAATCTGTTGCCGGGCTTGAAGATGTTGTTCGTTGTATGAAAGAGGTTGTGATTTTGCCCTTGTTGTATCCTGAGTTTTTCACTGGTATAGGACTTACTCCTCCTAGAGGTGTTCTTTTGCATGGGTATCCTGGTACTGGAAAAACTCTAGTTGTTCGAGCGTTGATCGGTTCTTGTGCCCGTGGTGATAAAAGGATTGCATATTTTGCAAGAAAAGGAGCAGATTGCCTCGGAAAGTATGTTGGTGATGCTGAACGCCAACTGAGATTGTTGTTTCAAGTTGCTGAAAGATCTCAACCTTCTATCATATTTTTTGACGAGATTGATGGGTTAGCACCTTGCCGCACTAGGAAGCAAGATCAAACTCAAAGTTCCGTTGTCTCCACCTTGCTCGCTTTGATGGATGGCTTAACTTCTAGAGGGTCAGTTATAGTGATTGGGGCAACGAATCGTCCTGATTCTGTTGATCCTGCATTAAGACGACCTGGGAGATTCGATAGGGAGATATATTTTCCTCTACCATCAACTAAAGACAGATCTGCTATTTTATCACTTCAAACTCAGAACTGGCCAAAACCAGTTGCAGGACCCCTACTTAAATTGATTTCTACAAAAACTGCAGGTTTTGCTGGTGCTGATTTGCAGGCGCTTTGTACTCAGACAGCCATGATTGCTTTGAAGAGGCATTGCCCTTTGCAAAAAATCTTATCTGCTGCTGGGAAGGGCAGCAATAATGCTTCTAGAGCTCCTCTTCCGGATTTTGTAGTGCAAGAGAGGGATTGGCTCGAGGCTATTTCTTGTGCTCCTCCACCATGTTCAAGGAGGGAATCTGGAATGGCAGCAAATGATGTCATGTACTCCCCTCTCTCCACCCACCTCATTCCATGCATGCTGCAACCGTTATCCAATTTACTTGTATCACTTTATCTTGATGAACACCTTTGTCTTCCTGCCCCTCTTTCAAGAGCTGCAAAAATGATTGAAAGTGTCGTCGTTCGTAATTTGGATAGAGAAAATTTACCCAGTAATTGTTGGTGGATTGAAGTTGATAGGCTCCTGCAAGACGGTGACGTTGTGCAAGAGTTGGTACAGAAGCTTTCATCCATCAGTGAAATCTGTGCCAGCTCCAATGTTATAACAGACAATTCTGATGATACTGGCATGTTTGATTATTTGAAACCTGAAATCTTCCGCCCCCCTGGTATAACGCATATTAATGATCACATTACTGGGAATAAGTCGGGTTTCCGTATAATGATATCTGGAAGCCCCAGGTCAGGTCATCAACATCTTGCATCCTGCCTTCTGAATAGTTTTGTTGGTAATATTGAAATTCATAAACTTGATCTAGCAACAATGACACAAGAAGGACATGGACACCTGCTGCATGGACTTACTCAAATACTAAGTAAGATCTATCATTGTCTTTTATGTTTATTTTGTTTTTGTATTTGTTTTTTGTTGAATGTGTTTCTTCTCTCTCACAAATCATCTTAGAACAGTTAGCTAGGAGTTTCTTTTAGCATCTTACAAGTACCTTGACATGCAATAGTACTTTGCCAATTACCAAGAACTTTGAAAAGGCAGGAGTGATTCCGAAATTTTTTCAAAAATAGCTGGTGTAGGAACTCATAATAATTTCCCCCTCTTTTGTCCAGTCACCTTGAAAGTGTATCTGTTAACTGTATTTGTTAAAATATATAGGACATGAGGATTGTCCCCTAATAAGTAAAACTCAATTGTAGTTTACCAAAGACATCACTTGCATGTGACCGGAAACAATTTATGAGCTAAAATCTGTAAAGTAACTTGCACTGACTCATCTTTAAAGTTATCTTCACTTTTAAGTCATTTCTAGTTTGGCAAACAACGCCGGAGAAGTAATAGTATCTGATGTCTGAGCCTTATTCATAGTCTATTTTTTCTCAATCAATTCTTTTGTTGCACGCTTCCTGTGTGTCTGGTTGTACAATTTGTTGCTCACCGCAGCATGGTTATTGTCCGCCGGTGAAGGTGATGATGATTTGTGAATGTCGTTTTGCTATTTTTTTACTTTGCTCTGATATCCCTTGTGCAGAAAAATGTTCCACTGCAAAATCATGTGTGCTATTCTTGCCCAGAGTTGAACTGTGGGCTTCAGAGAAATGTGATCCTGAACTTGAAGACAATGTCAGTGACATAAATGTTCAGCCCTCCGAGAAGTTCATTGTTTGTAATGGAAATCAGTCATCCCTGATTGTACAGGAAAAGAAGGATGATCCCCCTATGCATGCAGTATGTGCTTCACATTTATGGAACTCGTTTCTTGAGCAAGTGGATACCATTTGCATCTCTACGTCGTTGATGATTCTGGTATGGCTTTAAATATACAAGTTGGATAGTTTTTGCATTTAGTTATCATTGCTATTCTTGTTCACTGTCCGAATA
This sequence comes from Rhodiola kirilowii, assembly GCA_033675215.1. NCBI lineage: Eukaryota > Viridiplantae > Streptophyta > Magnoliopsida > Saxifragales > Crassulaceae > Rhodiola > Rhodiola kirilowii. Next base: position 8,993,030 of record CM066197.1, on the reverse strand, counting down.
TTTTTAACGTCTGCACTTCAATTATTAGTAAGAAGATTCAATTCTAATCTAAAGCAGTAAAGCTAGATCAATTTTTCTTCAAACTTCAACCCATGTAACTCATGTGTCTTCGTTTAACTACATAATGGAACTGATCAATTGTTCGGGTCTCCCAATTTTATTTCTTTCATGATCACCATGTAGAGTTTTGTTAGTCAATTATTTAGTCGCTTGGGTTACCTATTCGGTGAAAAACTTTCTGTTGTTGTGAGGTAGATAGTTTGTTATTATCTCTTTGATTTTTGACTCTTGCCCAATATCCTTTTCTTATGAACAGTCTACTTCAGAAGTGCCATATGCTCATCTCCCTCTAAGGACACGGCAGTTCTTTGCTATTGGTGAAGTGAAATGGCAAAATCTGATGTCTTCCATCAATATATTACCACGATTCGTGGTACAAGTTGGTGGAAAGTTCAACCATAACGCGGTGATTAGTTCAGCAGCCGCCAAATTGTCAAGGGATGTGGTTCGACTATTTATTGAGTTAAATCACAAGAGAATTCATTCTCAAACTATCCAGTGTGAAAGTTATGAACAATTTGATAGCCTGGAAAGGAAGGTTTGTACAATCACCGGAAGTGCCTGTCATCAAAATGCCGATGATCATCCGGATAAGACACAACCATCTGAAGGATCTAGAAACCTTCCAAATCCAATCATCAGAAATTTGAAAGGAAGATCGAACATGCTGTTGGCAATATCCACATTTGGCTATCAGATATTATGGTACCCTCATTTTGCTGAACTGAACTGGGTGACATCCAAGTTAAAAGATGGTCCTTCTGCAGATATTAATGGACCATGGAAGGCTTGGCCATTCAATTCTTGTATTGTCCGCCCCTGTAACTCTAGTGAAAATGCGGTTGCTAGTAGTCCTCACACAGTTTCTAAAAGAAGAGACGATTATAGCCTGGTGAGAGGCCTTACAGCTGTTGGTTTATCAGCTTACAGGGGTTTATATTCTTCGATTCAAGAAGTTTGGGTAGATGTTCGCAAGGTCTTGGAACTGCTTGTGAAATTGATTAGTGATAAAATTGATGGCGGTAAAGACAAGTATCTATTTGTTCGTCTTTTATCCCAAGTAGCTTACCTAGAGGATATTGTAATCAACTGGGCGCACTCTTTTAGTAGGTATTTTCACATTTTCTCTCATGTGGTAATTCGTAATTGTGGAAAGAGTGAAGTTATATAATTTGATATTCTAATGTAATTGTTATTCTTTGTTTCAGCTTAGAATCTAGCCCTTGCGTTACATCTGAAACTCATGAGCTTGCAGTCCTAGCACCCAATGAACGCATTGCTACTAATGTGGATAACCAACATCTATGTGAGGTAACTGGTGAGGCTGTTGTTCCGGTAGTGAAATCCTGTAATGCAAGTCCTAAAGTCTCAAATCATATAGATCTGAATTGTGAAGACATTGATATTTCTGCCCATGAATCTTTGGTGCACTCAGATCATTCTGGTCTATCTGACCCTGGTGTAAGTTGCCGGGATCATGTTGCCAATGCAACAAATTTGGATAAAGACTCTACGCGTGAACAGTACCGAAATGATCCCAAATTTTATGAGCCAGAAAATATGGTGAACCAAACTTTGCCTAACGGGAATGTTGGCCCCTTGGGACATTCTAATGGATTTTCATTGCCCGCTCCTGATGATTTGTCAAATAATTTCATTCAGTCGGGTATACACCATACTGCAGAGTTTAAAAGCTCTGGTGATCAATCTGAAGAAGGTGAATCCCAACAAAACAAGCAGACCCTTCCTGCCACAAATGTGAGGGCTACTGGAAAAGAGGGGACAATATGTTTGTACAGTTGTTGCTCTAAATGCTTGAGCAGATTACATGGCCTGATGCAGAAGCTAATGGTGCGCAAATGGCAAGAAAGTGGGGGCAATTGGACCGTTGAGGATGTTGATGACGTCGTGAGATCATCATCAGTTAATCTTATTTCAGCTTGTAGTTCCAAATATAACACAGAACATTCCGTTAACCTGTTTGGGCAAATGTCAAGTTCTAACCAGAACGGAAACAAGTCTGGTTGTGACGGTGCAGAGTGTAAGAGTTTTGTCCCGCGAGACTGCCTTGGTTGCACTGATGATGATCCATCTCAAGTAAGATGTTCACAGCCAGAGCTTGATATGATGAAGTTTGTATACCAAGATGGTGTCCTGTTACCAGTAGATACTAACAAAGATACCTCCTTTCATTGTAAATTCACCACTCTGTGCCTTTGTTTTCTTATAGAGTGGGCATCAGTAATGACGACAGAAGTATGAGTCCATTGGTTGGTTCTGCCATCACAACTTTCGATTATTATTATTTTTGGCTGGTGTTGGTGTAATTTCAGCTGTGAAACTAATATTTGAAGCCATGTTTTGTCCCTTTGTTTTATCAGCTTTATCCTTTAACAGCTTGTATAGTGAGTTATACCCAGTCTGCTAAAATTTGTGATGTTTAGATGATATCCCAAAACTCCATTTGCAGAGAGAGAGAAGCACCAAGCCTAGGTAGAGAGCTGATGACGTCACAGATGAGATGAAAACGTAACGCACAAAGTATCTTCTTCATCTTCTCCCTGTTCAAATGTTGCAGTCTCTGAACCACAGTTTGCTCATTCCATTCACCACTCTACCTCCTCCTCCTCCTCGCCGCTCACCATCACCATCACTTCAACCTTCACTTTCTCCTCCTTGCCTCACATCGCCTAAACCTCTTTTGAGAACTCCTCGTGCGTTGCCTGAATGGCTTGCGCAGGTCGCCTCCTTAGACGACGGTCCAATCGAACTCCCTTCCTCGCCCGACTCACTCTTCGCTCCCTCCGATAACCCCTCTCCTCTCCAAGTCGCCACCAGCGTCCTCCTCACCGGCGCTATCGGCGTCTTCCTCTTTCGCTCTCTCCGCCGCCGCGCTAAGCGAGTTAAGGAAATGGTATATATCTCATTCTCTCTTCCTTCCTTAATTTATATTCATAATTCAATTTTGCTATCGAAATTCAACATGTCTGTTTAAATGTGTTTGTAGCAATTCAGATCTACTGGTGCGAAGAAGTCATTGAAAGAGGAGGCATTGGAGAGCTTGAAAGCAATCACACCTGCTACTATTGACCCCAATACTCCTCCATCTCCCCTCCAGGCACTGTTGGGAGGATTCGCTGCTGGAGTTATTGCCCTCATTTTGTATAGATTCACCACAACCATTGAGGCTGCTCTCAACCGTCAAACAATGCCTAATGATTTCTCGGTCTATCTCTTCATTTTAATATAACTCGTTACTAGCTTGCTAAATCTTATTATTTCCATGATTTTTTTTACCTTTCTTAACATGTTCTTTTCTCAGGTTCAACAAATAACAATCACTGTCAGGTAGCTTTCATGAATGTTTCACTTCAGTGGTTATCGAATTTCAGTTTTATATAATTTGGTGAAAATATGCCAGGACAATTGTCAATGGGATTTGCTACCTTGCAACATTCATCTTCGGCATTAATGCTGTGGGCTTATTACTGTATTCTGGCCAGCTTGCTTATAACTCCGTCATGGAAGATTTTGCTAACAACAATGAAACTGTTGCCGACGAGATGCTAAACAGCAGAAATGACGAGGCAGACTCGGATGATCCACCTTTGTGAATTGGGCTCATACGTATTTTGGGGTCTCAACTGGTATTCCATATTTTTTGCTTACTAAATGTATATTTCCTTCCGATCACTATGTCAATGTAAACCTTGGACTAATATACATTGAGTACAGCAAAGGAATCAAATAAACATTTGGCATTTGATCCAGCATTAGTTCGGGCTAGATGAGGTATTTATTAGTAGTAGTTACTAGAGCTTGTCCCGGCAGTCTGTTTTTTCACATTTTTGGTTACATAGATTTTTTTGGTTCTGTTTTTCCACATTTTTGGTTACATAGACTTTTTTGGTTCTGTTTTTCCACATTTTTGGTTACATAGACTTTTTTGGTTCTGTTTTTCCACATTTTTGGTTACATAGACTTTTTTGGTTGTTATCGTAAAGTGAATGGCAAGTGTATTTATACATTTTTTAAGAGGTCCAGGGAGTCCTTATGTTATGACATCAATTTGCCACGAACAAATCTATCTTTCTTTGATAAAGAAAACTGTTTTTCATTATGTTAAAAAGCATAGATAGAGAAATATACAAAAATTGAAAAGTTGGTCGAGTGAGTGGGCAAACGAATGAGACTATGGAAAGTAAAGTTTCCTAGTTCAAGATTAACATGAGAAGTCACTACTTGAACACTGAAGCTGCACCATAACTACTGAAAAGTGAAAGCCTGAATATCTCTCAAGCTAGCGCACCATGACTGTTGAACTCTCTTTTCTTTTCTCGGTCTGTGCCCCAAGTTACCAAACTGAATTTTTTTTAAATTTCTCCTTATGTTATAATAATAAAAAAAAGAAAATTTATTATGTTCCAATCCACCACCACCATCAACGGATCATAATTTTAATGTCTAGAAACTCAGGCAAAGATTTTACCAAAAATTAATGATAAGAAATATGACTAAACTTTTAAAATAATATGTGAAATTATTATTATTATTAAATATTTGAATTTAGAAATAGCTGAAATATAAAAATAAAAAACAAAAGATACTTAAGTTTTTTAGAAATAGAGTACTTGTACTATAAATAATAAGAGTAACCCACTAAACTAAAAAAAAAAAATCAACAGATCAAACAAATATGGTGGGTGGTCTGATTGCCGATTCAAGACAGCGCCAAAAGGTTTTCGATCGCCGCGCTGAATCTGTTCTGAAACAGGCGAGGGAGCTGTCTGTGCTTTGCGACGTCCCTGCTTGTGTCGTGATATACAATCCCGATGACGCCATCAAGCCGTGGCGAATTTGGCCAGAGAGTGAAGCGGAATTGCGCAATGTGATTGAGTTTTACAAGACAAAAGTTGGGTCTGGATCGACGACAGCGGCTAGTGATGGTGGTGTGGCTAATGGAGTGACGACGGTTGATTTGGGCGGAAAGATTGAATCAAGAATGGATGCGAATCAGTCCAATCTTGTCGTAGTTCAAGAACCACCGCGCACGGATGTGAATAATTGTCGTCTTGCTGGCAAAGATTTGTGTGAACGTTTTGATATAAATGAATTTCTGAATTTTAGGGAGTGTGATGATACATTGTTTGAAAAGGAGACTGAAGCTGCTGCTACTTCCTCGTCATCGATGCAGCAGGCTGTTGGTAGTAAAAGGAAGGCTCCGGTGAGAGTATGTAATTTCGAAGAGCCGGTCATGATGTCGTCGCAACGTCGCAGGTTAAATTAACTAATTTACCTGATGATCAGAAAGACAGAAGACTTCAGTAGTTTTGAGGCGTCGGCGATATATAGATGATGATAGCTAATTCAAGTGTAGTTAGTTTGAGTTTGATCGTGTATTGATTGTTACTTACAATGAATGAATGAATGAATGAATACACTGATTATTACTTTTTTTTTTTTAAGTCTCTCTCTTCTGCATTTGCAGTTTACTATGCAATTATTTGTGTGTGTTTGTAAAATAAAATTTCTGATTTGTGCCATGCTGCTTATTTTTCTCATCCAAGTCAATATAAGTGAAAGTTCAAAAGGTATAAGTATAAGAGCATCTGCACCGCGCCCCAAATTTAGGACGGCCTGGGCAGATTTGAGGACGTCCGAAGTGGTTGAGCTGTGTAGCGCAGCGTGCTGGAGCAGGAAGTGCAGAGGACGTCCGAGCCGGCGTGCGGATGGAGGATGGAAGAGAGGACGTCCGATGCTTAGGGTTTGATCTTGCAAAATTGGAAACGATGACGAAGGAATTAAAAAAATTAAGCGTTTTGGGCCAGTTTTTTGGCCCAACGAGGAATAAAATGAGTTCGACTTTATTTATTTATTTAAATAATGACATATCTGCTATAAAATAATAATTGCAAATTTTTTTTAAAAAGTAAAAAAAATATTAAAACGTGGAAAAGAAATTAAATTTTTTATCTATAAATACACAATTTATTTCTCTTCTAAAACACTTCAATTTTACCTCAAAATATTATTTAAAATTATTTTTTACTATGAATAGTAATAGAATGTGCTCTAACAGAATGACATGGGTGCACAGAATGTAGAAAAATGCTATTACTATTTAGTAAATAGTAACAGAAAGTTTTCTTTGAGGATGTCCTCAAAGAGATAGGATGTCCTCCGGGGTGCGGATGCCCTAATAGCCAAGTCTAATCTTTGTTTGGGAAGCTTTATATGCTGGTAAGTGGAGTAGAATTATTGCCACTTCCATCCGAAGTCATAGAGGCGGCAAATAGGACGGATGGACGGACGGTTCTTAATCTGATAGGGGTTTTGAACCATTTAAAACCTTTTATGTTAATTAGGTACTAAATAAAATATTAAACTAAAAAATCTAAAATTAAATTCAATAGAATATACCATAAGTCATTGTTAAAAGAAGGGTTAATTGCAAAAACATAGCCTGGACTACCGACTGATTTCAAATTGGGTACCGAACTTTTTAAATTTTAAATTTAGTTTTTCATCAACTTGCATACATTTTGTTTACGAATTTGATGTGTTGTTGAGGAAGTAAGGTCAAAAACTTATGAATTTGGTTGTATGGTTAACAAATTTGGTCAACTTTATTTTTATCATGGTTGGAGATAGGATCAATATGATTGAAACATGTGTGAATTGATACAAAAATCACTAAACTGAAAATTGAAAAAGTCCAATACTTAATTTGAAATCAGGTGGTAATCCAGACAATACTTTTGTAATTTTTACCCATAAAAGAAATATTTAAAAAAAAGATTGTAGAATGAGTTTTAAAAGAAAATAATGATGAAATATGAATGGTTTGTATTAGTATAAAAAAAACCATAAATGACGATGTTGTTAGCAAGTAGCAACATTATGAATTATTGAACATCACAGCAACATCATTATGAATTATGAGAAGTGACTTAAGGAATGCACATGTGCTGTAGTACATGTTCTTCAGAAACACAAATTTGAATCCATATCCCCATCATTCATATAATCAGTCAGTTGTGGTCCAGCCACGCTATTTAATCATTCTTCCTTTGAACTTCATTTTCCAATTTATAAAGTTGTTTTGGTCAAAATGTACGCCAGGTTTTGTTCCCAACTTTTTTTTCAATACACTTTATGGCGTGAGTATGAGGATCCTGTCATCAAAAATTTCTTCTTCGCCCATCTTAACTCACCATTTTCCCCTGGTCTGAGTGCACTATTTTTTTCCTAAATAAATTCAGTAAAAAAATAATTCATGTAAACGTTGTTCTTTATACCAATTCATTTTCCCATCTTTTCTTTGTACACATTTTTGAAAAGTCTTATTCTTTTCTTTCAAAAAGTCTTTTTTTAATAAAAAAAAGAGTCTTATTTTTTTAAATAAAACAAAAGAGTCTTATTTTTTTTTAAAAGTTATTTTTCTCAGCCTGCCCTTTACACATAAAAGTGCCAACCATAATTTTATTTTGACTCGAACTTTGATACTTCGAATACATACTCAACATGGTCATCAAGTGAGGAGTTGGATTTTCCTAATAAGGAATATAAAGCCGTAGTCACTTAATATTTTTGTCTTTTTAAGAGTTCGCACTTTTTAGTTTTTAGGGGTCGACAATTCACAATACGCAGAGTCTGGATATTTTGATTATTTAAGAGTTCGTACTGTGTATGAGTTGATAATGAGGTCGGATCGACCTTGCCCTTTTTTTTTGCATAGCCGAACAAGGCTTGAAAGGTTTTTAGGCGCCCGGTGAATAGTATTAGGACAGCGCAATGTCGCACATTTACTTTTTTACAACCTCAAGGATCACATAATTATAGGATTCTTATAGGGTCAAGAGACTTGGCGGGGTCAGTTATAAAGGAAAAATCTTTAATGTAGTAAAATGTACGTAGTTAATAATAATAGGCTTCCAAAGGACGTACGAAGGTCGAGCAGGTTCAAACCCTTAAAGCCTAAGCGAACGGGCTGCAAGGATCCGAAAGTATCATATTTGTTTGACCCTTATCCAGCTCAATGAACAGATAAACGAAGTGGAATGATAATGAATTTGGGAATGTTAAGAAGAGGATAAAGAGTTTGAAAGCAAGGATACAAGGTATACAGAGAGACACTACCACTACAAATTTTGGTTCAAACGAACGATAAATCTTGTACGATAACGAACGTTATCGTACGAATGACACGATAACTGAACGATGCATTATACGACAACAACTTTTCTTACGTTAATGTTTGCTTTAACTGTACGATAACATAATTGTACGAGAAATAAGCATTATCGTATAAGCAACGCACACTCATCGTACCCTGGACTGACGACACGCATAAGGACTTTTTTTAGGGAGACACGCGTAAGGACTTAAACTGAGTAATTTAATACAAAATTTCAGTTCCACCGCTCAAGGAATTCATCTTTTCATTTCACAGCTCTTACTTTTTTTAATTCCTTAATCGAAAGCTGTTGGCGAAAGGGGTGAAACAAGCCACTGAATCTACCGCTCCCAAATCACTTCTCTTAAGTAATTTCCAAACCCGCCGTAGTCTACCGTGTTGTGCTTTCCCTGTCCGCTCTCAAGGTACATGTAATTTAACCACATCCCTTCACTATAAAAGTAGATCTAGGGTTTCGAATTCCTTGTATTTCATTGTATTTTACAAGTTGGGGCTAACGAACTAGATCTAGGTTTTGCTTTGCGACACTTGGATTTCATAGCAGCCGGTCGTTGTTGGTTTCATATAACACAAACTTGTTTGTCTGCGTATCTGATTCTACAAATGTTCGAGAAAATGGTGTTCTTCGTATCTGACTGTAAGTGTTTCACTGTCTGGGGTCTCCTACAACTGATTATATAACTTATTCATTTTTCATCCCCAACTTGTAAATGCATGGCTGTTTATTTGGTCAGTAATTAACTTCTTCAGTAATTACATATATTGGGTAATTGATATGGTTCCAGTGGCTCTAGTGCTTCGCGAAATTGGGAATGAGTTGGATCAGTGTTTCCTGATCATTTTACTGCTTCTACAATTAAATCCCTACTGTATTTTGTTAGATTTATTTGGTTCCAGAGTATGAGGACCTCCCAGAGTAGAAATAGGTAATGTTTGACAAAAAAACTTTTTAATTATTATTACTTCCAATGAACTTCGTACTGTTAATTTGTTCAGGAACTATAGCAACGTGGGATGCAAAACACACTCCGAAGATCAAAAGGATTTTCTTGAGAAGTGTCGCACAAAGGTAAATGATGGATGATACAATTTGCGACACGCGAGATGCAAAGAGGGGCTGAGATTTCTGAAGCGGCACGAGGTACACGAAGGTTTGATCTGGTATGTAAATAATTCTGATAGGATAGATAATATTTCTGAGCAAAACAAACAGAACTCAACAGATTTAGAAGCTCGATTTCATAGGGGAGGTCCTAATGGTGGATATGTACATTATGCGGAATTGGTGAGTCTCACTTGGTATTTCTTTTAATTTTTTGGTTTAACTATGATTAAGAAACTGAATAATGATTGTTGCATGATTTTTACATGAAGATGATCTAGGAAGGGTTGTACACTGGCAGGACATGTGGGAGAGGCTGAAAATACTTGAAATGTGTACATGTGGGTATTCAGTTTTGTATTAATATCTAATCCATTTTTTGATTATCTGTACATGTGGGTATTCAGTTTAGTGTAAATACTTGAAATGTAGGTGTGTTCAAGTTTTATATGCAAGTTATATTTGGGTGATGTAAATGTAGGTATTCATTAAACTGTGTTTCCATAGACTTCTTTATATAGCTTTCTTCCAAGTTAAGCACATGATATACATTAGCCTGATGTCTTACATTGGTTTCATGTCAGGACCTACTAGAGAAAGCACACGACGCTCTCAAGGAGAAATATGGTGATTTTTGGTCGAGGGTTCTAAGTTCAACAGGATTGCATCACGTCGTATTGGTTCATCTTCTCCCACTCCATGCCCGCAGCTTGATGTTGTAGCTCAAGAGGTGATGCAACTCAAGCTACAGCAACAACAAGTGGTTATAAACCTCACGCATGCTTTGTTGAAGGCCACTACTTCTCAGCCTCAACGTCTCGAGCAAGATGAAGACATTGAATCTAGTGATTGAGGTTTTCCTTGGATATGTTTTGGAATTCTCGTACCCTTTTGAATTGTTAGACTTTTTGGAGTGCACTCGGATGCACTGGTGTAAACAAATACTATGAATTTCGTTGTTGTGTAAGGATGTTTCAGGAATTATTTGCAATTAGTTTTCGTACACTAAATTCAGGTTAAATTATTTAAAAAAATATTTAATTGTTAATTATTGCAATCAAGAGTAAAATTATAATAAATCAGTTGCGGATTACTGGATATAGAAATCTCATCGTACACTCTACGAGAAAGTTACGATAGTTATTTTATTATCATAAAGTAAACGTACTTTCCACATATTGTTACCGTACCAAGTATACGAGAACAGTGCGTTACTTTTTTCTGCGTTACAGTAGGATTATCGTAAAGCTCACGTAAAGCGTCATCGTTTGCTTATCGTATAATCCTTACGTTAAGGAAAATTACGATAACAACGATGATTCTCGTATATTTCTCGTATAAATCAATAATACGATAACAATACGGCCATATTTGGTTCTCGCCAATCCAACCCAAAATTTGTAGTGATACTACATGCATAACAGACATTATGCAACGGTTCAAATTTATCATTACGCAACGGTTATAGTTTAGGCAACGGTTTTTTAGACAACCCGTTGCATAAGGTAGACTTTACGCAACAGTTCTTAAAAACCGAACCGTTGCGTAAAGTCTACCTTATGCAACGGTTCTTTTAAACAACCGTTGCATAATGTTAATTTTTTTTGCAACGGTTTCAGATAACCGATGCATATACGAAACCCTAAAATTAAAAAGTCCTTCTTCACCAGTCGTCCGCTCGTCGCTCTCATCGGTTTCCTTCTTCATCATTCCCACTGTATTCATCCATCTATATCTACTCGATGCTCTTCGTCTTCGACCACTAGCAGATTGCAGATGAGCCGCACTGTTCGTATCGTCGTCGTTACTTTATCCGTTTGTTCTCTCTTTTTTTCCAGTCTTCTTCATCCTTCGATACGTTTCGGATTTACGAAGACCCACAGATTCAGATCGAAACTAGACTTGTTGTTGATAGAAGAGATTGGATTTCGACTTGGATCTGCTGTTACTGAACCGTCTTGCTTTTCAAGCAAGTTGCTTATTGCTTATGTCGATGAATCGTAATGCGTGAACGGATAAGTCTGATTTGGATTTGTTGTTTGTTTCTAATTTGTTTGCTCTTAAGGTTGTACAGTGTTCAGAGATGAATATGATGATCATTCTGAGAATGGATTTGCCATATAAGTTGTTTGGGATTGGGAGAAGCGTCTCCGTGGATTTTGAAATTGATTAACAGAAGATATTTGAACACTGTAATTTCATCTGACAGCTGATGAGCTGGTTTATGTGATTTTTGAGTGTTTTTCAGCTTATATAAAATCTCTATTGTTTGTTGTGTTGTTTTTTCCCTACTCCAGTAGTTGATTCAATTAGCAGACCCTCTCTTATCACGGTTCCGTTATTTCATTCATTTGATCGTGGAAGAAAAGAAAGAAAGTCGTAAGTCAATTTTGTTGTTGTTGTTGAATTTCACCTTCAGTAATGCCTCATTGCATAAGACCTTCGTTTGTATTTGATTCTGGCATTGGATTTGTATTGAATTTGCAGCCAGATTTGGTGCTCTTTACAGGCAAGTGTTACAATCGCTTACTCAGTCACAACTCACAATTTAGGTTGTAATTTTGATTTTCTTTAATGATGAAACTTGAAATTCTGTTGACGTTTCATATGGATACTCTTGTGAAGCTGTTTGCTTTCACTTCTTTTCTGTTTTTTATCTGCTAAGGTCTTAATTATGGCTCTCAGATTGAAATGATGCCAGAGTCCATTGATGAAACTCTGGACAAGGATGAGGCAGAGGAAGAAACAGTGGAGCTAACTAACCAGGTAAGCCTCAAATGCAACACTGAAATGTTTTGGATGGTGATTGAATTATTATTTGTGCAACAGTTATCTTCAGCTCCAAAAGGTCGGATTGGTTCAAGGAAAGTTGAAAATGTCAGATTCAAGAAGAAAGATACAAGACGTGCGAGATGACATCGTCGGCTACTTGCACGACAATTTGTTTGAACATGATCTAATTTTGGCACGATAAATTATTGTAGTGTTTACATTTGATTGTTTTGTGAAGTTGTATGAATGATGTAATGAATGGTCGTATTTTGAGTGAAATGAAAATATTTGATGTTTGGAAAATGAGTAACAGTGAATTACATTTGTTTGCAATTTATGTTTAATTGTTAAGGTGAATTTGAGCTATAAAACAACCAAAATATACCAGAATTTTTCTGCATTTTATGCAACGGTTTTAAGGAAAACCATTGCATAATGTCATACTTTATGCAACGGTTCTAGCAACAAACGGTTGCATAAAGTCATACATTATGCAACGGTTCTAGCAACAAACCGTTGCATAATGTATGACTTTACGCAATGGTTTTTATTGAACCGTTGTATAAAGTATGACTTTACGCAACGGTAGCTTATGCAACGGATGAGGAACCGTTGCATAATGGTCCTCAGAAGCGTTGCATAAGGTCTGTTCTGTAGTAGTGAGAGAATCGATGTGAGGCAGTGGTGGAAGAGAAAAATAAGCTGTCGACTGAGCTCGATGAATGGCTGGCTAGAGAAGAGTGTATTTGGAAGCAAAGAGCGAGGATAGAATGGCTTAAGGAAGGAGACCGAAACAAAGCATTTTTCCATGCTAGAGCCTCTCACAGAAGGAAGATTAATAGGATAAATGGACTAGAGAATGAGCAAGGACAACTAATCAGTGAGGAGAGAAGCATGTTGAGAATTGTGGAAGAGTATTTCCGGAAAACTTTTGCCTTGAACATTTGCGAAGATATGATTAATTGGACAAATGTACTTGATGCTATTCCTAGAAGAGTCATAGAGGAGATGAACAGAAGATTGAATGAGCCTTTTACGATGGATGAAGTGAGGAGATCCCTTTATCAAAGGAGTCCCACGAAGGCCCCGGGAGTCGATGGTTCAGAAGCATTGGGAGGAGATTAGTGGGGTGATTGGGATGGAGGTTTTGAATTTTCTGAATCAGGACTTGCTTGACGATCTCTTAGCCATACAAAATTGTTTTAATTCCAAAGGTCAGGAGTCCAAAGAAGATGGAGGAGCTAAGGCGTATAAGCTTATGTAATGTTGTTATGAAACTGATTACAAAGTCTCTGGCTAATAGACTGCAGGAGATCTTACCACAGGTAATTTTTGAATTTCAGTGTGCTTTTGTGAAAGGAATAGTCATTACGGATAATGTGTTGATAGCACATGAAATTAGTCACTTTATTCGTGGTAGAAGGAAGCAGAAAAAAGGATGGCTTTCTATCAAGCTTGACTTAAGTAAGGCTTATGATAAGCTTGAATGGTTCTTTCTGGAAAAGATGATGTTGAAGCTGGGGTTTAGTGATATTTGGGTCCAAAAAGTAATGAAGTGTGTCACGACGGTATCATATGTTATAAAGTTGAATGATGAGCTAACTGATTTAATTGTGCCGAAGAGGGGTTTGAGACAAGGGGATCCCCTCTCACCATATTTATTCATCTTATGTTCAGAATGGCTCTCATGCAACCTATAGAAATGGCAAGACAGAGGCCATCTTCAGGGAGTAAAGATTAGCCCAGCAGCGCCTACAGTGTCCCATTTATTATTTGCCGATGACAGTCTCTTATTTTGCAAAGCAGAATTGGGGATGGTGAGGAAGTTAAAACAGGTGTTGAATGATTATGAACTGTATTCGGGGCAGGTTGTAAATTACACTAAATCAGAAGTCTACTGCAGTCCTAATGTGCCTTAGGAGTTGATGAATGACATTTGCGATAGTTTAGGGATAACATCAGTGGATAAACATGGCATATATCTGGGCTTACCCATGGTTGTAGGGCATAATAAGATGGAATGCTTTAAGGCTTTGGAGGAGAATGTGAGGAGTAAGATAAGTGATTGGAAAACAAAACTGTTATCTGCAGCTGGAAAAGAAGTCCTGATTAAGTGTATTCTCACTGGGATGCCTCAGTATGCGATGACCTGTTATCAGTTGCCTTTGACGCTGTGTAGGAGACTTGATTCTGATATCATTAATTTCTGGTGGGCGAAGAAGAATAAGGCTAGGAGTATTCACTGGATGGACAAGAGAGTTCTCTTCAGGGAGAAAGCTATGGGGGATTGTGTATGCGAGTTTTGGAGTATGTAAATGATGCATTTACGCTGAAGCAGTGTTGGAGGATGTTGTCGAAGCCAGAATCCCTTTTGAGCAGAATTTATAAAGGAAGATACTGGGCAAAATCTGATTTCTGGAATGCTAGTGAAGGGACCAGACCCTCACATGTTTGGAGGGGAATTTGCAGAGTAAAACATCTACTGATGGAAGGGTTGGATCAAAATCAGCAGAATGGACAGATAAGTTGGAGGTTATCGAGCTCTAGGGAATTTACAGTTAGATATGCATATAGTATGATCAAGGTGCGTAGAGAGGATGTAGAAGGTAACCAAGGAAGCACATCGGATACCAAGCTGGTTACTAAATTCTGGAAGCAGCTCTGGAGACTGAATCTGTCGAATAAAGCAAAACTTACTAGATGGCGGCTGTTCTACAACGGTCTTCCTGATGCTCAGAATCTGATACGGAGAGGATGTGAGGTTGATGTCCAGTGCCCAAAGTGCAACATGATTGGAGAGTCAGCTATTCACTCTTTAAAAGAATGTTGGTGGTCCAAAGTTTTTTGGAACAAGCTTGGTGTGGATAGGAGTTGGATTGAGATACAGTGTAACCATCCTGCAGACTGGTTGTGGTATGGTGCCCTGCAAGGGGACTCACAGATGTTCCGTAAGCTCATTTGTGGAATATGGCTCTTGTGGTTCAACCGGAACAGAGTTAGACATGGAGAGAAGGGCTGGAGTCTGGAAGATCTTTGTAGCAGAAGCTTAGCCATCATTAAAAGATGCGATCAGCTGAAGCTCGGCAACTGGGAGAGGTGGTGTTGGAGAGGGCACATTCCCACAAGCTATAGGGGTATGGCGACTTTAGCTTTCAGTGATGCATCAGGGTGCTGCGATTCTCAGGGCGATGACCTTAGCAGAGGAGCTCAACTTGGATGAAGTTACTTTTCTCACCGATTCGAAGGAAGTGGCTTGAGCAATTTTCTCAGGAAGTGGGGACTTTCACCATAACCAGGAGTGGCTCCCACGGTGTCTTGATCTACTCATCCGGCACGCGTTATGGTCCTCGGCCTACATCTATAGAGATCTTAATGAAGAGGCAGATGAGTGGGCAAGGAGAGCGAGGCGCGAATTATGGGAATGGAAGCAAAGGAATGCGATTCCTATCATGGTCAATGCAGTAGGCTAAAGTTGTCTGGTGTTTTTTTAGTTTACTGGTTTAGCTCTCTGGTTTCGTGTTTCTGTTTGGGTTGTTTGCCGTGTTGGCTTCTTTGGGTAATCAAAAAAAAAAGAACAGATTTTTGACCACCTTAAAACGGTCCTAACTCCTAAGACCATCTACAATGGAGGTGTTGAAAAAAAAATTAAACTGTTGAATAGGTTTAATGTGGGTGTTGAATTAGGGTGTTGAAGTGAGATGGATTAAATTGTGTTGAATAAATTAAACATGTTGAATAGGTGGTGATGAGGGTGTTTAATGGGTTAATGGGGTGTTGAATTTGGGTGTTGAATGAATAATCTCATTAAACACTCATTCAACACCCAAATTCAATACCCCCATTAAACCCATTAAACACCCTCATCACCACTTATTCAACATGTTTAATTTATTCAACACAATTTAATCCACCTCACTTCAACACCCAATTTCAACACCCACATTAAACCTATTCAACTGTTTAATTTTTTTTTCAATACCTCCATTGTAGCATCTACAATAAACTTAAAATTCAACACCCTCCACCTAATAATTCAACACACAACACACTCCAATGTTAAAGTTTAATCAAATTCAACACCCTACCCCACATCATCTTCTCTCTCCTCTAATTTCATATTCTTATTTACTTTTTTATTTTTATTTTTGTAATTAAATTGAATTATAGTTATCGATTATATTTCATAGAATTTGAAATAAAAATTCAATTTAATCGATAACTATAATTCAATTTAATTACAAAAATAAAAATAGAAAAGTAAATAAGAATATGAAATTATTAGATGGAGGAGAGAGAATATGATGTGGGGTAGGGTGTTGAATTTGATTAAACTTTAACATTGGAGTGTGTAAAATTTGAATGTGTGTTGAATTATTATGTGGAGGAGATAGAAAATGACGTGGAGTAAAAAGGAGGGTGTTGAATATTTTGTACATTGTAGATGGTCTAAGAGAGCTGACCGCTCCTTGGTAATTGGTATGGGGAGCCTTGAAAAAAAATGGACAGCTGTCTTGCTATATTAAAAACGTTGCCCATCTCTTTTTCTCACACACTGAAAAGAAAGAAAAGAAAAATTGGTTCTTTTTGTAACTGATTTTTGGCTGATGTAAAAGAAAGGTTTGTATCCCATAAACGGACTTCCAATAAGTGAAAAGGGAACATGTGTGTCCAGTCCTCAATGCTTCATCACACTCCTCATTAAATTAAAATTTATTAACTTAGAAATTTATTTTTGTAAAGGCAATTACGAATTGTTTACTTCCAATTTTGATGTGCGGTAAATATTAAAAAGAAAAAAATGAGATCAGGTTATGCCAGACAAAACATATAATAAATTCTGAATAATTCAATTTAGAGTTTATAGTGTTTAAATAATGTGATTTAAATATTATTTTATTTAAATTATGTCAGCTTCAAATTATTTAAATCCTTAACTTCATCTCGTTTCAAGCTATAATTAAGATGTTAAATATAATAATCTTGTCGAGCAGTAGCCGTTGCTTTTTAAAGTAGTACAGTAGTTTTTACTGAAGAGGACAAAACATTAAAGAGAACAACATCTGAGTTAATAATTTACATCGAAGATTTAAAAAGTACATAAAAAAAACAGTCACTAAAAACGATGAATCGAGACCAGCAGACTAACAACAACATTACTAGTACCCCACGCTGTAAAAGATTCCTCCACCCATCTATCTTTCCTAAAATACCCAGCTTAGAACCCAACGCCAGCCGCGCCGACCCCGAGCAGCGCACGCGGCTCCATTTTCCAAAAACATCCTTCAGGCACAGCCGCAGCTAACTTAGCCGCTGTCCTTCTCGGCTCCGACTTACACCGCGTCAAATACAACGACTCGCAAGCTGACTCCTGCTTCGCTGGCGGCGCGGGATACGAGCAAGACGACCTCGGCGGGACAAACTGCTGATTCTCCGCCGCTTTACACGGCGGCGCTGTGGGTGGCTTGTAGTGGATGCTCACACGCTTAGACAGCTCGTCTCCGGCGCTTTCGTTCTTGTTCTTTTTAACTTCTCTCGGCGGCAGCCACCGGATGAAGTCCGTGCTGCAGACCCAAGTCTCTTGGCTGACTTCCATGGACAGCTTCGGCTCGCACATCATCAGCAGCAAGCACTCCGGTAACGCTGCTGCAGTCTCTTCTTTCTCTTCCTCTGTTTCAGATTCTGATTCAGCCACACTCTGCTCCTCACGGTCAACCTCATCGTTGACTTCCCGCTCAGATGAAGGACTTGTCACTAACTGATCTGCTTCCGCTTCTTTGCCAGATTCGTTCTCTGCGTCTTCATCAACTATCAGATGTTCTACTGCGATTTCCATGTCATCGTCTTCAACCACATTTACAGCTTGCTGGATTTCTAGGCTCAATTTCTCCTCCAAAACATCATCTTCGTACATTTCTTCTGTTACGAATTTATCACACAAGTTATCATCTTCACGCTTAATTTCAGTCATTTCGTCAGCCATTGACTCCTCTGTTTCTGGAGCAAGCATTGCACAACAAGTTGACTGTGAATCTGGCTCTGTTTCGCATTCTTTGAACACTGTTGTTTCGACATCGGCTTGATGAACGTGTTTCTCATCTTCTTCTGGTTCTGGGTCGTGGTCGTGGTCGTGATCTTTCTCAGGAGGCTCCCAGAATCGATTGGCAAGAGCGGCCATTTTGACAGGATCGGATCCGCATCGCATCAAAAGCAGAGCATTCTTTGGAGGAACGCAGATGCTGACTCTGCCTCCTTCCACAACCTCATCCCGATCAAAACACCCAATTTTGTTATTGAGATCCTTCTCGATCTCAAGTATATCAATGTCTTCCAACACGTGTCTCTTCCTGTAACTTCTCCGGTTATAAACCTGAGAATGAGAAGAAGCGTCTTCCTCACCGCCGACCACCAGCTCAATCTGCCTCCCCTTCTCTCCGCCTTCTCCTTCCTGCACCGCCACCAACCATCTAGCCAACACAGATCCGCACGAAGATCTATGCTCACCGTTACCCTTCACAACTTGTCCTCGCTGCTGCTCTCTGTCCGAAGATCTGCACGGTTGAAAGCAGTTGAAATCCGCTCCGAAGCTCCTGATCGATTCGCAAATTGTTACAGGAATGTGAACCCACTTCTGGTTGTTATGGCCGTGCCGCTGCGAGCTCTCCAGCTCGATCTCTCTGTTCGTGTACGCCGTCGAGCTCTGTCTCTTCAAGCCGCTATTCCCGTCGTCATTGAAGCCGGAGGCGTTGATGTCGATTCTTCTGAAACTGTAGTCTCCAGACTTGCGGTGAGATCTGGACCTGATGTTGTTGTTTCCATGGTTGTGATTCTTCTTCTTCTTCTTGGATTTGACGCGGACCTGGCCGATGCAGGTGACTTTCGGAGAAGAAGGCTCAGGGTTTTCAAACCCAGCAGCGGACTTTTTTTTAACGGAGGAAGAAGTGGGGAACATGGGGGATTGACCGCCTTTGAGGCTGCCGTTGGTCTTTAAGCGGCGGCTGAGGGAAGAGGAGAGGGAGATCTGGTGGGGAGAAGGGTCCCTAGCGGATCTGCCGGGGCTGAGAATGGATTTGGAGATTTTCATGGAGGATGAGGAAGATGATGAGAGACGTGAGGTGAAACAGAGGAATAGCTCATTGGTCGTCGTATTGCTGTTGCTGGAGTTTCTACTGATGGAGTGGGGTCGATTGGGTTCCATTACGATTTAGGATTACTAACCCACCTTTGTTTTACCGCATCCAAATCGAAATCCAAACCTCGGTGGTGGTCGCAGATTGTAAACTGTAAAAAAATAATTGCAGAGACAGAGCAGCAGCAGCACCAGAAGCAGTAGTAGCAGAGTGGGG
Organism: Rhodiola kirilowii; assembly: GCA_033675215.1. Lineage (NCBI taxonomy): Eukaryota > Viridiplantae > Streptophyta > Magnoliopsida > Saxifragales > Crassulaceae > Rhodiola > Rhodiola kirilowii. The sequence goes on along the minus strand of CM066197.1, from coordinate 8,973,556 downwards.
ATGGAGTAGAGTGGGTGAGCCAAGCAAGCACAGCCAGAGACAGATATGATGAAATTTCATTAAACTTCACTTCAGCCCCCTCAGGTTTCATGACTTGCATCTCTGCACCCTCTTCTCCATCTAAAGACTAAACATTTCAACTATTTTAGAATTTCTGAAATTCATTTTAAGAAATACGAAACTTAGAATATTTTTTTTATGAAGTGACTTAGATAATTTCAACTATGTGTTTATTTTATCCATAGATTAGTTACAAATCAATACATATAAACAGCCAGACGAAATAACACAAGCTAATAAAAGAATTTAGTTTGGTCAATTGAAATTACATGGACTTGAAGCATTGTAGAACTATACACTTCAATTATAAGACCATATTTTGATGAATAATGATGAACTTAATCACTTTATTGTTTTAAAAACATGACATGTAGCATGTAATTGTAATCTCTTCAGCTTTTCTAGGAGACTAGGTGCTGGTTGATAGAGTTGAATTTTTTTTATTTAACTTAATTTAATTTTACTGAACTTAATTTTATTTTATTTAACTGTAATGAACTTTATTTTATTTTACTTAATTTTATTTAACTTTACTGAACTTAAAAAAAGTAATTTTTTTTAATAAAGGTGTTTAATTGAAGTTTTAATCATGTTGAACTACAAAATTAAAACTGAAATTTTTTATTTTATTTAACTGTACAGAACTGAAAACATGAAATTTAAGCTCTACAGAACCAGGGACGGAGCCAGGATCCAAAAGTTAGTAGGGCATAATAATTTGATCAAAAAATTTTAGGTATAAAACTTAACGGGAGCTTAATCCTCACGACAAAAATATGAATACTATTTAAATAAAGTCTAAGCTTACATGTTAGGATTTTTTTATTTCAACGATAATAATTTTTTACTATCAATGAATCATCGTATTTTAATTTGAATCGTTTAAATTACTATAAGACGAAATAACAAGAGGGGTTTTCATTATTTATTATACTCTAACTACACCAAATCAAAGCTCATTTTTGATCCACAAAAATTCATATTTTAAATGGTTTAAGTAGTCTAAATATTTTTGTATTCGACCACACTCGTATAGACTCTTAGACATCTTCGATTTGAAATTAAATAATCACAAATCCTACGTACTAAAAGACAAGAAAAGAAGTAAAAAAGATGATTTATATTTCTGGTGAGAATTAATGGAATTGAGTATCAACAAACAATAAATGAAAAGTGAAAAAGAACCATTCACTAAAATTTGAAATTAGAAAATGAAAAACAAGAGACTAAATTCTATAAATTCTATCCATAAAATTTGTTTTGCTATATATACAATGCGAACTATTATTGAGTAAGTTGTTTAGCTAGCTCAATTGGTAGTTTGGATTTACAATAGAAAAGCTGTCTGTGGTTCGAATCCTCACAAACCTATTTCTCTATATTGTTTAGCCGTGCACGTGGCTCCGTCCCTGTACAGAACAAACCCTAAACACTATATGTAATGTTTTCTCAAATTAGATCGTCCATATAATTTCATTTTCCTCATTTGTTATAAATTATTGAGACGATGTAAATAATGTTTCTCTTTAATTTCCTAAGAGACTAGACACTATAAGCTTGATTTATTTTCCTAAAAGATGGGACACTCGATTTCATTCAAGTATATGACAACTCTATAATTATAAACTTCAATGCCCTGATTCAGCATTGGAAATAAAATTAGGACACATCTTTTTTTTTGTGATATCATTAGGACACATCTTTTTAAAATTCATATTTTAGAAATTTGGAAAGTAGGTAAAGTGATAAACTGAAAAAGAAGATGAATCACGTGATGTGTGAGCCGAAAACAAGGATGCACGTGACACTTGAGAGTTTGAGACATGGACCGGGAAGCATTTTGACTCACATGGTGACAGGGCGCGTAGTAACTGATTTGTTTTATTGGTCATGTGCGGCAACTGATTTAGTGGGCTCTTGTCCCCGTAACGCTTCTGTCCGTCTCGAAAATAAATTAGTGTTCTAAAAAATCACCGATTAATCTCTGATTAATTTGTAGAGATTTTTTCCGTCCGATTAGCGCCTATAGATTTTTATAATTTTGAAATAAATACATACTTAATTATATATATATATATATATATAAACTGTCTCAATTTTTACAACCTTGAAATAAATACATACTTAATTATACAAAAGAATACTACTGCTAGTAAATAATTCCATCCTCTTTTTGTCTTGGTTATACAAGTGTGTTTCGCATATACTCCTATTATTTTCAATTAAATTATATTTTATTCTCCACTTTATTTTTATTGACGTTCTCCGCTTATTTTTAACTCATTTGGTTCTCCCATTTGGTCTAATATACTTATTTATCATGTCCATGATTTCAATTATGGATTTTAAATTCAAAGAAGAACAAGTAATATGTATGTACATCAATAATTTTTGTCCGAGGAATTCCTTTTTTTGTATGGAAGAGGAATTCCTCTTTTGATTTTTGAACATAAACAGTTTATTTTATTTTGATTGCACTTGAAATTGATTGATGTTAAACAATCCTAAAATGTGCACCCCCGACTTTATGCAGAATCAATCAACAATCAAGTACACTTTCATAATTTATAAAGTAGTATGTGTCTATTTTGCTGTCCAAGCATCAATTATCTTATGAATTATGTTTATCAACAACAAAAAAAATCTTACGAGTAAGGGTATTTTGGTCATTTGAGGTGTAAGTACATCAAGTCTTTCTTTGGAATCATATGTACAATTTAATCCTGGGTGATCGTTCTTTGATGGCGATAGTGAAATTATATAGTTGCGTTTTGCAGATGTTAATACATTGCTAAATTCTGATTCACCACGACCATAAAGTTAAACATTTAATGGTAAGTTAAACCAAAAGATTGTTTCAAAAACTAACAATAAATTTTGAATTGCCCACAGTTATTATATTATTTTATATGAAAGGTAATAATTATGGAACATAAAATGTGCATTTAGTTATGTAGTACTGTATTTATGTATTCATGACAGCCGGTAATACAAGTTATTTATATTAATGTTTGACTGTAAAAAAAGGGTGCTCAAAGTTGCTTCAGAAGGTTAAATTGAAGGAAAACCAAAACAGCAGAAGACGAAAGATAAAACACATGCAACAAGCATGGATGGCTAGCCTTGGAACATGGATATATTCACGCAATCAGTTTCGGCATGTAATCTATTCAATTGATTATGTTAAACTTATTGAAAATGATTCACAAATGACAACTGGACAAGTTTAAAACAAACAATAATACATCAAATTATGAGTCAGAAGGCAACGACGAACACATGCATCAAAAAAAATGCGAAAGGGTGTGTATGTATATTATTATTGCTAGACCTTAGTCAATGGTCAAAACAACAGACACTCTATAATTATGGTCCCTCCAAACAAATGAGAACCAATTAGGCAGCTAAATGCTACAGTAATTGGGACTTTTGATGAGAGGTTGTTAGTTAGTACTATAGTAAATAGTCCTGCAGTCCTACTTACTAAGTACTCCTACTATTTAATGAGATACGGTACTCCGTAAGAGATAGCGATGTGGTCCTCTACCGTATAGACCAGACCAACCTGGTCAAGGCAAGGCTGTTGTCTTGTGGACTAGTACATGTTTGACTGCTAGGACCACTAAAAATAGACCTACATAAAAACTCTTAAACTATCCCATCATGATCTTTTGGATCATGAAAAATAGTCATGGGAAGTTCATATTTTTTTAGTCATATAAAAGATCATCCTATGACCAAATCAAAATTTGATCATTCATGATCTTTTTTTAGTTTTGGTATAAGAGTTGAACCAACCGAAATGTGACACCTGTCACGCGTTATAACTTTATCAGTTTAAATTCAGATATTGCAATGAATATATCTTGAAAATGACAAAATATTAAAAAATAAATTAATCACCAATATTTATAATTTTTGAAAATCTATAATTATAGATACAATTTGATATATTTTGATATTTATATGCTTGTATTTATGTAGAAATAAGAAAGAATGATGATAAACTTTTTTTATGGTCATGAATAGGATGTACATGACCAAAATGATTATGAGTAATGACTAAAATGAGAGATAAGTGGATGAGAAAGATGAATGACATATTTTTTTTTATATGGTGGGATGCTCTAATCGCAGTGGCAGTCCATGTAGTTCCCACACCTATTGACAATTAAATGGAGAAATGGGATAGTTGATAAGGTAACATTAACATGTGCCATCAACACCCATGAACCGCAAAACCCTACCCCTAAATATTTCAAAGGAATGTCTTGTAGTTAAAACCTTTTCTTTTTAGATTAAGCTGAATTAATCTGACTTGAACTCGGATTAAGAATTAATTCCAAACTCAGCTAGACAATTGTCCTTAATTGCAAAATGTTAAACACCTGCATTAATAAGTGGCTCAGCTACTGAAATGAAGTTTTACTGTTTTCTGAGAATTGGTAGTATTCTATAACTTCAACTATTCAGCCACAACTTCCGCTACACAGCTCTCTTGCAGTGAAAGCAAATGCTGGTTTATACTAGTCCAACGGAGAAGGACGCTCCAGGTTTTAGTGACATACCTATTCGACTCCCTCCTCATTTAGGGCATCGCTCGCAAAGCTGCTCTTAACATTCACATCGAGGTCGGACCACAGTCTTCCTCACCAGGTTGGTCAGTATCCTCTCTTGTGCTGGGTATTCTAACATTGCCCTGTTCATTGAGCTTCCCTGCATCCGTTGTGCCACTTGTTTCAGTAACTTCCTGTCCCAGTGTAACGTCAGTGCCTATGCTGGACGCCATTGCAGGGCCACTGCCCTCGGCAATATTGTTCCCAGGTTCAGCAGGAAGATTGATTTTGGGAATTTCAGCTTCTGCATTCATGTACCTGCCAGAGTTGTTAGTCCCCTCAGCTTTACTGAGGTCAATGTTGATCTTCCCATCATCAGTAGTACTATCTGTTTCAACTATCATCTGCTCTGTGTCAACCTGCCCACCTTCAACAACCGGATCTGTCCCAGCAATCAGTGAAGCTTCATCTCTTACCACTTCAGCCGCATTCTGGGCGGCTGTGGCATCAATTCTGCATATAGGTAAAACATCCGTCTTTTCAACTGCGAGGCCTGTTTTGGCTGCGGCATCAATTTCACACATAGGCATGACATCGGTCTTTTCTACAACGAGGCATGGTTTCTCCAATGGTTCCTCCACAGCCATATCATCTGTTGCATCTTTGACTTCGTGAGAGTTTTTTTCTGCTTCAGTTTCAAGATCCAAGTTTATCACATCTGGATGGGATTGTTGAGTACTGCTGGGGGTAGCATTAGTAGCCCCTATTGTTTTGTCTGTAGAACAATCCATGGCAATTTTCAGTTCTTCAGATACTGACAATGGGTTTACATGCAGATTTGGTGCAGGAGGATTTTGTACTGACAGCCCTGTGGAATCGCTTATTCCTGCTTTTGAAAATGACTGATCGACATTGGTCGTAATTTGCTCTACTGACAGTGCTTTATGCTGTGAAGAAGAAGCAGATTTCCTATGCTCAGCAGATGATTCATTCATAGCATGTAGTTGCTGAAGCCTATAATCAGTTTCAGGACGACGGCAGATCTTTCTGAGTGGTACAATTTCCTACATGAAAACAGTGCGACAAAGCATCTCAAAAAGTGCTTCTCACAACTAGACATTCACGTAAATAAACTTAACACCGCTACGAATGGTAGGTTAAAATTTACCTCAGACTGATCATGGTCATAACGCACTAGGAACCTACAACGGCAACCTCTTACATCATGTCTTCGTCTCTGAGCATCCAGTACGTGAGCATCGAAGTAAAGGGCCTGCTCTTTTCCTTCCTGACATCAAGCACATCAATACTAACACTGAGATCCAATCCAACATATTTCAATAATAACTTAGACCAATAGGTCGGTATCTCCACCTGAAAACACAATATGAGATCCCCAGGGAGAACTGCAACACATTCAGAAGGTTCACATGGAAGAGAGCGATGCCTTATGTGCTTCCTCACATTAATCCACTCATCATCCTCAGGCCCAAAGCCAGCAAACCTAACCAAGACTTCCTGTTAACCATATATAAATGTTGACATCAAAATTTAACAGAGATTTCTAAAATCAGTAGGCAGCAGGAAAATGTGAAAATGTTACTAAATAGCACAATGAAAAGCGGGCTTAAAAAGATATATCTTGATCTGAAATATCTATAAAGGAGACAGCACACAGAAATTCCTGCCCCATCCAGTTAATCTTTTGTGGAATATCAGAATTCTTTTGGAACAATGTTGTAAGAAATGTAAACTGCTAACTTCACTTCAAATAATAATAGAGGAATTTATAGTATTCTTTATTGTTAACTTGACATTGCCATTCGTAATTTTGATTCAGTTATCTTCTCTTACTTTTTGGAGCTACTTCATCTAGAAACAAATTGGTTAGAAGAAGTGGTTAATCTATTTTTTTGTTTACGAAAAAAAAATCATATCCATTTCAATTCTATCAATCTCAGCTCGGTTTCAGAACATTTCTAATAGAAGAAACAACACAGCCTATTACTTACACTGGATGTTGCATACAATGTCAACTATATTTAACTTACTTCCAATTGTGCCTATTCCACAATATTTTACTTGCTCTCTTATAGACAATTTTGTAGGTCCTAGCCGAAAGGGCTGTTATGGTTCCACATAAATCTGAAGAGAGCCATCAAACTTTAACCCGGCAAAAAAACATCAAAACACATTGTTCAAATTACTGAGGATCTTCTCCAAAACATTATAATGCGATTCAAAAACACTAATCTAATATCACCGACAATCACATTCCGATGATGTAGAAAGACCTTAATTCTCACATTATATAATCTAATCATAAGAACTAAATGCTCCCAGAAAGATATCCAATGTTCCCATGGCACTTTAGTGACCATCCATAAAAATATTTTGAAGAAACTAAAATCAATAACAGAAAACTAAAATCAATAACAGAAAACTATTTCAACATTGTCAGAAATGCATGATACTCAAGCTGCAAACAGAACCTTTTTTCTTTTACAATACTGAATTCGTTCAAGCTGGTAGTCATGACATGGTATGCAAGTACTCAACATAAACATGAAGCCAATCAAGAATATACTGATGCATTTAGGCATTCATGTCAGTTTTATTAACTGGAGAGGCATTGCAGTTACTGAATAATTACCGGGTCACCAGCCTCCAAATTTTTCAGAGATAAAAATGATGTGGCATCATACCTGCCAAAACAGAAAGGAATGACACATCTCTAAGAAACGATGTGTTTGATATCGTTTTGCATTTGGAGTAACTCAAATTTGGAGGTCATAGTGAAAAAAAAACATTACACATACCATGCACCATCTCTTGCAGACCTGGCTTCAAATTCCATCGGGATATTATCTGTAGATAACTTTCCTGCAAAAGCTTAACCAATATAAGAAAAGAAGATACTCATGTAATATAACATTTACTGTGTGAATCATACAACAAGAACCACAATGGACCAATTTTCTAATATAGTCCACTGTATAGTTCCTAGTAGATAAAGTACTAAAACAAAATGCATAGTAGAAAACCTGACTCAAAATACAACAAATAAGACTAAATCTACCTGTAGAAGCAGCTAAGGATTGAGGCAATCCAGATGATGACAAATTATCGTCCCTGGAAACCACTGGGATGGTTGAGGTAGATGGCACTACGGGAACAAATGGCATTTCTTGCATGGCTGACATTGTGGATGGGACAGGATGCGGAGCTGGTACCGTTGGCATTGACTGCATTGATGATGCAGTTAACTTTGTAGGAGCCTTGGATGACTTAGCTCTGTTCGCATACCGCTTGTTCTGAAACCAGTTCCATATCTAAACAATGTATTACCATCAGCGGAGGGCTCCAGCATTTCACATATATTCACCAAAGTTAAGGAAAAAGATAACCAATCAATCATACTTGCTTTGTTTGAACAACGAATTTTCCTTGCCTTTCAGGTGAATTGCTGCAACCATGGAGAACGTGGTCAATACATGCCCGATGGAAATATTGAAAGGTATTTCTTAGAAATGGATGTAATCCAAACCTGAACTTGTCTGAAATGGCTACAAGAACTTCCCGTGCTGGCATCATGTTATTGTGATCTTGCAAAATGGTTTCCATCTCCATAACCTTGAAATTCATGAGATAGATGAAATGAACTACATGTTTCATATGCAAAACCAAATATGCATACATGTCACCGTGATTGCCTAAATGGAATAAGTGCCAGTGCAAAGGAAATAAAAGATGGAACAATAAGAAACAAAATGCATTTTGGCATGGTAATATGGCTATAACCTTTGAATACACCATACTCGATCAATAAGCACATTAACAGTTAAGTTCATTGGCCAAAAAAAAAAGAAAAGAAGCCACCATTCAGTCGGGATCGGGACTAAGAGCTAGGGAAGTTGAAAATAAGGTTTGACTTGGAGATTGATACAATAGGTTTTGATTGAGTTACTGAAAACATGTAAAAAGAGAACCCAAACAGATATCAGTGTATGGAGGAATTACTAACGGCATAAAAAAAAAGACAAAATGGAACTCTACAAATTTGCAGCAGATACCATTGAAAGACGTAGATTATTATAAGCCACTAAGCCTCGTTCATCCTTCTAAAACCAAATATAATGAAATGAAACAAGAAAACAAACCCTAGGAGAAAAACATGGCTTCGATTTATCTTTCAATGTACTGACTTCAGCTACGTTCTAAAAAGAATAAAGAAGAAGAGAGGAACTAATAACCTCCGCGGCATTGAAGCGGAAGGTAGGGACTCCGTTGCTTGGCGGTCGACCCATCCCACTCTCCAGTGTCCCCCTAAAACAACAACCGCAACAAAAACTTGTAGCTGTTGGTGGTGGTTTCAGGTTTCAAAATCGGTTTCGCAAAGATGGACAGAGCAGCAGTCAACAGTCCAACGACGAGAATCTGATCTGCTGTGCGGGAGTTTGAGCACCAAAAATCAAAGAGACGAAGTTGGTGTAAGAAATTGGGGATTCCGATCCTCGAATCGAACCAGGTTTCTCTGCGAATTGAATCTCAAATTTGGTTCAATTTAATTCGATTACTGCAATTGAACCCGACCAATCGGTTTTTATCCAAAGACGAGACGATAATCAAACCAATTATACTCGGCCTGATTGACCGACCCTAGCTTAGCTTCTCTTTCAAAGCCGCCAGAAGCTGCCGCGCGCTGAGGGACGGACGCTTAGATGGTAGGGCAGCAGCTTAAGAAGAAGCCTGGTAAAATCAACCTCAATCCGAACTGGGCGCTGCTTCAGGAGGTACGTTTCTTCGCCGTCGTAAAATTCGAACAATCTTTGCACTCCGGATACCTTATTGGATTTGTTATATATGATTCAGAAACTCAAAAACGATGGAAATAAATGGCGTAAATCAGATACCAGTTTGCTAGGTACGAATTTTTAACCAGTCCATCCTTCTCCTTCCAGTAACCCCAACTACTAATTTTTTGGTAAATTTTATTTTCTTTGGAATTTGACAGGGAAGCGAAAAGAGAGAGATATTTCTGAAGCTGCTGAACTATCCACGGTTAATCCTCTCACTCCGACGTCAGACGACTGCAGGTGACAATTGTTAACATTTACCAGCTGGCACTCCTTTTTACTCACACTCCAGATCAATATTCTTTTTAGTCTCGTGAATATCGAAATCTGGTAACAGAATGTATCTGATTTTTGTTGGGGTTTCTCAGTATTACAGATGCACTTGCTATGGACTGTGAAATGGTTGGTGTTGGCGCTAACCGGAGTGCCCTTGGACGAGTTACGCTGGTATTACTTCTTTCACTTCTTGGGTTCAGCTCATCAAAGTAGTTTTTTTTTTTGTCTCTTCTTGTTACTGGTTTTAGCTAAAAGTTTCCGGGATATCCTTTGATTTGAACTACCTAATACTATCTGTTGAATTCCGTATTTGAGGGGGTAATAGTTTCCTATGGGCATGTGTTGACCAGCTCAGCTGCTCACTTTGGAAAAACGAAATAATATATATGATAGAGAGGGGTGTAACACAAACACATCTTACTTTATGTGAACATGAGAAGCTCTTGCTATCATCACTGTATTAGCTTATTCACTCCTGCTGTTTATCACTAGAGTGCACCTAAAATTTCTTTAAAAAAATGCCAAGCCTGCAATTCTCAGATAAATATGTCATGTTTATTCAATTTATTGTGTGGCCACTGGTCATTATATGTGTTCTGCTCATTCACATCAGATTTTATATTATATTTCTGTTCTATGATATTCATCTCCATTGCGCTGTTACTCTCTCTGTTGTCCCTTTTGTGGATGTATCAACACAAATAAACATACCAATCTTATACACATTGGGTGTGGAATGAGAAATAGTTAGCAGAGAAGCGTAGTACATCTATGTAAATATGATGCGCTATGCAGGGCCTTTTCTCATGGCTTATAACTAATTTTTCTGTTAAATCTCTCTCAGCTTAAATATTTGGTTCTCAGGAAGATTTAATGTATGTTTGCTTATGGCATCACCTTGTTTGTGAGCAGGTAAACGAATGGGGTAATGTTGTATACGATGAATATGTCCGTCCAGTAGAGCATGTTGTTGATTATCGTACAGAGATTAGTGGAATCCGTCCTCATCATTTAAAGAAAGGTAATTTGATTCTGGCCTTTTGACTTGAAGATGTGCATGTATAATCTCTTGAATTGTGATAAAATGATCTTCTTTCTTAGGAGAAATTATCATCAAAGATTATGGTTTGAATTTTAGAAATATTTCGTTTTCACAATTATGTGCTGTTACCTTGATATTTATACATTTAAATGCAGCGAAGAAATTTCAGGTTGCACAGGAAAAAGTTGCGGAAATGCTGAAAGGGAGAATTCTCGTTGGGCATGCTTTACGCAATGACCTTAAGGTTGGCACATCTATCCATTTTCATCATCGTTCATCAAGCAAAATAATTATTCTAAGAGTTTCTGAGACTCAATTCTTTCTTTTTCCAGGCACTGTTACTAAGTCATCCGAAGAACGATATACGAGATACTTCTGATTATCTTCCATTTTTAAAGTACATCTCATAATTGGTTGACTCAACCTCTATTGCAGGTTTTTTTTTTCTGTTTTGTTGCAAATGCATCATTTTATTTTGTATAATGAAATAGGGAAGGGAAAAGTAGAGCACTAAGACATCTAGCTGAAGAGCTCCTTGGCGTAAAGATCCAAAATGGCGAACACTGCTCTGTCAGTTCCACAAACCATTCATACCCACTCTTTCATTTTCTAAACATAGTCATAGTTTTGATACAGCTTCCATTTGATTGTTCTTTTCACAGATTGAAGATGCTCGGGCTGCAATGCTAATCTATCAGAAAAATAAAAAGAAATGGGAGAAAATTGTCAAAGATCAGTTGAGACATCCAAAAAAGCCTTTCAAAGGGAGGCCAAAAAAGATGCGTAAAAACATTTCTAGTGGAACTGAAGCTGCAGTGGCATCTTAATATGGCAGCTGTGTAACATGTTCCTCAAGGGCTAGAGGGTTAGTAAACCCAAATTAGTGGTTTACTGTTCACATTTGAACTGTTTTACAAAACTCGATTTTATGCTATGTTTGCAGTGTAAAATTAGTTGTAGGTAATGAGATTTTGGCAGCTGGTTGGTGTTAGTTTTTCCTTCGCACTTCGCAGCGTCACCCGAAAAGGCATAATCTGAATTTGTACGTGGCAGCTATCTTTTACAGAGTTTCTCCTCACTTTCAATCAGTGAAGAAAAAGGCGAAAGGCGAGCAAAGGAGAAATGGGCAATATCGCCTAGGTGAGAGGCGAAAGTCGAATGCCTTTTAGATCAGGGCGATCCAAAAAATATATATTTTTTATTTGGTAGAAGTTTCTTTAAAAATATATTTTTTATTAATCAGGAAATATATGACAGTTATATATCTTAAATTTGAAATAGAATGCTGGATGATTTTGGACTAACATGAAAAGTTATATTATAAATGGGGTATTAGCGTAATATTATAAACTTAAAAGAGTCATGTGATATAAAAACAAAATATTACTGTTTATGTCCTTCTTCTGCCGAGTAGAAAATCCTAAATCAGCCGCCGGTGTTAAAACACCCGGGTTCAAGTCCCTGTTCTAACAGATGCTAACTCCTAACATTAACACCCTATCAAAAAAACCATAAATCAGTCGCCATCAGTCGAAAGGTGCTCGCCAAGCCCTATAAAGCGTTTTGCTGGTCGCTCGGTCGCCTAGGCGAGAGGCGTCGCCTTTTTCTTCACTGCTTTCAATATGCGCACATGCTTTACTTTTAGAGAAAATAACAAAGAGGGATATGAATAATTACTCATTGACAAATTATATTCTGAACTATGAGTATTGATAATTAAGGCAATTTCAAAATATTTTAAATCCCGATTTTACAAATAAATGCAAGAATTTTTTTCAATTTATTCTTTAGTTAACTTTCCGTCAGTTAAGTGTTTATGAGGATTAAAATATTTTGAAATTGTCTTTAATTGTCTATTTTTATATTTCGGACCGTAATTTGTCAATGAATAGTAATTCATATTGTCATTTTCCCTTGATTTATCCCCAAGTAACAAAAATTTTGAAAGTTTTATCAACTTAATTTCTTCAAAATTAGGCCATCAGAACGATCGTCTGATTGTTATTGTTGATACGTTTGTCAATCAAAAGAAATTCTTCAAAATTTTAAACAAACTATTTATATTTTTAGCGACTTATAATTTAAAGAATTCATGGGGTGGCCATTTTTTTTATTGATGAGTTCAACATCTCGATACATAATATTATCTAGTAAATTATTCTATCATTGTGACGTGCATATCTCTCATATCGATTCCCATCAAAAAAAATTAGAGACTTTAGCGATGTATCAACGTCTGCAACGCGTAGCTCTAGAACTCCACTATCGCAATCAAAGTCGTAACGGCACACATGCACGCAAAAGAGATGGACAAAGAGAAGTAAATGGTGATAACAGAAGGAATAAGAGAAGGCATATGAGCCAAATAGAAGCCAAGGGCAATAACAGAAGGAATAGAAGCCAAAAAAAGAAATTAGTGCAGAATCGAACACGAGACTTAAAGCATTACAAGCAACATCTTAACCAACAAATTACTACCATGTTGACCATGTGAAACGTAATTGGCACTTCATAAACATAATAAGTTCGTCAATAAATATTTAGCCTTTTTTTTATCATATAATTTTCCTGGTGTTACCACTTTTTTATTATTTTTAATTATATTACATTAACATTATGAGAATAAGGCTTAACTAAATTAAAATTAAGTAAAGAAACTAGATTACAACCTAAAGTGAACTGGATTATAATAGTATTTTATTATTCCACAAATGTTAGTACGACCCTATATAAATAAAAAAGGTTAGTACGACAAACATTTATTACTATTAGATATCAATAAACGACAAAAATGAGAAAAAGAAAAAGAAAAGAAATGGATTCTGGACAGAAAATCACTTATTAAATTACCATAATACCCGTCATGGATGGATGGTAATTGGTAACTAGCCATTATAAGGGTAATTATGTAATTAAGCTGATCCTCGTAATGACAGTTTGCCTAATAGAAAATGAGTTGCTATAAATTTATTTACAGATAACCAAAACTAAAACATCATCGTTCGTCAAATTTCTCTCACCCTTCTCTCTCTCTCCGATTGCTTTGCTTCTCCGGTTTCATCTGCAATTGGGTTTTGATCAGGTTTGGATTGCCCCCTAAATTCACTCGATTCTCCACCCATTTGCATACCTCTCGCATCCTGATTGATACGAAAGAGACGATCTTGTGGTTTCACTTAGGGTTTATTTTCGTGGTAGATTGTTTTCCGAATTGTTTTTCATGTGTATAGAGAGTCATTCGTGGTTTATGTTGTGCAGAATTGGACTGGAATAATCCCCTTAATTTTCCGTTGCGCATTGTGAAATTTTCTCTGGCTCAAAGAACCTGCTTTGTGATCAATTGGTAAGAAAGGATGGACCTTTGTTGGTGTTTCTTCATGCATCGACTGTTTCTTGATTGGATTTTGATTTTGAGTTTCAAGAAAATGACCCAAGATTTGGTTTTTATGGTTCGTGATAAATTGGTGAAAACTTTGTGGGTTTGTGGTAGGTTATGGGTTTTGGATGTGGGTTGTAGAAAACCTCTATGATCATTCACCTTTGACCATCTTTTTCTGTTTGTGGACAATGAGAGATACATTAGATGAACTGATTGTTGGTTATGAGTGTTAGGGGGTATTGTCTCAGTAATGGGAAAGATTTGAATCAGATACATACCTTGATCAGAGTCTTTTCTTATGTTTTAGTGTCATTTTGTTTCAGTACAAGTTCTATATATTAGTCCTTCTCTAAAGAGCTGCCCAAAAAAAGTTGCATAGGTCAGGTGGCTTGTGAGGCTAGTTTGCTTGAATGCCATGCTACTTACCTTCCAAAAGATTCATAGATGGTATTAGAATGCAGTGTCGATGTTGAACTGAAACTTGTTGGGCATATGCATATTAAAATTTAAGCACCATTATATTCATACCAACTTACCAGCAGTGTTCTTGTAATATCATAATGGCCAAGGAATCAATTTATGCGTAGGGGGTGTGATCTGTGAGTGTCACAGTTTAAAATTTAAGTTCGCTTCCAATGAACAAACGGTCTGTAGTTAATGTATTTTAGTTCGTTTTTACCGAACTTCGAGCAAAATTGTTTTTCCGTTTGAATACTTTCAGTGTATGGATTTTTTCTATATTAGAGATTTCTCTGCTGCTTATCTATTACTGAGCTCCACAATTTTGTAAGACTAATGCATAACTTCTATATACAGGTACACTTCATGAAACTAGATATTTAAAATGAGCCATAGAAATATACCGGGGACAAATCAGACGATCGAGTATCAGTTACAGGGCCCTCTACCACATGGCCCTGGTGTGTTTGGTGGGAGCATCAGGAATTCTTTTCAACAAAATGCTCATGTTACCGTACCAGTACCTATCATCGAGGGGCATCATTTACCAGAGCAATATAACAATTCTATCCCTTACGGGATTCCGCCATATGGTGCGATTGTTCACCATCCAGCTCCAAATTGTGTTTCTGCTGCACCCAACTTCTATAGTCCATACATGAACCACTGCACTTTCTCGGCCCCTCTGGCCTATGGTCCATATGAGCACATGCCTTATCACGGGGTTGTGGGGAATAGTTTTATTTACGGACTTCCATCAAAAGTAAAGAATGCTGAAATTCATGGCTATGTCCAAAACTCTAACGCTTCTACTAGTTCCGGGTCTGCAGCTGACTCTCTAAATATCAGGCATATGGAACCAGGCCCTGCTGTAACTGGCTCTGAACAGTTTCCTCATGGTCATTTTATTATGAATCCCGTTCCTTCATTAATGGAGGTTGCTTCTAGGATAAATGTGGCTGACAGACCAGGGGCTCCAGTTCCCGACTCTGTTATGATGCCTGGCCCGATGTATTCGGTTCCAGGAAGCTATTTGGGTCAGCCATTTCTTCCAGCAGGTTATGTATGGTCTGATCAGACTCATAGCGTTAATCAGGTAGATGTAGGTATTAGGCCATGGAGTCGGTTACCAGCTGCGCCAATATTACCTGGTATTGCGATCATCCTTATCTCTCCATGTTCTTTGGTACTTGTCTGTCATATAAACTTGTAATAGCTCTTGAAGTTTTTCCTGCTACGATGAACATCGAACAGGAATTCAAGATTTCTTTGATGTGCATTTTCACTTCGTATTTATAATAAAGCGGAAATTTTAATCTGGCAGCAGTTCTGCTCTGTTCGTGCCTTGTCATCATAAATATTGAAATTTATTACTAGATGTGATTTTTTTTCTTTCTGAACTGTAGGAGGAAATGCCAGCAGAAGCGCCAGTGGAGCAATGAATGTTCAGGGATATCAGGATATGGCTTCTAACAGCTCTGCCAATTTCTTGCCTCATATCAGCCATGGCGGTATCCCTCAGGCACTACCGCCACCACCACCTATAGTTGTCGGAACCCACAATGCAAATTTCTATCAGGTTGCTGGACCCTCATATCGAGTGCCAGCGAATAGTCCACCTCACGGTCCGTTGAATCTTCCTCAGGAAGGCCTGAACTCGGGCCTAAGACTTCAAGGCACTGTTCTTCCTACTGGAATTAGGATTTATCGGCCTCAACGTGGGACCTTACCTGATGCAACTGTCAGATCTCAAAGTACTCCATACCTTAGAGTCATGCCTAGAGAGGTAATTTCCTCTCTTTTCACAAATTGTATGTTATATAACTTTTTATATAGCTATTGCGCACTTCAAACTTTTTAGCCAGTTCCTCTTGATTTTACATTTATTAGGTGTTTTATTACTGACTTGAAATCATCTGTCTTTAGCCATTGCACCGTTTCCTGATATAATTAACGATTCTGTTTCTTATTTTTTTTTTTTGTTATGCATGCAGGAGGTAGCTGAACTTGTGATTCCAGACGATTACGAAGAAATTTCTGTTGATCAACACAGAGATATGCGCATGGATATTGAACACATGTCATATGAGGTAGATATTATTTATTTGACGCCGTATTCCCCTCTGATGTCATGGTATAAGCATCTGATATTAGATTTTAACTATGAATATGAATGCAGGAGCTTCTGGCATTAGGTGATCGCATTGGCAATGTTAGCACTGGGTTGACAGTCGAGGATATCAGAAAACACTTAAAAACAAAAGTACATGTTTCTCGTTCTGCAAATACCAGTCGGGAAAAGTATGCCTCCGAAGATCATGATTTTGATTCGTGCATTATCTGTCAGGTACTCGACGATTCCTGGAGATATATTTCGTATTAATATCTAATTAATCACTCTTCCCACACAGTGACGTAAATATAGTAAATTAAAGTTGGATACATTATAAATATACTAATTTAAAGTTGGATATTTGTTTCTGTTCAATTCTTCCGCGAGAAGAGGCAGCTAATCGTTGAGTTTATATTATTCAGTCTGACTTTGAGGACAAGGAGAAGATTGGAATCCTGAGCTGTAGGCATGAGTATCACGCAGGTTGTTTGGAGAAGTGGCTGCTCGTTAAAAATGTCTGCCCAGTTTGCAAATCTTCAGCGCTGGTCATCGAAGAGAAATCAAAAGTGTGAAAGGGGGCCAAACAGGAATAAAAATGGTGGGAAAGGGAAAAACCACATTTTGAAAGAGACCCAAACCGTTTTTTATGGCAGAGCTGACTTCATTTAGACTGTTTTGCTCTGTTTGTGTAAAAAAAAAAACTAATATGCTGGATATAACTGTGGATATGTATGGCTCCTTCGGTAGCTTAAGTTTGTTCATAGCGTCAGTCAATTATGTTGGGCTGGCACCACCTGAGATTGGGTGTTGCCCTCCCCGTCCATAACATTTACTTAATAGTTATATGTATAAAGTTTAGTATCGGATTTTGGGATATGGTGGTTTCTGTTCCATGTTGGTTTTTTATATACATTGTTTGGGGATATTTGCTTCAAAAGAACCATCACTTGGATCAGATGGCGAAATGCTTTTTACTTCAATGAGAAGAAAATTTGGGAGGAAGCATTAGGGTATCTGCAGACAATGAAAAAAATTGAAGACATGAAGGGAAGGGTTAATGAACAGAGCCACCCTGTGTATTGGCTTGTGCTTTACCTACATTTTATGCTATTTTTATTATGGGACCACTAACAAGTAACAACGATTTTGAACCAAATTGTAAGCACTGTGGCATATAGATTGTTATTAATGCAATAACGAGCAGCTTGTTTATATACATTCAGATTCATTGAGTCTGATAATGTTAGGAATTTAGGCAAATGAAATAGCTCATCATAAAATATATATAAGTCTGAGTCGCCCCTTCTTAGTGACGTTCACACACCCTGCTCGTTGGCCACCTTCGTATTGGCTCTCAATTATGAGGTGCACCAAATGTTAGGAATTTAGGCCCAGGGCCCACCCTTATGCCTTAGCTACCTTGGACCATGCCAACGACCCACAGTCCAAGAGGATCCATTTTTCCCAAATTTTATAAATATTTATATGTTACTTGTTTAATTGTAGGCATATTTTACAATCAAAAAAAATTTATATGCATATTCTTGAAAAAGAATATGATGGGATGACAAAAAAAAAGCACAAATAACACAAATTAAAACCTCTGAAAAGCCCGAAAAATATCAGTAGTCCATAATTTGTATATATAAATTATAAACTCTCAGTTTTATAAACATTTTTTTTTCTTAGAGGGCTCAAGATTTATTATTGTCTAAGGGCCCATGAAATATCAAGACCGGCCCTATATTAGGTCCAAGGAAGGAGTCCGAGTCCCTACAAAAGACTAATCTGCTTAAGTATCACTAGCTAGTTGATTACCTACAACAGCTGCTTGTATATATATGTATGATCACTGATCAGAAGAATAAATCCAAAATGAGAAGTACGTTGGTTTTAAGGAAGGAGTAAAGTTGATGGGAAGAAAACAACAACTATGTCAGTATTTAACATGTATAAACATTATACAGTTACTGTGCTTTAGGCAGTGGATGAAGCTGCAGAGAACAAGTTGAAGAGTCCATCCCTACATATAATTTGTATACTGGAATATGGAACATGCAAAAATTGATACTTTTTCTCTGACATTTTGTTCTCATCGATCCCTCGATCATTTTAATTTCTATGTACAGTATATTCTCTATAGGCGTGCTCCTCATTAGTTTTCAGATCCCGAAAAAATAAACCGGCATCAAAAACGACAGAAAGTTACGTTAGGGAGAGACAATCAGCATCAAAACACTTGAGACCTAAGTAAAAAAGCATTAGTTGTGAAATGAAATTGTAATGCTCTTCCACACATGCTAAAGCATCACTTGTGGTTCACACTACAATTACATGTAATTAATAATACTGTTCACGTAGAATAAGAGAAAGTAGTAGTATTGTAAATTGTAATGTAAAAAACGGAGCAGAGTTTCTAATAAGACAAAAGGTAGCTTATAAATAAGAGCATGTGCAGCAGTCGTTGTAAAGAGAAGGTGTTTTTATTTTAAAAACATGTGCAGCGATTACTACATGGAAAATGTGATGTTGTTACTTCCATTTTAATGTTACTTTTGAGCAGTACATTCTCTGTCGCCTGCTGAACGAGTATGTGAAAGAGGAGACGTTATTCAAAAATAAGTTTAAAATAAAAGTGATAGCAAAGCAACATCTGCTCCTGCAGCACTTGTTCCTTACGACAACTATTACACGCACGCCACCCGCCTTAATAATATGTTTGACCTAATCAATTAGGATTTCGCGTTTAAGCTACCTAGTAATCCTTAGTGTATAAACTATAAACCCTAATATCAAATGTAAACGAAGATGATTGAGAAGGTGCATGAGAAAGATATAAATGATATGAAAGACACGGAAAAAATCATATATAGGGGGCCGGGGACAAACAAGCCTCGCCATGTGAGGGGCTGATTTGAGTACAAAGCAAAGGATTAGTTGGCGGTGTGGGGCTTCGCAGCAAAGTGCTCACATGGGGAGAGGACATGCATGATCCTGATCTTAAACCTAGCTATTCTCTCTCTATCCTTTTCTATCTCTCTCATGGATACATTAATTATTTTCATCAAAAATATATACATTTTTTTCAGAGACTTTTTCGGACCAGCTTACTGGCATTTGGTCCTTTTGAATCCCATATCCTTCCCCACACTGGACCAAATGACAGAGCTTAATTAGTAAATATGTTTATCCTTCCATGTGTGGATCGACCAGCAGCTGTGTGCAAAGCCATAAATATATATTTTTAACTAAAAATGTCAGTATATTATAAATTCTCACACACCCGTATCATTATGTCCCAAAGAAATATAATACAGTAAGAGTGTTAATTATATTCTCCTGAGGCTTGGGGAATATATAATGTGGTGATTAGATGATCAGTTAGGCATCTCATTCATGATCAGGGCCGGGACGTCTTAATATTATTGTTTTCTGCTAATATTTGAAATTGTACTTTAATTATATTATAACTATCAACAAAGCTAAGAATGTTCGATTCAGCATCATATGTTACTGATACTTCATATTTGTATGATATTATGGAAGAACAAAAGTGACGGCCGGGTTGATCGAACCGATAGAACTTGCCTTCTTACATTTTGAAATAAAAAAAATGATGAAATATTATTATTTTCATAGATATATTTTTAGACAAATCGACACAGGGAGCAAAACATGGAAAAATTGAAACCTAAACTTTAAATTCGGCTAAATTTAAACCGGAAAATTCTTGTAACCAGTGTTCCCAATTTTTCATATGCACCAGAAAGCATTTATTATTCCTAGCTCGCAATGACAATTTGATTATATCAAATGAGATCTCTCTCTCACAAAAGGGTCGTCAAGGATAGAGATGAATCCAGAAATATTGACGGTGCATCAAATAATTGGAGGTAATGTGAAATATTGGGTCAGATTGTCGATCACGTGCTGTTTGATTCCTCTATTCTCCATCATATCGATCACTTGCAAGCTAAATAGAATTATTGATGACTTTCATATATCGTCCTATAACATAAATTAATTAATTCGCCTGGTGCTTGGCTTGTTAGCACCCCTTAATAATAATTTCTCTTTTCTTTAAAAAAACATAAATTAATTTTAATGATGTTTTTTTATACTCTGCAATAATGATATTATTAGTATGCTGTGGAGTCTAACTAAAGAGAGATCGATCTGCAACAGCTGTGGCTAGCTGTCTCCATGTGAGCTCTATACACTCTTTTTATAGGCACAATGTATATTTATACAATGCACCAGTACCTGCTTCATCTCTTAACTACTACTGTCGATATACTTTATTACAAATGCCACTACATTCATATATAATAGATATATAATATCAGAGGAGTACTAAAATAAAAACTCTTCTATTTTTCGAGAATCCAAATCTCACATTTGACAATCATCATCAAGTCATGTGTGGTGATGATAAATGTCTCATGTGCATATTCAAAGTTGCATTTAATGCAAAATTAAAGTTGCCAAGTTTGACTATGTTTTTTAAACACGTCTCAAATGCACATTCCAAGAGACATCATGATCCAAAAGTGAGATTTGAATACTCAAGTTTTCAAATTTTAAGGAGTTCTGAACCGAACGATTCTCTATATTATCATAAAGATTGAATTTGGTGCAATGGTCTTCTCTCTACACTTCCTCAACCAACTCCTTGAAAAACTCCCTCCTTACTAAACTTGGAGTGATTGTTTGAGCGCTAGCTGCTGATCATCCCTTGCTTGTTTTTGAATTGTCCAAAGTTAGAGAGAGAGTAGAGATAGAAAAAGGTTAGAGAGAGAGAGTAGCACAACAACAACATATACGTACTAAGTACTAGGTAGCAAAGTGATTGGAGAAGCTGTTTTCTTGGGTTATCACTACTGTTTGTATCAACCAAATGGCACAATTGCCACCTAAAATACCTCCCCACATGACCCAAAATTGGCCTTTATTCCCACACCATAGCCATAACAGCCAGACCCTGATACCACCACCGCCTTCGCTGCCTAATATGGCAGCCGCCCCTCCTACCTCCACCGCTGCAGCAGCCACCCATCACAACCAACCGAGCCCTAATCTTTCTTGGGTGGATGAGTTCCTAGGCTTCTCCTCCACCCGTCGTGGCCACCACAGGAGATCGGTGAGTGATCATGGAGTCACGTTTAGTGAAACTGCGGAAATGTTAGGTCCATTTGTTGATCATCAACATGATAATGGCTTTGAACGCTTAGACGATGACCAATTCCTTTCCATGTTCACTGACGATATGTCGCTAGACCTTCCACATCCTACGTCCACCACAGCTTTGTCGTCACCGTTATCAACTCCTCCCTCGGACCAGAATAGCAACAATGAGGATCAGGTGAAGCCATGTCAATTGTCAGAGAATTTGTTACAGTTGCAAGATGCAATGCAGCAGCAGCATCCTTTCAGAGATGATAATTCAAGCAAAGCAGATCCAAAGAGAGTTAAAAGGTAATAATTATTCTTCGTTCATTTTTTATATATATTATTGTCACATATTATTCAATTTGAGATACAAGTTTATTATTCCCTTTTCAAATAATTCCTATTACTTGAACTTTTTGGTTTATTGGGATGTTAGAATTTTAGCAAACAGACAATCTGCTCAGAGGTCTAGGGTGAGGAAGCTACAATACATATCGGAGCTCGAACGAACAGTTACATCACTGCAGGTACGCGATTGACTTCATATTTATCAATTTATTTTACTCTAATTAATTTCTATGATCAGTTTAATTAGTACATTAGCTCTCTCCCTTTTGTATTTTCTTTATATATAATTACATATATGAGATCGATGAATTTAATTATAGAGTATATAAATATGATGATGATCTTTGTAGAGTGAGGTTTCGGCATTGTCACCAAGAGTTGCTTTCTTAGATCATCAGAGGTTGATACTAAACGTTGACAATAGTGCCCTCAAGCAACGCATTGCTGCATTCGCTCAAGATAAACTTTTCAAAGATGGTAGGTGCTATATATAAGTATGCACATTTTATCTTCTTCTTTTATGTTATTATATCTTATTCAATCGCATTTATGTCCATCGTCAGGAATCGAACGTAGACGATATGTAAATGTTTGTTACTTCTGGCCTCTAACTCTTTAATTACATGCCATCACCCATCAGTGTTTTTGAATTCACTTGCTCAAAATAGAGAAGGAAAAATATATATATTGTTTTGAAACTTAATTTGATCATCTCATCATCTACCGTACATATGAACTATGATGAGTTTAAGTTTTTTGTGATGAATAATGTTATGCAGCTCATCAAGAGGCATTGAAGCGAGAAATCGAGCGGTTGAGGCAAATCTACAATCAGCGAACTCTGAAGAACAAAAACAATAATAACAATGGTGATCAGGAGAGCAATCCCACAATGAAGCCATTATTATCTCCACTGCAGCAAATACCATTACAGCTGTCCACTCCTGATATGGCCATCTCCTGCTCTGACAAGTAAAGGCGGAGCAAATGGCCGGCAGCTTCAGCTTGAGGTTGATGATCGAGCAGAGGTTGGAACATGACATTAATTCTGAAGCATTTTGTTACTGGACTGCTTGTGGTACCGTCTTTCTAACATTAGATGAAGATGAGCGGAGGTGGGCTGAAAGGGAGGGACGTGGAGAAGAAGGGCTAGCTAGTTATATGATGCATTGGTGGTTATGTGTTTAAACCGATCTCTTTTTTCTCCTTTATCAGTTTTATTTTTTGGAGGTGGGGTTTTAATATTGAGTTCACTGTACATTGACAGAAAGAAAAAAGATAATATACCTACAGAAGAAATTATTTTTTTGAAAAAGCGGAGAAAGTTTCAACAATCTTTTTACATTTTTGGAATGTCAAACAAGTTTTAACTCGCACGCTGAGTTCATACTTCATACTTCAATACATGAGCTCTTATTAGCCTTTCATATTATATTTCAACTATGGTAGTAAGACTACCGATCCTGATGTTTTGCGGCTCTCCAAATCAGCATGAGCACGAGCAGCTTCACACAAAGGGTATTTATGATTGACCCTGACCTTCAGTATCCCTGCTGCAATGTTGCCAAATAGCTCTCCAGCAGATTCCAGTAACTCGTCTCGAGTGGAATTGTATGCCATGAGGGATGGTCGTGTCAAAAATAAGGATTTTGCTCCAAGTGCTGGAAGTGGGAGTGGATCTGGCGAGCCTGATGATTGACCAAAACTCACCATGTACCCTCGAACACGTAAGCAATCTAATGAGCCCTGTAATATAACCCATCATATTCACTTGTGAGTAAAAACAAGTCCCACAAAATCAAGAAAGACTGGATGACATTGATATAGCTATCGACAAAAATAATAATAATAACAAGTATGAGTGCGATTTAGTGGAAAGGGGGTCGGTCATGAAGAGGTCAAGTTACCTGAAATGTGTCTTTCCCAACTGAGTCATACACAACATGAACCCCGCTGCCAGCCGTGATTTCCATGACACGGGCAACAAAGTCTTCTTCCTTGTATATGATGACATGGTGGCATCCATCTTCCTTGGCTTGGACAGCTTTTTCTTTCGTTGAAACAGTCCCAATTACTGTGGCACCAAGAGCGTTTGCCCACTGGCATAACAATGACCCTGTTCCACCAGCTGCTGCATGAATAAGCACTACATGCCCTGGTTCAACCTGTTCGTGAAAAGCGCAGCAGATTAGTACAACCACAGAAAATACACTACTAAAGGCAATAAGAAATCTATATTGTATCCCTCAAATAGTGGACTGTGACAGGATCACTGTGCTGTAGATTTTGAAACACATCCAAACCCATCAAAGTCTCAAGAGGTGTTCTGGTGTAGCAGAAGCGAAATGATTAGAAAGTATTGACCAGATGATGTAGTTCTAAAACATATGCCAATAAAAAATATAATGTGATTTACTTGACACACTGTGATAAGGACGTAAAAGCTGATGCTCATGTTACATTTGATTCCTTTATATTACTACAACCATCGAAAATCCAAAAGGCGCGTACAAAGATAAGGTGTGGAAAAAAGTTACTTCAGGTGTTGCATCAAGATTCAAGGATGCCTGAACAATAATATCCAGGGAATTAAGATTCAATTTTTGAATTAGTGGAGAAGTTCTTTATTCTTAGAAAACAGGGACACTGGGGAACTGATAAGTAAGAATGTTTTAAAATCAGTCCCTTCACATATCAGGTGGTGCTATGTTGAATTTAACGTGTGCAACTTCCTTGCTTCGATACTGTATAATGATTATTGCCAGTGATGACAACCTCAAATAGGAAATTGAAATATTCAATTGATATAAGACAAATTGATTAATGACTGACCTTGAAGCAGCGGCGGACAAGATACTGAGCCGTCATGCCCTTAAGCAATACTGATGCTGCAACAATTGGATCAATAGATGAAGGAACTGGCACGACTTTGTCAGCAGGAAGTATCTGCTCTTCGGCGTATGATCCCATTGGAATACCAGCATAAGCAACAACATCCCCTACAACTCTACCGGTAAGACCAGGTCCCACGGCTTTTACAACTCCAACTGCCTCCATACCTGCAATTTATGAGTTCAGTTAAAAAAGTATTGGTATTTAGTATTTTACTGATGGCCGTCTGTTTGACCTGTGACTAAATTTCACTATAAAAAAGCTAATATAATTGCATCCTACACAACAAAACTCTTCAACTAAAATGATCGGTATGATTAAGATCCCATTTTGTCCACTTATAATAATATTACTTCATTGGTGTCCTTACTTCAAGAAAAGGCTACACTCATAGGGTGAACAGATTACATACTAGTCAGATATACCGCTCCGAACCAGTCGCTTAAGCAACAAGAGATATATGTTTAGTTATGAGAAACATCAAAAGAAGACAATATCATACACATTGAACCAGTAAGAGACGACCAGGACCCTCGATATTGCAGACTGCAGTCATCTATTTCTGATCATAGGTAAGATAACACAAATTCTGTTACCTTCATCTTTAAGTCAAATTTGGTGGACTGAAAGCAAAAGTTTACTAAAATCGAAGATCAGCAAAATGTGTGACATAGCATATCCATAAGGAATGGAGTGCTTAATTACTGACAGAACTAAATAAGCCGTATGTTAAGCTAAATCACATTAGCAGTTTCGATAATAAAGGGAATACTGAAATCCATGCTTGCATGTATCTAATATGAAGCTCATCATTCTCTTCTTCCGCACTAGGATGAAAACTTACAGTTAACCGTCTCTTATAAAGCTCACCTGGAGTAAAGGGTAGTGAGGCAGGCTTATAAACTCCTTTGCGGAAGTAGACATCAATGAAATTAAGGCCGATAGCCTGGTTCTTCACTAGAATCTCACCCTCTTTAGGCTCTCCAATCTCCACATCCTCCCATTTCAAAACCTATCATCAAGATAAAATACTTGCAAATTTTAGGTTACTCAACCACTGGTCATGATCAACAACATCATCCATGAAGCTCGATGCCCAACACAACAACTCAAGTCACTATTAAAAACTTTCAAGTGAAGGAAAGTTTAATCTAGAATCTAGGGTTTTAAAAACAAACAAAAAAATCACGGAAAATATTGCTAATTATTTTAATACAAATGGAAGAGGAGAAATGATACCTCGGGACCGCCATGTTCGTACACTCTGATGGATTTCACCATACTTGAAACTACCGGTGTGGAGTCGGAAACTGTACGGACGATCGGGGGCTTGGGTTTGAATTGGCGGAGTGTTAGTAGCGAATATGACGATGATGAAGTCCGAGAAGATCGCAGAAGAAAATGTGTTCGTAGTTGTACTGTCGATTTCAATGCTATCATATTTCATCAAAATGTCCGAGCGTCACCTACTAGGGCATTACCAATCATGTTCAATGAACTTGGACCGGAAATGGGTGTAAGTTCAAAGTCCAGCTTAACTGGGCCGACATAAAATTGACTAGCCCACCAATTAATTATCTCCTCAGATACCAAATCGGGCTAGGCTAGCCTTGTTGTTTTGGCTATAGATTTTTTTTCCGGGTAATACAAAGACGGACACACATAAAACATAAGGAACAGACAACAACTTACACATGAAAATTAATAAAACACAGAAGACGTTATAGCGCAATCCGTGCAAGTCAATTCATCTTCTAGCTGTTGCGACGAGGCTTAACATATTTTCTTCTTCTTCTCTTCTTCTTCTTTTTTTTTAATTTATAAAAGAGGCTTAACAGATTTTCGTGTGTGTTCATATGATATCGAACGTGTTTGGATATATCTTTAATAAACAGTCTCAGTTACGTCTCCAGTTAATGTATATTTTGTACGGTAACATTGTTGTAGCTTGTTTTGTCATTTTATAAGAAAATGACGATTACTGCACGAGAAAAATGTGCTAAAATGTCAAACATGCATTCAGTACTTAATACGCATTTTGCACTAAATGCATAAAATAATATAGGCATTTAGTAATTAGAGGATCCAAGCAATTGCTAAAGCAAAAAAAGTAAAATTTAATGGTTGTGATATATATATATATATAATATGGATGAGGATAATTCGGGTCATGTGAGAATTCTATTTTGGAATCAGACTATCGAATCGATGAACAATAAGTATATGCATATGAACAAATAGGCTAGTGTTAATCGCACCCCCACCCCCTACACCCCCCATGTGGGGCCCAGGTAAAATTCTCATTCTGCCCTTCTACTTATTATATATATTATAAAAAATAATTTTAAAATATTTAAAATTTCTAAAAAATGATTTTAAAATATTTAAAATTTCGTATTAATATATACAAATGATTTTAAAATATTTAAAATTTAGTATTAATATAATATATATTATATACTATAAATGATGATTTAAAAATATTTAAAAATTAGTATTAATATATTATATATATTATAGTTAATAATTTTAACTTACATGTATTTAGAAGTTAATATATGTAATATATATTAATTAATGAGATATTACTGTTAATTCAAAAAAATAAATTATGGACTTTGTCAGTGAGTTGTCTATTTTGTCGTAATGTATCAGTGAGTTGTCTATCGTAATGTATTGTCAAATCTGTTTATGTCCACTATGTATGAATAGTATAATTTTCTTTTGCCAGAGAATCTAGTCAGTGAGTTGTCAATCTTTGTTTCGTAATGTATTGTCAAATCTGTTTCTGTCCACTACCTATGAATAGTGTAATTTGCTTTTGCCAGAGAATCTTGGCAGTGAGTTGTCTATTTTTGTTTCGTAATGTATTGTCAAATCTGTTATTTCCCACTAACTTTTTGGATTTCAAATTTTAAACGTACATAATGTAGTCTATATAATGGATAGACTTATAAGTAGCAAGTCACTCACTCACACTTCTTTAAGACAACCGTATCTCTCTACCATGGATAATGATAGTTTTGCGGGATTTTCAAATAGCTGGTCATACGGGAGTGATCCTCGCAGTGAGGAAAGTATATCCAACAAGAATCGGGATTATACATCCGAATTCACCACAAACCAGGTTAGTGTCATTATTGTATGCTTATTTACATAATTAAAAAAGGGAGGTGTTAAATGTCCACCTTGCAACTAAACGAAATAAATTATTATTCGCCCTAAATAAAATAAAACTAGTTACTCACTCACTCCTAATTATAAGTTCAATTAAAATTTAAAAAATCAAGTACAATAATTTTTTTTTGGCACATGTTGTATTTTAATTTTAATTTTTTTGATTTATAATAATATAAATAAATATGATACAAATAACTTATATTAGGTACAATTAATTTATAATATTAATCATTATTTAATTGAATTTAAATTAGCATTTAATTAAACTTTAAAATATATACAAAATTAAATGGCATAACATGTAAATATGATTGTAAAGAGGGGTAAAATTGTCAAATGGGCATGGGGCCCACAAATTTTTTTTGTCTTGTGAGGGGTGCGATTAACACCTCCCGAACAAATACTAGCGATTGAGGACAAATTGACTAGGCGTGATGCCGATAGGTTTCCTGTCCGTCTTCGGTAGATTCTTGTCATGCAGAACCGAATACCGCGATAACGATCTGCGAAATTCGAGAAACGCATCTGAGGTGCAGTTTAGATGCGTGTCAGTATCCGATTTTGTTAAAATTACACTTGACTTAACACGCTCTTGTTACTAGGGGAATCAAACTCTTAACCTCTTGACAATTTGTCTAGAGATCAAACCACTCGACCAAAAGCTCCTTACACATTTCCATTTTACTTATTCACTCGTAATTTGACATACAAGCAGTTGACGGTTCAATTCTTTTGGTCCTCACATGGAAGACACATTCTGTATTGAAGGTATTAAAGCAGCGAGATTTGGAGTTGAATAGTCTCGGACCTCCGAGTGGACCTCCGAGCTAGCACCCGAGCGGACCTCCGAGCTCCCAAGCCTTCCAGCCGATCGAGTGTCCGAGTGGACCTCCGGGCGCATGGCTGAAGGCGCACGACCGAGTGGCCGATCGGAGGGCTGAAGGCAGCCGACCGGCTGGCCGAACGGCTGGAGGAAGTGGCCGAGCGGGTGGCCGACCGGGCGCCCGCTTGTGCGTCCGAGCGTTTGGTTGACGTTGCTATTTCTTCTCGTTGCTGTTGCTCCTGGAGTTCGTTGCTAAAGATCTAAAGGCCGTTGTTGATGAGCTGGAGTTCGTTTCAAGCCGTTGGCGATCAGCGAATGAAAGCGCGACACGTCAGCCCAATCCGTGGCGCGAGTTTGATTCGAAATGGACGGACAAGATTAGATGGAACAGACGGCTGTGATTGCATCTGGGCAGATTAGTATTTAAGTTGTGTTTCGATCAGTTAGGGTTAATCTTTGCGAAGAAACACAAATCAAGTTCAGTCGAAGTCCAGGAGAGATTCGTTCCAGAAATTGATTGAGGGCTTTCGTTCGCAAGAGGATTCCGCATCATTTGGCGTTCGATCAAGGCTGGTGAATCGGTCCACAGAGAGATCGCAGTTCGTAGCTTTGGTGTTCTCCATTGTAACCCAGATTTTGTATTCCGGCGACTTAAGGTCGATTCCGACGTTCTTCATAGTGAAACCGGCGGAGCTAGTGAGCTCAAGTGGAGTACCTTCTCACCTAGAGGGGAACCACTATAAATCTGGTGTGTCACTTTACTTTCCGCAAATTATCAATTCTCTAATTGAATTTAGGGTTCGATAATTGAACAACAACAATATAATTGGATTAAGATTTAGTCCTGAATTACAACAGTGGTATCAGAGCCGATTTGATTGATTCTTGGCTATTGTTGTTGTTGATTCTGCAAATTCTTGTTGAATTTGATACTTGGCTTTACTGTTTTTGCTTTCGAGGTAAAAATGGTGCAAGCAAGAATAGAGATTGCTCCTTATGATGGGAAAGGTGACTTTCAAGTCTGGTGCCTCAAGATGAAGGCTGTGTTGTCCCAGCATAAGGTATTGGTTGCCCTAGAAGAGGAAACCACTAAGTGGTCTGAAGATGAGAAGAAGAGGAAGTCTGATATAGAGGTTGAAGCATACAACTTGATCATACTGAGCCTTGGGGACAGTATCATCAGAAAGGTATGTGATTGTAAAACTCCTCTTGCAATGTGGAAAAAGTTAGAAACATTGCATGCTAATCAGATTGCTCCTAACTTGTCATATGTGAAAGCATCTATGTTTGCATATAAGATGAATGCTGCTAGAACTATAGATGAAAATCTTGATGAGTTCTTGAAAATGTCTTTGATGCTTAGAGATACTCCACATGTTCTTGATGAGACTAGTCTTGTTATGATATTGATGAATGCTATACCTGAGTCTTATCATGTGGTGAAAGATGCTTTCCAATATACTGGTGATGTGCCTTCTTATGATAGATTTTGCACTGCTTTGAAAACCAGGGAGTTAGAACTTAAAAGTCAAAAATCTAAATCTGCTTCTGGTTTGTTTGTTAAGTCTAACAAGTCTTCTTTTGGGAATAACAAACATAAGTTCAAGCCTAAGTCTAAGTCTGATGGGAATGATAATAACTCAAATGATAACAGTTCTAAACAAGGTCAGTCCTCACAAACTAAGTGTTATCATTGTGGAAAGGTTGGTCATTTAAGGAAAAATTGTTATAAATGGTTAGCCAAGTCTAAGACCAATGGGAACTCTGAAACTAACTTAGCACTGACATCTGATAAGGCCAGTTCATCATCTGAGGTTCTAACTGTCACCAGTGGGGATCTCAATGATGAATGGGTTTTGGATTCAGGCTGTTCTTTCCATATGTGCCCCAACAAAAATTGGTTCAAAGACTTGGCTCACACTGCCAGTGAAAATGTGTACATGGGAAATAACAATGTGTGTAAAGTCATGGGAATGGGTAGTATAAACCTGAAATTAACTAATGGAAAATTAGTGACCTTAACTAAGGTAAGATATGTCCCTGGCTTGAGAAGAAACTTGATTTCCCTTGGTGCTCTTGATGATTCTGGTTGCTCTTATAATGCTAAGAATGGTGTGCTTGCTGTGTGTAAAAATGATAGGCAAGTATTAACTGGAAATAAGACTGGCAGTGTGTATATTCTTGATGGTTCATACCATGGTGGAACTAAGGAAGCTTGCCCTGCTGTTTGTGAAGATGCAACTGTAAGGTGGCATCTTAGACTAGGTCACATGAGCGAAAAGGGGCTTGAGTGCCTGAATAAGCAGGGGATCCTTGCTGAAAAGGTCACTCAATTACCCTTTTGTGAGCCTTGTGTCCTGGCCAAACAGCACAGGCTGAAGTTCACCATTGGAGTTCACTCAAGCAAGACAATCCTAGAATATTTACATGCTGATTTGTGGGGACCAGAGTCTAATGAAACTCATGGTGGTAATAAATATTTTCTGAGCATTGTAGATGATTACTCTAGGAGAGTTTGGACCTTCCTGTTAAAAACAAAAGATGAAGCTTTCACTAAGTTTAAGGACTGGAAATTGTTAGAAGAAAATCAGACTGGGAAAAAGGTTAAGGCATTAAGAACTGATAATGGTTTGGAATTTTGCAATGCTGAGTTTGATAATTTCTGCATTGATCATGGTATTTTGAGACATAAGACTGTTAGACTAACTCCTCAACAAAATGGAGTGGCTGAAAGAATGAATAGAACATTGCTTGATAAACTGAGATGCTTGTTGTTCACTTCTGGTTTACCTAAGTCTTTTTGGGGTGAAGCTCTTTATACTGCTACTTATCTTGTTAATAGAAGTCCTAATAGGATGCTTGACTTTAAATGTCCTATGGAAATGTGGAATGGCAAGAAACCTGATTTGCATGAACTGAAATTTTTTGGATGTGCTGCTTATGCTCATACTAGGGAGGGAAAATTAGATCCTAGATCAACCAAGTGTATTTTCTTGGGTTATCAAAGATCAATGGGAACTAAGGGCTATAGATTGTGGGATATGAATGCTATGGGAATTAAAATACTGATTAGTAGAGATGTTATTTTTGATGAGAACACTTTCCCATACAAGAATAACAGTGTGACCAATTCTGATAGCTCCCCTGCACCACCATCTGATAGAACCTTATTTGATATAGATCCTCCAGTAAATAATGAGCAGCCAAATCAGGTAGAAAACCATGTAGAACAAGATGAACCTCAACTAGAACCAGGCAATGACCAGAATGAACATAATGATCATAATGAACAAGCTGAGAACTTAGATCAGGTGGAGGAGCATGAGATAGCTACCCAAGATGTGTTAGCAAATTGGCAACTTGCCAGAGATAGGCCTAGAAGAGTGCCTAGAGCTCCCACTAGATATTCAGAAGCTGATCTAGTATCCACTGCCCTAATAGCTGCTAAGGAAATTAAAAATGAACCTGATACTTACCAGGAAGCCATTGAGGGTAGGGATAGTGAGAAATGGAAAACTGCTATGCTTGATGAGATGGAGTCTCATAAGACTAACCAAACTTGGGTTCTGGTCAAAAAGCCAGAACACCACAAACTGGTTGATTGCAGGTGGCTGTTCAGGATCAAGGATGAGGATCCACCAAGGTACAAGGCAAGGTTGGTTGCTAAGGGATTTACCCAAAAGGAAGGTATTGATTACCATGAAATTTTTGCTCCAGTTGTTAAGTTTAAGACCATTAGAATCATGCTTGCATTGGTTGCTATTAATGACTTAGAACTTGAACAACTTGACGTTAAAACTGCTTTCCTTCATGGAGAGTTAGATGAGCAAATTTATATGAAGCAACCTCCTGGATTTGTTG
Organism: Rhodiola kirilowii; assembly: GCA_033675215.1. Classification (NCBI taxonomy): domain Eukaryota; kingdom Viridiplantae; phylum Streptophyta; class Magnoliopsida; order Saxifragales; family Crassulaceae; genus Rhodiola; species Rhodiola kirilowii. Next base: position 8,940,542 of record CM066197.1, on the reverse strand, counting down.
ATAAAAAGTACCCTGAACATGCATGTTATTTGAAAAAATCTTTGTATGGATTAAAACAAAGTCCCAGACTTTGGTATAAAAGATTTGACTCTTATGTGCTGAAACTTGGTTATGTGAGAAGTAATTTTGATCCATGCTTTTATTATGCATCTGTGGATGAGTGCCCTGTTTATATGCTGTTATATGTGGATGATATATTGTTGATAAGCAAGTCTGTTGATAAGGTGAATGTGTTGAAATCACAATTGAGTTCAGAATTTGACATGAAGGATTTAGGAAAAGCTAAGAAAATATTGGGCATGGTTATTGATAGAGATAGGAGTAAATGTTTTCTAAAATTACATCAAAGGCCTTACTTAGAGAAAATAGTATCTAAGTTTAGTAGTCTTGATTGTAAACCTGTTCAAGTGCCATTAGCTCCTCACTTTATTCTGTCCAAGTCACAAAGTCCTAAATCTGATGTTGAATTTGCTAAAATGGAACAAGTGCCTTATGCTAATGCTATAGGATCAGTCATGTATGCCATGATTAGTTCTAGACCTGACTTGTCTTATGCCATATCACTGTTAAGTAGATTTATGTCAAACCCTGGACATGAACATTGGTTGGCTTTGAAACATGTATTTGCATATATCAGGAGTACACTAGATGTTGTGATTGAGAAAGTAGGAACTGAGTCTAATCCTGCTGATATGGGCACCAAAATTGTCACTAACACCAAGTTCAAGCTTTGCTTGAAACTTTTTTTTGGAGTGATTTGTTTTGCAGGTTGAGCAATGAATGGGTTCTGTTGGTTTTCACTATGTAAGGATTGTTTGGGATCAAGTTGAAGGCCTAAAGTGGCTTAAAGGAATAGCTGCTTTAGGTGGAGGATTGAAGGTATTAAAGCAGCGAGATTTGGAGTTGAATAGTCTCGGACCTCCGAGTGGACCTCCGAGCTAGCACCCGAGCGGACCTCCGAGCTCCCAAGCCTTCCAGCCGATCGAGTGTCCGAGTGGACCTCCGGGCGCATGGCTGAAGGCGCACGACCGAGTGGCCGATCGGAGGGCTGAAGGCAGCCGACCGGCTGGCCGAACGGCTGGAGGAAGTGGCCGAGCGGGTGGCCGACCGGGCGCCCGCTTGTGCGTCCGAGCGTTTGGTTGACGTTGCTATTTCTTCTCGTTGCTGTTGCTCCTGGAGTTCGTTGCTAAAGATCTAAAGGCCGTTGTTGATGAGCTGGAGTTCGTTTAAAGCCGTTGGCGATCAGCGAATGAAAGCGCGACACGTCAGCCCAATCCGTGGCGCGAGTTTGATTCGAAATGGACGGACAAGATTAGATGGAACAGACGGCTGTGATTGCATCTGGGCAGATTAGTATTTAAGTTGTGTTTCGATCAGTTAGGGTTAATCTTTGCGAAGAAACACAAATCAAGTTCAGTCGAAGTCCAGGAGAGATTCGTTCCAGAAATTGATTGAGGGCTTTCGTTCGCAAGAGGATTCCGCATCATTTGGCGTTCGATCAAGGCTGGTGAATCGGTCCACAGAGAGATCGCAGTTCGTAGCTTTGGTGTTCTCCATTGTAACCCAGATTTTGTATTCCGGCGACTTAAGGTCGATTCCGACGTTCTTCATAGTGAAACCGGCGGAGCTAGTGAGCTCAAGTGGAGTACCTTCTCACCTAGAGGGGAACCACTATAAATCTGGTGTGTCACTTTACTTTCCGCAAATTATCAATTCTCTAATTGAATTTAGGGTTCGATAATTGAACAACAACAATATAATTGGATTAAGATTTAGTCCTGAATTACAACATGTATGTAGCAGGCAGCATATTTTAAATTAACTACGCCTCGCACTTGTAACTGAAAATCGCTGCTGTCTCTGACTTCGATAACATGTGAACAACAACGCTTTTTAACATAAAGAAGTAATCAAATACCAAATGACAGCTTTAGAACAGTTAGTGGCAGTCGTGATTTGTGTCCACAACAAAGTCATTAATTTTATTTTTATGATTAGACAAAGTCATTAGTTGTACGCTAACACTTTGTTTTTGTTTGAGCTTTTAGTTAATTGTTTGGCGCCTGGCCGCTGGTCCAATATAGCCTGCAAATTATATATATATATATATAATTTTTTTGAGGGAAGCCTGCAAATTATATTTAATCATGCCTTTTTATATCTTCTACTTTCCCAAATTGCCTATACTTTTTAGTCAGGCCCCATCCTGTAATTTCAGACCTCTTTGACAAATCAATTTAAGTTGGCCATTAGTATGCGAGTAAAAGTTACCCTGCTGCCTAAATCACATAAAAGAACATCGTTTCATATACAATGTTTCTTTTTTCTCTAAGTAAAGTAGAATTTAATATACGAGTAATGATCAGGTGCAAGCTTGAATTTTAGCATAAAATACATGTTATAAATCACCTTCTCTTCGGTATTTTTTCCATCTCATCCGTGGACCTGTTATTCTCGACTGGCAATTTAATTCGATGGTCTCATACGTGGACTTGTTATCCTCGATTGGCAATTTAATTCGATGCTCTCTAGATCTGCTTGTTTTCATATTGTGTCATGTGCAAAGCTGTAGATAATTTGTGTATGATATTCGAATATGAAATAGTAGTAGTTTGGATGAAATCATGTCTCGTGGCTGATTTGGAGATGTTGATGACTGCAACATATCAAAAATAAAACTTCATTTACTAATGGTGAAGTGTTTTCCGATTGAATAAGACTAACCACTCTTTTTGCTTAAATAAATATTTGAATATTGGGTAATTAAGTGTTTTTTATTTAATTTTTTTTTACTATGAAAGTCGAACAGTAGACGATCTTAATTCATATTGTGGGATGCATCCAAATAATTTGAACCGTCAATCTCGAAATCGTTTGATTAAGATTATAACTGATATACTATCAAATATTCATTCTGTTTTGATTAGTGTTCCGTCTAAAGTAAAGTCTGAGTCATGTACGGACTTGTCAACAATATGATTATAAAATGGCACGAGGGATGGGGATGGGGCTGTGGCAGCTGTGCTCTCAGTGACGGAAAGTACCAATTCAAAAACATTCGAAGTCGTGACTGGTGGTTATTTGTTATTTAACGCCCCGTATCGACCTGAAAAGTTAATGAATATATTTATTTAGGAATTTTACTTTTAAATAAGTCCAAGTGGGAGTGAAATAGTATGACTAGTCCTTTTGGAAATGACTCGGTACTCCATTAATGATTTGTTTCAAGTATTATCCATTTTTATTTATTGAGGTTAGACGGTCACCTCACGATGGAATTCGAATTCTTGATCTAGCTATTGTACATGTCAAGTGTTCTATGAACTCAATCATCACCTTGTTGACGTTCTAAGTAATATCCAATTGATCAAAAAAATGTACCCATTTGAACAAAAACACAACTTACAGTGACGTTTTTAATAATCGTAAGGCTTTTTTTTCCTCAAAAATGAATAATAATTTAATGGTCATAATATTTGTCAAATGGTTCTCAGAATACTTTTTTTTGACAAATAGCAATGCTTTATTGAGGGTTCAAACAACCCAAACCAGGGCTAAAACAAGGCATGCAAAGCATGTAAAAGCTGGGAACCCTGAGCAAGCAAGCTTGCGTCAAGGAAAAGGACACTCATGGTCGAGGCACGGGGCGGCCAGTCGGAGCCTGTCCCGCAAAACAGCGAGCTGAACGTCGGCCGGGAAAGTCCGGCATCCATTCCTTGAAAGAGAAATGAGAGACGGCGTGGCCAAAAGACGAGCGACTGCATTAGCGTTTGGGCAAACCCTATGAATCCTCTCAACAGCTTCAAGGATGCGGGGGGCTTGGATGTGTCTGGGCCTGGGCTAATTCAGCATGGAAATGATGGGGTCGCAGCTTTGCACCACTCTGGGAGAAAGCTAAAGAGATTTGAGCACCAGAAGGACTGTATAGAGATTTTGAAGGAGATCATTCCCAGCAGTAACGGTGGACCACTTGATACTTCTCGAGACATCTCGCACCACATAAGCACCTGTACAGCCATCCGGGTGATCCGTCCAAGCACAGTTGAGCGTGAGACCTTGCTGAATGGGATCCCAGTGAGTCCATTTGGCTCTAGGAATGTAAGGACGAGGGAGGTCCAAAATAGTCAAAATGCGAGACTAGCTATACCCCGAGCTGTGGGGAAGCTTAATCAAGGAGGCTAGAGAGTGCACCGATCGGTTGCAAATATAGCTAAAGTATTCAAATAAATCCAAACACTTGTGCTAGTCACTATGATCAAAACATTTGTAAAGACTCGGGTGATCCGAGGTCGAACCCAAAGGATAGGTGATTAAACCAATAATGCTAAAGATGCGATTAGGATGTCTATGGTTTGGGGGGGGGGGGGGGGTTGTTCCTTTAAAAGGATGATAGCAAAATTTTACTATCCAAAAGAGAGATTCGATCAACTTAAAGAGGTTAACAATCAATTAAAAGATGACTAGGGATCTATTTCTCCACCTAAACAATTATTGTGACGATAAAATGGGACGCTGTTGATGAAATCACATGCACAAACTTAGAATTTAGCTACTGCAACGTTAATACCAAGTTCAACTCACGCTACAACTTAGTATAAAGAGGTTGCATCTCGCATAGCACCTCACACTCACGCTTTATTGGCACTATAGAATATGAATGTCTAGTCTCACACTCACGCTTTATTGACTAGATAATCATACTCTTGTTAGGTTCAAGCCATTCTCATTAAGATTAGAGTGTCGCCATGTAACACAAAAGCCCTAATGCTTCTTCATTTAGTTCATTTGAAATCATGCTTTTCAACGCAAGTTACATCAAACATGAAATCAAGCAGAATTCCTATTGAGGACTTCTCACAAACACCTTATAGGCAATCCGAAAATCTAAGTTCAAATGAAGAAGAATCATGTGCAAATCATTCATCAATAGCAACCATAGCATTTACAATGTCACTAACATGTCTAGGGGATTCATAGATCCCCAACCAAAGTCACTACTCACTCATGGTGAGTTTACAAACAAAATCAACAATAAAAGTGCAAAAACCCATATGGAAAAGTGAGTTTAGAAATCTAGAACCAATATGGAGATCCAATAACACTAGATGATCCGATCTTCGTGTTGTTGATGACTCCAAAATCTTTGGCTTCTTTTCCAAGAAAACTGCTCCAAATCCCCAGAAAATCTGCCTTGAAAATCCCCCAAAAAGTCCTCCTTTGTTCAGAAACTCTGAGTTTCTATTTATAGCAAATCTGCCTTGAAAATCCCCCAGTATAATGTATCCGGCCGAGAGGATGACACGCTGGTCAATATAGCTCTTTGGGTAGCTCCTGGAAGAGCGGTTAGAAGCTCATTTCGCTCATCCTACGACTGAACAGCCTCATTGATGCTCTTGGCTATAAGACGATGCGGTGAGGAAACATTATACACCCAAAAGAAATCTGAGATACTCGTATCACCTCGGTTAATTATCCAGTCAGTTTGAGCTTGTATGGTTGGTAAAACTTTGCTAATATGGTTCCACATGTGAGACTCAGGCTGTCCGAGCTTGTATCTGAATCTGACAAAGCGACCCCACAGCGAGTTCGCATCCTTGCATCTCCATGCAAGCTTATGGTGCATGGCAGCTTTGATGATCTTTAGGGGCGTAATGCCTAAGCCACCTGCACGTTTAGGCATGCACACGTCGTCCCATTTTATTCAATGACGCCAACCACCCGAATTTTGGTCCCAACGGAAGTTGGAGAGGAGAAAAGTAATGCGGTCTATGACAGTAGCAGGGGTAGGAAGGGAAGCCAGAGTGTGAATCAAAACAGAGTTCAGGACAGATTCAATTAGAGTGACCCGGCCAGCCATGGACAGAAAATTCCGAAGCCAACCAGAAATTCTTTGCCGCACCCGATCCTCCAGAGCACTAAAATATTGGATCTTGACCTTGCCTGGAAAGAGAGGCGCTCCAAGGTAAGTAGTTGAGAAAACTCCATCACTGAAGCCCGTAGACTGGAGCAGCTCCCGCTTGCTATCACCCTCCACATGTTTGTCATTGAACATAATACTCTTTGCTGCATTTAGACGTTGCCCCGACCAGGAACAAAAGGTGTTGATTACTTTCATGAGAGCCTCCATTGAATCCTTGTTGTCATTAGTGAACAGCAGCATGCCGTATGCATACAATAACTGAGAAACACGAAAAGCTCCAGGTTTGACAAAATAAGATAAGATACTTCCATCCCCGATCTTACGATTAAGCAAGCGAGAGAACATCTCCATGGACAAGATAAAAAGACTCGGGGAGATAGGGTCTCCTTGACGAACTCCCTGGTTGGACTTGAAATGACCAAAGGACGAGCCATCCTAGAAAACCGAATACCAGCAATTCGAGATAAGGCGGTAAATAAGGTCACACCACTTAGCGTTAAAGCCAAGGGCCTTCATAGTCCGAAGAAGGAAGATCCAAGACACACGGTCATAAGCCTTGGACATGTCGATCTTCATAATAACATTGCCGCCAGGTCTGCCATTATGAATATGACAGGTTAAGTCATGAGCTAAAGAAATAGACTCCACCATGCTACGTCCCGGAATAAAGCCTGACTGTTCCTGGCTAATCACAAGAGGAAGCACTTTCATCAGACGAGCATTAAGAATACTAGAAATAATCTTGTGAACAAAATTGCATAGATTTATCGGCCGAAGTTGATCGACTTGAGAAATATTGTCCTTCTTTGGAATCAAGACCAAATTGGTAGTAGTGATAGAGCTAGGAAGCTGTTGTCCCACGAAGAAGGCATGAACAGCCTTTAACAAATCTTCCTTGATGGTTATCCAACAATGGGAATAAAAGGCGCCAGTAAACCCATTCGGTCCTGGCGCACTAGAAGGATTAAGCCGAAGAATATGGATAGTTTGCTTACATTTAAAATAGAAAACGAAGAATAAAATTAGAATGAATGATAGAAAAAAAATTATTTCCAATGTCATTGATTAATTAATGACAATGGAAATAATTTTTTTTGGTGACTTGCTGTGTCGGACAATTGGACACGCCTCGGACATTTGGATCGGCTGAAACTTGCAATTAAATCGCTTTTTTTTAAAAAAAAATTGGACCTATCGGCAGACACGTATGGCTCAACCTCGCGTGTGTTCTTTGAAGATAGTCAAGAAAATGCATTATGAATCTTTTATGCATTTTTGTGACTTTAGTATTTGAATATTTGTTTTTAATTTCAAAAGAATTGTGCACGATTAATTATAATTATATTTTTATATAATTTATGTTGCCGTGTACTGTCCACTTGTTATATATTTTGAGTTTAGCATGTTTATTTGCCGTGTCCGTGTCTGTGTCGCGTATCCGTGTCCGTGGTACATAGGTTATAAATAACACTACACAACACCAACAGCATCAACAGATTGGAGTCTCTCTCACTTGGTCAACATCGACACAATGTCGACCAACCTCGTTCTCCTCTCCTTCCTTGTCTCCACCCTTCTCTTATTCTCTTCCGCACATGCCCGTCTCATCGCCCAAACTGTCGATAACTCCGATCTACTCTCCGATGGCGGAGCCACCAACACCTCCAACTCAAATGTTCCATTTCAATTGGCCGCCGAGCCCACCTGCGATATGACATATGGATTTCTTCCGTGCACAACCACCGCCGCTGGAAATGTTTTCCTCGTTGTGGTGTATGGCTATTTGATGTACCTTGGAGCAACTTATCTCTCTGCTGGCAGTGAACTTTTGCTCGAGATTTTAGGGCCCGGGATTATTGGAGGCTTGTTTCTCCCTATGCTTGGCGCCCTCCCTGATGCCATGCTCATTTTAGGTACCCTACCTTTTGGATTTTTTCTCCTTTTTTTAAATTTAAATATGTTTATTTTTGGATCATAGTGAAGTTGCTAATGTTTGGTGGATCAAATTTTTGGTCTGTAGCTAATTACTGCAATTTGCTATCAGTGGAATTATACAACCTTCGGATTTATCTGATATTACTTTCTGTCGTCTGCAGTGTCGGGGCTCTCTGGGAGCAAAGAAACAGCTCAATCGCAGGTTTCTGTAGGAATGGGATTACTCGCAGGGTCCACCATAATGCTCATCACAATAATATGGGGATCTTCTGTCATTGTCGGAAAGTGTGACATTGAGGATTCGATAGCCAAAGACAACACAGATACCAGGGGATTTAGCATAACAGGTATGCTGACTTGTTGAGTCAGTTTAGGTGGACATGAATTTTCATCCTTTGTAGTATCCAAAAATTCCACGATTTTGCAGTGCGATGCATTTCGTTTCGATGATGTGTGGTTTACTAGTTTGGAATTTTGGGTAGGGAACGTGCTAGTGATGAAATTAAGTTGTGTTGTGCTCGAATTCTTACAGGCTCTGGGGTGAGTACCGATATCTGGACAACCTATGCTGCGATGATCATGGGAGTATCCATAATACCGTTTCTGATTGTTCAACTTCCGCAAATTCTACACTCCAATTCAGGAAAGCATTTAGCAGTGCTAATTGCGCTCATCGTCTCAGTTGTGTTATTAGTTGCCTACTGCTTGTATCAGGTAAAAAATTATGCTATTAAAATACACTGATACGGTTATCATTTTCTGTAAAGTTTAGAACCTACTTGTTTCATTGGTCGCACTTGCGTAACAAGTAATCCATCCTATCTTAATATTAATCTTCAATTTCTTTTTTTGCATAGGTCCTTCAACCTCAAATTCAAAGGAGACGAATTGCTTATGCCAAGCATAAACATGTGATATCAGGGCTTCTGACATACTTGAAAAAGCATGCTTTGGGGAGGCTCTTAGACGATGATGGCCTACCAAACCCCGAAGTCTTAGAGAAGTTAGTCTCAAAGCCACTTGTAACGACAGCCGTTTTCTATGTTGGGTCCTAACTTTTTTGCTGCGTATACTTTTAGGTTGTTTGATAAAATTGACGGGGATAATGATGGGTATCTTTCGCCTGCTGAATTGAAAGCTCTGGTAGTTGGATTTCAGTTTAAGCATATTGATCTGAATGAAGATGAAGCAGTAGAGAAACTGATTAATGATTTTGATACATCTCAAGACAAACTTATTGAAAAGAAAGAATTTGTTGAAGGAGTCTCTAAATGGTTGAACGAAGCCAAACGTTCTAGTCGGCAAACTTCTGGCCCAAATACTTCCAAATATTTGTCAGATTTTCATCAGGTATTTCTGCTTTGTCTTCTACCTATTTTTTTGTTATGGAATGCTGATCAATTTTTTATTAAATGATATGAGAATTTTAATTAAACATATTTAGGAAACCAAGAAAGAACATGCTCTTTTGGGGGATGCATCTGAACAGAGTGATGAGATTTCCGAGGGCAGTGAAAACCCCAAGTGGACCTCAGTGAAGGCCGGAATGCTGTTGTTGTTGGGAACACTTATTGCAGCAGCATTTGCCGATCCTCTGGTTGATGCTGTTGATAACTTCTCTGATGCGACGAGCATTCCTTCATTCTTCATTTCTTTTATCGCGTTGCCTCTGGCAACCAACTCTAGTGAAGCTGTGTCTGCCATTATCTTTGCCAGCCGCAAGAAAGTGACAACTGCATCTTTGACATTTTCGGAGGTTTGATTTCTCTAATTCCCTCTAATCCATGTATAGTTTTAGAGTTCTAAATCCTTGGCTGGTGAAATCACATCTAAACTAATTGAACATTTTTGTAAGGAAAGTATTATGCAAGGAACTTAAAACCAAAGGCTCGCAACATGAAATAATTAGAGAATGTGAATAATGATTACACGTAATATTTTTAAGTCATTTGCAGTTTCTTTTTTTGCCGGAATGACATCTGCGGGTTGCATACAAAATTTTCTCATAATTATTTTGGTTGGTGCAGTTGTACGGAGCAGTAACAATGAACAATGTTCTTTGCCTGTCGGTCTTCTTAGCCCTCGTGTACGCCAGAGGTTTGACGTGGGACTTCTCTGCCGAAGTGCTGGTAATTCTTATTGCCTGCGTTGTAATGAGCGCCTTTGGCAGCTTCAGGACCACCTTCCCACTTTGGACAGCATCACTAGCATTCCTGCTTTACCCTTTCTCCCTGGCGCTTGTTTATGTGCTGGATTACCAATGTGGGTGGTCGTAAATGAACTGCTTATATGCCCGGCTGGCTATGATGACAAGTTTTTTTTCTTTTCTTTTTCAAATGGGAAATATATTGTAATGATAAGTTGTGTTTTGTATATTTAAAAAGTTGGTTTTTACCTGTTCTCTATGCATGCAAATTCAAGAGTCACATATTTTATATTTCTAAGGATTGAATTGGCAGGCAGGCTTCCATTGATCATTCCATAAACGGCTGCTGAATCTGTATATTTGGATGACATTGTTTTGGGACCTCCATCAGGTCAGGATGACTTAGAATTTGATGAACTAAAGTTCTTCCTTCGGTTAAGTGTAAAATTCATAGGCTTGGCGATAAAATTCACATGATATTGTCAAAATTATTTTCATTGGTTGCACATAGTTGTTCGAGATTTGAAATCCAACTAAGCAGGATCATTCGGTTTTGATTGTGTACGACACAAATAATAAAATGTACAAATTTAAAAAAAAAAACTAAAGTGCAAGGGATTGTATCGGTCATGCATAACTTTAATCTTATTTCTGATGATAAGATGTTTATCAGGATGAAATGAGAATACATGCATACTAACTCATTCTCTCAATTGTAGTCAGATTTATTGATGATAGAAATCATTATCCACTGCCTGAATAGAAATTGTATCCGATTATTGGCAGCCTCTGACAGTATCAACAGTTTCCAAATGAAAATCTCAAACAAAATTGCAACATCTTCATAAGGGAGCGAGTTACCCTCCATGCGCTGCTTTTTAATTAACTCTGGTTTGCAAAGTTAATGCCCTTCTCAATGGAGGATTTTAACTCGGGCAAGAGGCTTCCCAATCCTTGTTTCTCGTAATCAGATAGTTGGCCAAGTCCCAAAACTTCCTCCACGCCGTTCTTTCCAAGCCTAACCTGTGGAAGGATCCCATTGGCAAACGAAGTGAGAACAGAATACTCGCCCGACTAATGCACTTAAAAACTTGTACATGCTAACAGTGCGCCAATGAACGTTGGTAAGAAGTCAACGCGTAGTTGTAGTGTGATAAGGATAAAACATTCAAGCTCAAACAAAACTTGCTACTTCAATTATGTCATCTATTTTGAGTCCATCAATAACAAGAATATTAAATTCGAGAGCAAAACAAATTGCAGAACCATAATCTGCTAAGACTCGGCTCTTGGTTGGAGTCTTGGAGATAACTGAATTGAGCAATAACCATGAACCAAAAGCATTTACCTTAGAGGCAAAGAAAGGTAGTTCGGTGACGTTTGATTGCACAAAAGAGCACTCAACGACATCTGGGACTCCATTGAGACCCTTCAAGCAAGCATCTCCAAACAGTGCTCCAGCATAGCTATGGAAACAAAACAATAGTGAGGACTACTTATGTCATGTGTAATGAATTGTTAGTTTATCAAGATTCAAAACTCATCCAGTTTCATTACTTACGCCATGGATAGTGTCGCAGACCCTTTCCCAGCTTTTGCTTCTACAACTTCTGTTCCACCATCTTGAGTTCTCTTGGTAAGAGCCGTGATTTCTTCAGATGAAAGATTAGAGCTTGGAGTGGCCTGTTAGATATTGAACAAAAACAGATTAATACCATTGACTATCCATTCAGGAAAGAAGTATCTTTGTCGGAGTGAACCAGATGAAATGTTTGTCGTCTTGATGTTTCGCATCACAAAGGCAAAATCAAATATACCTGTGAAAATAGGGGAAGAATGGTAATACCAGCATGGCCGCCAACAACAGGGACATCAACTCCTGCAAAAAACAAAAATTCTTTTATTATATAGCAGTTTGTTAAAGAGAGAAGCTCAGCAGTAAATTCTTTTTCAGCAGGCAATATATATATGATTGGCTTCATGAGGTGTTGTCAATAGTTGAACAGGGATGAAAACTCGAGTAACAAAGTACCATAGTTGGATAATTAGGTGTGTCGCCAAAACACAACAGCTTTACGGTCTTATGAGGGTTATTTAAAAGGACTTGCCCTAGCTTTTGTATTCTAATTTCCTTTATATCATTAAAATGTCACTATTGACAAATCAAAACCACACCTTTCTAGCGTCACATGATACAACCAATAGTCTAATATCAAGTAACAATGTATATCCCACAAACCCGTATAATATACTATCGTGTGACTGTGATTTTCTAATGAAAAATTATGCACTGATGGATGTGAAACGACAAATTCAAATGTTAGGTCAATCATCGAGGCACAAATAGAATCCAAAACAAAAAAGACAACCAAAACCAACATTGATCGGAAACTTTACCTGCAACCTGAACCTTGGCCTTTCCAGCATAAAATGTCTTGGCCCTAACCACATCAAGTGTGGTGACACCAAACAATTTCTTTGGGTCATAAGTCCCAGCTTTTTTGAAAACTTCAGCGGCAATAGGAACAGTGGAGTTGACAGGGTTGCTAATCATGTTTACAATTGCCTGTGCACAGAAATAAAACGACGCAGAAGTTAGTAGCGACAATAGAATTACAGCTGCTGAATTAGCGATTGGACGAACGTGTACATGAACTCACATTGGGACAGTACTTGGCAATGGCTGTGCACAAACCCTTGACAATCCCGGCATTGATGTTGAATAGATCATCACGAGTCATCCCGGGCTTCCTTGGCACACCAGCTGGGATTATGACCACATCTGAGCCTTCTAGAGCTTCAGCCAGCTGATCGTCTCCCATAAATCCAGCAACCTGATACAACAACAACCATATAAATTTATGCTCTTTTATGTACACTTTGCCTTCAATTTTATTCTTCCATGACAAACAAAAAAAACACAGAATTTCATTATTCTTCAATGAACAGAAAAAAACCATGTCTCAAAATTTCCATGAACAAAAAGGATTGCAATCCAAAAGTAATAAGAAATAAACTAGAATTATAATTTAAAATTCAAATTACAACAAACATCATATGCATAAACAAAACATTCGCAGTCAATCACAAGTAAATGAGAGAGAGAGAGAGAGAAAGAAACCAGAGCTCTGGAGTTGATGTGGCCGACATCAGCGGCGACTCCAGGGGTGCCAGCAATATCATAAAGAGAGAGCCTTGAAACAAGAGGGTTGAGCTTCATGAGGAGAGCGAGAGGCTGGCCAATTCCACCGGCAGCTCCCAAGACGGCAACTTTCCTTTCTGGGGATGCTTGAGAAGCATAGCCGCGGCTGGAAGCAGCAGCTGACTTGATGGATCTGAGCATGGCGGACTTCATCATATCTATCTAACTAAAGGAAATTGTAGAGAGAGACTGAAGGAGTGGAGAGTAGGGTTTGGTTGACTGATTGTTTCGAGGTGGTGTGGTGAACATGTTGTGATGGTGTTGGATGCAACTTGCAATCTGGTTGGTCACCAACAATTAATTAACGAATTAAATTTAACGCTACCATTTTCGGCGGATATTCCTAAGGAATCATTTGTACTTTTCTCTCATGTTTTTTCTTCCCTACTTTCGTATTCATTCTTCCTAAAGTTTGTTCCAATTTATAGAAAATTAATGAAAACAAAATTTACAGAAATTGCTTTATCATTCTCTCAATTGTTTTGTGACACGTAACATTTGGCCTAAAAACACCGTAGTTAAAACTTTTATTTAAATTCTTGAATAATCAAATCGAACCAAAATAATCGGCCTCCATTAATAAAAATCATCTGCACATGTGTGACATGATTTAAAATTGAACACACAATTACCAATACAAAATTCAAAAAATTTCACAGTATTGTCTTTATCTCAACTGTGTCGAAGTCAATCAGCTTTTATAGTCAATTTTAGCATTTAGTTGATTCACAATGAAGTTCTGATCCAATCCAAAATTTCAGAACAATCCTGGCGATGGACGAAATGCCTGAAAATGAAAAACTGTTCATATTCAGCAGATCAGGGTTACAATGTGATCGAATGACTTGGAAATAATTCAATACCTATTGGTGGGTCGATATGACTTCAGTGCGGACACTTCTTGCCGGCCTTTTAAGTCTTTCTTTATTCTTAGGGATTCTGGTACAGTCACTGTTCCACTTTGGTCGTGGTATACGTTAGTAATGAAGTCAATGACCTTATCCTGGTCAGTTCATTCCATTGAAATGATCAATGTATAATTCCGAAAGGCAGTCTTTGAAACGAAGTAATAGTAATGAATTTATATACTTGGCACAAGGACTATACAATTCGTGTTACCGTGTAACCACGCTATCAGACAGTAACATGGTCCTCAATAGATCGGCTTACCAAGGGTTTGGAAGCATCCAGCCACTGATAGATATGCTCATTACGGAACCAGGTCAGCTGCCTCTTTGCAAAATTTCTACATTCCCAAATTCTTAAATGTTAAGACAATGTAATAAAATGCTACTTGACATGAACTTGCCCTCTGTTTATACTGAAAATAAATGATTGCTAAAGAAAAATAGGCCATATGCCCACTTTGCTAAAGAAGAAATGGATATCTAAAATACATTTCAAGTAGTTCTATGATGTATGAACATGACGTAAATATTTTGGATAGCTGATGATGGAAAAACCCTCATAAATAGAAAATTGGAGCACCATACTTCAGTTCGCCAACAAAAACATAAACATGCTATTTGTATTATCACCTGGATGCTGTATTCCGACAAAAACATAAACATGCTATTTGTACCATCACCTGGATGCCTTTTGGAATTCAGTTAAGAATGCATGGAACTCTCCTGTTGAACTCCGGCCCTCTTGTTCTCTGCACCTTTCGAGGTATTCCATGGCCTATATAGGAACACAATAAAGTATATAGATGAGAACTATTGTAAAACAGCTCACAATTGGTATATAATAGGAACACTTTCAGCTTGATATATGTATACCAAATTGAGGATCAAAGATTGTGTGAGCAATTTAACTATCACAATGGTCTAAAACTACTAAAGAACTTAAATTTATACAGAGTGGAAAAACAATTCAGGATATAAGAAACACAACATAAAACTACATCCAGGCATTAACTTGTCTGTAACCAATTGCTCGAGTTGCAGAATTTGAATTGGAACTAAGACCAGCATCAAGAAGCCATTTCGCCTCGCCCAGTATCCCATCAGATCCTACAATATAGGAATTATGTTTTGTATAATTTGCAGCCCAAAGTCATTTACAATCATAGTGCTACTCAACTGAATTACAGATACATCAAGTATGGGTTTTCAATATTTACGAAACAACTGTCCTGCAAAATTGATAAATCAGGATGAAGTGATGTTAATCGAAGAGTGAAAACATAATAGACTGACTTACCTAGAAGCATATCCTCACATCTTAAGTCAATTGATCTGTAAAGATCTACTCGCTGGTTTGTTAGAAAAAAACAAATGAAATCATAATCCAGGTCCAGTGGGTGGTCCTCATGTGCACTTGTTGAAGACCCCGTCACATGGGATGGACATGAGACACTTTGACTTGGCTGAGACTTAAACGAATCATATGGTACTTGGAAAGCTGATGGTGGTAACCCACTAGCCTGTAAGCCAAAGAAAATAAGGGATGTAAAATATTAATTACAGGGCACCTTCTACCTTCATATTATCAATGAGCAGAAGATATCATTGCTTGATGGTAGACCAATTTTGGAGTTACACTCATCAGACTTTATATCCAAGGAAGATTATTTAGTGAGGCCAAGTAAAATGTAACTGGAGTACAATTATGTAGCAATTAGCATGCCCAGTAGATTATTCGTGACTCTCAAAACATGAGAGGACTTCAAAAGCTGACCTTTATAATTTCAAGATTGCGCCTGAGACGATACCAATCATTCGCAGCCAGAGATTCAGCCTTTGGGTCCCCAGCTTCAACAACCAATTTTACGGCACTGTACCAATCACCAATATTTTGCAATCTCGTTAGCTCTGAATGAACTTCTGAAGTTATATCTGCTGAAGCCTTTGGAACATCTGGCTTGCCATAAATGTACCTAAAAATAATATAAGAAAACAGAGTTGTCATTAAGTACAGTGACATCAGAAAAATGAGAAGCTCTAAGATAAATTAATGCCCCAAATGGTTTATTTTGTTAAACAAAACTTCTCTCTCTTAAGCTATAAACTAGATAACTGGAACAATCAAATATCTCTATATCACAGCTAGACTCATGTGATTAGCCTGTTTAATAGTTTACCAGTATCTGAAACGACCGTGAACAATAAAAACACTCATGGCGGATGAAAATGCATAATATATATTTTTAAGTGTGGGTAGGAAAATAAGATTCTTCTACTGATTGTATAACAACAGTCATAAAATGAATCCATCAGTAAGGCGGGGAGAACCAATGAGAAGTGAAAGGCTTATCATAAATGTCATCCGCTTGGTATGCTATTTGATGTGCGTTGATACCTGGCAATGATACGAAAGTTAAACCAGATATAAGTGAGCTAGCATACCAGCGTAAATACAGCCCTGTCCCTCCTGTCACTATTGGAACGTGACCCCGGTTCAAAATATCAGTAGTAGCTTGTCTGGCATCTTCAAAAAACTGTCCAACAGAGTAATCTAAAAGAACATCAAGAGATATCGGATTGCCGCGACAAGCAAACAGTTCTAGAGAGATCATACGATATAAAGCAACAAAAATAATACTAATTCTATCTGACACATCATAGGGAATTACCAAATCTCAAGTTCCGAACTCCTTTCACTCGCAGTTACAGCAAATGTGTAATACTAAAGATTCACTGTTTCTACGCTTACACCTGAGAAATCTGGTTTCATTATTAGTATTTTTAAGAGCCCAGTCGATGTCAAATACTGAAATACAGTGACAATGCCAGATGTGATGGAGCTGATACAATCTAAGTAAAAGTAGAGACCACCATTTATAAGTCACAAAAATCAACACCAGGCTATAAATAATGTACATGTACTGAAATTCGATTAGTTTCACTTCCATCCATTTCACATTTGAGATAAACCCGCATTGCCCACTTCGCCATAGATTGATAAACTCTTCATCACAGAATCAAGGGCTATTAGTACTCAAAGTTAAGCGACACATCAAAATTTGATCTACGTAGTGAGCCAGTTCCATTGATCAAAAGGGTATACATTCTTCACAACTATGCACTACATGATAGTAAGGAGATATACCACCAGATGGATGCAAGATGTCAAGCAAATGATGTGGCACCTCCTGCAATTGAAGAGGAGAGGAGGACGGTTGTCTTTAGAAAAGGAAAAAAAGAAGACATAACAAACATTAAAAGAACTACAATAAATTAAATGAAGGTAAGCACAGGAGATGTGATAAATAATCATCTACTTTTGCTGTATAAAAAGATCTCCCTTTTGTAAAAATTCAAAACCATCAATATACAATACTTGTTGTCCAGACTCATTTTTGCTTTAATTACTCAAGCTATTGCACTGAGAATCGGTTATAAAACATCAAAAGCAGTTTTTCCCCCATGGCCCCTTGTATTAATAGATAAAAGGTTGAATGCATAAGTTCTTCAAATATGCAACTTATCTCAGACTGCTGTGAAAGCATGTATGAAGCGAGCAAAGCCTAAATTGATTTTCAAATTGTATGTACCTTTCTCTCAGTTGGAGTTGGTTTTGCAGATCCAACATCAAGCCCTTGATACACCTGAGCATAATTTCAAAAACAACTTACCATTAGTAAGAAGTATTTGTACTCTCATATTCACACAGTAACACAAGTGCTAAACATTCATTAAGAGGTGAAAAGATAAACAACTAATATAAAAATGTTGCTTCTCCAACTCTTTAAACATACAATCTTGGGCGAGGGAGAATTAAGTAAACAATTGATGAGTTTATTACTTGAACAGAATCAGCACTGATGATTTCTCCATTGAGACGCTTAGCGAGTTCGAGAGAAAGGCGAGTTTTACCAGCTCCGGTCGGGCCGGAGATAACAACGACTCTCTTCTTGGCGGCGGAGCATGAGATGGTCCGACAGAAGCGACTCAATTTGATATGCGTCTCTGGAAAACAAGGTATCCTGATTGTTCGGAGGCCGCCGCCGACGAGCATTTTCCCCTATTCAACAGTTTGATGTATTCTCTCGGGTTAATGTTAGATATCATTTTCGGATTTTCATATTTAAGTTATAGGATGAGTTTTATTTCGTAGTCATATCTTTCAATTTTAGCTAATGTGGCTGCTGAGTTAGATGAAAGTGGGCCATTTGGATCATAAAATTAATGATGTGACAATGACGAAGATAAAAATTA
This sequence comes from Rhodiola kirilowii, assembly GCA_033675215.1. Classification (NCBI taxonomy): domain Eukaryota; kingdom Viridiplantae; phylum Streptophyta; class Magnoliopsida; order Saxifragales; family Crassulaceae; genus Rhodiola; species Rhodiola kirilowii. The sequence goes on along the minus strand of CM066197.1, from coordinate 8,922,177 downwards.
ATCATTTAATATAAAAATTCAATCACTCAAAAAATTTATAAAAATATAATTTTTAATAAAAAGAAATATAATTTATTTGATAAATAAAAAGTAAAACCTTTACAAAAATTTAAACACAAAATGAAAAATATTTTTATTTTTATTTTTGCAAATTTCCTCTACAAATAAAGAAAATATTAATTATTGTTCCTATCTAGTTTGAACAATATAAGGGTATTATGGAAAAAAATTGATATTCACATTAAATGGGTAAAATACTTTTTATTCAACCATATATTATTGTCGTAGTCTTATCTTTTGTTTGGTTTCACTATTACATAAAATGAAGTTTTTCTTCAATCATTAGGTAGAATTGAATGTTTGAAAATATTTCAATTTAATAATTTTTAAAGATTTAATTTGAAGCGGAACTTTTTTTTTAAAAATCAATTTTTTTTTCAATTTGTGTTTAATATTTTTCTAAAGTTTCTATTTTTTTTAAAAAAAATTTCTAGGGGAAATTTGCAAAAAAATTTAAAAATATTTTTCATTTTGTGTTTAATTTTCATAAAGTTTCTAATTTTTATTTATCAAATAATTTATATTCATTTTTATTAAAAATTGTATTTTTATATTAATTTATTAATTTTTATCCACGTCATTGCCACATTATCAATTTTATGGTCCACGTGGCCCACTTTTATCCAACTCAGCAACCACATCAGCACAAAATGGAAGCTATGACATCTGCGAAATAAAACTCAAACCTATGACATCTATGAAATATGAAACTCCAAAAATGGCATATCTAAAATTAACCCTATTTTCTCGCTCTCTACAAGTTGCAAACGATATCATCTCATATGCAGCTGCGCTCCTTATGCTTTAAGGTTCAGGCGTTGTGTTGGCTTTGGATTTTCATACTCTCTAGCGACCATTGTCTTTTGGTAGCTATTTACACTCTTTTTTATGAATACAAACAGAACAACAAAAAATACAGAAACTATATATCATGCTGATCCCCTTCCAAGAAATTTGATAGCCATGCTGAGATAGAATCAGAAGAATTCCAGCTCCAATAAATGTCCTTCGCTTTCACTGCTAACTTGTCCGCCACTGAATTCCTTTCTCTTAACACATGACATAAACTTCAATTAGAATTTTCCTGTAACATCTCATAACAATTCAACAAATCTTCATTCAAATAATCATCCCTGTTCCAAGCTCCCAACAACACTAAGTTAATAAGCCGAGAATTGTCAACCTCAAGCAGAACTCTCCTTAACTTCATTTCCTTCGCTTTTGCCATTGCAGATTTTAAAGCCCACGCCTCTGCCTCTAATGCACTTCTCAAATTCGCCTTGTAGTCTGCCCAAATAAATACTAGTCTCGCCTCATCATCCCTGCATATAGCACCACCTCCTGCCTTCCCTGAATTCGCATCCCACGCTCCATCCGTATTAATTTTTAGTGTTCCCTTTTTCGGAGTTTGCCAACAACAACTTGAATCTCGACTGAATGTGAAAAAAGAATATCTCTTGTTTCGATACTCATGAATCTGCTTACTCGTCTTCTTCGCTGCCCATCTAACATCCATAGCTTCTTTTTCATGACAAACCAAGTTCCTATTAAACCAAACTGCATAAGCTCCATAGAAAAACATGGGAAGTTCCCTAAAAGACTTATTCTTCACAATATGCCATACCCAATCTCCTGGATCCATAGTATAGCTCACCAACACTTCATTTTTATTCAGCAGCTCTTTCCAAAAGCCTTGTGCCCAGTCACATTCCAATAAAACATGACCCAAATGTTCATTAACCCTTCCACATATTCGACAAACTTGATCAATTTGGCAGCCCCTTTTTATCAGATTATTCGTCGTTGGTAACACATTGTGATAAACTCTCCACATAAAATTTTTAACCTTCAATTGAGCTTTAACCCTCCCAAATTTCTTCCAAAATAATTTTATTTCATCTCTATTAGACGATTCACCCTGAATACTATCCACTTCATCTCTTTTATCTCTCAGCAAAGCTTCATATATACATTTAGCTGACAGAGAATCTGTACTAACTCCGGCGGAAAGTAAACTCCTTACTAGGCTTGAATTTTTTTACTTTTTCTTTTGCCTCCCATATACACCTCCATGCAAAAGAAGGACTACTCCCCAATATCGAATCCATAAAATCTACATTCTTGAAGTACTTACTTTTTAAAACTTTGGTCACCAACGCATCCTCCTTCAGCTTCAGTCTCCATCATTGCTTAAATAACAACGCTTGATTAAATAATATAATACACTTAAATCCCATTCCACCTTCTTCCTTCTTCATTGTTAGAATACTTCTCTTAGCCCAGTGAATGTTTTTCTTCCCTTCCTTACATCCCCACCATTAACGAAACATAATACTCATAAATTTCCTGCACAGTAAAGTGGGGATCTTAAAACATGACATGGCAAATATAGGAAGTGCTTGTAACACTGCTTTTATCAGACTTTCTTTGTCTGCTGATGATAAGCTCTTCTCTAACCAACCATTCACCCTTTTCCAATATTTCTCCTCAATATATCTGAAAATGCAAGATTTTTTATTACTGAAAAGAACAGGCATTCCCAAATATCTTGTATAGCAGTCTACCTTCCTTTACTCCCAGCAAATTACACAAAACTCAGCCTGATCATCTTCAACATTCTTGCCACACCACATTTCTGATTTATCATGATTCACAGTTTGTCCACATTTCTGATGATAAGCTCTTCTCTAACCAACCATTCACCCTTTTCCAGTATTTCTCCTCAATATATCTGAAAATGCAGGATTTTTTATTACTGAAAAGAATAGGCATTCCCAAATATCTTGTATAGCAGTCTACCTTCCTTACTCCCAACAAATTACACAAAAACTCAACCTGATCATCTTCAACATTCTTGCCACACCACATTTCTGATTTATCATAATTCACAGTTTGTCCGGACAACACCTCAAATTTCTCCAAAATTTTCTTTATAGTAATGAGATTCTGCATAGTGGCTTTCAAAAAAAAATGCAATCATTCGCAAAAAATAGGTGAGATATACTCGGAGCCTCCCTACTAATCTTTACACTAATCAGACTCCTTGATCGATAGTAATTCATACTACAAGCTAACCATTCCATGCAAATTACAAACAGATATGGGGATATCGGATATCCCTGTCGAAGTCCTCTTTCTGGCACAAAAACATCAGATATAACATTGTTTATCTTAATACAATAAGAGACTATAGACACGCACCTCATCACCTTTTTAACCCACACTTCTGAAAATCCCAATTTCAGCTGCAACATTTCTAAAAAAGTCCAGTCTACCCTATCGTAAGCTGTACTCATATCAAGTTTTAATGAGCAAAATTTGGTATACCTCCCCGTTCTGGTCTTTATATGATGCATCAGATCATGAGCTAGGAGAATGTTGTCAGTAATTAGTCGGCCTGGGACAAATGCACTTTGTGAATCTGAAATTACCTTATAAAGCACTTCTTTCAACCTGTTAGCTAAGCATTTGGTAACTATCTTCATGAGTACATTGCATGAACTTATTGGCCTATAATTTCCACATTTTCTGGATTTGTTACCTTTGGAATACGAACAATCATGGTGTTATTCATACCTTCAGGTATTCTGCCCTCATTCAGAACATCGAGACATTGAGAGATCACATCCTTGCCCACCATTTCCCACCGTTTACACATTATTATACTTTAGACCATCTTAATTTTTTTTGATAGATGAATTCTTTATAGGCCGAGTACACTTCGGTATTATCTAATATATTTTTTTCTACTAATTGAAGGCAGGCCATACATCGAACTCTTTTCCCCATTTAATTTTTAGATTTCAATGATTGTAACGGGTAATTTCAAAGTTCAGCGTCACGGTCGTAGTGAAAATTGGTATTGAAATCTTCCCGTGATGGTTGAGATGTTGTTCTGGTCGAGTGCAGAACAATATATAGAACAACTTATGCAGAAATAAATGCAGTGCAGAAAATAAGCGACACACAAAGTTGTTACCCAGTTCGGCGTTAACGAGCCTACGTCTGGGGGCTGTCTCTTAGTCCGGTGGATAACGATTCACTAATGATGAGTATTGCGAGTACATGATTTACCATTTACAGACTCCCTCTTAAACAACCTGAGCGGACACTCTAGCAATTGCAATCTAGGTCTCCCCCTAGATTTGAGCTCCTCCGCCGTTACCACCTATATGATCCTCCGTGAGAATCAGTGCCTTCTCCCGATTGCACAACAACAGCTTTAGTGCGTGTATCGTCAAGTTGTTCTACGATCAGTCAGCCGAGCACTAGATCAGACTGAATCCGAGCGTGTTACAGTTCACCAGAATAATGAACTTAACACCGATGACCTACTCCAACCCTTCTTTAAATACCAGCGTGAATAATTTCTCCCACAGTGCTGAATTCTGCAATTCGTTCAACCGCCAGTCTGGAACAGCAACCTGGAACAACTGGACAACACCGCCGTGAGTTCACCGGAATAATAAACTCAAGACCGATCGATCTCTCTCCTCTCTGAATGTGTATCTGTGTTTAGCTTGATGATCGATACAGAATTGAGAACCTCAGCTCTATTTATATAGAGCGGTAGAAACCCTAAATCGAATAAGATTCCTAATCTTAATCGCCTATATCTTTAGAAAACCTTTCCTAATCTTTTAGGAAATCTTTCCTAAATCTTTGCGCATATCTTAATTCTTGTAGATAATCCTTCAAATATCTTCAACTCCATTTAAGAGACCTTCGATTATCTTCTTTGCTAAGTTATCTTCAATCACAAGTAATCTCTCAACCGACTTGCATCAAATCTTCAACGTCCTAATCTGTTTTAGGAAACTGTTGATGTGTCTAACTTGTGCTACGTCGGCTGAAACAAGTTTCCTAATCTGAAATAGGAAAATTCTAATTTCTGTCCTTCCATATGCAACCGCCTTGATCTCCAACGGTCGATTGTGTTTCCTAATGTGAATTAGGAAACATTCCAGCTCCTTCAACTTGTTCCAGGACAGTTGTCTCTTCCAGTCTTAAACAACAGCTTGAATAACTACACTAAGTTTTGCCAAACTACATGCCATAAAACTAACAGGTATGGTTACCAAAATTCAAAATTCGAAGGTTTGGTCACTAACATCTAACTCATAATACATATATTATGTGATATTAATAAACTTCAAATGAGACAAGTAAGACATGGACATGTTTGACATGGAGAAATACGGTGGTGTTTGAACCTCTTCACTTGTATTAAAAGTTTGAACCATATATATTTTTTTGGTTATTTGACTAAGACTATGACTGCTAAATCTAAATCACTACCCTTTCTGTTAAAAAAAAAAGAGGTACACTGTGGTCTTTGTTTTATGACAGCCAACTTTGAGCACCAACTGGTTGTTGCCAAACATGCTTAAGCCTCAAGAAATATCACATCTCAACAACTTCAAACCAAGTAACTAAACAATGTTGTAAATTGTAATGGGATCTTGTTGGACACTTTCCTATCTTCTCCTTATGGAACTTGTTCCTACAATGATACCCAGATCCTCACTCCATCACTCAGTTCGCTCTCTCTTCGCCTTCGCATTGGCCTCATTTCTGGTCATCGACACTCTAAGGCTATTCCTAGAAAACTCGAAGCATAACCAGAACAACATTTTGCACCACAGATCAGCTGGTCTTGTGGTATATATAACAAATGAGGATGGAATTAAAAGCGGTTGCAATGTGTTTCAAGGGAGGTGGGTTTGGGGCAAAAAGGGTTGTGGTCTAGCGGTTACAATCTTGGTCGAATGACCAGGAGGTCGACGGTTCAAACTCCCTTGGATGCATCTAATGGCATGCGTTTGGGACTTGTCCATCCCATGCCAAATAATAGTAGAATTTTTTAAAAAAAAGGGAGGTGGGTTTGGGATAATATCACCCCTCCATTGTACGTCAAAGATTCTTGCCCTTATCTTGTTAAACAAGTTACTTGTCAGAGGAATGGCTGGCCTGATTCTGCCTATCAGAATTGGAGGTGGCAGCCCAATTTCTGCAATCTTCACAGGTATCAGTTTAACACATACAATAAAATGTTCTTCACTTAGTGAATATTTCAAACCAGAAAATGAAATAATCACAAATCAGTGATATTTCAAACCACAAACTCCACTAATCATGTTTATAAACACGATAAACTTAGAAACATATTCACGGGAGTTACACATCAGAAAATTCTTCTGATTATATTCTGGTTGAAAACATCTGAAATCTTCCCGTGGTGGTTGAGATGTTGTTCTGGTCGAGTTCAGAACAATATCTAAAACAACTTATGCGCTAAATAACTTAAAGCGGAAAATAAACAACACGCAAAGTTGTTACCCAGTTCGGCGTTAACGAGCCAACGTCTGGGGGCTGTCACTTAGCCCGGTGGCTAGCAATTCACTAATAATGAGTATTGCGAGTACATGATTTTATGTTTACAGAGTACCTCTTAAACGACCTGAGCCTCGGACACTCTAGCTGATGCAATCTAGGTCTCCCCCTAGATTTGAGCTCCTCCGCCGTATCCACCAATGTGATCCTCCGTGAGAATCAGCGCCTTCTTCCGAATGCGCAGCTTAGAACACAGTGCAGATATCTTGAGCGTTGTTCAACTATCAATCTGCTGAGCACCAGCACAGATTGAATCCGAGCACCATGAGTAATCAGTGACGATTAGTTCACCGACCGTTTTCCTCCTCCTCACTTCAGTGAGTATGAGCGTGCATTATTTCTCCGTAAGTGCTAACTAATACCTAAGCATTAGCCTTACTTATATAGTGCGGTAGAAACCCTAAAGCCAATAGGATTCCTAAACAAATCCGCCTATATAATTAGGAAATCTTTCATAATATCTTACGCATATTTGTTGAAGATAATCCTTCATTTGAATCTTCAATCTTGATTAGGCAATCTTCGATTATCTTCTCGACTAAGATAACTTCAAGCGCAAGCAACCGACTCCAAGGATATCTTCGATTATCCATAAGCACCGACTTGCCAAAACTGATCTCGGGAATATCTCCAGACGAAGTTGTGCTACGTCGGTTGAAACAAGTTTTCAAATCTGAATTTGGAAACTTCCAACTTCTGCCCATTGATGTGCAACCAGGGACGGATCTATTAAGGGCCGGGGGTGGCACATGTCACCCCCAAGTTTTTCGGAAAAATTTTCGGGTGAGCAAGTTTGCGTTCAAGAGGGCGAGGCCTGAGCGGGTTTCCAGCGGCTCTTTCACAATCTTAATGTCCGAATTAGGTCTTGGAGTCAACTGGAGAGTTGTAGCTCTTTGAGTTAGCTTTCCAACAAGTTTTGAATCAACCAATTCGGACACCGTATGCGATCTGGGCATGGAAAATACAACGGCAATGTCGGTTTGCTCTGTTTCGAGCAAGGCTTTTTCACAATCTTAATGTCCGAATTAGGTCTTGACGTCAACTAGAGAGTTGTAGACTTTTGAGTTAGCTTTCCAACAAGCTTTGAATCAACCAATTCGGACACCGTATGCGATCTGGGCATGGAAAATACGCCGGCGAGGTCGGTTTGCCCTGTTTTGCCCGAAACTCCATATTTGGCTCAAATTCACTCAACTTGTGCTTCATTTGATCTTTGAGGCTCCGAGTGAGACAAAATACATTTTGGGGCCTAATAGACCAAGAAGGGTATGAAATGACATCAAAATTACTTGGAAACGAATCAAAACTACTAAGAAAAATAGAAGAAAATTAGTCAAGTATTTCACTCATCAATCTTATATTGAGTTCATGACTCGGGCAGAGGTACGCTAGGAAGCATAACAACAAGAGCGATGAAGGATCTGCCTCTAAGGAATAGGCTGGGTTCATTGGGATATAACATGTTAAGCTCTCTCTGGTTTGATATATTTAGTTTTTATATCAGTTGCATTTTGTTTCATGTTATTCTAGAGATACTTGTTTCATTTTGACAAACCAATTCTATTAACTTTGATTTCCAAAAAAAAATCTTGGGCTTTTGGCACCAATTTTTATATATATAGATTTTGAAGTGTATTTTTCAAGAAATTTATACAATTTTTGTAAAATGCCCAAGTAATTTCAGAAAAAAAAATTTCATGATGCATTTATTTTTTTGTCTGTCACCCCTACCAAAATTCCTGGATCCGTCCCTGTGTGCAACCGCCTTGTTCTTCCAACGGTCGACTGAGTTTCCTAATCTGAATTAGGAAACACTCCATCTGCTTCAACTTGTTCCAGGACAGTTGTCTCTTCTAGTCTGAAACAACAGCTTGAACAACTATACTAAATTTTGCCAAACTACATGCCATAAAACTAACAACATCAACACATATGTTTCAACAAAACATATTCATTATGTCGTCAGCCTTAAACACGCATCATTAGAAGTCTTACAGAGTATGAACTTACAAACGGTATCAAATCAAACACGTTTTACTAACTCAGATTCATCAAATATAATTAAAATCTCAACTTTTAACAATCAAACCTGTTATGAAGATCGCCTTGTGGAGCTTAGCTTTGATTTGCGAAGGACACTACAATAAGCATCAATTGAGATTGAGAAAAATCAAACTAGGCAGTAACTCAGCAAGTCCAGCGATTGCTCCATCCGCGTGACACTTCACTCTTTCAATTTCACTCAACTCAAACTTGCAGCAGCCTCCGGCTTGTGAAGACCGCATGTTGATGACCCGGGAATGCCTTCATATCCAATTTTAATCCAATGAGACTCATTAGACACTTCAAATACTTCATCTTGTATCTTTTTGTATATAGTAAAATCAGTTTTTATAAAAGCCTCCTCCACATCTTGAGCTGTTCTTGCAGATACCTCAATAAAATCAAACAGTTCTCCTTGGCAAATTGTTCCCCTTCCTTGGTACTTAGTACTTACTATCCTCCTATGGGAAACATCTGACTTATATAAGCAATAAGCATAATGCTCATATTATCATTAGCATGTTGCCAACTTGCATCTTCTACTATTGACATTGATTAGTAAATATCGAATTCGTTTGTTGGGGGATTTTCTTCAATCCCCAGTACAGTGTAATGCAGAGCAAATGCAGAGAAAGCCGGGATTAGGAAAAACCCTAATTCTGTTTTTTCATTATTCAAAAGCTGCCGAATGAAATTACATAAGTTTACTTAAATAGGAAAATAAAACGAAACCCTAATACGGAAATTACTAAAAACGGAAAATTTCTAAAAACATTAAAAATTTGAAATAAAATAGGAAACAATCCCGGATGGCTCAAAAAGCCCATACTACACGAGCAAAGCTCGTGATTTCTGATCGTCACGCCGTTCCGCTCAAAATAAGGTATTATGGGCTGAAATCGGACACCAGCAACTCCAATCCAGCTATTTCGCCACAATCCTGATTTTTCGCTAATCTGTCTGCATCATCCCCTCCCGGGTCGAAAAGATTCGTCCTCGAATCCGAACCCATCTCCGTAACAGAAGACGCACCTTGAAACAGACTCAAATGCTGAACCTTGAACATATCCAAAGTGCGAACATGGCTAGGCAGGGTTAATAAGTCCGAACGCTCGCGGGGAACAGCACCACACGCCACCCTAGACACGAATACACGTTTATGAGCCGCTAGTTCTATTGATCTGCCATTAACAAGCAGTTTCTTCGGTGCATCCCCTATGGTTGTGAACTCCGCAGTGTCTTCTACATTATCAATAACCTGCCCAGCTTCCTTAACCACATCATCCTTAATATCATCTATAACCCCCGGTCCCTGCAGATCAACTTTAATATCATCTATAACAACATCACCTTCGCTTGTAAGGTTCACTCCGTCTACTACAATCAAATCATCATTAGATGGTTTCACCGCTACCAACTGATCCTCTTTCACATTCTCCTCTGATGGAGCTTCTTTCAGAATGTCAACATTATTTTGACTAGGCACCTCATCTTTAGTTTCAACAGAATCTTCTTCAGGATTATCAGAACACAAGCTGGCTTCAAAAACAGGTTTCTTATCGTCCACAATAGCGACACCAAGCTCAACAACATTCACAGCAACATTGACAGACCCAACGAAAAAATCACCTTGTGCCGTTAAATTCACCCCATCAACCTCAAACAAGCGCTCTCCAGGTTTAATAACAGCTGGCTGAATCTCCTCCGCAGCCACGTCATCACCATACACATCAAAAACAGGATCCCCTTTTGGAGCAGGTACATCCTCGGGAGCCTCATGCGTGAACAGTCCACAGGAACTCGAAACTTGAGGGCACTCCACTGAACGATGTCCCATCTCTCCGCAACGGAAACAAAGAAGACCACCGCCAGACCGAGGCTGGGCAGGGTTGGCCGCAGGTCGCTCTATCTGAGAAAGCCAATCGATAAACTCCTCGGCCTTGAGGCCGCCATCAAAGGCAGGAATATCAACCTTGAACCCAAGCTCCCACCGTCGGTCACGCTGATTTTTTTGCTCACCCGCGAACGGGTTATGCTCAGCCACGACCTCGACACCTTCACGTTGGGCCACAAAGGCGCCCAAACGATGAGTTAGATATGCAACCTGCCGACGCAGGTCAGCAGTCTCACGATCTCTGAAATCCTCGATATCACGTTCCACAGCCGCAGCAGCGCCGCTTGGTCTACCTCTAGCCATCACGCAGGACCACCGTAGTCTGATACCAGATAATGCAGAGCAAACTCAGAGAAAGCCGGGATTAGGAAAAACCCTAATTCTATTTTTTCATTATTCAAAAGCTGCCGAATGAAATTACATAAGTTTCTTAAATAGGAAAATAAAACGAAACCCTAATACGGAAATTATTAAAAACGGAAAATTTCTAAAAACATTAAAAATTCGAAATAAAATAGGAAACAATCCCGGATGGCTCAAAAAGCCCATACTTCAGGAGCAAAGCTCGTGATTTCTGATCGGCACGCCATTCCGCTCAAAATAAGGTATTATGGGCTGAAACCGGACACCGGCAACTCCAATCCAGCTATTTCGCCATAATCCTGATTTTTTGCTAATCTGTCTGCATCACAGTGGCAGTGCAGTAGTGTAGGAAATTGGCAGACAGTAGAAAACATCAGCTTCTTTCTGTTCTGGCGATTCTTCAAAAGAATCAATGGCCGCCTGGATATCAAATTTGATCGTGTATTCGCTTTCCGAATTCAATAATTCGACCCTTTAAGTCTAGCCGAGGGTTGCACGAAATCCGAACGGGGATAATCAAACTGAGAAATTTCTACTCTCGGCTAAAGATGTAAAAATCGAACTTAGAGTTTGAGGAAAATGACTAAAGGTCTTAAAAAAATTTTAATCCACAAACAAAGTCATTGTCTGACCGATATATGTTGCCTTGACAACTGGTTAGCAAACGACTTGAGAAAAAAAAAAGGATGCCTCACATTTTATAAGATTCTTCTGTCATGAATTGTCAGACAATGTAGGCAAATCTTCAATCATCAATGGCAGGCACAACATAGCACAAGCAAATAAACTAAAAAACTATCTACAGTAGTAAAGAAGCCTCAGATTCGTAAGATTTGAACATGATTTATCAGACATTGTAGGCAAAAAATTTCAATCATCAGAGGCATATAAGAGGGAAGATTTAAAACATTAATAGTATATAGCATGAATGACATAATTTTTCAAATCTGATGGTCAGCTTTGTTTATTGCTTGATATCTAAAGGGAAAAAGCAACAATAAAATATCCGAACAACAAATTCTCAATGGAATGAGGGAAACAACATCAGATATGTTATTTGCTTTGTCAACAATAGACGGATTAGCTAATGTAAGACAAACATTTCATTCATCAACAGCAGTGAAAGATCTACAATCAGCAAGATGCTGCAAGGTACTTTTTGGTAATTATGGTTTTGGCCGTTTGAAACATAATATTGTGAAGGTATGAATTACGGTAATTATGAAGAAAAGATCTACACATTATGGTTTTGGTACTTTTTGGTACATAATACTGCGAAGGTATGAATCATATACTCTACGAAGCGGCGCACACTATTGTTAAAAGCTAACACTGTACAAGAAAAGAATGTAACACAAATCATATTGCTTGAAAACCTACGCATTTTTTTACATTTGCTACAAATATTAGCTACACATTTTGATTTAATTCCTACGAATATTATGCCTATGAACCGGCAAATTCTACGAATATCAGCTACGATTTTTTTTAAAATTCTACGAATCAAACACTCTACAAAGCTTCATAACACTGACTTTCAGAAACGTAATACTATTATGCATTGCCTTCACATGATTTTTACGACTTTGACTGGTGTTAGAAATGGCTACGAATTCTGATTCAGAAAGCTACAAAGTTTATACACTTTTAAAGAAATCGTCGAATCAACTTGAATGTATCCTCTTCAAACCATAGTAATCGTAGACCACATACCGTAAACTTGCTTGACTATCCTTGGGTTTGTTTGCTGATTGTTCGCTTTGTCCGCCATCGTCTGGTAGTTTGAAAAGTAGCAGAGTCTCGCCGGAGAATAGAAGATGGTCGCAACGAGAAGCCGTCGATTTGTTAATCATCATCGTCTGGGAAGAGTAGCAGAGTATCGCCGGAGAATAGAAGATGGTCGCAGAGAGAAGCCGTCTATCGATTCGTAGTGATTTTTGGGTTAGCGATTAGGTCGTGGCTCGATTGTGTTTGATTTTTTCTCTTCTTAATTTGACCTTTAGATCTAATTAACTCTAATTTACTTATGAATTTTAATAAAAATCTCGTTTAATCCTGTTCGTACATTGATTAAAATGAATGGGTGAAATAATTTCTCATTTCTCATAATATAATGGTATTCTCATGGGATCTTAACCCAAGTGTTGAAAAATAAGAATCTATGAATCCACCAAATCCAAATGGTTTTGAGGGCCTCACTTTCGTTTCAGAATTACAAGTAGCTGGTTTTTATCCATGTACGTGGACTCTAGCTCTTCAAAACAGTCCTTGGTCTTTTCACATAGCAGCTCAAATAGTTCATCTATGACGTGGTTGCCGAAATGCTTGGAAATGATTGTTTCCAGGCCTGCTCGGATGTGCATTAGTATCTTTTGCCAATCTATAGGACGACCAATTGCCTTCACAGTGCTCATCATCTCCAGCCTTTCAATCTTAAAGCTTTGATTTCTCGTAACAGCAGCTTCTATGTCCCAAGGTGAGATTGCATAGAGTGGTAAGTTGAATGAGTCTACTTGGTATTCAGATATCACACCCTGGACCAGGTATTATAAAAAAAAAAAGTCATTAATTATACGGACGTGTGAAAAAGATAATGTGCAAATTACAAACCAACAAAATATGGTACACTTTTCTACAAACTATGACATAGTTCGAGAAAGTGATCACCTATAATACGTTTGGATAAAACTATAACATATAGTTCGTAAGAAGTGTAACATAATTCGTCGATTTGTATTTTGCATCAAAAATCAGGTTTGCATTTGATCTTGATCGACTCTAACATGCGTGCCCAAAAGATAAACGAAAGTTTCAGGGATGCTAGCTTGTGCTTACCCTCTTTGCCATGTTTGCAAGGACAGATCCCATCAGATGAAAGATCAGACTATTTGGAAGGCGACTCGGGGCTATTTCATCCGGCACACCAGGGATGATCAGCACCATCATTCCCCCAGGCACAATCTCTTCAGCTCTAGCTTTTAAAAACACATCCATATCTTCACCCAACTGAGCAGCATAAGCATCTTGCACTTCTTGAGCTGCTCTTGAATAATGAATATTTCCTTTATTCCATGCTGGTGAGTTTGGATCCAGACACTTCTCAGGTGATCTTGAAAGCCACTGCAGAGCATATGATGAATATGCTAAATGTAAAGAGCGATTGGGAAATAACCTGCCGTGGAATGTTCCAGGTACTCCCATTGCGAAGTACTTTCTATTTGAAGGTAGAGAAGCAAAAAGGGTATTAAAATCGTTGGAGCAACTATCGTTGAAATGGACTTTGAACTCCAGTGGTTGATTGATGAATGGAGTTTCGACATGGTATTTTTTCGAGACAGCTTCGACTAAATTCTGCATTGCGATGAAAGTGTTTGGTCCTACTGAAGATCCCATGTCCACAATATTAAAGGCATTTGATCCACTACTGCTGGTGAGTTTATTCACATCCAGGCTTCTTAGTATTGCTTCATCTATCATTTCCTTGACTGCGCCTGATCCTGTCCTCTGCACGTACAGTTTTGCATGTTTTAATTCGCATTTTTTTTTTGAGTGATATTCACATGTATTGTTTCGCACATCTCCAAGAAATTAGAAATAATAAAAATTTGTGTATAATTCTTGGAAGTTTGTAACCGTAAATTAGAATTGAGCTTCGATTCAATTAGAACGAATCTATAATTTTTATATAACAGTAAGACAATAATCATTAACAGTGATCTAAACTAATTACCTGGTAGTATGAGTTTTTGGTGTAGCTATAAGCTCCATGACCACCATTCATAGGCTCCGCAGCTGTTGCAGTATTCTCTTTCATCTTGATAGTTTGGCAGTAAGGAACCTCACTGTCAGCGTTAGCCCTGGCCTGCGCAGCCCTTTAATTTGAAGATCCGGTGGTTGTTGCTCCTCTTTCAACTCTCATCCAATAGCTTTTCTTTTACCCATCGGGTATGTATTTTTTTTTTGTGCATTATTATACCCGATGGATATTATTTTAATATTTATATTATTAAATAATGAATGTTATAATACATTGCAGGCTATGTAAACAGGCTATGTATTTTTTTTTTTGGCATTGTTATACCCGATGGATATTCTTTTAATATTTATATTATTAAATAATGAAGGTTATAATACATTGCAGGCTATGTAAAAAATACAAAACTAGATTCACTATGTAGACAGGCTTTAAAGGTTATTTTAAGTTTTAATTTCAACGTTCCTCCGTTCCCAGAAAATCGGGAATGACGTGTATAACACTTCATCTCCTTTTGGTCCACGTAGGGCCAAAATCGAGCCACATTTTTATTTTTTGTACATTCCTAGTAGGAGAGAAATCGGGAATAATGGTAACGGTGTCTCTCTGATCGGTCGAATTCTTGACCTATTATTCACTTCATTCGATGATGGATTAAGTTTGTTTTCCGGATATTTTGTTATCATTTAACCTATTTTCTAGTGTTTCAGGTCATTTATCACATACCTAACACTTTTGGATTGATCCGAAGCAAAGCAAAGCAATTGGTGAAGATTTGGGCAAAAACGGGGCAAACGGACCTTTGAGAAGTATTATGCATGCCCAGAGCGCATATCATGTCCAAATGGGTCAAAAATTAGCTTGTTGGAAAGCTAACTCGAAGGTCTATAACTTTACAGTTGACACCAAGTGCAGATTCGAAGGTTTAGACTTCCAGAAAGAAAATAGAAGTCTTTGCCAGTTTGCCCTACCGTGACGGCCGTGACAAAATTATATGTCACAGGTGTCATGGCCCCTAAATTTCCCAGAGAGTTTTAGGGGGGTCGTGACTACCGTGACAGCCGTGACAAAATCAAATGTCACGGCCCCGTCGAAGACAGTTTCTAAAAACAGAGCAGATTGACCTTTACGACTTATTTTGCACGCACAGATCTCATATAGTGTCCAAATTGGTTGATTCAAAGCATGTTGGAAAGATAATTCAAAGGGCTACAACTTTTTAGTTTACGCCAAGATCCAATTCAGAGGTTAAGACTATGATAAATCCACCCGAAGTTGCTGCCTTTCTTCCAAATTCGATTTTGGCAAGTTCTGGTCCTTTTTAGCAATAGAACAATTTTTGGGCTATAAGTAAGCAACGACCAGAACAAGATGTGTGTGCTTATTTTGAGAAGAAAAACCCGAACTTGGGAAAGAAGACATAGTTCATCACGAGAGATTCAACGAGCACGCGCGTCATTACGGTTTCCTCGTCCTTAATCTCTTTATTAACACTACTCTAGGTTAATTTACCATGAACAATGAGTAGTCTTTTTATTCCGGGATCCGTAGGATCCCGTGCTATATACCCAACTCTCATGTGATCGATTAAACGTTTTTATTTATGCGATTCGAATATTCAATTTCATTGCGCTTATTTTTATTGTTCTTGCAAGTTTTATATTGAATGAGATGTTTACATGCTAGAACGTATTTAGGTTATTTACCGAAAGATGGATGGGTCATAGGTAATAACCGGATTGTATGAAATTGTATGAAAACCCTTAGTTTAATGAACCGAGATCGTTGATAATCCCTGGATGTGCGGCGTTCAACGATTGAGATTAATCTAGACAATGATCCGTGTATGGGCGGCTTGTCTAGTGTTATTTTAGTTTATTTCGATATTCGATAGCATGAATAATTTACGTAGCATGATTGCATGATTGTTGGGGTTAGCACTGGTGGAGTATGGTCCTGGAATTCTTTCTCTGATTAAGTCACAAACCTTTATTTTTCTGCTATTTAATTTCTACTATTTTTCACCGCAACAAAACCTCTTTTAATCAGAATAGCTAAATAGGTCATTTGTTAGCTAGTATTCACACACGTTGTTACTGGGTTATTGCCCCGTTTGCCCCTTTTTAAAACTCAAATAACTCGTTTGCCCCCTTTCAAACTCAAATAACCGGATTGCCCCTTTTCTTTATATTCTCGGTTTATAATAAACCGGTAATATTATTTTTGAACATTCTCCGTTTATTATAGACCGGTAATAATATTTTTGATTTTTTGAAAAATTTGATTAAACACCCATCTTCGACCACTATATTTATGAGCTTAACCTTTGAATTTCATTTTCGAGTAAACATGAAAGTTATAGAACATTCAATTAGCTTTCTAACCATATAAAGAACATCTTAAACGGACACCGGATGACGCCTCTATGAGCTTCCGAATGTTAGCTCGGACCCTCTCGGTTTCGACAAATTTCGATCGATCGAAATTAGCCGAAACCGAGGGGGTCCGAGCTAACATTCGGAAGCTCATAGAGGCGTCATCCGGTATCCGTTTAAGATGTTCTTTATATGGTTAGAAAGATAATTGAATGTTCTATAACTTTCATATCTACTCGAAAATGAAATTCAAAGGGTAAACTGATAAAAATAGTGACCGAAGATGGATGATCGATCAAAATTAGCCGAAACCGAGGGGGTCCGAGCTAACATTCGGAAGCTCATAGAGGCGTCATCTGTTGTCCGTTTAAGATGTTCTTTATATGGTTAGAAAGCTAATTGAATGTTCTATAACTTTCATGTTTACTCGAAAATGAAATTCAAAGGTTAAGCTCATAAATATAGTGATCGAAGATGGGTGTTTAATCAAATTTTTCAAAAAACTGAAAATATTATTACCGGTTTATAATAAACCGAGAATGTTCAAAAACAATATTACCGGTTTATTATAAACCGAGAATGTGCAAAATTGATATTACCGGTATATAGTAAGTCGAGAATTTAACAAAAAGGGGCAATCCAGTTATTTGAGTTTGAAAGGGGGCAAACGAGTTATTTGAGTTTTAAAAAGGGGCAAACTGGGCAATAACCATTCACACACGTTGTTCCTTGGATTGACCCTTGACTTACAAAGGTTATAAATTTTGTTTGACTGCAATTTGACCCCTAAAACTCCTATCTTGACGACTATAAAGGTTAAAAATACGCTTGTCAAAATGGCGCCGTTGCCGGGGAGCAACGTTTAGTGTGATATTAGATTTAACGAGTGTAGTTTAGACTATTCTATTTTTATTACTTCCTTGTACATACTCTATATACTTCTGACCTTCACTAATCACTTTTATTCTGAATGTTGCGAGGATGTTCTCTTTTGGTCATCGAGACGCGTACCCAAGGGAAGAGCCTTATTGTCAGACACATTCATATGATATGAATTGGGAAGGAAATCAAAATCAGTTCTATGATCAACATTATTAACGAGATGATCCTTATTAGGAGAGCTACCAGAATCACTCGCAGCAACAACATCAGTTTTATGATCAATCGTATTATCAAGGCGACTGCTATTATGGGAGTTACCAGAACCAGCCTCAGCAATAGCAAAATCAGAATTCAAGGAGCTATAATAATCCAACTCAGCCACATCGAGCTCAAAACCCCGAACCGACGTCAAACATAGAAGCCATGCTAGCTAGCTTCATAGCCGACCAGCGAAAGACGTCTGAGGATCGGCGAAAGACATTTGAAGATCACTGAAAGGCATCTGAGCAAACCGCTGCTGAGGTAAGAGACCTGTCAGAATCTCCTTCATGAATTTTGCATAGGTGGGGCTCTAGGTGATCGCATCAGTGAAGGGCATCGTGATGTAAAGAGTACAAATTTTATCGACGAACCGCATGAACTCTTTGTCTCTTCTTGTAGCTTTTAGCCTCTGAGGAAATGGGACTGGCGGTTTATAAGGGGTTGGCTCCACTGTCTGCGCAGAGTTGTTGGCTTGGTTTTTAGCTTCCTCTGATGTTTCCCCTTTGGTAGGGGTAGAATCAAGTGCTGATTTTGCAGCTGGAGTTTGAGTGGTTTGAGCTGGCACCATTTCAATATGTTTTCCTCCTCGGAGAGTGATGACATTCACGGATTCCCTATGATTCATATCTGGTTTCGATGGGAGTTTTCCCTGCTCTCTGGTTGCTGAGTCTGCCTGTTGAGTAACTTGGTTTTCTAGCATCCTGTTCTGAATGGCTAGCTGCTTGTTTTGGGCGCTGATCTGCTCAAGTGTCTGCTCGACTGCTTTCACTCGCCTATCCTGCTCTTGAGCTTGCCTATCTTGCTCTGCCATGAAACTAGCCATCATGGACTCCATGCTAGATGATCCGCCAGATTCCTATTGCTTGAGCTGCTGCGACTGGTAGGTAAAGCTCCCTGAATTCTGATTATGTTGCCCTTGCGACCGATTATTGTACTGAGGCCTCGGCTGGTATGAATTGTTATTCTGCGATTGCTGAGCTTGATTGTTGTATTCACCTTGTGGCTGGTACGGTGCATTCCCTTGCTGCTGCTCGTAAGGGAAACTAGGAGGGATCGGATTCTGAGGCTTATAAGAAAGGTTGGGAATATTCCTTTTCAGATTATCCCATCGGTTCATGCCTGATCCTTGGTTGTATTTCCCCACATAATTGACATCCTCCTGGTTTTTGCCGTTATTATCTTGTCCAATCACCGGACACCCATCTGCATAGTTAGAAGGAGAGCCACATACCTGACAATACACGCCTACATGAGCGACGTCTGAAGACTTCATAGTGCATCCTAACTTTATATTTTGGATTTCGGTTGCAAGCATCTTCACAGTATCAGTCAACTTAGCGATGTCATTGGTGCTCTCGGCTTGACAGAGATCTTGCACACCCTTCTTGTCCTTAAGATTCCCTCGGTCGCTTGTCCAGAGGTGGTAATCTTGGGATGCTCTCTCTATAATATCGTAGGTGTCTTCCAGAGGGACTCCGTTCAGACCTCCACAAGCTGCTTGATGTATCAAGGCGACTGCTATTATGGGAGTTACCAGAACCAGCCTCAACAGTAGCAAAATAAGAATTCAAGGAGCTATAATAATCCAACTCAGCGACACCGAGCTCAAAACCCCGAACCGACGTCAAACATAGAAGCCATGCTAGCTAGCTTCATAGCCGACCAGTGAAAGACGTCTGAGGATCGGCAAAAGACATTTGAAGATCAGTGAAAGGCATCTGAGCAAACCGCTGCTGAGGTAAGAGACCTGCGAAGGTCAATAGAGCAACTCGTAGCCAGACAGAAAATACTGAAGGATCACTTAGAGCAGCAAGCCATTGCAGCCACCAATGCATGCAGAGACGAGGACATCGAGATGGTAATGGCCAATCGTCAAGAGGTTCAAGTCTATGAAGCACATTCATCTTCAGTTTTATTTCCAATCCACGTGGAAGATGATCAGGATACGAGAATGCTCTCAATACCAGAACAACCTGTCTGTGAGGATGGTTTTGAGGCATTGGGAATGGTTGCCAAGGCTTACACTGAGTTGGAGGATGATGACTCTTGCACTAAAGACGTTTCTGAATATAAAGATACATCTCCCTCCACTACGACTGCTTCGCCAAGTCATTTAGCTGAACACACAGAAGAGAACATCGTTCCACCAGTTTCTATGGGCGCTGACAAGGTATCAAAGGATTATAGGTATGAAGACTTTGTTGATGTGTACCTCAACTCGTTTATAGAGGATTCTCACATACTTATGATTGTGATAGTGAAGGGGAATTTTGAAGTATGGGAACGTGAGCTCCTCGCTAAAGAGTCTACATGAAGTGTTCTTGCTTGAGCTAGATTTGAAGATGTATATCTTGCTACACCGCCTCCAGACAAGTTTCGACAGTTCTTGCCTTACGTCTTGAAACTGTTGTTAGGAGTTTCTACGGTCCCTTGGTTCTTAAGGGTCTTAAATTTTTTAAGGGACTGCATGCTCTGCTTAACATCCATGTCAGTCTTGATGGACGTAAATTTCAATGGGATTTGAAGGTGGATTGACACCCCTCTCTCTGTTGAAGGCCTCGTGAGAAGGGATCCTAGCAAAGGACTTCTCGCGAGTGATTTATATGAGGCGCTTTGTTGATGTCTCTCCAAGACGTTAAACTGGGCCTCTTCGGGGAGTAACTCGCGCTGTAAGTATTTAGCTAGTTTTCATCTGCATTTGCATTGCGTGATTTCATGGGTGTGCAACAGTTTTAAGTGTGGAGTGCCAGCACCAGGGAAGGCCAAAGCGGCTCAGCAACTCCCCTGACAGCCCGTGACACAAGGTTTGTCACGAGACAAAGGAGCTGTCACGGGACCCAGCCGTGGCGACGAAATTTTCAAGGGGTCCGTGACAGCCTGTGACACTAGCACTGTCGTGGGATAATGGAATTGTCATGGAACCAAGCCGTGGCGATGACAAAACCAAGTCCCGTGATGTCCCGTGACACCCAGTGACATTTAAGGTGTCACGGGACCTGCTCGAATCATTTACCTATTTAATCATTGGCTTCCCTTATCAAGGTTTCATTGCGATTATCGATGCTAACTGACGGAGGGCCACCGCACTGTCGTTAAGGTGCAGTGTCCTCTGTACAAATAAATTTATAATATCCGCTACTTGTGACTACACTACTGGGTAGTAAGTGGTAAGTAGGGGTCGAACCCAAGGGAATTAGGGGAATAGGCTATTCTTTTAGGGTGATTGAACTGGGGGGAGCGTGTTTTATGGTTGATTGAGATTTTAGCGCTCTAATTAACTACGTGATTTTTTGGGGTTTTGGTTTTGATTGCGGAAAAGTAAATACAGAAATTAAATGCTGTAAATACAAAGAAGACTTACAGTGGGTGATGCGTGATTGTAATTCCTCCTGTAGATCAGCAGTTGGTGATTGCGGTTAAACAGTAAAGAAAAGCATTCGGTTTCAGGTACTCTTGTATTATAACATGTATATAATAAACTGTTAGTAACTTTTCTAAGTATTCAAAGATGAATCGAGGCCCTTTCGTAGCGCAAGACTTGCAACATCGTTTAAAGCAACTGACAGAACCGCTTGTCGTCAGAGCGATTTGTGCAAATAAATTTATAATAGTCCGCTACTCGCAACTATACTACTGGGTAGTACTTGGTAAGTAGGGGTCGAACCCAGAGGAATTAGGGGGATAGGTTATTCTTTAAGGGATTTGTTCAGCGAAGGAGCGTGTTTTAGGTTGGTTGAGGTTTTAGTGCTAACAACTACGTGACTTTTTAGTTGGTTTTGGTTTTGAGTGCTGAAAAGTAAATTACAGAAAAGTAAATACTGAAATTAAAAGCGAAGACTTACAGTGGGTGATGCGTGAATTGCAAGTCCTCCGGATTGTGAGCGGTTGATGGTTGCAGTTGATTGAACAATAAAAGTAAAGACAAAGGGGTTTTGTAATTGCAAGAGAAGTATTCGGTCTTGGGGGGCCTTGTATTATATCCTGTTCATTCTTTTAGTAACCCTTCTAAGTATTCAAACGTGTATCGAGGCCCTTTCGTAGCGCTCAATTTGCCACACTGTTTGTAAACCCTTGTTCTACTTCAGACTAATTCCTCCTTTCGAAGTATCTTAGCCTTTTGTGCATCCATTTGGTCCCTTTGGTCCAGTTTCCAAATGGTTTTAAAGATAGATCGAACTCCTCAGATAAGCTTTGCCCTTTCGTAGCATCCACTTACCCGAGTATGTTCACGACTTCCCACAGAAGAGTTTTGCCCTTTCGTAGCTTCCACTCAACCTTGGAAAGTCTGGCCTTATAAATGGCACATAGAACAAGTTTTGAATACAGAGAAAAGAAACTGAACGAAGTAAAACATTTTATAAAACAAGAACTCCCCTTCAACCGAATGAAGAGTTTAGTTACGAATATCCATAGAGTTGGACATCATAACTAAATACTTGGGGATTTGGAAAAGAATACTCAAGAACAAACAGGAGTAAAGAGAGAAGAGAAAGAGATTACTCAAGAACAAACAGGAGTAACTCTTGAACTGTAACTGAAAACTTGAGTACTCAAGAACCAACAGGAGTACTCAAGATCGAACTAAAGTATTTGAGAACAAACTGAACTTTTATTGATATCAAACCAAACTTTACATAGTAACAAACTTAGAGAGAGAAGTGTTTTACACAATTTTGGGATGATTTGAAATGAGGAGGAGAGCTTGGTATTTATAGGCTAAGGGGAGGGGAATGGAGGGCCAAGATGAGGGCATGTGGTTTGGCATCCAAGGGTGGGGATGGGGGGAAGAGGAGAGGAAGACAAGTGTCACAAGGGGAGAGGAGCAACACAAAGCCGCCGGCGGCTTTTGGGAGGGAGGAGGAGAGGTTGACATGTGGAGGAAGGGGAGAGGAGGAGGGGTGGATGTGAGGAGAAAGCCGCCGGTCCATGTGGCATGAGGAGAGTGGTTGTGAGTTTTGTGCAGTTTGCACAAAACTATCGGTGTATTCCAGCTCCGGATTGTCTTCGGTTTCTCTTCGGTTTGATTTGTTTTGAATGATTCCAAGTCAGGATCTTTAGATTTCTTCATTCAGCGTCTGGTCTTGACCTTGGATTGTCTCCTGATATCTTTTCTGTGCTAAAAGCTCTTCCTTAGCGTGTATTCTCTCTAAGCTCTGAAATACCCTGTAGAAATGTATCGGGACTAAAACATCGAAGTTAGATAGACAAACAGTCTAATTTGGTGGGTTTAACTGTGTTTATGATTCATACAATTGTGGTCCATCAGATAACCCCACACTTTTAGTTGTTCGTCCCGAACAATGCTTTATAAGGGCGTTACTAAGTAAGTTGGTTAAAATATGAAAATAAGATTGTGGTACTCGATTTTTCCTAATTCATGCATTACTACTTGTTACTAAATTAAACTGCGTAAATAAGTAGAAGAAACTTGATACGTGTACCTTCGTGCTGAGATGCAAATTATTTCGGATGTTTCAGGAGATAGCCCTTTTCAGGCTCCTGGACTACACCTTCGGGACCATCTCGCACTATATGGTTTTCTTGTAGCTTTCTCTAGCACGTTATTCGATTCGGGTTTCAGTGAGTTGAGCCTTTTCTTGATTTTTTTCTTTTTTTTTCTTTCTTCTTCTTTGGCGATGGACTGCTTTTTGTAGTGATTTGCCTTTAGCTTTTGATTTGACGTTGTTGAGTGCTTCACTTTTGCTCGGTTAAAACCTTCACATTTTTGGGCCTTAGGCCTCTTTTGATTTTCTTCTTTGAGTTTTTTGCTTCTTTGTGACTTGCTAGTCCATCTTGTTTTTTGCCTTCTTGGGAGGTCCAATCATTGCCCGCAAGCATATGGAAATACCTCCCCGCTCCTCTCATCATTGTTGTTTCGCGCGGGTCAAGATGAGGGTCGCTCATCTATTTTCTCTGCTACTTTGACTAGAGAGAGGACGGTTTGATTCCCGTCCTTGCCTTTTACATAGATGCTTCAAGGCAGAGTTGACTTCAATTATTCACCGAAACCTGAAGTGCAGCCTCCACTGACTTCGAAAACCATATAGTTTGATCTGATCCTTCAAGTGCTTGCCAAGCCTCTCTAGGGCAATTTCTATCAACTCCACATCCCTAGGTTATCTCGGCACAAAGGACAAATGAGAAGTTACATTCTAAGTTTTTAAACAGTTGAATTTTCACAAGGTTGATGCATGAATTATGATCTATCTTTTTCACATTCTCAAGTTCATATTTTCAAAAAGATATTATTAAAAAAGAAAAGAAAAACATGCAAATGGTTCTCACCCCACACTTTTGAACGAAGGCGTGCCTTAGTTCAAAAGTCATGCAAATATATACAAGAGAAGGAAATGACATTAAGGAAAAAGAAGAACAGAACTCCCTTTTACTGTGTCGTGCAAACGACATGGCATGAGGCTAGATAATCGAGGGAGTCTGGCTGGGGCCTCGAACTCTCAGCGCAGGCCCGGTTAATTCACGGAAGCTGCCTGGCTGATCCGGTCTTGCTCCAAACTTAATTCCTACATGAAAGATATTCCTTCTATACAAAAAGTGGGTGAGAGCGCTTATTGGAAATTTAAATGACAGAAATTAAAAGTGCAGAAAAGTAAGATAGTGTCGGGTTACCTCCCGACCAGTGCACTTGTTTAACGTCGTTGGCTCGACAGTACCTCGTTCTTGATCATTGGTTGGGATCCCATGGGTGGCTCAGGTTGAATTTTGCCACCATTCTTGTGTTACTTCCGGTACTCTCTATGTCTGATTCTTCTGATGGCTCGGAAGTTTCTTCTGATGGTTCGGATGTGACTTCCTCTGTAGGCTCTTCTTCTGAGCTTTCTATATCTGATTCGTTCATCACATCCTCTGAACTGTTTCTTTCTGGACTGGCCTCGATATTTTGTGTTCCTTCATTTGGTTGAGGTACTGGCCTTCGTATTGCAGTTCCGGCCAAGCTGTCTATCACATCCCATACCTGAGTCAGGGATAAGTGTGCAATTGTTCCTCCTACAGCGTTATTGAGCCTTGAGAACTCCTCAGCCCTCATCCCGCAAAGGAATTTTTGAAGAAGAAAAACCTCCGTGAATCCATGGTGCGGGCAGCGCGAGATCATGGCGTCATAGTTCGTGTAGTACTCGCCCAAGGTCTCATCCCGGGATTGTTGCAGGTTCATGATCCTTTCTCGGGTTTGTTCTCGTAAGGATGGAGGGGAGAATTCTTTCAGGAATGGAATGCTAATGTGTATGAAATACTTAGCATTCATAGCAGTTGATGTGTAATACCAGATTGTCGCGAAGTCCGTTAGAGAGAATTTGAAGCAGTTAAGTTTAAACTCCTCTAACGTTTCATTATTAGGTTTTATATGCTGACAAACATGGTGAAAGTTTCGGCAGTGTAGAACTGGGTCTTCTTCATCCGTACCTCCGAACAGGGGGAGATATCGTGTCGTCCATGCATACGAAGGTGGTTGCGTCATTAGGTCATGTGAGGTGAAGAACAACTTATCCGATGGCTAATTCCCCGGCAACGGCGCCAATTTGACAGAACCGCTTGTCGTCAGAGCGATTTGTGCAAATAAATTTATAATAGTCCGCTACTCGCAACTATACTACTGGGTAGTACTTGGTAAGTAGGGGTCGAACCCAGAGGAATTAGGGGGATAGGTTATTCTTTAAGGGATTTGTTCAGCGAAGGAGCGTGTTTTAGGTTGGTTGAGGTTTTAGTGCTAACAACTACGTGACTTTTTAGTTGGTTTTGGTTTTGAGTGCTGAAAAGTAAATTACAGAAAAGTAAATACTAAAATTAAAAGCGAAGACTTACAGTGGGTGATGCGTGAATTGCAAGTCCTCCGGATTGTGAGCGGTTGATGGTTGCAGTTGATTGAACAATAAAAGTAAAGACAAAGGGGTTTTGTAATTGCAAGAGAAGTATTCGGTCTTGGGGGGCCTTGTATTATATCCTGTTCATTCTTTTAGTAACCCTTCTAAGTATTCAAACGTGTATCGAGGCCCTTTCGTAGCGCTCAATTTGCCACACTGTTTGTAAACCCTTGTTCTACTTCAGACTAATTCCTCCTTTCGAAGTATCTTAGCCTTTTGTGCATCCATTTGGTCCCTTTGGTCCAGTTTCCAAATGGTTTTAAAGATAGATCGAACTCCTCAGATAAGCTTTGCCCTTTCGTAGCATCCACTTACCCGAGTATGTTCACGACTTCCCACAGAAGAGTTTTGCCCTTTCGTAGCTTCCACTCAACCTTGGAAAGTCTGACCTTATAAATGGCACATAGAACAAGTTTTGAATACAGAGAAAAGAAACTGAACGAAGTAAAACATTTTATAAAACAAGAACTCCCCTTCAACCGAATGAAGAGTTTAGTTACGAATATCCATAGAGTTGGACATCATAACTAAATACTTGGGGATTTGGAAAAGAATACTCAAGAACAAACAGGAGTAAAGAGAGAAGAGAAAGAGATTACTCAAGAACAAACAGGAGTAACTCTTGAACTGTAACTGAAAACTTGAGTACTCAAGAACCAACAGGAGTACTCAAGATCGAACTAAAGTATTTGAGAATAAACTGAACTTTTATTGATATCAAACCAAACTTTACATAGTAACAAACTTAGAGAGAGAAGTGTTTTACACAATTTTGGGATGATTTGAAATGAGGAGGAGAGCTTGTTATTTATAGGCTAAGGGGAGGGGAATGGAGGGCCAAGATGAGGGCATGTGGTTTGGCATCCAAGGGTGGAGATGGGGGGAAGAGGAGAGGAAGACAAGTGTCACAAGGGGAGAGGAGCAACACAAAGCCGCCGGCGGCTTTTGGGAGGGAGGAGGAGAGGTTGACATGTGGAGGAAGGGGAGAGGAGGAGGGGTGGATGTGAGGAGAAAGCCGCCGGTCCATGTGGCATGAGGAGAGTGGTTGTGAGTTTTGTGCAGTTTGCACAAAACTATCGGTGTATTCCAGCTCCGGATTGTCTTCGGTTTCTCTTCGGTTTGATTTGTTTTGAATGATTCCAAGTCAAGATCTTTAGATTTCTTCATTCAGCGTCTGGTCTTGACCTTGGATTGTCTCCTGATATCTTTTCTGTGCTAAAAGCTCTTCCTTAGCGTGTATTCTCTCTAAGCTCTGAAATACCCTGTAGAAATGTATCGGGACTAAAACATCGAAGTTAGATAGACAAACAGTCTAATTTGGTGGGTTTAACTGTGTTTATGATTCATACAATTTTGGTCCATCAGCAACCCTTGTTCTATTTCAGACTAATTCCTCCTTTCGAAGTATCTTAGCCTTTTGTGCATCCACGTGATCTCACAGTTACGATTGACCAAGTGGTGTTTTAGATGAGTCGAACTTCTCAGATAAGCTTTGCCCTTTCGTAGCATTCACTTACCCGAGTATGTTCACGAATCCCCACGGAAGAGTTTTGCCCTTTCGTAGCATCCACTCAACCTTGGAAATTCTGACTATAAATGGCACATAGAACAAGTTTTGAATACAAAGAAATGAAACTAAAAGATATTACAACATTATATAATACAAGAAAATACCTTCCACCGAATAAAGAGTTTAGCTACGAATATCCATAGAGATGGATACCATAGCTAAATACTCGGGGGTTTTTGAAAACAGTAAGAGGGAAAGGGGTGGAATACTCAAGAACCAACAGGAGTATTCCTAATTCCTACTGAATACTCAAGAACCAACAGGAGTATTCCTAATTCCTACTGAATACTCAAGAACCAACAGGAGTATTCTCTACAGTATTATAATACTCGAGAACCGACAAGAGTATTATAATTTCCAGTATAATACTCAAGAACAAACAGGAGTATTATTTCAAAACCGAACCAAACTTACAAGTAACAAAATGTAGAGAGAGAAGTGATTACAATTTTTGGGATGATGAAATGAGGAGGAGGAGGGGTGTATTTATAGCCATGGGGAGGAGAAATGGAGGGCTAAGATGAGGGCACTTGTTGCATGGAGATTGGATGGGCAAATCAAGGGAGGAGGAGCCACCACATGGAGGGGCCAAAAGCCGCCGGTCAAGGAGGAGGAGGGTGGTGGCAGCCGCCGGTTGCCGGTTGCCTTGGGTGGAGGAGCTCCTCCCTTGGCCACCTCTTCATCAAGTCACCAAGTCATCTTGCCATATGTGAATTTTGTACAGTTTTGTGCAGTCTTTTCACAAAACTGTCAGTGTGTTCCTTTCCCGGACTGTCTTGACTTCACTCCTGATTCTTCTGATTAATTTATTCTGGTCAATTCAACGTCAGGATCCTTGATATTTCTTCAGTCGGCATATGATCTTGACCTTGGATTGACTCTTGTTATCTTTTCAGCATAAAATCCTCTCCTTAGCGTGTTTTCACTTCAGTCTCTAAAATGCCCTGTGGAAATATATCGGGACTAACAGATGGATGTTAGATAGACAAACAGTCTAACTTGGGGGGTTTTACTGTGTTTTTGATTCGTATAATTGTGGTCCATCAGAATACCCCCCACTTTTAGTTGTTCGTCCCGAACAATGCTATTAAAGGGCGTAAGTTCTAGGTTCGGATTTGGCATATGAAAATTAGACTGTGGTACTCGATCTATCCTAATTCATGCATTGCTTACTTATTACCAAATTAAACTGCGTAAATAAATAGAAGAAACTTAATACTTGTACCTCCGTGCTGAGATGCAAATTATATTGGATGTTTCGGGAGATAGCCCTTTTCAGGTTCTTGGGTTGCAGCCTCGGGATCGTTTCGTACTATATGGTCTTCTGGTAGCTTTCTCATGCACGTGATTCGGTTCGGGTTTCAGTGAGTTGAACCTTCTTGATTTTTTTCTTTGGCGAGGGACTGCTTTTTTGTTGTAGTGAATCGGCCTTTGTCCTTTGATTTGACTTTGTCGAGTGCTTCACTTTTGCTCGGTTAAAACCTTCACAATTTTGGGCCTTTGGCCTCTTTTGATTTTCTTCTTTGAGTTTTTCGCTTCTTTGTGACTTGCTAGTCCATTTTGTCAGCCTTCTTTGGAGGTCCAATCATCGCCCGCAAGCCTATGGATATACCTCCCCTCTCCTCTCGTCTTCGTCGTTTTGCGCGGGTCAAGATGAGGGTCGCTTATCTATTTTCTCGGCTATTTTGACTAGAGAGAGGACGGTCTGATTCCCGTCCTCGCCTTTGCATAGATGCTTCTTGGCGGAGTTTGACTCAATTATTCACTGAAAACCCGAAGTGCAGCCTCCAATGACTTCGAAAACCATATAGTTTGATCTGATCCTTTGATTGCTTCCCAAGTCCTTCTAGGGCAGTTTATGTCAACTCCACATCCCTAGTTATCTCAGTACAAAGGACAAATGGAAAGTTACATTCTAAGTTTTTAAACAGTTTGAATTTTCACAAGGTAAATGCATGAATTCCGATTTATCTTTTTCACATTCTTAAGTTCATATGTTCAAAAAGATACTATTACTAAAAAAAAGAAAAACAGCAAGCATGTTATTTATGTACACAGGCGGTTTTCACCCCCCACTTTTGAACGAAGGCGTGCCTTAGTTCAAAAGTCATGCAAGATTAAAACTAAGTACTGAAAGTAAGTGCGGAAAGTAAGATAGTGTCGGGTTACCTCCCGACCAGTGCACTTGTTTTACGTCGTTGGCTCGACAATACCTCGTTGTGGATTACTGGTTTGGGTCCCATGGGTGGCTGAGGTCAAACTTTGCCACCGTTCCTGTGTTGTTTCTTGCTTTGACTTGTCCTGACTTCTTGCTGGAGTAAGAGCTCCATGGTTTTGGTGTTTTCTCTTTCCATTGCTTCTGAGAAGGCGGGAGACCTTTGACCATAGCTGCTGGTCTTGTTATTTTTTTGGTCTCTAATGACAGGTCAGAAAACTGTGCACCGTGATCCGAGATAGGCGTTATGTCTGGCGGTTTTTTTGTGTCCGGGCGGCTCTGATGAATGTAGAAGTGTGCAATTTTGCCGCCGAACTTAAGTGATAATGAGCCCTTGCCTACATCGATTCTTGCTTTAGTGGCGTAGAGGAATGGTCGTCCCAATATTATTGTTGGTGGGTCGTCTTTGCAGGTCTCTTCTGTTGGTATTACATAGAAGTCTGCAGCAACGACGAGTTCTCCCACATGGAGTATTACATCTTCCAGTTCTCCAACCGGGCGGATGCATGATTTATCTCCTAGTTCGATGTTTGATCGGGGTGGTTTCAATGGACCAAGTCCTAGTAAGTAATATAAGGAGGAAGGCATGGCATTGACAGCAGCCCCAAGGTCGACTAAGCACTTATGGATTTGGGTCTCACCAATACCGCAGGTGACTGTGAAGGCCCCTTGGTCTTTATCTCTTTCTGGTTGTGACTCATGATCAGAAGTGAGGGCTTTTCCCAATGCTGGGCCATTCTGTTCATCCCTTTCATTGCTATCGTAATCCCATCCAGATGCTGGTATGTCAGAGTGTATGACTGACGGTGGTGATATGCAGACGGTGAATGCGTACCGTCCATTGTCAGCATGCGTGACCCATGTTCTGTCATTATTGGGTCGGTCTTCCTCTTGATTCCAGTCAGGACGACGTCTACGGTTGAAGTGCTTGTTAGTGAGTTTGTAGGCTGGGGCTCGTGCTACTTCTCCCAGGGTTGTCTTTACGTTTGACCTTTTTATCATGCTAAGATTTGCTTTTGGGTTTTGGATAGTTTGTGAAGGAAGTCTGCCAGGTTCACTGGTCAGTGTTGACATTACAGTGGCGAGCTGGGACATTTGTTTGGTCAATTCAGAAATTGCCCCATCAGTTTTCGCCTGGTATTGGAGTAGCGAAGTACCCAATTGATTTACGTTTCCTGCGAGCTCCTTCATCGTGTCATCGAGCGACTTGGTTGGTTCTTGCTGATTATTCAGGCCGGTTTGGTGCTGACTCTGATTCGGTCCTCTTTGCTGATATTGTCCTGGAGCGTTCTGGTTATACTGTCGGTGGGGGGTTGGTGGTATGACTGAGCTGGTTGTGCTTCCTTCTGAGGATAGCTGTTGTTGTTACGCCAGTCTGGTTTGGATGTTTGACCGTACTGCCTATTATGTCCTGCTCTGTCGTTGCTGTTGTTGTATCCTTGATATCCTCCTATTGCATTTACTTCCGCTGGTTCCTCTTCTATTAATGTCGGACATGCATCAGTTTTGTGGTCTATAGATCCACAGAACTCGCAAGGTTTTACCGGAATTGGTTGTCTTCGTAGGAGCTGAATCATCATTTCTTTTAACTGCTTTATTTCCTCAGATATAGGCCCCGTCGATGTTTCAGCTTTTGCCACATTTTTCGTTCGGGAGAATTCTTCCTGCCGAGTTGTCTCTTCTCTAAATCGGGCATTTTCGGCAACGTCATTGATGAGTTGCCTAACACCACTCAATGATAGATTCATTATGGACCCTCCAGCTGAGGCATCCAGGAGCATTTTGTCTAAGGGTCTTAATCCATCAATGAGGTACTCGATTATGAGTTTCTCGGGCAGTCCAAGGGTACAGCAGCTTCTTTCCAGGTGATTGAACTTTTCCAGGTAATCATACATGGTTTCGTTGGGCCCTTGTTTGATGTCTTGCAGTTGCCTTCTTACTTGCATTGCTCTTCCTGCTGGGTAGTATTTGTCTAAGAATTTCTTCTGCATCTGAGCCCATGTTCTGATGCTTCCGGAAGGTAATGACAGGAACCAGTCGTTTGCCGCATCAATGAGGGAAAAGTAGAACGCCTTTAACTTAAAGTCGTCTACGTTTACGCCATTTGGTTTGAGGTTTTGGCAAATCCCATGTAGACGCTGGAGATGAGTCATTGCTGATTCTCCACGAGTTCCTGAGAATTTTGGCAAGCTGTGGGCCACTGAAGTGTTGATGGCGATGTTTTCTAGCTCAGGTCCTTCGTAGATACACCATGGCTGAACTCTAAAATCTGGTGCCGAAAGTTCTCCCAGGGTGGGTTCACGGTAGTTGTCATCCCCGTAGTAGTTATCGAAGACGGGTTCTTGTCTAGGAACTTGTCGAGGGCGAGGGGGTGGGGGATATCTAGGGGGTTGTCGTACTGGACCAGCTGCATTTCGGTCCTCGGGTGGTTCTTGGTTTCGTCTGATGGCCTCCCTATCACGAGCTCGTCTGCTTCTGATGAGTTGCTCCGGATCATCCATAAATGGAAGTGGCACTTCATCATTTCGCTCGTACAGGTTTATTTCATCGTCATCCTGGTAGTCATGATGACTTCCTTCGCGAGACATAGTTGTTTCGAGCGCGAGAATTTAAAAGAGATGGAGGGAGAGAAAAGAATAGTTTATTCGACGGCTAATTCCCCGGCAACGGCGCCAATTTGACGGAGGGCCACCGCACTGTCGTTAAGGTGCAGTGTCCTCTGTACAAATAAATTTATAATATCCGCTACTTGTGACTACACTAAGTGGTAAGTAGGGGTCGAACCCAAGGGAATTAGGGGAATAGGCTATTCTTTTAGGGTGATTGAACTGGGGGGAGCATGTTTTATGGTTGATTGAGATTTTAGTGCTCTAATTAACTACGTGATTTTTTGGGGTTTTTGGTTTTGATTGCGGAAAAGTAAATACAGAAATTAAATGCTGTAAATACAAAGAAGACTTACAGTGGGTGATGCGTGATTGTAATTCCTCCGGTAGATCAGCAGTTGGTGATTGCGGTTTAACAGTAAAGAAAAGCATTCAGTTTCAGGTACTCTTGTATTATAACATGTATATAATAAACTGTTAGTAACTTTTCTAAGTATTCAAAGATGAATCGAGGCCCTTTCGTAGCGCAAGACTTGCAACATCGTTTAAAGCAACCCTTGTTCTATTTCAGACTAATTCCTCCTTTCGAAGTATCTTAGCCTTTTGTGCATCCACTTGATCTCACAGTTACGATTGACCAAGTGGTGTTTTAGATGAGTCGAACTTCTCAGATAAGCTTTGCCTTTTCGTAGCATCCACTTACCCGAGTATGTTCATGAATCCCCACGGAAGAGTTTTGCCCTTTCGTAGCATCCACTCAACCTTGGAAATTCTGACTATAAATGGCACATAGAACAAGTTTTGAATACAAAGAAATGAAACTAAAAGATATTACAACATTATATAATACAAGAAAATACCTTCCACCGAATAAAGAGTTTAGCTACGAATATCCATAGAGATGGATACCATAGCTAAATACTCGGGGGTTTTTGAAAACAGTAAGAGGGAAAGGGGTGGAATACTCAAGAACCAACAGGAGTATTCCTAATTCCTAATGAATACTCAAGAACCAACAGGAGTATTCTCTACAGTATTATAATACTCGAGAACCGACAAGAGTATTATAATTTCCAGTATAATACTCAAGAACAAACAGGAGTATTATTTCAAAACCGAACCAAACTTACAAGTAACAAAATGTAGAGAGAGAAGTGATTACAATTTTTGGGATGATGAAATGAGGAGGAGGAGGGGTGTATTTATAGCCATGGGGAGGAGAAATGGAGGGCTAAGATGAGGGCACTTGTTGCATGGAGATTGGATGGGCAAATCAAGGGAGGAGGAGCCACCACATGGAGGGGCCAAAAGCCGCCGGTCAAGGAGGAGGAGGGTGGTGGCAGCCGCCGGTTGCCGGTTGCCTTGGGTGGAGGAGCTCCTCCCTTGGCCACCTCTTCATCAAGTCACCAAGTCATCTTGCCATATGTGAATTTTGTACAGTTTTGTGCAGTCTTTTCACAAAACTGTCAGTGTGTTCCTTCCCCGGACTGTCTTGACTTCACTCCTGATTCTTCTGATTAATTTATTCTGGTCAATTCAACGTCAGGATCCTTGATATTTCTTCAGTCGGCATATGATCTTGACCTTGGATTGACTCTTGTTATCTTTTCAGCATAAAATCCTCTCCTTAGCGTGTTTTCACTTCAGTCTCTAAAATGCCCTGTGGAAATATATCGGGACTAACAGATGGATGTTAGATAGACAAACAGTCTAACTTGGGGGGTTTTACTGTGTTTTTGATTCGTATAATTGTGGTCCATCACTAACCTATCACTTGTGAAGCTCTATGTTTTTATCTTTATATCTACCAGCTCACAAGTCGTGCTTCACTCCCCGGGCATCGCTTAATCTCCATGGATATTACGCCATCACACACGAGTGAAGTTCCTATGCGCCTTTTCTTATCTTTTATTTCTTCGCTTAGGGACTACGCTCAATTTTAAGTGTGGAGTGGGTAGCGCATAGTCACACAAATAGCATATCACATTCACTCTTGCATATGGTCAACTGTCTATGTATTGCGATTGAAATCCTCATTTTCTACGATACTCCTTGACTGATTGTCATTCTTTTGGATTCGTAGTCTAGGACTTGAAATAGTTTTATTCATATGTGTATTCTCTCGAGTCAGTATCATTGTTAGCCTTTGCCTATCACGTATTTTATGTATTTCTTAAAGCATGTTTGAGACTTGATATTAGTAGGCACCGGTTCAAAAAAAATGTCAAAAACTTAAATTGCATCTCTTTTTCTAGGTGACCTTAGTACTAGTTTGTGTTTCTCTATACTTGTTGTGATTTGCATGCACCCGCCTTCATTCATACACTATGTCAAGCTTTAAGTGTGGAGTTAGAAAAAAAATCAGTTTTTCAATCAAGAACAAAGTTCTGAATTTTCAAAAGAGGGTGAAAAATTTACCTCAAGCACAGTTGTTTTTGAAGAAAACAAAAACAGAAAATTGTCAAGGGCAAAGTGAGAAAAGTCACCCCTTGTGCATGAAAAATATCAAGGGCAAAGTGAGAAAAGTCACCCCTTGTGTATGACAAAAATTAAAAAAAGAAATTTCTGCCCCCTTTTGCTTGATGTAGTGTATTTCTATGTCCACATATTCATTGCGTGCGGTCATGACTTATTTTGAGAATTCATGTACTAGAAACTAAGGGACGATCCTTGTGCTTGCACTGAATTTTTTATGCAAATTTTTGTACTATTTTCTAGAAATTCTTAAGCCATGCTCCTCTTCTCTTACGGGTCATTGCCTAGTCCTTGGCACTTGAGAATAAGCTTTGCGCCAAGAACCCGTGGACTATTGACAAGCGTATTTTTAACCCTTTATAGTTGTCAAAAGTATGAGTTTTAGGGGTCAAATTGCAGTCAAACAATATTTATAAACCTTGGTAAGCCAAGGGTCGATCCTAGGAGCAGTGCGTGTGAATACTAGCAAACGGTGTGACCTATTTAGCTATTCCAATTAAAAAGATTTGTTTGTTTGTAAATTGCAGAAATTAAATAGCAGAAATTAAACGTGCAGAAAATAAAGGTTGTGTTTTTATCAGAGGAATAATTCCAGAATCCATACTTCACCCGTGCTAACCCCGCTAATCATGCAATCATTATACGTTAATTGTTCATGCTATCGAATATGGAATATAACCGAAATAACACTAGACAAGCCGCCCATCCACGGATCATTGTCTAGATTAATCTCAATCATTGAACGCCGCCCATCCACGGATTATCAACTGAAATAGCTACGTGTGTGATGAGCTTAACTGTATCAGTGAGTTGTAGCACAGAGTGTGATACAGTTACTTGCACAGACTAAGGTAAATGAAAGTAAGGTGCAAAACAGTAAAGGACACAGAACACTTGGTGACCCAGTTCGGCTCAATGTAGCCTACGTCTGGGGGACTTCTCCCAAGTCCAAGGAACAATTCACTATCACAGTGTATAGTACAGTTTTATGTTTGAACAGCCTTCCAAACTACTGATCCCCTATACTACCTTATCAGAGAATTGTGTGATCTAAGCTCCCCTTAGATCCAGAGACTCCCGTCTGTTCGATCAGACCTCCTCCCGAGACTGATGTAGATGAATCCAACTCGTAGATTCAGATTGTGGTTGGTCGTCGTCTGTGACAGTCGATCTGCTAGTCCTGAGTGGTACTAAGCAGCGACAACACCTTCTTGAACTCTGGGCGTTGTAGTGCGCAGCAACAATATATATGAGTTCAAGAAACAAGTAAAACAAGTGGCTTACCAACTTGCAGCCTTAATCCTCCAATGAAAGCTTGACGACCAGAAGCTTTGGATAATGAATTCAGCTTGCGGATTGAAGGCTCTCCACACGGCGTCTCTCTCAAGTGTTGCTTGAAGAAGAAACTAATTTCTGCTCTTCTATTTATAGATGGCCGTGGAGATCTAGGTGATAAGAAAACCCTAGATCTGATTTTTTAAACCCTAGATAAGATAGGAAATAATTCTGTTGAAATCTGCATATGATTATCTCATCTGAGTCGGTTTGGTGATGTGGCGGACGAGAATATCCAGATGATATCTTTCTTTCCTAAAACTCAGCAACTGTCCTGATTTTTCGGAACTGAAAGATACACCTTGCACAGATGCTAGCATAGACCAATTCGAGTACTTCTTGTACAGATTTGTGTTTTGCCTATATGGCACTTTATGCTCCAACAATCTCCCCCTTGACATGTGAGGCAAAACACTTCTTCTGCATGACCTGATTCATTCTAGTCTTTGCATCGTTCGCAGCAGAAAACACCATCAACAAGAACGCCACACAATAAAGCCACCACATTGCAGAGTTCTCCCCCTTTTTGACTCAACAGTGGCAAGGGACTACTCCTCTTCATGTTCATCTATACGACAATACCCTCTTCAAGCCTTTCTACGACAATACTGCTCCGGCTAACTGAGCCAGGAGCTTGCACAGTTTGATTGAAAAGCAACTCCCCCTTACTACATGGCACGTCAGCAACACTTATAATAGTTCTGCTCAGCTGACTGCCCCTGATGTCAAGGCCTTCTAGTTCTTCATAACACAAAGGCCAAGTGCAGACCTTAGTGTCTCAAACCTCTCAGCGTTCAACGGCTTTGTCAGAATATCCGCTAGTTGTTTCTCTGTTGGCATGTGGAACAGACTGATGAGTTTATCTTCAACTAGCTCTCTAATGAAGTGATGTCTTATGTCAATGTGCTTTGTCCGCGAATGCTGTACTGGATCCTTAGAGATGCTGATTGCACTCATGTTGTCACAGTATAACGTCATGGTATTCTGCTCTAGTCCCACTTCCTTGAGCATCTGCTTCATCCAAAGCATTTTAGCACAACAGCTCCCCGCAGCCATATACTCCGCTTCAGTAGACGATAATGAAATACTGTTCTGCTTCTTGCTAAACCAGGATACAAGGTTATTGCCCACGAAGAAGCATCCACCAGAAGTACTCTTTCTGTCCTCGATGTTACCAGCCCAGTCTGCATCAGAGTATCCAACAATACAACCACTTGTATCTCTAGTGTACCACAGACCATAATCAGCAGTACCACTTACATATTTGATGATCCTCTTCATCTGCAACAAGTGACTTTCCTTCGGATCTGCCTGATACCTGGCACAGACTCCCACTGCTTGACAAATATCTGGTCTGGAAGCAGTCAGGTATAGCAGACTCCCGATCATGCTTCTGTACAAGGTCTGGTCCACTGAAGCTCCTGCATCATCCTTGGTGATCTTCACATGTGTAGCAGCTGGAGTTCTCTTGTGGGTAGCTTTGTCCAGTCCAAACTTCTTCACTAGATTTCTCGCATACTTGGCCTGAGTCAAGAAAATCCCTTCCTTCGACTGTACAACCTGCAGCCCCAAGAAGTAATTCAATTCACCCACCATGCTCATTTGAAACTCGCTTTGCATCTGAGCCACGAACTCATCCACCATCTTCTGAGAATTAGAACCAAACACGATGTCATCGACGTAGATTTGAGCGATGATAAAGTGTTGATTATCCTTTTTCACGAACATCGTCTTGTCTGTTCCTCCTCGAGTGTATCCCATGCTCATGAGGTATCGCGTTAATCTTTCATACCAAGCTCTAGGGGCCTGCTTGAGTCCATATAAGGCCTTCTTTAGTTTGTAGACATGATCCGGGCAGTGTGGGTCTTCAAAACCTTTAGGCTGAGCCACGTACACTTCTTCAAATAGTAGACCGTTCAAGAAGGCACTCTTTACATCCATCTGGAACAGTTTGAACTTCAAGTAACAAGCGATTGCGAGGAGAAGTCGAATAGCTTCCAGGCGTGCAACGGGGGCGAAGGTCTCGTCAAAATCAATACCCTCTATCTGAGTGTATCCTTGAGCAACCAGCCTGGCTTTGTTTCTCGTAATGTTGCCACTTTCATCTGTTTTGTTCTTAAATATCCACTTTGTGCCAATGATATTTACTTCAATTGGGCGGGGAACTAGATCCCATACATCGTTGCGGGTGAATTCTCCCAACTCTTCTTGCATGGCAGTGATCCAATGATCATCTTTCAAGGCCTCCTTTACATTCTTTGGTTCCACCTTCGACAAATAGCAGCTATGATTAATCATCTCTCTGTAATTAACATGAGATTTACCTCTAGTCTTGATCTTGTCTTGAAGGTTCCCAATGATACTCGTGAGAGGATGATTCTTCTGGATTCTGCTTGATGGTTGTATGCTTGAGTCACCACTTCTTGATTGAGTTTGATTCACCTCACTTTCATCAGCATCTTGCATGTGTACGTCATTATTCTCCCGAGCCGAGTCTAACACAGTCTCAGGCACAACTTCAAAATTCGCATCTAGTATATACTCTTGTACAGGCTGATGGAGTGTATCTTCAGAATCTTGCATATTTGTATCATCATGTTTCTCGGCTGAATCTGGCACCGTTTCAGGCACAATTTTGGAATTTGCATCTGGTACAGACCCTTGTATAGGCTTAGGACGAGTATACTGAGTCTCCATATCATCATCTGATTCTTGCCTTAGGTGTGAGTCCTTGGCATCATCGATTACAACATTGATTGACTCGATCACTATTCTGGTTCTCTTATTGTAGACACGATAGGTTCTGCTGTTTGGAGAATAACCTAGGAACAGTCCTTCATCACACCTCCTGTCCAGCTTCTGCCTTTGCTCCCTATCCGTCAGCACATAACAAGTGCTACCAAACACGTGGAAGTGCTTGACTGTGGGCTTTCTTCCTTTCCAGAGCTCATAGCTGGTTTTGTCCATCCCTGGTCTAATCAGAACTCTGTTCAGGACGTAGGTAGCGGTTGACATAGCTTCGGCCCATAAGTGCAGAGGGACGTTCTTTGCATGTAGCATGACTCTTGCCATTTCTTGCACAGTTCGATTTCTCCGCTCAACTACTCCATTTTGTTGCGGTGTGATGGGAGATGAGAATTGATGTACAATACCTTGCTCATCACAGAACCGGGCAAACTTCTCATTCTCAAATTCCCTCCCATGATCACTTCGAATGGACAAAAGATTTTCTCCACGATCTCTCCTCTCATTGATCAGTAGAGTAGCAAGTTGTATAAAAGCTTGCACAGTCTCAGATTTCTCACGTAGGAACATGATCCAAGAGTATCTGGTATAGTCATCTATACATACGAATGCGTACCTCTTTCGACCGAGACTCTCCACCTGCATAGGTCCCATCAGGTCCATATGTAGTATCTCCAGCGCACGCTTTGTGTAAACTTTATCCTCCTTTTTGTGTACTTCTCGAGTCTGCTTTCCTGCTTGACAATCACCACAAATAATTTGCATATCACCTCTGATGACAGGAATACCTTCAATCAACTTCTCATTGGAGAGAAATTTCAGAGATCTGAAGTTGATGTGTCCCAGGCGTTGATGCCAAAGATGTATTTCATCGCACCTACTCAGCATACAAGTAACTGCTCCTGGAGTTGCAGCACGGCTTAGTAAGTAGCAATTGTTGCTTGCACGGTCTCCTTCCATTACGCAAACTCCGTGTTTGTTGTAAACATGGCAAGAGTTTCTTGAGAACTGTACCTGATTACTGTTATCGCACAGTTGACTGATACTAATCAGGTTGGCTTTTAACCTGTCAACCCAGTAAACATCATCAAGGCGTGGCATGCCTGGCACATTCAGTGTTCCCTTGGCTAGAACTCTTGCTCTTTTTCCGTCACCAAATGTCACATGGTGGCCGTTGATCTGTCTCAGATTGGTTAGGTATTCTCGAACTCCAGTCATGTGTCTTGAGCAGCCGCTGTCAAAGAACCAGCTCTCTTCATCTTCCTTGTCAGTTGAACTGTACGAGACATAGCAGCTTTGATCATTCCTTGGTCTCCACACCATTCTGCCTCGTCTCCTTGTTGGTTCTTCATACTGGCTGTCACGTCTATGACGATAACAATGACGTTTGATGTGTCCAGGTATGTTGCAGTAGTAACACACCCTAGCACGTTGCCATTCTTCAGCTATTGGGACACGATACAAACTGTCACCTTCTCTGGCACAGACAGACTCATCAGTTGTCTTGTGCTTGTTGTCTTTAGGAACTGTGCCACTGGCCTTCACAAACTTCGTATCACCACTTTTCTTCTTCCCAGTGAATCCAAGCCCTGTAGTATCTTTCATTCTCTTCTGCATAGATAAGATCTGGTTCAGATTTCTAGACCCTGTGTTCAGACTGTTCAGGACCTTCTTGATTGAAGCCATCTCCTTCAAGAGCTTCTTCGATTCTTGTTTGTCTCCTTCAGCCTTTTGTTTCAGATTTTCTTTCTCCTGTGCAAGGGTGTCGGCTTTGGATTTCAGCTTCTGCTTTTCCAGCTTCAAAGAGATAACACCTGCATTTAGTCTCCTGTTAATGTCTACCAGCTCAGTCCACTTTGAGAACAATAGTGCATATTTCTCAGCGATGCACTCATCAGTGATTTCTTCTCCATCACTTTCTTCGGCTTCGCTCTCTTCAATATTGGAACCATCTTTGTGATTAGTGCTGGCACAGTCCGGGATACAGTCTATCATGCTTGTCAGTGCAACAAAGTTGCTTGTCTCTTCCTCCTCTGTGCTCTCTTCGGTCTCGTCATCACTCCAGCTGATATTCAGGGACTTGCCATTCTTCTTCTTCAGGGTGTTAGCACACTCTGCTTGTATGTGGCCGTAACCTCCGCATTCCCTGCACTTTATTCCTTTGGTCCGTCCACTATTCCCATTCTCCTTCTGGTCAGACTGTCTCTCCCGCGGCTGGAAATCCACTCTCCTGGCATCTAAATTTTTAGACTGATTCAGGCTGTTCTGGGTAGCACCTCTACGGTTGATCTTCTTCAACAGTTTATTGAAGTTCTTCGTGAGTAACGCTAGTTCCTCACTCACTCCATCAATGGATTCATCGTCTACCACAGTCTCAGCCTTGAAACCTACAGATTTAACCTTGGATTCTGGAACAGTCAGGTGTTGCAGTTCATAGGTGCATAGATTTCCAGTCAATTCTTTCCAGCTCATGGTCTTTGTATTGTTTGCCTCTTCTATAGCGGTCACCTTCATAGTAAATCGTTTGGGCAGAGACCTCAGAATCTTTTGCACAACCTTCTCTTCGGGTAGAGCTTCACCAAGGGTAGAAGCCTCATTCACAATGTCACATACTCTGGCGTTAAAGTCCTTGATGGATTCATCCTCATGCATCTTTAGCTCCTCAAATCTGGATGTCAACATCTGAATTCTGGACTGTTTCACCTTGTCAGTTCCTTCAAAGTGAGTGGACAAGGTATCCCATGCCTCTTTTGCGCTTTCACAGTTCATGATAAGTTTGAAAATTTGCTCGTCTACCGCTGAGAAGATGGCATTGAGAGCTTTGGCATTCCCCATGGCGAGACGCTCCTCCTGTTCAGTCCATTCTGTTTCTGGTTTAGGTACAACCCTTCCTTGATCAGTTGCCAACAGACGAGGTTCCCAGCCAGTTAGCACAGATCTCCACGCTTTCTCATCCACGTTCTTGATAAACGCCTTTATCCTGGCCTTCCAATAGCCATAATTATGTCCTTCTAACAGCACCGGACGAGTAGTGCTTTGTCCTTCCTTGATGCTCATCTTAAAACAGTAGCTAGCTTCCCAAGAATCTACTCCGTATGTTGAGAACTTGCTCTGATACCAATTGAAATAGCTACGTGTGTGATGAGCTTAACTGTATCAGTGAGTTGTAGCACAGAGTGTGATACAGTTACTTGCACAGACTAAGGTAAATGAAAGTAAGGTGCAAAACAGTAAAGGACACAGAACACTTGGTGACCCAGTTCGGCTCAATGTAGCCTACGTCTGGGGGACTTCTCCCAAGTCCAAGGAACAATTCACTATCACAGTGTATAGTACAGTTTTATGTTTGAACAGCCTTCCAAACTAC
Organism: Rhodiola kirilowii; assembly: GCA_033675215.1. Classification (NCBI taxonomy): domain Eukaryota; kingdom Viridiplantae; phylum Streptophyta; class Magnoliopsida; order Saxifragales; family Crassulaceae; genus Rhodiola; species Rhodiola kirilowii. The sequence goes on along the minus strand of CM066197.1, from coordinate 8,879,962 downwards.
TGATCCCCTATACTACCTTATTAGAGAATTGTGTGATCTAAGCTCCCCTTAGATCCAGAGACTCCCGTCTGTTCGATCAGACCTCCTCCCGAGACTGATGTAGATGAATCCAACTCGTAGATTCAGATTGTGGTTGGTCGTCGTCTGTGACAGTCGATCTGCTAGTCCTGAGTGGTACTAAGCAGCGACAACACCTTCTTGAACTCTGGGCGTTGTAGTGCGCAGCAACAATATATATGAGTTCAAGAAACAAGTAAAACAAGTGGCTTACCAACTTGCAGCCTTAATCCTCCAATGAAAGCTTGACGACCAGAAGCTTTGGATAATGAATTCAGCTTGCGGATTGAAGGCTCTCCACACGGCGTCTCTCTCAAGTGTTGCTTGAAGAAGAAACTAATTTCTGCTCTTCTATTTATAGCTGGCCGTGGAGATCTAGGTGATAAGAAAACCCTAGATCTGATTTTTTTAAACCCTAGATAAGATAGGAAATAATTCCGTTGAAATCTGCATATGATTATCTCATCTGAGTCGGTTTGGTGATGTGGCGGACGAGAATATCCAGATGATATCTTTCTTTCCTAAAACTCAGCAACTGTCCTGATTTTTCGGAACTGAAAGATACACCTTGCACAGATGCTAGCACAGACCAATTCGAGTACTTCTTGTACAGATTTGTGTTTTGCCTATATGGCACTTTATGCTCCAACATCAACGATTTCGATTTATTAAACTAATGGTTTTCCTATTAGTTCATGTAAACATGACCTAACATCAATTTCATGCAATCTGGTTAATCCCTAGGGCCCATCCACCTTTCGGCATATAACCTAAATACGTTCTAGCAATGCAAACATACCCTTTGATGTAAATACTTGCATAGAACGATAATATTAAGCACACAATGAAATTGAATAATCGAATCGCACAAATAAACACTTTAATTAATCACATGAAGAGTTAGGGTTACATAGCACGGGATCCGTAGGATCCCAGAATAAGAGGACCACTCACTATTCATGGTGATTAAACCAAAACAGTGTAAAGAAGGAAAGAACGAGTAAACCGTAAAGACGCGGTGTAGCTCGATGATCCTCACGCTGAAAGCTCTGTCTTCTCTCCCAAGTTAGGGTTTCTTCTTCAAAATAACAAAAACCTGTTCTTTCTGGTTTTCTCTCTTATATAGCTTTCCAAAAGGCCAAAAAGCCTAAAATCGAAATTAGGAAATATGCCCAAAAATCTGTCCAAAAAGCCCAAAAATCGGTTTTTTTTTGAAATTGCCTTCGACGGGGCCGTTACACCCGTTACAGCTGGGTGTAATGGCTGTAACGGGCTAAGCAAAAATCTCTGAGAAAATTCATGCCCGTTACAGCCGCTACAGTCCAAGGTGTAATGGCTGCTGAGACTTGTAACAGGCATGACTTCTTTTGCCTTTTTGGAGGTCTAAATCTTCGAATCTGCTCTTTGTATTAGCTACAAAGTTGTAGGGAATTGAATTAGCTTTCCAACAAGCTACATGTCGACTCATTTGGACACCGAATGAGCCCTGGGCATGTAAAATACGTCGCAAAGGTCTGTCTGCCCTGTTTTGTCCTATTTTTGCCCAAATCTGCACCAATTGCTTTTCTTTGCTTCTAATCAATCCAAAAGTATTAGATATGTGATATATGACCTGAAACACTAGAAAATATATCAAATGAAAATAGAATGTTGGGAAAACAAACATAATCCATCATCGAATGAAGTGAATAATAGGTCAAGAATTCGATCGATCAAAACACTCCACACTTAGGATTTGTTCGTCCTGAGCAAACATTAAGCTCAAGGCAATAAACTGCAGAATAGTTACCCCCTCAAGTGTCATGTGATCAATTCTAACTAAAACAAAAAATAAAAAGATAACTCACTGTCGTAGAGGACACGAATGCATTTAGCGTATGCATCAAGCCTTTAAACCTATAGGCTGCCCTAGTAGGACGAGTATAGTCTCGTGAAGGTTTTCTGGAATGGGACTACCTACAAATCCCCTGTACAATTAACTAACGTGTATGCATGAATGATGCTCAACAAGTCACAGTAAATTCATGTCATACCTCGAATTCATCGTGTTACCTCAACTTCAAGTCAAACATCTTCATCAAAGTTTTCCGACAATCATAGTTTAAACGAGTTATGCATTCAAATGGTCAGTACGCACGGCTAGCAATCGACTAATCACATGTTCTAAATAGTTCTATAGCAACGTATGAAGAACATGAATAGTTGCACAAAACATGCTCGCCATTCACCTATGCTATCTAGGGATAGTCCACGGGCTCTTGGCGCAAAGCTCATCCTCAAGTGCCAAGGACAAGGCAATGACCCGTAAGAGAAGAGGAGCCTGGCTTAAGAATTTTTGGAAAATAGTATGAAAATTTGCATTAAAAATCCAGTGCAGCCACAATGATCGTCCCTTAGTTTCTGGTACATGAATTCTCAAGACAAGTTATGATTTGCACGCAATGAGAAGATGGAACTACACTATATCAAGCAGAAGGGGGCAGAAATTGTTTCAAGAGTATTTTCCATATACAAGGGGTGACTTTTCTCACCAGGTCCTTGGTATTTTCTGCTCTCGCAGAATCAACAAAAGCATTCTTTTTTCGTTCTAACTGGTTTTCTTTCAAAAGCAACTATGCTTGGGGCCAATGTTTCACCCACCTTCCAAAATTAAGAACTTTCTTTTTTAGGGGAAAACTTGAAGGTCAATTGTCTAACTCCACACTTAAAGCTTGACATAATGTATGAATAAAGGCGGGTGCATGCAAATCACGACAAATGTAGAGAAACACATACTAGTACTAAGGTCACCTAGAAAAAGTGATGCAATTTAAGTGTTTTTTTCACATTTTTTTTCTCGAACTGGTGCCTACCAATATCAAGTCTTAAACATGCTTCAAGAAATACGTAAAACACGTGATAGTCAAAGGCTAGCAATGGTGCTGACTCAAGAGAATACACACACGATTAAAGCTATTTCAAGTCCTAGACTTCGAATCCAAATGAGTGTCAATCAGTCAAGGAGTATCGTAGAAAACGAGGATTTCAATCGCATTACATAGACAGTTGAGCATATGCAAGAGTGAATGTGTGACATGCGATGAATGTATATGTGACTACGTGCTACCCACTCCACACTTAAAAATGAGCTTAGTCCATAAGCAAAGAAATAAAAGATAAGAAAAAGCACATAAGAACTTCCCTCGTGTGTGATAGCTCGATATCCATAGAGATTAAGCGATGCACGGGGAGTGAAACATGACTTGTGAGCTGGTAGATGTATAGATAAAAACACAGAGCTTCACAAGTGATAGGTTAGCATCAAAAATTGTGGAGGGGCTGGTGCACTCCACACTTAGAACCTTGAAATGTCCACACACAATGCAAATGAAAAATGAAACTAACTAATACTTACAGTGCGAGTTACTCCCGAAGAGGCCTAGTTTAACGTCTTGGCAAGACAAGGCAAGGGAGATAGAACTAGAGGCATTCTCGGGAAGTCCCTTGCTGAGATCCCTTCCCGAGAAGAATGTCATCATCAATGCCATCAGGTGGTTCCCGGTGCTTCAGGACGTGGAAATACTTAAGGCTCTGCCCATCGACCATCATCGATTCTCCTCCCTTGGTACTAAGCTCCACGCAATCATCTATTTATGCTCTCTCCACTATGCGAGGACCACTCCACTCGGTGCGCAGCTTCCCAGGGAATAATTTAAGGCTTGATTTGTAGAGAAGAATCTGCTCGCCTCTTCTAAATTTTCTACGCACCATTCGCTTATCATAATAGGCCTTCGTCCTCTCCTTATAGATATCACCTGGGTCAAGAAGTTCATCCATGCCATGCGCATGTAAAGGTTTTGGCTCTCCCTCGTAAGGTTCCTTCCCTAAGCTGGTAGTCTGTTCAGTTTCAGCTGCTCCCTATGTGCTCACTGCGCATATATTCATTAGGATGGGGCAGCCCTGTAAAACTCTGCAAGGCTTGATAGAGGTTAGCGAAATAGGATCATCAACATCAGTAGAGTCCAGTATATCACAGTCAGCAAATAGACTAGGACTCTTAGACATGTCAGGCAAATCAAAAACAACTCTCTCACTGCCTACTCGCAAGGCTAAGGAACCTCTATCCATGTCAATGACTGCCTTAGCTGTGTATAGAAATGGTCTACCAAGAATAATTGGGATATCTACATCCTCTGAGATGTCCAACACTATGAAATCAGCAGGAAAATACAGGTTCTTCACCTTGACTGGAACATCCTTCAGAATCCCTCTCGGGAGTCTACAAGAACGATCCGTAAGGTGAATAGTGATATTAGTAGGACAAAGATCACCCAATTTTAGTTTAGCATACATGGAATATGGCATGATAGACACACTAGCACCTAGATCACATAGAGCACGACGAACAATAATACCACCAATATCACAAGGGATAGAAAAACTCCCTGAGTCTTGAAGTTTGGGTGGCATGGGCTGGTGTGTGGCTGCACTACATTCCTCGCTCAGGGCCACATTCTCGATCCCGTCAATCTTTCTTTTCCCACTCATAATCTCCTTCATGAACTGCGCATAAGTGGGAATCTGGGTGATCGCATCGTGATGTAAAGAGTACAAACTTTATCGACGAACTGCATGAATTCTTTATCTCTTCTTGCACCCTTGAGTCGCTGAGGGAATGGGATCGGTGGCATATAAGGAGCCGGCTCTACTGTCTGCGCAGAATCTTCAGCTTGGAGTTCAGCGTCTCTTGACGTTCCTTCTTCCGGAGGTGTAGGGTCGGATGCTGATTTTGCGACTGGGGATCGAGTGGCCTTAGCTGGCACCATTTCAATATGTTTTCCTCCTCGGAGAGTGATGGCATTCACGGATTCACTGTGATTCAGATCTGGTCTTGATGGGAGTGTCCCGTGCTCCCTGCTTGCCGAGCTTGCTAGCTGAGCTATCTGATTGTCTACCATTCTGCCGTGAATAGCGAGCTGCTCTACAGTCTTTTGTAGGTTTCTTACCTCAGTGGCAGCTTGCTCGAATGCCCTTTTCTGATCCTCAGACGTCTTTCGTTGTTCGGTTATGAAGCTGGCTAGCATGGCTTCCATGTTTGACGTCGATTCTGAATTCTGATCTCGCTGTGGCTGATCTCGATTGTTATAGCTCCCACAATTCTGATTTTGCTGCTGCTGGGTCTGGTTGTTATACTGGTTCCTGGGCTGGCATGGTGCATTGTCCTGTTGCTGTCTGTAAGGAAAACCTGATGGGACCTGATTCTGTGGCCTATATGATATGTTGGGATTATTCCTGTTCGGATTATCCCATCGGTTCATGCCTGATCCTTGGTTGTATTGTCCCACATAATTGGCATCCTCCTGGTTTCCCCCGTGATTATCTTGCCCCATCACCGGACAGCCATCTGCAAAATGGGAAGGCGAGCCACAAATCTGACAATAAACACTGACATTGGCAACATCAGATGTTTTCATAGAGGAGGACGTCTTTAGATTTTTAATTTCGGTTGCGAGCATCTTCACAGTATTGGTCAATTCAGCTATATCATTGGTGTTATCAGCGAGGTAGAGATCCTGCACACCCTTTTTATCTTTTGGATTTCCTCGATCACTCATCCAGAGGTGGTAGTCTTGAGCTGCCCTCTCTATAATCTCATAGGTGTCTTCTAGCAGGACTTGGTTCAGTCCTCCACCTGCTACTTGATTGATCAGGGTACGCATCCCCTGATCGATCCACTGATAGAAAGTGTCGATAATCTACCACAACTCTAGATTGTGGTGGGGGCAACTCCTCATCAACTCCTTGTACCTCTCCCAAGCGTCGTATAGAGTCTCATCATCCATAGAATGGAACGACATGATCTTGTTCCTGAAATGTGCTGTCTTTGATGGTGGGAAGTACTGCTGTAGGAAGGCTTCGGCCAGTTTGCCCCATGTAGTGAAAGTGCCCCCTGCATGACTGTCGAGCCACCTACTAGCCTTGTCAGATAAAGAGAATGGGAACAGCCTGAGGTAGTAGGATTCTGGAGGGACACCGTTAGTCTTTGCTGTGTTGCACATCTGCACAAAGCGCTTGAGGTGCTGGTGAGGATCTTCATTAACCCTTCCCGAGAATTGATTATTCTGCACCATCTGGATGAGTCCAGTTTTTAGCTCCCAAGTGTTGTTATCTATTCCGGGTGGTGCAATGGCGGACTGGAATCTAGTGACACACGGAGTAGTGTAATCTCCAAGGGTTCTGCGCACTGGTGGTTGCACTCGGCGCTGCTGGTCGTCCGCGACTCCTCCATTCAGCAAAGCTGCATTGTTCTGATTCATGGCCATTGCTGCGAAGTTTCTGTTTAGTGCTCGTAGCTGTCGAGCTTCGTTATGGGCCTGACGATTGTTCTTTCGTTGGTCCGGTGTGTCGTCGTCTGAAATCTAAATTGTCTTCCGTCTGGGAGTTTTCTTTGGCATGAACTAGCTAGAACCTGCAAGAGGCCAAGAATTACCGTGAGTGAAGAAGTTAAAGCATAAAAAAATCAAATAGCAAACGAGGTGGAATAGTCTAAACTACACACGTTACTCTAATATCACACTAAACGCTGCTCCTCGGTAACGGCGCCATTTTGACAAGCGTATTTTTAACCCTTTATAGTTGTCAAAAGTATGAGTTTTGGGGGTCAAATTGCAGTCAAACAATATTTATAAACCTTGGTAAGCCAAGGGTCGATCCTAGGAGCAGTGCGTGTGAATACTAGCAAACGGTGTGACCTATTTAGCTATTCCAATTAAAAAGATTTGTTTGTTTATAAATTGCACAAATTAAATAGCAGAAATTAAACGTGCATAAAATAAAGGATGTGTTTTTATCAGAGGAATAATTCTAGAATCCATACTTCACCCGTGCCAACCCCGCTAATCATGCAATCATTATACGTTAATTATTCATGCTATCGAATATGGAATATAACCGAAATAACACTAGACAAGCCGCCCATCCACGGATCATTGTCTAGATGAATCTCAATCGTTGAACGCCGCCCATCCACAGATTATCAACGATTTCGATTTATTAAACTAATGGTTTTCCTATTAGTTCATGTAAACATGACCTAACATCACTTTCATGCAATCCGGTTAATCCCTAGGGCCCATCCACATTTCGGCATATAATTTAAATACGTTCTAGCAATGCAAACATACCCTTTGATGTAAATACTTGCATAGAACGATAATATTAAGCACACAATGAAATTGAATAATCGAATCACACAAATAAAAACTTTAATTGATCACATGAAGAGTTAGGGTTACATAGCACGGGATCCTTAGGATCCCAGAATAAGAGGACTACTCACTATTCATGGTGATTAAACCAAAAATAGTGTAAAGAAGGAAAGAACGAGTAAACCGTAAAGACGCGGTGTAGCTCGATGATCCTCACGCTGAAAGCTCTGTCTTCTCTCCCAAATTAGGGTTTCTTCTTCAAAATAACAACAACCTGTTCTTTCTGGTTTTCTCTCTTATATAGCTTTCCAAAAGGCCAAAAGCCAAAAATCGAAATTAGGAAATAAGCCCAAAAATCTGTCCAAAAAGCCCGAAAATCGATTTTTTTTTAAATTGCCTTCGACGGTGCCTTTACACCCGTTACAGCTGGGTGTAAAGGCTGTAACGGGCTAAGCAAAAATCTCTGAGAAAATTCATGCCCGTTACAGCCGTTACAGTCCAAGGTGTAACGACTGCTGAGACTTGTAACGAGCATGACTTCTTTTTCATTTTTGGAGGTCTAAACCTTCGAATCTGCCCTTTGTGTCAACTACAAATTTGTAGGGAATTGAATTAGCTTTCCAACAAGCTAAATGTCGACTCATTTGGACACCGTATGAGCCCTGGGCATGCAAAATACGTCGCAAAGGTCTGTCTGCCCTGTTTTGTCCTGTTTTTGCTCAAATCTGCACCAATTGCTTTTCTTTGCTTCTGATCAATCCAAAAGTATTAGATATGTGATATATGACCTGAAACACTAGAAAAGATATAAAATGACAATAGAATGTCGGGAAAACAAACATAATCCATCATCGAAGGAAGTGAATAATAGGTCAAGAATTCGACCGATCAACTATCCCTAGATAGCATAGGTGAATGACGAGCATGTTTTGTATAACTATCCTTGCTCTTATTTCGTTGCTATAGAACTATTTAGAACCCGTGATTAGTCGATTGCTAGCCGTGTGTATTGACCGTTTGAATGCATAACTCGTTTAATCTATGATTGTCTGAAAACTTTGATGAAGATGTTTGACTTGAAGTTGAGGTAACACGATGAATCCGAGGTATGACATGACTTTAATGTGATTTGTTGAGCATCATTTCATGCATACACGTTAGTTAGTTGTACAAGAGATTTGTAGGTAGTCCCATTCCTGAAAACCTTCACGAGACTATATTCGTCCTACTAGGGCAGCCTAGGGGTTTAAAGGCTTGATGCATATGCTAAATGCATTCGTGTCCTCTACGACAATGAATTATCTTTTGTTTTTGTTTTAGTTAGAATTGATCGCATGATACTTGAGTGGGTAACTATTCTGCGATTTATTGACATGTGCTTAATGTTTGTTCGGGACGAACAAATCCTAAGTGTGGAGTGTTTTGATCGGTCGAATTCTTGACCTATTATTCACTTCATTCGATGATGGATTAGGTTTGTTTTTCGGATATTTTGTTATCATTTAACCTCGTTTCTAGTGTTTCAGGTCATATATCACATACCTAACACTTTTGGATTGATCCGAAGCAAAGCAAAGCAATTAGTGAAGATTTGGGCAAAAACAGGACAAAACGAGACAGACGGACCTTTGCAAAGTATTTTACATGCCCAGAGCGCATATCATTTCCAAATGGGTCAAAATTTAGCTTGTTGAAAAGCTAACTCGAAGGCCTATAACTTTGCAGTTGACACCAACTGCAGATTCGAAGGTTTAGACCTGCAGAAAGGAAACAGAAGTCTCTGTCAGTTTGCCCTACCGTGACGTCCGTGACAAAATTATATGTCACGGGTGTCACGGCCTCTAACTTGCCCAGAGAGGTTTAGGAGGGGTCGTGACTACCGTTACATCCGTGACAAAATCATATGTCACGGCCCCGTCGAAGACAGTTTCTAAAAATAGGGCAGATTGACCTTTCCGACTTATTTTACAAGCACAAATCTCATATGGTGTCCAAATTGGTTGATTCAAAGCTTGTTGGAAAGATAATTCAAAGGGCTACAACTTTTTAGTTTTTGCCAAGATCTATTTCGGAGGTTAAGCCCATGATAAATCTACCCGAAGTTGCTGCCTTTCTTCCAAATCTGTTTTTGGCAAGTTCTGGTCCTTTTTGGCAATAGAGCAGTTTTTGGGCTATAAAAGAGCAACGCCCAGAACAAGATATGTGTGCTTATTTTGAGAAGAAAAACCCTAACTTGGGAGAAAAGACAGAGTTCATCACCAGAGATTCAATGAGCACGCGCGTCATTACGGTTTTCTCATCCTTAATCTCTTTATCAACACTACTGATCAGTCGAGATTTTGAATAGTTAATTGTTCCATACAATGAAGGATATCACCCGTTCTCCTGGAAAATTGTCATTATTTAACATCTTTTCTAGTGTTTCAGGTCATATATCACGTACCTAATACTTTTGGATTGATCCGAATCAAAGCAAAGCAATTGGTGAAGATTTGGGCAAAACGGGACAAATTAGGACAGACAGACCTTTGTGACGTATTTTGCATGCCCAGGGCGCATTCTGTGTCCAAATGAGTCTAAGTTTAGCTTGTCGGAAAGCTATTTTAAAGGGATACAACTTTGTAGTTGACACCAAGAGCAGATTCGTTGGTTTAGACCTTGAAAAAGGCAATGGAAGTCAGGTCCCGTGACTGCCCGTGACGACTTCAGGTCACGGGCCGAGACCCCGTGACGTCCACCTAGGTCACGGGCGTTATGGGCGCTACGGGCAGACTCAGAAAGTTGTCAAAATTTAAGACCCCGTCACCACCCGTGACTGCTCAAAGTCACGGGCGTTTGCCCCGTGACGTCCCCCTATGTCACGGGCATTACGGGTGTCACGGGCATCGTCAGGGCAGAATTTTATGGAAATTTCCTAATTCATTTTTGGGCCTTTTAGGTAATTGATCGATTTTTGGGCTATAAAAGAGCAACGACCAGAACCAATTTCATTGTGTGCTTATTTTGGAGAAGAATAAACCCTAACTTTGGAGAGAAGACATAGTTCATCACGAAGGATTCAACGAGCACCCGCGTCAATACGGTTTCCTCGTCCTTAATCCTTTTATTAAACTATTTGTGGTTTAATCGTAATGAATAGCGAGTAGTCTTCTTTATTCTGGGATCCTACGGATCCCGTGCATTGTACCCAACTCTTCATGTGATCATATGAATGTTTTTCATTAATGCAAATCGAATATTCAATTTCATCGTGCTTAATTTATCGTTCTATGCAAGTATTTACATCAAAGGGTATGTTTGCATGCTAGAACGTATTTAGGTTAATTACCGAAAGATGGATGGGTCCTAGGGATTAACCGGATTGTATGAAATTGTATGAAAATCTTTAGTTTAATATATCAAGATCGTTGATAATCCATGGATAGGCGGCGTTCAATGATTGAGATTAATCTAGATAATGATCCGTGGATGGGCGGCTTATCGAGTGTTATTTTGGTTTATTTCGATATTCGATAGCATGATGAATTACATGATAATGATTGCATGATTAGTGGGGGTTAGCACGAGTGAAGTATGGTCCTGGAATTCTTTCTCTGATTTAAACACAACCTTTTATTTTTTGCAATTTAATTTCTGCTATTTTTCGTGACACCCAACCTTTGTTAATTCGGAATAGCTAAATAAGTCACTAGTTAACTAGTATTCACACACAATGTTCCTTGGATCGACCCTTGGCTTACCTAGGTTATAAATTTTGTTTGACTATGATTTGACCCCTAAAACATATAATTTGACAACTATAAAGGGTTAAAAATACGCTTGTCAAAATGGCGCCGTTGTCGGAGAGCATCGTTTAGTGTGATATTAGATTTAACGTGTGTAGTTTATTCTATTCCACCTTGTTCGTTACTTGTCTTTTTTCTATTTTTTTCTTGCTACGTTCACTCTTCCCTTGGCTTTTTGCAGGTGCTATTTAGTACATGCTAAGGAAAACACCCAGGCAGAAGAAGCAAATTCAGGTTTCAGACGAGGACACACCGGACCAACGAACAACTCTTCGCAAGGTCCAGAACAAAGCTCAGCAGCTACGAGCACTGAATCGCAACTTTGCAACGATGGCCATAAATCAGAATAGAGATTTGAATGATGTGTTCGAAGACGACCAGCGGTGTTCTGTGCAATAACCAGTACGCAGGACTCTTGGGGACTACACTGCTCCTCGTGTCTCAGGATTCCAATCTGTCATTGCATCACCTGGAATAGAAAACAACACCTGGGAGCTCAAGACTGGACTCATTCCGATGGTGCAGAGCAACCATTTTTCTGGGAGGATGAATGAAGACCCTCATCAGCACCTAAAGCGGTTTGTCCAGATGTGCAACACAATAAAGACTAATGGTGTCCCTCCAGAATCCTACTACTTGAGGTTATTCCCTTTATCACTGTCTGAAAAGGCTAGTAGGTGACTCGACAGTCATGCAAAGGGCACTTTCACTACATGGGGCAAACTAGCCGAAGCCTTCTTACAGCAGTACTTCCCAACATCAAAGACAGCACATTTCAGGAACAAGATCATCTCGTTTCGTTCTATGGATGGTGAGACCTTGTACGACGCTCGGGAGAGGTAAAAAGAGTTGATGAGGATGCGCCCCCGTCACAATCTAGAGCTGTGGCAGATTATAGACACTTTCTATCAGGGAATTGACCAGGGGATGCGCACCTTGATACATCAAGCAGCTTGTGGAGGACTGAACGGAGTCCCTCTGGAAGACACCTACGATATTATAGAGAGAGCATCCCAAGATTACCACCTCTGGACAAGCGACCGAGGGAATCTTAAGGACAAGAAGAGTGTGCAAGATCTCTGTCAAGCCGAGAGCACCAATGACATCGCTAAGTTGACTGATACTGTGAAGATGCTTGCAACCGAAATCCAAAATATAAAGTTAGGATGCACTATGAAGTCTTCAGACGTCGCTCATGTAGGCGTGTATTGTCAGGTATGTGGCTCTCCTTCTAACTATGCAGATGGGTGTCCGGTGATTGGACAAGATAATAACGGCAAAAACCAGGAGGATGTCAATTATGTGGGGAAATACAACCAAGGATCAGGCATGAACCGATGGGATAATCTGAAAAGGAATATTCCCAACCTTTCTTATAAGCCTCAGAATCCGGTCCCTCCTAGTTTCCCTTACGAGCAGCAGCAAGGGAATGCACCGTACCAGCCACGAGGTGAATACAACAATCAAGCTTAGCAATCGCAGAATAACAATTCATACCAGCCGAGGCCTCATTACAATAATCAGTCGCAAGGGCAACATAATTAGAATTTAGGGAGCTTTACCTACCAGTCGCATCAGCTCAAGCAATAGGAATCTGGCGGATCATCTAGCATGGAGTCCATGATGGCTAGTTTCATGGCAGAGCAAGATAGGCAAGCTCAAGAGCAGGATAGGCGAGTGAAAGCAGTCGAGCAGACACTTGAGCAGATCAGTGCCCAAAACAAGCAGCTAGCCATTCAGAACAGAATGCTAGAAAACCAAGTTACTCAACAGGCAGACTCAGCGACCAGAGAGCAGGGAAAACTCCCATCGAAACCAGATATGAATCATAGGGAATCCGTGAATGTCATCACTCTCCGAGGAGGAAAACATATTGAAATGGTGCCAGCTCAAACCACTCAAACTCCAGCTGCAAAATCAGCACTTGATTCTACCCCTACCAAAGGGGAAACATCAGAGGAAGCTAAAAACCAAGCCAACAACTCTGCGCAGACAGTGGAGCCAGCCCCTTATAAACCGCCAGTCCCATTTCCTCAGAGGCTAAAAGCAACAAGAAGAGACAAAGAGTTCATGCGGTTCGTCGATAAAATTTGTACTCTTTACATCACGATGCCCTTCACTGATGCGATCACCTAGAGCCCCACCTATGCAAAATTCATGAAGGAGATTCTGACAGGTCTCTTACCTCAGCAGCGGTTTGCTCAGATGCCTTTCAGTGATCTTCAAATGTCTTTCGCCGATCCTCAGACGTCTTTCGCTGGTCGGCTATGAAGCTAGCTAGCATGGCTTCTATGTTTGACGTCGGTTCGGGGTTTTGAGCTCGATGTGGCTGAGTTGGATTATTATAGCTCCTTGAATTCTGATTTTGCTATTGCTGAGGCTGGTTCTGGTAACTCCCATAATAGCAGTCGCCTTGATAATACGATTGATCATAAAACTGATGTTGTTGCTGCGAGTGATTCTGGTAGCTCTCCTAATAAGGATCATCTCGATAATAATGTTGATCATAGAACTGATTTTGATTTCCTTCCCAATTCATATCATATGAATGTGTCTGACAATAAGGCTCTTCCCTTGGGTACGCGTCTCGATGACCAAAAGAGAACATCCTCGCAACATTCAGAATAAAAGTGATTAGTGAAGGTCAGAAGTATATAGAGTATGTACAAGGAAGTAATAAAAATAGAATAGTCTAAACTACACTCGTTAAATCTAATATCACACTAAACGTTGCTCCCCGGCAACGGCGCCATTTTGACAAGCGTATTTTTAACCTTTATAGTCGTCAAGATAGGAGTTTTAGGGGTCAAATTGCAGTCAAACAAAATTTATAACCTTTGTAAGCCAAGGGTCAATCCAAGGAACAACGTGTGTGAATGGTTATTGCCCAGTTTGCCCCTTTTTAAAACTCAAATAACTCGTTTGCCCCCTTTCAAACTCAAATAACTGGATTGCCCCTTTTTGTTAAATTCTCGACTTACTATATACCGGTAATATCAATTTTGCACATTCTCGGTTTATAATAAACCGGTAATATTTTTTTGAACATTCTCGGTTTATTATAAACCGGTAATAATATTTTCAGTTTTTTGAAAAATTTGATTAAACACCCATCTTCGATCACTATATTTATGAGCTTAACCTTTGAATTTCATTTTCGAGTAAACATGAAAGTTATAGAACATTCAATTAGCTTTCTAACCATATAAAGAACATCTTAAACGGACAACAGATGACGCCTCTATGAGCTTCCGAATGTTAGCTCGGACCCCCTCGGTTTCGGCTAATTTTGATCGATCATCCATCTTCGGTCACTATTTTTATCAGTTCACCCTTTGAATTTCATTTTTGAGTAGATATGAAAGTTATAGAACATTCAATTATCTTTCTAACCATATAAAGAACATCTTAAACGGATACCGGATGACGCCTCTATGAGCTTCCGAATGTTAGCTCGGACCCCCTCGGTTTCGGCTAATTTCGATCGATCGAAATTTGTCGAAACCGAGAGGGTCCGAGCTAACATTCGGAAGCTCATAGAGGTGTCATCCGGTGTCCGTTTAAGATGTTCTTTATATGGTTAGAAAGCTAATTGAATGTTCTATAACTTTCATGCTTACTCGAAAATGAAATTCAAAGGTTAAGCTCATAAATATAGTGGTCGAAGATGGGTGTTTAATCAAATTTTTCAAAAAATCAAAAATATTATTACCGGTCTGTAATAAACCGAGAATGTTCAAAAATAATATTACCGGTTTATTATAAACCGAGAATATAAAGAAAAGGGGCAATCCGGTTATTTGAGTTTGAAAGGGGGCAAACGAGTTATTTGAGTTTTAAAAAGGGGCAAACGGGGCAATAACCCAGTAACAACGTGTGTGAATACTAGCTAACAAATGACCTATTTAGCTATTCTGATTAAAAGAGGTTTTGTTGCGGTGAAAAATAGTAGAAATTAAATAGCAGAAAAATAAAGGTTTGTGACTTAATCAGAGAAAGAATTCCAGGACCATACTCCACCAGTGCTAACCCCAACAATCATGCAATCATGCTACGTAAATTATTCATGCTATCGAATATCGAAATAAACTAAAATAACACTAGACAAGCCGCCCATACACGGATCATTGTCTAGATTAATCTCAATCGTTGAACGCCGCACATCCAGGGATTATCAACGATCTCGGTTCATTAAACTAAGGGTTTTCATACAATTTCATACAATCCGGTTATTACCTATGACCCATCCATCTTTCGGTAAATAACCTAAATACGTTCTAGCATGTAAACATCTCATTCAATATAAAACTTGCAAGAACAATAAAAATAAGCGCAATGAAATTGAATATTCGAATCGCATAAATAAAAACGTTTAATCGATCACATGAGAGTTGGGTATATAGCACGGGATCCTACGGATCCCGGAATAAAAAGACTACTCATTGTTCATGGTAAATTAACCTAGAGTAGTGTTAATAAAGAGATTAAGGACGAGGAAACCGTAATGACGCGCGTGCTCGTTGAATCTCTCGTGATGAACTATGTCTTCTTTCCCAAGTTCGGGTTTTTCTTCTCAAAATAAGCACACACATCTTGTTCTGGTCGTTGCTTACTTATAGCCCAAAAATTGTTCTATTGCTAAAAAGGACCAGAACTTGCCAAAATCGAATTTGGAAGAAAGGCAGCAACTTCGGGTGGATTTATCATAGTCTTAACCTCTGAATTGGATCTTGGCGTAAACTAAAAAGTTGTAGCCCTTTGAATTATCTTTCCAACATGCTTTGAATCAACCAATTTGGACACTATATGAGATCTGTGCGTGCAAAATAAGTCGTAAAGGTCAATCTGCTCTGTTTTTAGAAACTGTCTTCGACGGGGCCGTGACATTTGATTTTGTCACGGCTGTCACGGTAGTCACGACCCCCCTAAAACTCTCTGGGAAATTTAGGGGCCATGACACCTGTGACATATAATTTTGTCACGGCCGTCACGGTAGGGCAAACTGGCAAAGACTTCTATTTTCTTTCTGGAAGTCTAAACCTTCGAATCTGCACTTGGTGTCAACTGTAAAGTTATAGACCTTCGAGTTAGCTTTCCAACAAGCTAATTTTTGACCCATTTGGACATGATATGCGCTCTGGGCATGCATAATACTTCTCAAAGGTCCGTTTGCCCCGTTTTGTCATGTTTTTGCCCAAATCTTCACCAATTGCTTTGCTTTGCTTCGGATCAATCCAAAAGTGTTAGGTATGTGATAAATGACCTGAAACACTAGAAAATAGGTTAAATGATAACAAAATATCCGGAAAACAAACTTAATCCATCATCGAATGAAGTGAATAATAGGTCAAGAATTCGACCGATCAGAGAGACACCGTTACCATTATTCCCGATTTCTCTCCTACTAGGAATGTACAAAAAATAAAAATGTGGCTCGATTTTGGCCCTACGTGGACCAAAAGGAGATGAAGTGTTATACACGTCATTCCCGATTTTCTGGGAACGGAGGAACGTTGAAATTAAAACTTAAAATAACCTTTAAAGCCTGTCTACATAGTGAATCTAGTTTTGTATTTTTTACATAGCCTGCAATGTATTATAACCTTCATTATTTAATAATATAAATATTAAAAGAATATCCATCGGGTATAACAATGCCAAAAAAAAAATACATAGCCTGTTTACATAGCCTGCAATGTATTATAACATTCATTATTTAATAATATAAATATTAAAACAAGGGTGCGGTTCAGGTACAAACCAAATTATAAATAAAAACTACAAACCGATTATAAAGCCGACACGTGTCCCAGTTTAGTCGAAATCCCGGAGAAAACACGGAGGGGTATAATAGTCATTCCACACTAATGGGTATAAAACCTAATAATGTTATTTTCAATTTAGTCCAAAAATTGTTAGTGTTCAGACTTAAAATACTGATGTTCAGACTTAAAAATACTTAATAATCAGACTTAAATGGTAGTGTTCAGACTTAAATGGTAGTGTTCAGACTTAAAAATACTTAATAATCAGACTTAAATGGTAGTGTTCAGACTTAAAAAGGTAGTGTTCAGACTTAAAAAAAGTAGTGTTCATACTTAAAAATACTTAATAATCAGACTTAAATGGTAGTGTTCAGACTTAAAAAAGGTAGTGTTCAGACTTAAATGGTAGTGTTCAGACTTAACTGGTAGTGTTCAGACTTAAAAAAGGTAGTGTTCAGACTTAAATGGTAGTGTTCATACTTAAATGGTAGTGTTCAGACTTAAAAATACTTAATAATCAGACTTAAATGGTAGTGTTCAGACTTAAATGGTAGTGTTCAGACTTAAAAATACTTAATAATCAGACTTAAATGGTAGTGTTCAGACTTAAAAAAGGTAGTGTTCAGACTTAAATGGTAGTGTTCAGACTTAAATGGTAGTGTTCAGACTTAAAAATACTTAATAATCAGACTTAAATGGTAGTGTTCAGACTTAAAAAGGTAGTGTTCAGACTTAAAAAAGTAGTGTTCATACTTAAAAATACTTAATAATCAGACTTAAATGGTAGTGTTCAGACTTAAAAAGGTAGTGTTCAGACTTAAAAAAAGTAGTGTTCATACTAAAAAATACTTAATAATCAGACTTAAATGGTAGTGTTCAGACTTAAAAAGGTAGTGTTCAGACTTAAAAAAAGTAGTGTTCATACTTAAAAATACTTAATAATCAGACTTAATTAAATGGTAGTGTTCAGACTTAAAAAAGGTAGTGTTCAGACTTAAATGGTAGTGTTCAGACTTAACTGGTAGTGTTCAGACTTAAAAAAGGTAGTGTTCAGACTTAAATGGTAGTGTTCAGACTTAAAAATACTTAATAATCAGACTTAAATGGTAGTGTTCAGACTTAAATGGTAGTGTTCAGACTTAAAAATACTTAATAATCAGACTTAAATGGTAGTGTTCAGACTTAAAAAAGGTAGTGTTCAGACTTAAATGATAGTGTTCAGACTTAAATGGTAGTGTTCACACTTAAAAATACTTAATAATCAGACTTAAATGGTAGTGTTCAGACTTAAAAAGGTAGTGTTCAGACTTAAAAAAAATAGTGTTCATACTTAAAAATACTTAATAATCAGACTTAAATGGTAGTGTTCAGACTTAAAAAGGTAGTGTTCAGACTTAAAAAAAGTAGTGTTCATACTAAAAAATACTTAATAATCAGACTTAAATGGTAATGTTCAGACTTAAAAAGGTAGTGTTCAGACTTAAAAAAAGTAGTGTTCATACTTAAAAATACTTAATAATCAGACTTAATTAAATGGTAGTGTTCAGACTTAAAAAAGGTAGTGTTCAGACTTAAATGGTAGTGTTCAGACTTAACTGGTAGTGTTCAGACTTAAAAAAGGTAGTGTTCAGACTTAAATGGTAGTGTTCAGACTTAAATGGTAGTGTTCAGACTTAAAAATACTTAATAATCAGACTTAAATGGTAGTGTTCAGACTTAAATGGTAGTGTTCAGACTTAAAAATACTTAATAATCAGACTTAAATGGTAGTGTTCAGACTTAAAAAAGGTAGTGTTCAGACTTAAATGGTAGTGTTCAGACTTAAATGGTAGTGTTCAGACTTAAAAATACTTAATAATCAGACTTAAATGGTAGTGTTCAGACTTAAAAAGGTAGTGTTCAGACTTAAAAAAAAGTAGTGTTCATACTTAAAAATACTTAAAAATCAGACTTAATTAAATGGTAGTGTTCAGACTTAAATGGTAGTGTTCAGACTTAAAAGCTTAATGATCAGACTTAAAAAAAAGCAATGATCAGACTAAAAATTCTTAATGATCAGACTTAAAATGGTAATGATCATACTTAAAAAGAATTCTATGATCAGACTTAAAATTAAAGAGTCTTGCCCTAAGAATTCTATGATCAGACTAAATTTTTTTTTATATTTTTATTTTTGATTAAAACATGAATTTGACCCTTCAGATGATCGAATTTGCCCTAAAAACACCGACCTCACCACGTAGTTGTGAGTCTTGCTCAGAATGCCGTTTCCACCCAAAAAATACTAGGCTTTCATCAAATTCTGACACAGGCGCATAAACATCAAATTTTGCATAGCATTCTTCAGATGTTCCAATTTCTGCATGTAAGTCTGATCATTACCATATTAAAGTCTGATCATTATCAATTTTAAGTCTGATTATAACCATTTTAAGTCTTGTCATTACTGATTTAAGTCTGAACATTGTAGTGTTCAGACTTAAATGGTAGTGTTCAGACTTAAGATGGTAAGACTTAAAAATACTTAATAATCAGACTTAAATGGTAGTGTTCAGACTTAAATGGTAGTGTTCAGACTTAAAAAGTCTGATCGTTAACAATGTTTTTTAAGTCTGAACAATGTTTTTTCAAGTATTGTCATTACTGGTTTAAGTCTGAACATTGTTTTTTTAAGTCTGAACATTGTTATTTAAGTCTGATCGTTAATGGTTTAAGTCTCATTATTATTTTTTAAGTCTGAACAATGTTTTTTCAAGTCTGAACAATGTTTTTTCAAGTATTGTCATTACTGGTTTAAGTCTGAACATTGTTTTTTAAGTCTGAACATTGTTATTTAAGTCTGATTGTTAATGGTTTAAGTCTCATTATTATTTTTTTAAGTCTGAACACTGTTTTTTTAAGTCTGAACAATATTTTTTTGAAGTATTTGTCATTACTGGTTTAAGTCTGAACATTGTTTTTGAAGTCTGAACATTACTGTAGCAAATTTTGGACGTTTATACCCCTCATATCGTTTATATATTTTTAAATAAGTCCACATGTAATTTTTTTATTTACAAAAATAACCCCGACTGGATGAAATCTCGGCTGAATTTTAATTGGTTCATTTTGACACGTGTCGAATTTTTTATGGGTTTGTAGTTTTTATTTATAATATTGGTTTGTATTTGATCCAAACCCTTAAAACAATATCCATCGGGTATAATAATGCACAAAAAAAAAATACATACCCGATGGGTAAAAGAAAAGCTATTGGATGAGAGTTGAAAGAGGAGCAACAACCACCGGATCTTCAAATTAAAGGGCTGCGCAGGCCAGGGCTAACGCTGACAGTGAGGTTCCTTACTGCCAAACTATCAAGATGAAAGAGAATACTGCAACAGCTGCGGAGCCTATGAATGGTGGTCATGGAGCTTATAGCTACACCAAAAACTCATACTACCAGGTAATTAGTTTAGATCACTGTTAATGATTATTGTCTTACTGTTATATAAAAATTATAGATTCGTTCTAATTGAATCGAAGCTCAATTCTAATTTACGGTTACAAACTTCCAAGAATTATACACAAATTTTTATTATTTCTAATTTCTTGGAGATGTGCGAAACAATACATGTGAATATCACTCAAAAAAAAAATGCGAATTAAAACATGCAAAACTGTACGTGCAGAGGACAGGATCAGGCGCAGTCAAGGAAATGATAGATGAAGCAATACTAAGAAGCCTGGATGTGAATAAACTCACCAGCAGTAGTGGATCAAATGCCTTTAATATTGTGGACATGGGATCTTCAGTAGGACCAAACACTTTCATCGCAATGCAGAATTTAGTCGAAGCTGTCTCGAAAAAATACCATGTCGAAACTCCATTCATCAATCAACCACTGGAGTTCAAAGTCCATTTCAACGATAGTTGCTCCAACGATTTTAATACCCTTTTTGCTTCTCTACCTTCAAATAGAAAGTACTTCGCAATGGGAGTACCTGGAACATTCCACGGCAGGTTATTTCCCAATCGCTCTTTACATTTAGCATATTCATCATATGCTCTGCAGTGGCTTTCAAGATCACCTGAGAAGTGTCTGGATCCAAACTCACCAGCATGGAATAAAGGAAATATTCATTATTCAAGAGCAGCTCAAGAAGTGCAAGATGCTTATGCTGCTCAGTTGGGTGAAGATATGGATGTGTTTTTAAAAGCTAGAGCTGAAGAGATTGTGCCTGGGGGAATGATGGTGCTGATCATCCCTGGTGTGCCGGATGAAATAGCCCCGAGTCGCCTTCCAAATAGTCTGATCTTTCATCTGATGGGATCTGTCCTTGCAAACATGGCAAAGAGGGTAAGCACAAGCTAGCATCCCTGAAACTTTCGTTTATCTTTTGGGCACGCATGTTAGAGTCGATCAAGATCAAATGCAAACCTGATTTTTGATGCAAAATACAAATCGACGAATTATGTTACACTTCTTACGAACTATATGTTATAGTTTTATCCAAACGTATTATAGGTGATCACTTTCTCGAACTATGTCATAGTTTGTAGAAAAGTGTACCATATTTTGTTGGTTTGTAATTTGCACATTATCTTTTTCACACGTCCGTATAATTAATGACTTTTTTTTTTTTATAATACCTGGTCCAGGGTGTGATATCTGAATACCAAGTAGACTTATTCAACTTACCACTCTATGCAATCTCACCTTGGGACATAGAAGCTGCTGTTACGAGAAATCAAAGCTTTAAGATTGAAAGGCTGGAGATGATGAGCACTGTGAAGGCAATTGGTCGTCCTATAGATTGGCAAAAGATACTAATGCACATCCGAGCAGGCCTGGAAACAATCATTTCCAAGCATTTCGGCAACCACGTCA
The DNA here is from genome assembly GCA_033675215.1 of Rhodiola kirilowii. NCBI lineage: Eukaryota > Viridiplantae > Streptophyta > Magnoliopsida > Saxifragales > Crassulaceae > Rhodiola > Rhodiola kirilowii. The sequence continues at coordinate 8,858,297 of CM066197.1, read as the reverse complement.
TAGATGAACTATTTGAGCTGCTATGTGAAAAGACCAAGGACTGTTTTGAAGAGCTAGAGTCCACGTACATGGATAAAAACCAGCTACTTGTAATTCTGAAACGAAAGTGAGGCCCTCAAAACCATTTGGATTTGGTGGATTCATAGATTCTTATTTTTCAACACTTGGGTTAAGATCCCATGAGAATACCATTATATTATGAGAAATGAGAAATTATTTCACCCATTCATTTTAATCAATGTACGAACAGGATTAAACGAGATTTTTATTAAAATTCATAAGTAAATTAGAGTTAATTAGATCTAAAGGTCAAATTAAGAAGAGAAAAAATCAAACACAATCGAGCCACGACCTAATCGCTAACCCAAAAATCACTACGAATCGATAGACGGCTTCTCTCTGCGACCATCTTCTATTCTCCGGCGATACTCTGCTACTCTTCCCAGACGATGATGATTAACAAATCGACGGCTTCTCGTTGCGACCATCTTCTATTCTCCGGCGAGACTCTGCTACTTTTCAAACTACCAGACGATGGCGGACAAAGCGAACAATCAGCAAACAAACCCAAGGATAGTCAAGCAAGTTTACGGTATGTGGTCTACGATTACTATGGTTTGAAGAGGATACATTCAAGTTGATTCGACGATTTCTTTAAAAGTGTATAAACTTTGTAGTTTTCTGAATCAGAATTCGTAGCCATTTCTAACACCAGTCAAAGTCGTAAAAATCATGTGAAGGCAATGCATAATAGTATTACGTTTCTGAAAGTCAATGTTATGAAGCTTTGTAGAGTGTTTGATTCGTAGAATTTTTAAAAAAAATCTCGATTAGAAAAAAAATCTTCACCAATTGCTTTGCTTTGCTTCGGATCAATCCAAAAGTATTATATATGTGATATATGATCTGAAACACTAGAAAAGAGGTTAAATAATGACAATTGCCGGGAGAACAAGTAATATCCTTCATCGTATGGAGCAATTAACTAGTCGAAATCTCGACTGATCAAATCACTACTACAGGATGGGGAATATGCACCGGTTCCGTGTTTAGGATTATACATTGGTTTTGACATTATGCATCGGTTCGGGAGATGTAAGGCTTATGCATCGGTTTTATCTAGAACTGATGCATAATGTCGAATTACCCTAAGTTCGTTTTTACACTTCTGCGAATTCATCCTCCGATTCGTAAAAATTTCTTACTGGAGATTAAAAACCGTTGCCCGCCTTCGACCGTCGCTGCTCCGTCCTGCCATCGCTGCTGCTCCGTCCTGCCATCGTCGTTGCCGTCGCTTCGCTCGCCAGTCGTCGTCGTCGACGTCGCTCACGTCTCGCCTGTCTTCTCGCTCGTTGTCTCGTCAGTCCTCACTCACTCGACAGTCCAGCAACACTCCACTCCTCACTCACTCGACAGTCCTCCAGCAACACTACAAGGTATGTATTGATGATGGATTTATTAGGGTTTACTCATCGCGTAATCGAAATGCAATTACTTGTTGTAATTTTCTTTGTTGATTTAATGATTTTGTTGATTTTAGGTCTTAAATCGTACTCTCGGCCCTAGATTATCAGTCAAATAGCTTCTTTGATTCTCCGAGCAACATCACATGAAGTATTTATATGTTTAGTTCTTTTGTTCATGTTTCATGATTTATGCTTGTCAATTCTTTCTTAACACTTGTGTGTTTTAAATCCAGTGTTCTTCTGCCTTTGCTCATTGCATTCCTCAACCTACTACTACATTTCTCCTCTCTCGATTTCACACAAGGTATTCTTATCATCTTATGGTATTCTTTTATTTTTACTATGTTTATTTTTTGAACATGAACATTTTGGTTAGCTAACTTGTTCTTAGTCTAATAATAATATTTACATGCATCATGTAGTGGATTTATGATGAGTAGAGAGTAGATGTCCGGTAATAGGTTAAGTGATGAGTATGAAAAGGGAATAATGGATTTCTGTGAATTTACATCGGCGTATGCATTAAAAAATGCACTTGAACGTGTCTTCTATCCGTGTAAAGCGTGTTTCAATAAGATAAAGGTCAAAGTGGAGAATTTACCTAAACACCTTTTTTTTTAAATGGAATTGATCACTATATAAACTTGGAAAGCTGATGGTGCCTGGTGGTAACCCACTAGCCTGTAAGCCAAAGAAAATAAGGGATGTAAAATATTAATTACAGTGCACCTTTTACCTTCATATTATCAATGAGCAGAAGATATCATTGCTGGATGGTAGACCAATTTTGGAGTTACACTCATCAGACTTTATATCCAAGGAAGATTATTTGTTGAGGCCAAGTAAAATGTAACTGGAGTACAATTATGTAGCAATTAGCATGCCCAGTAGATTATTCGTGACTCTCAAAACATGAGAGGACTTCAAAAGCTGACCTTTATAATTTCAAGACTGCGCCTGAGACGATACCAATCATTCGCAGCCAGAGATTCAGCCTTTGGGTCCCCAGCTTCAACAACCAATTTTACGGCACTGTACCAATCACCAATATTTTGCAATCTCGTTAGCTCTGAATGAACTTCTGAAGTTATATCTGCTGAAGCCTTTGGAACATCTGGCTTGCCGTAAATGTACCTAAAAATAATATAAGAAAACAGAGTTGTCATTAAGTACAGTGACATCAGAAAAATGAGAAACTCTAAGATAAATTAATGCCCCAAATGGTTTATTTTGTTAAACAAAACTTCTCTCTCTTAAGCTATAAACTAGATAACCGGAACAATCAAATATCTCTATATCACAGCTAGACTCATGTGATTAGTCTATTTAATAGTTTACCAGTATCTGAAATGATCGTGAACAATAAAAACACTCATGGCGGATGAAAATGCATAAAATATATTTTTAAGTGTGGGTAATAAAATAAGATTCTTTTACTGATTGTATAACAGTCATAAAATGAATCAATCAGTAAGGCGGGAGAACCAATGAGAAGTGAAAGGCTTATCATAAATGTCATCCGCTTGGTATGCTTTTTGATGTGCGTTGATACCCTGGCAATGATATGAAAGTTAAACCAGATATAAGTGAGCTAGCATACCAGCGTAAATACAGCCCTGTCCCTCCTGTTACTATTGGAACGTGGCCCCGGTTCAAAATATCAGTAGTAGCTTGTCTGGCATCTTCAAAAAACTGTCCAACAGAGTAATCTAAAAGAACATCAAGAGATAGCGGATTGCCGCGACAAGCAAACAGTTGTAGAGATCATAAGATATAAGAAACAAAAATAATACTATTTATATCTGACACATCACAGGGAATTACCAAATCTCAAGTTCCGAACTCCTTTCACTTGCAGTTACAGCAAATGTGTAATACTAAAGATTCACTGTTTCTATATTTTGCTTACACCGGAGAAATCTGGTTTCATTATTAGTATTTTTAAGAGCCCAGTCGATGTCAAATACAGTGACAATGCTAGATGTGATGGAGCTGATATAATCTAAGTAAAAGTAGAGACCACCATATAAGTCACAAAGGTCTACACCAGGCTATAAATAATGTACATGTACTGAAATTCGATTAGTTTCACTTCCATCCATTTCACATTTGAGATAAACCCGCATTGCCCCCTTCGCCATAGATTGATAAACTCTTCATTACAGAATCAAGGGCCTCGAGACAGCTATTAGTACTCAAAGTTAAGCGACACATCAAAATTTGATCTACGTCGTGAGCCAGTTCCATTGATCAAAAGGGTATACATTCTTCACAACTATGCACTACACGATAATAAGGAGATATACCTCCAGATGGATGCAAGATGTCAAGCAAGTGATGTGGCACCTCCTGCAATTGAAGAGGAGAGGAGGACGGTTGTCTTTAGAAAAGAAAAAAAAGAAGACATAACAAACATTAAAAGAACTACAAGAAATTAAATGAAGTAAGCCCAGGAGATGTGATAGATAAGATAATCATCTACTTTTGATGTATCAAAAGATCTCCCTTTTGTAAAAATTCAAAACCATGAATATACAATACATGTTGTCCAGACTCATTTTTGCTTTAATTAGTCATGCTATTGCACTGAGAATCGGTTCTAAAACATCAAAAGTATTTTTTCCCGATGGCCCATTGTATTAATAAACAAAAGGTTGAATGTAGAAGTTCTCCAATTCTGCACTTATCAAGCATGTATGAAGCGAACAAAGCCTAACTAGCTTTTCAAATTGTATGTACCTTTCTCTCGGCAGGAGTTGGTTTTGCAGATCCAACATCAAGCCCTTGATACACCTGAATGAGAGCGCATGATTTCAAAAACAATTTACGGTTAGTAAGATGTTTTTGTACTCTCATAGTCACACATTAACACATGTGCTAAACATTAATTAAAAGAGGTGAAAACTGGAACAACTAATACAATATGTTTCTTCTCCAACTCTTAAACTAATTCAAAACCTCAACACACCAGTCCCGAGCGGCGAGCACAATCCTCACACTCCTAAATCAAACATAGTCTAAGCGAGGGAGAATTAAGTGAACAATTGACGAGTTGAGTACCTGAACAGAATCAGCACTGATGATTTCTCCATTGAGAAGCTTAGCGAGTTCGAGAGAAAGGCGAGTTTTACCAGCTCCGGTCGGGCCGGAGATAACAACGACTCTCTTCTTGGCGGTGGAGCATGAGATGGTCCGACAGAAGCGACTCAATTTGATATGCGTCTCTAGAAAACAAGGTATCTTGATTGTTCGGAGGCCGCCGCCGACGAGCATTTTCCCCGATTCAACGGTTTGATGTATTTTCTCGCTCTCTACAAGTTGCGAACGATTTTATCTCATATGCAGCTGCGCTGCTTTCATTCAGGTTCAGGCGTTGTGTTGCCTTTGAATTTTCATACCCTTTAGCGACGATTGTCTTTTGGTTGCGGACTACTATATTTTAGATTATCCTAATTGTTCCATACAGATTTTGTACATATGGGCACTATTTTATACTTAAAAAACTTTTCTTTTTTAGGAAATTGGCTTTAGGCGAGTGATTTTTTTTGTGTGTGGATAAATTGGTCGAGTGATTTGATCCTTGACAAACAATAGATCAATGATTCGAATAGCATATTTCTTTTCACTTTTGTATAGGAGTGTTATTCCTCCCTCGCGGAGGTATTTTCGTCTCGCCCAGACGCGGAACTTCAACACTTCAACATCAAATGTGGTTTTTATTCTTTGGGCAAAACTTGGTCCGACCCGAAATCCCGACCTGGCCCGGTCCATTTAATGTCGGGTTTAATCCAACCCAGTATGAGTTTCGGGTCGGGTCGGGTTAGGGTTGAGGTTCGGGTTACCCGATTTCATAAGTAATATAAAAAATACTAGATTTTCAATAAGATTCGAACCTTACACCTCATCTGAATGAATGTGACTACACATACCAATTAATCTATTTGTGTTCTCGTGAAATAGCACATCACATGTGAATAAGTAATTGATTTGCAATGAAAACTTTAAATCACTAATCAGTTATTTAAGCTTATATTTTCAAAATATTTGTATTGTGATAGATGATATTGAATGGTTTATATCTATTATAAATTTTAGTTTTAGGGTCGGGTTTGGGTACACATGATTGACCCGATCTTTCAAGTCGGGTTAGAATTCAAATAAATGACCCGATCTTTCGAATCGGATTAATAACGAGCAAAACCTGCCCCCACGCCCATACCTAGTCTTTGTTTAATGACAAAGTGTGGGAAGACAACTTTAAGTAGCACCAACTGGTTGTTGCCAAACATGCTTAAGCCACAAGAAAAACCCCATCTCAACAACTTCAAACCAAGTAACCAACAATGTTGTAATGGAATACTTGTTTGACACTTTCCTATCTTCATCTAATGGAACTTGTTCCTAGAATGATACCCAGATCCTCACTCCATCACCCAGTTCGCTCTCTCTTCGCCTTCGCAGTGGCTTCATTTCTGGTCATAGGCACTCTAAGGCTATTCCTAGAAAACTCGAAGCATAACCAGAACAACATTTTGCACCAGATATCAGCTGGTCTTGTGGTAAATATAACAAATGATGATGGAATTAAAAACGGCTGCAATGTGTTTCAAGGGAGGTGGGTTTGGGATAATGACTCTTGTCCATTGTATGCTGAAGATACTTGCCCTTATCTTGTTAAACAAGTTACTTGTCAGAGGAATGGCCGGCCTGATTCTGCCTATCAGAATTGGAGGTGGCAGCCCAATTCCTGCAATCTTCCCAGGTAATGCGATTTAATGAGTCATGCAATATTTTTTTTGGAGGAACGAGTTACTCGAACACCGTGCTTCGAGATTAATTTTTCTTTGTAAGAAAAATTAAGAACAAGAAGGTACTAATGATTCTTTGGTGTTGTAAGGAGTTGTGTTTTGTGCAACATTTCTTAAGGATAATTGATGCACTATTCAGATTTGATCCACTGAAGCTATTGGAGGTTTTGCGAAACAAGAGACTGATGTTTGTAGGGGATTCTATACAAAGAGGCCAGTTCGAGTCAATGGTATGCTTGGTACAATCTGTCATTCCCGACGGTAGCAAGTCCCTTCGACGAGTGCCACCCATGAAGATTTTTGAGGCTAAGGTACCAATTTCAGTTTGGTGGCCTGGTTTTTATTTCTACCGTAATTTCAGACACAACTTCAATCATCCAATCGCGTCTTGATGGTGATTATGTTGCAGGAGTACAACATGTCCATTGAGTACTACTGGGCACCATTTTTAGTCGAGTCCATATCAGACCATGCGACGAATCACACAGTGATGAAACGGATGGTGAGGCTCGATTCCATCAATAAGCATGGGGATCACTGGAAGGGAGTTGATGTACTGGTGTTTGAGAGCTACGTCTGGTGGATGCATAAGCCTTTCATTAACGCGTCGTATGTCATTCATTCTAACCTATTCATGCTACTTATACCCTGAAAACAAACAAAAACAAAATCTTATGGTTTTTTTTACCAGATGAATGTCATCGCATTCTTGCAGATATGGATCACCTCAGAATGTGAAAGAGTACGACGTTCCCATCGCATACGAGTTGGCATTGAAGACGTGGGCAAAATGGCTAGAATCTGCAATCAACCCTGAAAATCAACAAATTTTCCTAATGAGCATGTCCCCTACACATTTATGGTAAGTGTGAGGTGTGAGCGAGTCTACCTCGAGCTCGTAAAATTTTAAGTTAGTATTAAATATAATAACAATGCTTAAAATGAAGGAGCTGGGAATGGAGACCTGGGACTGACGAAAACTGCTTCAACGAATCGCAGCCAATCCAAACAAGTTATTACTGGGGAACTGGATCGAGTTTGGACATTGTGAAGAAAACAAAGGACATTTTAAATGACTTGAGTGTGAAGGTAACATTTCTGAATATAACACAGTTGTCGGAGTTTCGTAAAGATGGGCACACATCGATTTACGGTGAGCGCAGAGGGAAGCTGTTGACAAGGGAACAGAAGTCAGATCCAAAGAAATATGCTGATTGCATCCATTGGTGTTTGCCCGGTGTCCCCGATACGTGGAACGAGATTTTGTATGCGCATTTGCTGCAGAACTACTTAGTTCAGAAAGAAACAATATCCAAAACTTCTTAGTAATTTTTCATGTTGAAAATATACTGATCCAAAAAATAGACAAGGAAAATTTAAATTTGTTAAAAAAAAGTGACCAACAACATAACCTTAATCCCTGTCGAAAATCGAGTTAAATGTCATGGTTGCGTGTGAAGTGGTCAGGGTTGATGCTGAGGACGAGGTATCCATATTTGAGGATGTCTTATTATCAAACCTGACATCCTTGTCTTCGCCGCAAGTTGTGGCAGTGGCCGAGACAGTGCACATGTCATCGTTCAGTAAACCTGGCTGGGTGATCTCCAGCCCTTCGACATTTATCGTGCCTGTTAGCATCTTCACTACAGTCGACATGGCAGGACGTAGCTTGGGCTTGCTCTGGGTGCATAGAAGACCAACTTTTATAAATTGGCAAGCCTCGTTGATAACAAAAACACCCTGCAGTGATGCATCCACTATTTCATGCAGCTCATCTTTCTGGTAAAAATTCCATGCCTGCATTGACAACAGAAGACGAACATTATCGTGAAAACATAAAATTAGCACCAAGTTTGTGTATCTAATAAATAGTAAATAGATGAAATGAAATGAAAAATTATAATCCGCTGACAATTGAATGAGATCCTAAAAAGAAAAGGGAATCGATGTGATTTACTCGAACAAAAAGTGAAAGAAACAGTACCCTAGCTAATAAAGAGTTTTAACATTAAGGATACATATAACTAATGATTTGGGAATTTGGACGCAGCCCGAGTGGTTTCCTATTATGACGATATGCAAACATATGCCAGTCCCTCGACCCTGTGAAAAGATATGAGACAAGGGAACAAAAAGAGACGTGGTACCAGCTCAAGGAGGTAACGTTTGCCATGGGGCAAAAGCTTGTTTGTGTTTGGTCTGCCAGATACTATTTCCAAAAGTAGAACACCGAAACTATAGACATCAGCTTTCCTTGTCAATCGACCTTGTATGGCATACTCCGGTGCCAAATAGCCACTGAATAACACAAAAGAATAATTCATGAAAGATAACACGGCTGAAAAAAATACTTTATTGTTGCATAATTCAAGAAAAAGTCTGTTTGTGGTTCGAAACTTACGTCGTCCCCGCTACGCGAGTGCTCACGTGTGTCAAATGAGACGGGAAAAGTTTAGCTAGGCCAAAATCTGAAATTTTGGGTGTTAGATCTTTATCAAGTAGTATATTGCTGGCCTTGATGTCTCTGTGGATAATGGGAGGACGAACTTCTTCGTGAAGAAATGCAAGTCCACGCGCAACACCAACACAAATTTTATGCCTTGCAGTCCAGTCGAATAGGATGTTGCTGCGGCTTCCACCTAAAACATATCTTACTTGGTCAAATTATGAATGCACCACACTTCAATTCATCAACATTAAAGAAGAAAATTATTACCCGGGAGCGTTCTTGCAAGACTATTATTCTCTAGGTAACCGTAGACTATTATCCTATGAGTCCCCTCTGCACAGCAGCCGTGCAGCTTCACTAAGTTTTCGTGTTCTATATTTGTGACTAACTCCAATTCGGTCATGAATTCCCTGGCCCCTTGTGATGAAAAAGCAGAAAGCACTTTTATAGCGACAGTAGTTCCATCTTTCAGCCTTCCCTGAATGGTCAGTAAAGAATGCGAGAATTGTTAGTAACAACATGAGAAAATATCGCATGATTGAATATGGAGGTTGATTTTTTTTTCAGGTAACTGCGAAAATGTTCAGGGTATAGTGCCAATCACCGAAAACATAATAAAGTACGTTAAGACAGAATATTACCTTGAATACAGAGCCAAATCCTCCTTCTCCAATTTTATTAACCAGGCTAAAATCATTTGTGGCGAGTTGTAAGTCTCTGTAACTGAAGCGATGAAGATTCAAGATGCCGGAGATCTCTGTAATAGTAATAGAAATAAGATTTCATATAAATGCTGCTAAAAACGGACAGTAAAACATACAATGTAACATGAATTGATTGATCAAATTTTGTCCATGTTAATGTAAAGATACAAATAAGCTTAATTGTCAATGGTGATATAGTGACCCGATATATTGAGCTGACAATGCATTTAATGTTATTCTTCTCGGTCAATACTTAATGTAGTCATGGACTTGGTGCCCATTCGAATAATTACTTAGGCAAATCTTTGAGAAGATATTTGGTAAATGCTTTGTTTAAGTTTGTAGCGTTAGAGTATATTTTACATCAAAGTTTTGAGTCTTTGCACTAAATTATTCATTGAGCCTTAAAAATAGAAGCTGCTTGAAAACAAGAAGATAGCTCCTCCATCAATAAGGCATAAAGGCCAACAATTGAGATGAGGAACAGTAGTCTCAATATATGTTATACTAAATTTGATAAGCATACGACAAGCTAATAATAAAAAAATGTACCTTGGTTTGGCATATTGAAGTAAGTTTAACAAAACTACGGGGCAGCAACAGAATGAGTTGTTATGCGTGACCAATGGTAAATGCAGCATTTCACAGTACAAATAAAGCTAACTTAGATTTTGGTGATAAATCCAAAGCCTGGACATAAATGTTGCTGAATAAAAGATGATGAACTATCGGGCTGAGAAAATCTTACCATTCTCAATTTCCACAGTTCTTGAGAGAGGGGTCTTCTTTTTATGAAGGATAGAGAAACACCTCATCATTACAGCTTCCTGCCTATCCCGGCGTAAGAAAAATCAATGGTGGTTTCTTCTTGACCATTCCACACACAGTAAATGACGTTAAGTTAGCATCAGCTCAAAAATACAATACAATTCCAATTCCGAAACAAAAATCAAAGATCCTCCCTCTAGTAGAGAAATCACTCTGCTGACTAATAATGACTGACCTGAACAAAAATGGCCCAAATGAATGCCCAGCTGATCAAAGCATCACAAATCAATCGGACTATCAAAAAAAAAAGAATCAAACTATGTGTGAATGTGGTAAACTATGAAACTGCTAAGAAACTGGAAACGAATAAAAGCAAGATGAAAGAACCCAAAATCAACTCGAAACTTTTGATAAACAAGGACGACTATGGAAGCTGCAAAAAGGTATTACCTCAAAAACAGGAAGAGGATTTGTGGAGGAGTTTTGTTGAGCAGAGCGACGACCAGCCACAGGACTTTGAGACGAACACAATTTTCAATTTAACACGGTTTCCATAAACATGTGTTATTAGTATTTATTTCGTACAAGTTATAGAAAAAATCTTAGTTTATCGCTTCTTTATCATTCGTACCAAAAAGATCATTTGCAAATTATAAATCAGTGAATTATAATGATACTCTTCTTATGATTTATGTTATAATTCATAAAAATAATATATAATTTATTTAAATAAAACAATTACATAGTTCATAAGAAGTGTACAATAATTAATCAATTTATAATTTGCATCAAAAATAACTTTTACTCATCTAATATTACTTGACATTGACTTACTTAAAATATTGGATATAACTAGTCAATTGCAAGTGGCCAAGTGTATAACTGGTAAATTGTCAGACACTAAAGGCAGACCCTCACATCACGTTAACGTCAAATGTATAACTGGAAAAATGTCAGACAATAAAGGCCTTGAAACAATTGAAATTTTCAAAAATATACAAATAATAGATAAACCTCCACTCTCGCATACAGTGTTATTACAACTGATCCGTTGATCGAATCAAGTCACTGGATCAATAGTTCAACCGGATTGAACCGATTTTACACGCACATATTAAAAAATAATAGTAAAATACTTATATATGATATTATAATTTAACATATCTATGACTTGAATAAATATTACATGTTTATGATCTGATCACAACAACATTCATAATTAAATAAATCATTTTTTTAAATATGACCAAGTTGAGTTGGGTTAGGTTCGAGTCTTGTCCAAGTCAAATAAATAAATAATTTTTCAAACCAAATCGAACCGATCAAATCATTTTTAATGAAAAATCGGGTCTACCGGGTCAACCAACCGGTTCAACTAGCTGGGTCGACCGGGTCGATTGTAAAACGGTCCAATTAATGAACCGATCCAATGACCGGTTCCCAGTCGAACCGGTTGGTCCGGTCCGGTTTTAATAACACTGCTCGCACAACTTACAATAATGTTTTTTGAAAATATGAGGAATAGAGATAAATTTTAAAGAGAGAATGTGGTTCAAGTAAAAACAGGATTATATATGAACACTACTACAAACAGGGGATTATGCATCGGTTCTCGGTTTTGTGCCAGAACCGATGCATAATGTCCTACATTGTGCATCGGTTTTTTGAGAAATGGTGCATAATGTAAGAAATTTTGGGGGCATATTTTGCCTGTAATAGCTCAAATATACCTGAAAATTCATTAATAAATTTCATAAACATAGCTTCTCATAGCCAAATCTTAAAATACTTTTTATTGAATCAAAATACAACATTCATACATGATGTCACTTTTATTGTACAAAATTATCAATTCAACAAAAGGTCCATGTATTATTTCTAGTGATGGAGAGCCTTCATTGACCTCTATATCTATCTGCTTCTTCTTCCTAAGACTTCTCCATGCTTTTCCCAAGTTTGCCAACAGCAGGGCTTTCACTCCCAACAGATTATCCGATACTGCAAGAGAAACCTTATATCATAATCCAAGAATAAACCAAACACCTCGACAAAAAATATCGCACGAATATATATCAAATACATAACAAAGCAGGTGCAGTATCATATGTTTCCGGTTGAAATAATTAATCCAGATAACCCTCTACTTGCAGGTTCATCCAACAATCGAAATTACTCCTCACGATATTTCAGATTTTCTCTAATTGCAAATCAATGAAGCAGTCAGTTCTTCATATCTAATGAAACCAGTTCCTCTAGAAAATAATTAGTCTAATACAAATTACTAATTATATATATCAAAGGAGTAGAAGCTCAAAGCATGAACTAAGCTACTGATAAAACTAACCTTTTCTACCTTGTTTTTAAATTTGGTCTCTTCATTCAGCTTATTAATTCTCTAGCTCACTCAACTGCACAGATCACAGCTCACAAAACCATTGCGCGCGCATAAACAACAATGCCAATGCAATTGCAGAATTCAGATGCAAACTAACATCAAGATCTAAAAGCCAAGCTGATATGTAACTAAATCACAAAGATAAGAAAACATCAACTTTGTTCAGAATTTGACTTGACACAATAACTTCAACTTGATGTAACACATAATGGAATATGAGCATAAGAATGTGAAGTTAAAACAGCAAGTGAAGGTGACTGAAAACTCGAGAACATTGAAAAAGCAATCAAATATAAAAACATAGCATCTTCACAAATGCTATTTGTATAGTCTAGCACATACGTCTTTAACAATGCGTCAAACAGGTTACGCGCTTCATCTGTGACACCAACTCCAATCCTCTCGCCTCCACTTGTCTAACATAACAAAATCTCTGTAAAAACTCTAAAACATTCTCAAATCAGCATTAACCAGCACCAAAAAGGATTCAAAATAGGAAGGCTAATATCGGCGGGATTTAGGGTTAGACGATTTTGGTCAAACGCGTACCTGATATTAGGGCTAAAATTATCGACGATAAGAATCTATCCGATATCGGCGACAGATTCTCCAACGTTGGCATCTGCCATCTAACTCATCTCCATTGTCTCATCCATGACTGCGCTCGTCAACTCCTTCCTCTCGTATCTATCGCACTCTTTTGGACTCGTCTTCTCGACCGTCACCAGTCTAACAGAAGGCGAAATGTTTTCCTGAGGTTGATTGAAGTTGAAGAAAAAGGAGTAACCTCAGTTGACGTGAGAAAAGCGAAGGTGAGAGCGGACGACGCCATAGCGAGCGGCGAGATATGCCTTCCTGAATCTACTGCGTATTGAAGCGGACGAAGGCAGAGAGGAATTGTGTAAGCGTGTTTGTGTGGATTTGTATTATTTGGCAAAACCTAAATTAGGTTAAATATTGAACGATGGGTTTTTGCAACGGTTCTAAAAAAATCGATGCATAAGCCTTACCATTATGCATCGGTTTTGGACCAATTAATGCATAAGCTCGAGATTACGCATCGGTTGGTCCAAAATCGATGCATAAGGTCCTGCTTATGCATCAGTTTTGGACCAACCGATGCGTAATCTCGAAACCGATGTGAAACACGAAACCGATGCATATTCCCCTTCTGTAGTAGTGGAAAATTAAAAATTAGATTTCAAGGTGACACATGTCCAATTTTGTCGAAATCCTTGGTTAAACACGGAGGGGCAGTATAGTCATTCCATATAATCATGTTAGTATTGTAATTAATTATAGTTTCAATTTAGTCCCTGATTTGGAAACTCCGTTAACTATTCAATTCAATCTGATTTTAGGGTTAGTCGTAGTAAGAGATGAACGATTTAGCCAGCGTCGTTGCAGGTTCGTAAAATCGTGCATATGGTTTTGTTTTATAAATTGTTTGCATTTTTAATTACTGTATTCGTTTCTGTATTTTTATTGAGTTTGTATGGGGTTTTCTATCTTAATCTGCGCATTTTTATTTTGCGTAAGATTGTGACAAGATTTTGAAAATGATAATGTTCAGACTTGTGTGATAATGTACTACATAGTTAGTGTGTATCATAATGTGATAGTGTGATAATGCTAAAGATCAGACTTAATCGATAATGTTCAGACTTAATCAAAATAGTCAGACTTAAACAAACTTAAAGCATATAATATTTAGACTTAATGCATAAGACTTAAATTGCTAATGTTCAAAATTAAATTGATAATGTTCGAACTTAAATGGATAAAAGTTCACACTTACTCAATAATATTCAGACAGAAAACAGACTTAAAAGCATAATATTCAGACTTACTCGATAATATTCAGACATAAAACAGACTTACTCAATAATATTCCCTCTTGTTCAAACTATTAGTAATAGAATATTTCCTTTGACAAATCATGTTCCAAATATCCAAACAGAACCTAAAAATTGTAAAACTGGCGATTATAGATGTTGACTTGTAAACACCCATGGACTCGGCACTTACGGTTACGTGCCAATGATAAAATTAGTAAACTATTTTTTGTTTATTTTCTTTCCATTATATTTTTTAATCCAAACCGGGAATTAGAATTGATAGCATTTCGCATTCCACTTTTAATCAATTCTTATTTTCAATTTTAAAAAAATCACTTTCTTGTCGTGTGAGTTTCAGTTATTTTCAGGCAATGCATGTGGTCCAACGTTTGGGACGGATGGAGATACTAAACCCTTTATCAGACTGCTTTTTACAGGATTTCAACATGAAGTTGGACAATAATTATTGACTTATGACTCTTTCCTGAGGAACCTGGTCACATTCTGAGAACACGAGTCCTGACACATATGTACCCTACCAATGTTTCCATTGAAATTTAATTCATTTAGGTCAACTTGTTACATGCCGACAGTCTCTTCTTGGCCACACACACGGAACAATTCTTGTAATTCATTTACGACAAATCATGCACTTTGTTCAACACTAACACGTTCATTTTTTCTAACAAGGTTTTCCTGGCTACCTGAACCAATTCCAAATTCCATACACAAATAGGAGAGGTTTTTTTACCTTTCAAAATAACCTTTTGAGTTTCAATACATCCAAAATGTTCAAATGAGTTTGACATTTCAGTTTTTGCCTGTTTTTAATACATCAAAAAAAAGACCTCTTGAGTTTCAATACATCCAAAATGCTCAAATGAGTTTGACATTTCAGTTTTTGCTTGTTTTTAACAAAACCGGATGACCATGATACAATTTTATGTGCAAAAGAGAGGGCGTGCGAATGAGAGAACTCCACGTCTTCTCGTTTTTAATAAAATCGGATCCAAGGGATCCGGTTTTATATAAATAGGTCAAAATTAAAATGCCAAACTCACACGGGTCATTTTAGTTTAGATATGTTGAAACTGAAATGAATCATTTTGAAGAAAAAAAAACTCCAAATAGGATAGGAAACGCAAGTATGAGAATAAAAAAAATTTTATTCTCTACTTATATTTTGAAAATTTTAGTGGAAAAATATAACAACTAAATTATTGAGATTCTATAATTACATCACAACGATTGCAAGTCCTCCAAATTTGTGGGCAACATAAGAATTCTCAAACATATATTTTCAAGCAATTTAAAACTCAATACAAAATTGTAAGCGAAGCCTTAAACTGTAGAGCTTCTTTTTATGGATTCTTTTTATGGAAATGGATCAAATACAAACCATACTTATAAATAAACATTAATAATTAATAAAAATTTGCCACGTGTATATTTCGATCAATCGTAATTCGGAGCGCTTTTTGTAAATAAACAAAATTAAAACGGACTTATTTAAAAAATACATAACATACGCGTTGGTATAATCGTTCTAAAAATTGCTACAGTAATAGTTTAAGTTTGATAATTAAGGTTTGACTCCGATTTTGACCTTCTTAACGACATAGTCTGCTCTTGGTGTAAACTAGAGAGTTGTACAACTTTGAGTCAGCTACGTAACGATATATGACTTGCCTCTATCAGATTTTTCATTTGCTTCTAACACTTAATTGAATGAATAAAGGTCTAATATGACATTTGTGGTGCCAAATAAGTCTAATCATTCATGAATTAAGTATGACCATTAAGCTTTGACTCCGATTTCGACCTTCTTAACGACCTAGTCTGCTCTTGGTGTGAACTAGAAAGTTGTAGATCTTTGGGTTAGCTACGTAACGATATATAGCTTGCCTCTATCGGATTTATCATTTGCTCCCAGCACTCAATTGATATAACAAAGGTCTAATATGTCATTTGTGGTGTCAATTAAGTCTGATCATTCATGAATTAAGTCTGATCATTAAGCTTTCACTCAAATTTTGACATTCTAACGATCTCGTCTGCTCTCGGTGTGAACTAGAGAGTTGTAGAGCTTTGAGTTAGCTACACAACGATATATAGCTTGCCTCTATCGGATTTTTCATTTGCTCCCAGGACTTAATTGAAATAGTAAAGGTCTAATATGTCATTTGTGGTACCATTTAAGTCTGATTATTCATGAATTAAGTCTGATCATTAAGCTTTCACTCAAATTGCGACCTTCTTAACGACCTAGTCTACTATTGATGTGAACTAGAGAGCTGTAGAGCTTTGAGTTAGCTACGCAACGATATATAGCTTGCCTTTATCGAATTTTTCATTTGATCACATCACTTAATTGAATGAATAATGGTCTAATATGTCATTTGTGGTGCCAATTAAGTCTGATCATTCATGAATTAACTCTGATCATTAAGCTTTGACTCCGATTTCGACCTTCTTGACGACCTAGTGTGCTCTTGGTGTGAACTAGAGAGTTGTAGAACTTCGAGTTAGCTACGCAACGATATATGACTTGCCTCTATCGGATTTATCATTTGCTCTCATCACTCAATTGATATAACAAAGGTCTAATATGCCATTTGTGATGCCAATTAAGTCTGATCATTCATGAATTAAGTTTGATCATTAAGCTTTGACTCCGATTTCGACATTCTTAACGACATCATCTGCTCTCGGTGTGAACTAGAGAGTTGTAGAGCTTTGAGTTAGCTACGCAACGATATATAGATTGCCTCTATCAAATTTTTCATGTTCTCCCAGCACTCAATTGATAAAACAAAGGTCTAATAAGTTATTTGTGGTGCCAGTTAAGTCTGATCATTCACGAATTAAGTCTGATCATTAGACTTTCACTCAAATTTTGACCTTCTAAACGACATTGTCTGCTTTCGGTGTGAACTAGAGAGTTGTAGAACTTTGAGTCAGCTACGCAACGATATATAGCTTGCCTCTATCGTATTTTTTATTTGCTTCCGGCACTTATTTGAAAGAATAAAGGTCTAATATGTCATTTGTGGTACCAATTAAGTTTGATCATTTATGAATTAAGTCCGATCATTAAGCTTTCACTCAAATTTTGACCTTATTAATGACCTAGTCTGCTCTTGGTGTGAACTAGAGAGTTGTAGAGCTTTGAGTTAGCTACGCAATGATATATGAATTGCCTCTATCGGATTTATCATTTGCTCTCATCACTCAATTGAATGAATAAATGTCTAATATGTCATTTGTGGTGTCAATTACGTCCGATCATTCATGAATTAAGTCTGATCATTAAGCTTTGACTCCGATTTCGACTTTCTTAACGACCTAGTCTGCTCTTAGTGTGAACTAGAGAGTTGTAGAGCTTTGAGTTAGTTACGCAACGATATATAGCTTGCCTCTATCGGATTTATCATTTGCTCCCAGCACTCAATTGATATAACAACGGTCTAATATGTCATTTGTGATGTCAATTAAGTCTGATCATTCATGAATTAAGTCTGATCATTAAGTTTTCACTCAAATTTCAACTTCCTAAACGACCTCGTCTGCTCACGGTGTGAACTAGAGAGTTGTAAAGCTTTGAGTTAGCTACGCAACGATATATAGCTTGCCTCCTTTGGATTTTTCATTTGTACATAGCATTCTTTTAAAGAAGCGAAGGTCTAAATTAAATTAAAAAATAATTATGAAAACCGAAAAAACTATATTGCCCTCGAAGTTTAAATTAGAAAAAATTAAAAGTTTGGACACGTATCAACTTTATAAAGGTTTATAGTTTATATTTAAAAAAATTGATTTGTACCTTAATCTCCATCCTCTTTTTATTTATCCAAACATAGTAAATTTTTTGTATTATATAGCTTATTTTCTTTACATTTTTTCATGACAAACTAGATATAGAATTTTATTTTCCATCTCCAATTAACAAGACGAAGCCTTAAACTGTATAGCTTCTTTTTATTTATCCGAACTTGCTCATTGAGTGTAACCAATACATCGACAGCCACAGCCAGGTATCTTCTCTCATGTGAACATAAGATTTGTAGTTTTTTTTTTTTTTGATGGGATAAGATTTGTAGTTGAGAGTTTCATAAGCAAACATATATATATAAGCAGATGCTCTATGGATGCAGGAAAATCATGACCTTTGCCAGTTCCAGTGCTTTCTTGCGTCCAAAAAACTTCTCAACAATTGCCAGTGCAAACTCCAAAGCTGTCCCTATATATAAGCAGATGCTCTATGGATGCAGGAAAATCATGACCTTTGCCAGTTCCAGTGCTTTCTTGCGTCCAAAAAACTTCTCAACAATTGCCAGTGCAAACTCCAAAGCTGTCCCTGGTCCCCGACTTGTTATGAGGTTGCCATCTATCACAATTCTGTTGTTGATTTCACTTTGATCTGATAGCTCGTTGCACATTGGCGGGAATGCAGTTGCCTTCTTGCCCTGATATCAAAATACAAGTCTAATTACCGAGGAAGAAAATAGGTATGTCTAGGAAATGAACAGTAGTAGATTTACAAGGTTGAAATGACAAACAGAACACTAAAAGTATGATGCAAATAATATCGAACAGAAGCTTATAGTGTCAGGTGATTTAGAAGATAATCCCGATGTTCACAGTTTGATATGCACATGTCAGGTGATCTGAATAAACAGTAAACATACATGGTATGAGGAATGCAGTTAAGACTTAAGGTTAAGAATATAGATTAAGATACCTTCAACAGGCCATGGGGTTCAAGGACATATGCTGGCGATGCACAAATTGCCCCATATGGCCGATTGGCATCCCTTTGTTTCTTAAGCATGTCCACTAGCTTTTCTGATGCTGCAAATGTCTTAGCGCCTCCTAGACCACCCTGTAAGCATGGAAAATCTTGAAACATTTACTACTGACATTTTGAACCAGCTACACATGAACAGTAGGGGCGCCACACGACACTTACTGGCAAGACAATAAGGTCATATGAAAGTGTAGAAGCCTCATCAAGGAGCACATCTGCCACAAGTTTTGTTTCTCTTCTAGCTAATATTTCAAGATTGCCCATGATTGAAGCCACAACTACGTTTGCCTTTGCCCTCCTTAAGACATCAATTATCGTTACAGCTTCCATTTCCTCTGTTTCATTAGCAATGGGAACAAGAATCTGAAATTGACGGCCAGAAAAAAAAATGAGTTAGTTCATCACAGGCTAAGAGTTCAGCACTTGTAAAACTAAAACCTAAGTTACGGATCAGGCAGCAAAAATGCGTCTCAGGCCAAATTGGAACATGAACAAGAATAGGCAATTCAGATCCATCCAATGGCTTCTGTCACAAACTTGCCCAACAATATTTACCACCTAAATGTCAATTTAGAAAAGGCATCTCAGGAATCTCAATCCTATTCCATGTAAGAAACACCAAAGGAGCAAGGTATTTCTAGAAGAGACTTGTCCAACACAAAGCACCATTCAAAAAGAAAAGGAGGTACAAAAGTGGAGATCTCCTTCATCATCAATCGAAAAATTTCTTATTATTACCCTCTTTTTTGTTCTTGATTTACATATTAGGGCGTATGCTTATAATCTTACCATGAATAAGTAGTGAGATTGCCACTTGTACCGAATGTGTTCCATGCAGTGAACTGACATGTGTTTATTACGAGTACTCATGCATTCAATAATTCTACCATCTCTTGTTGTTGATGGATTCAAGATAACGAAACAGAATTCTTTTATGCATTAACACTTGCACTAGTATATTACTAAATCAACATGGTAAGATATATAATCTAGATAGCTCAGCATTGGGTGCTATGACCATTACAATTGACTTAATTACTTGGTGAAGGAATCAGCATTGCATGTTCTAAAGAAAAAAAGTTAACACGATTTAAGTGCTCAATGACAATCGGTGCACTATCCAAAAACATAAATTAGTTTGACGACTACAATTGGCCTTATAAAACAATATTGTGTGATTGTATAGGGTTGTCATTCATTTGTCAAAAGAAGCTACATCGAAATAAGAACAAGGAATACTTTGGATTGCATCACTTGTTGGTTCTCACATTGCTAAAAATGACTTATGTAACTGATATGTCGTATATAACACTGAAGTCATTGTAAATGGTCTCATGTGTTTCGAACCTTGGAGGTATAGATTTTGGCATTGCAGATGCAGGTAATGGCAATATTGAAAGTCTTATACTTTTCTCCTGGCATGATATTGCATTCTAAAAGAACAAACCAAAATGCCGGAATAGAAGAACATACATTTGAGCAGCTTTACATTCTAAGGATACCACCAGAACAAACAATGCTCATTTCATTATTGAGACAGCAAAGTGGGAAATTTTGGTTTTGGGCTTATAGAAATTCAATGAACACAACATTGAGAAAACATAAAAGGCACGGAGAAAAGCTAACGGAGCAACTTACTTGAGGTGTGTTATCAAAGGTCCACTCCATCGCATTGAACTCAGTTATAATGTATTCTTCCCCAGGGTTAGGACGCATCACCTGACACGCGACGGAAAGTTAATGGACGCAAGACTTGTGAAAAATACGATGAATTAAAAATAATGTTAACGATTTCTTAATTCCTGAAACTTATCCAGATTCAATAATAAACAAGGAGTCGCACAAGGCGCAAGCCACACCCGTCAGAAACAGATTTAAACATGAAAAGGCTGCCGCCATGAAAGAAAAAAGTTAATTTCAATTGGATAAAAGCATCTGCAAATGAAGATACATACAAGAGCTACACTTCCATTGCCAAAGTCCACATGTAAGGTTCTAAACATCCCAGGCATGTCTCAGGAAAATAATTTATATTCGTCAACTATACAATCAAGGGATTGACTCTTTGTTTCTCCCACATGAAAGGGCATCATACTAATGAAGCTGTAATAACAAATCAAATAAAACACTTGCGCCTTGGAAAGATTAACTATAGGCATTCCTCCTTATTGTCAGCAAGATCTAATCCCACAACAGGTTGTCAATTTTAAAAATCATTAGTAAGAGAGAAGCTTTTATACCAGTGGTCCAACAATTTCATCAGCCTTTTCTTTTCCGCACAAATGCTCAACTAAAGCTACAGCAAACTCCATAGTTGTTCCAGGTCCGCGGCTTGTGATAACATTTCCATCTTTGTGGACTCTTGATTCAACAGTTGTTGCAGCAGATGAAGCCAGTTGCTCCATAAAAGATGGATAACAAGTTGCCTAAAGAAATCAAAACTCAGTTGAAACAGTGCAGTCTTAGACTCTTAGTTGATTGGATCCGGAACTCTGGTAAGGCGATTTATTAAGATACTGTTTAGTCGACAATAAATACTACCTTGAGTCCTTTCAACAAGCCCCATGACCCAAGCACAACGGCTGGAGATGCACATACAGCAGCATAAAGCCGTCCCTCCTCGGCCTGTTTTTTCACTAGATATTGCAGCTCCTTGGAATCTTTGAGAGCATTTGCACCTGGCATGCCTCCCTACACCATTTTGTAATCAATTTAGCTAGTTTAAACTTCAAATTGACCAATTCATACATTCCTGAAGAAGTCCAATTTCCAACTAAAAATGACAACTCCTACAATCCTGCTCTACTCATAAATAAACAAATTAAGGCTTATATGTAGGTGAAGAGATATGCTTACAGGTAGGGCTATGAGATCGAAGACGGTGGAAGTAGAGTCAGTAATCAAGGCATCGGCAACAATCTTAATACCGTGACAAGCATCGACAAGCAGACGATTCTCGACGGATGCGACGGTGACATCAGCGCCGCCTCTCCTAAGAACATCGATTGTATAAACGGCCTCCATCGGCTCCGTGCCATTAGCGATCGGAACCAAGGCCTAAATCAGACGATTAGACGAAGGCAGCAACAATCATCAAAGCATAGGAAGAGAATACCGTAATATAAAAATGACAGAGAGAGAGAGAGAGAGAGAGTAGTACCTTGCGTGAAGATGCTGATGCGGTCATTGATGAGGAAGTGCAGAAGGTGGAGTTTTTGGTTTTGAGAAAAGGAGGTGTTGAGCGGAGAAGTGGAGTAAATGTGAATGGGCGTGTGAGAAGGCGTACAGCCATTATATATTACTATGACTGATGAGGACTGACTGACACAGTTGAGTTTTTGAGTGTGTGCCTCTTCTGCTTTTAGGTAGACGTAGAATGGAAGAGACCAGAATCGGGTTCATGGTCTTATTAATCATCATAGTAATACACGTATCTTATCTAATACTTCGAATTGGTATTTGTGTTCTCAAACGGACAGACTTGCAATCTTCATTTGCTCACTTATTTTTTTTGAAGGGGAAATTCTAGCAGGTGCTCTTTTGAGTGCCAAGTGAATACGTACTTGATAAATCATTGATTTAGAGCAATAACCCGTTTATTATCGGGGTCAACCTTGGATGAGACCACATCACTACAGAATGTCTGACTCCACCAAATACGAATCCAAGCTTTGTCGAATTTTTTTTTTCAAATTAAGCAAAATTAGAATTTGATTTTCATACACTCTTCAAATTCAATTGCCTAAGAGATAAAATGCTTTTTTTAACGGCGCCTTATGATTAGTGTCAAATTTTTAGATATAACGAATGCTGAGTCAGCAATAATTACCTAATAAGCCAAAAGCGCTCTTCTCCACAACGTCTAAAATTGAACTATAATTTCGAGCCCTAATTTCACACTACCTCTCTCCTCAATCGGTTCGAAGACGATGAAGCAATCGTCTCTCTCGAAACCCTAATCGCTTCGATTTCATCGTTCGCGTCTCCTCCTCTAGCTGCCGCATCAACAAGCTTCATCGCCAGCGCCGCCTTGTCAAAGTGCGCGAGGATTTGATTCTCAATTAAAGAAGCTGCGTTGTTTGCTCCACAATCGGTGTTTCGGCGAGGTCTTAATTGCTGTCAAACAAATTCTCATCATCCATGCCGTGGATTTCATCCATGCCAAGTGTTATTCACAAGTACACCACTTATCCATCCTTCGGGGACTTTTCTCACTTCTGTATAGGAATGCTTTTGGATTTTTTGACCCTCATAATAAAGTCATTCTTATGTTAGAATAAATTCATATCCCAAGGAACGTGAATCCAATTCATGTTAATCAAGCATACAGAAAAATACAGAAGATGACAAACATTCGTTGATGACTCTGAACTCTTCACTGATTACCGTAGTGGATCTTCCGATCTTTCCGTACAACTATTCGCCAGTAAGATTTTGAGAGAAGAATAATACTGAAGTTAGGTGCGTAAGACCGGAGATCACGACATATAATATAGCGTGTATATAACCGCTATACTTATTGATATTGACACATCCTTCCCAGAAGTGTAATTATCAAATCGATATCTACACATATTGTAATTCCATGATCATAACTTTAATTATACTCCAAAGTCAACTATAAAATAGACCACTTTAATATGACTTATGAATTATGATAGCATACACATCATATAATATTTATATTATGATCTCAACATCATATGAGAATGTTATCATATAAATCATCACATTATGTGTCGAACTTTGGCTGGTGGAGAATAGTTTCATATCTGTCAAGAATTTTTACAACTAAGTATTGTTGGTGGGAGTAAAGATCAGCTATAAAGTATATTTTTGGTGCAAAATGTAAAGCTTGTCAAAACTAAATTATAATTCATTGTCGAAAAATCAAAAGTACGACATAGTTCGTCCCGAATAATTTATGATTAGTCATCGAGAAATTAATCATAAACGAAACTTAATTTTATCCGTCCAAATAACAAATCAATGGCTGTGATTGATTTGTATTTTTTTTATAAAAAATTCCTTTACACCGAATCATTTTGTTGTTGGTGAGAAGTGAGAATTTATATTTCGCTCGTCGTATTAGATTTTTTCTTTTTGAAAGTGAAACAAAATAGATATAGTTTTCATAAAACGATTTACTTAAAAAATCATTATCAAGCTTTCAATTTTAAAACATGACAGTAAAGAACGTTGAGAACGGATGTTAACAGAGCCATCTACTACTAGTGTTCAGTTCAGGTGGACGTATCGAGATTTCACATCCACAACTGCTTTATTAGGATTACGATATCTACAATGGTTCATTCATTCAACACCTTACTTTTTATTTTCCCAATACTCTACATCATTTTCTCTCTCTTTCATCTAATAATTAAACAATCATTCAACTTTTACACTCTACAATGGTTTTGTTTAATAAATTCAACACTCTTCCAATTAATCACCCTATACCCAACAATTTTATTTCATATTCTTATTTACTTTTATATTTTTGTTTTTGTGATTACTTAATAATAACAATTATTGATTATAATTAAATTAAAATAATTATAAGAATTTTGGGTGTTGAAATGGTTATTGTTAGGATACATTTCACTAAGAAAATGTTGAAAAATTAAAAAGAAGAGTTTATTGAAGGATAATAGAATAATTATATGAAAAAGACGTTTTTTTATGTGTCCAAATCAAATGAAACAAGTCTCTATTTATAGAGTACAAAAAATGATGAATTTTGGTATAAAATTTACTATGAAATAATTGACCCCAAATAATTAGGATGAGATAAAATAAAAATAAAAGCACAGCAGCAAATCACATCGTGACAAGTGGCAACTATGACAGCAACCAATATCAGCTCCAATGAGATGCTGCCGCGCGTCAGTCTTGTCCCATTGGCAGATTTTTATAAGACTAGTTACAATGGGGTGTTTAATTGAGTGTTGAAAAATGAATTAAATAGTTGAATGATTTTAATGGGGGTGTTGAATTTGAGTATTGAATTGAGGTGTATTAAATTGTATTGAAAAAAATTAAACATGTTGATGGGGTGTTGAATGGGTTAATGAGGGTGTTGAATTTGGATGTTGAATGAGTTTAATTGTACTTTTATTTTTATTTTATCTCATCCTAATTATTTGGGGTCAATTATTTCATAGTAAAATTTTTTTATACCAAAATTTATCATTTTTTGTACTCTATAAATAGAGACTTGTTTCATTTGATTTGATCACAGAAAAAAAACGTCTTTTATTAGTTGAATGGTTGTTGGAAGGGTATTGAATTCTATTAACCAAAATCATTGTAGAGTCTAAAATTTGAATGGTTATTGAATTATTAGGTGGAATAGAGAGAAAATGATGTGGAGTGTTGGAAAGTTAAAAAGTAGGGTGTTGTATAGGTGAACATGTTTAATTTTTTCAACACAATTTAATACACCTCAATTCAACACCTCTATTCCATTAAACTATTTAATTCATTTTTCAACACCCAATTAAACACCCCATTATTTAGTCTGACCCCCTCTGATCGCATTCAGTCATTCAAATCACATCATATCAATTAGCATTAAATAATTACCTTTGATCGTAAAGTTCAAACGTTCATTAAAATATTTTAATAAAGGAGTGATTGAACTGAATACATGACAAGGTGAAGGGTTAAGCCCTATCGAAAAAACACATTCAAGCTTTTACGTTTATCTTTTATATAAAAAGCTTTAGTTTTTTTTTGTTCGTTGATTTTAATTGTTTCAGTACTAAAGAAGAAGACGCCTCATACTCCAGTTCGGGAGCGAACCCGTTCAGTCAGTGGGCTGACCGGAACCCGGGTAAAAATACGGCCCAATTTTTTTTTTGAAAAAAAAATATGAAGTTAGTGTTTGCAGAGCAGAACCGACAACTTCCTTCGTCTCTAATTTGCGACGCTGCCTTCCGCCGACGGCAACTGCAAAGACAAAAGACTTGCGAAGAGTCCTCCACTTCGTCTGCTTCTGGAAGAGCCACGATCCGAGGGACGACGACGCTCAATCGACAGGTTCTTTGCTTGATGGGATTGATTTTGTTTGTGATATTGTGTGTTGTTTTGTGATTGCGTTATATGTGATTTCAAGTTCTGGCACTGAAGTTTCACCATTTTTATTTATCTTTGGCTCTTTGCTTTGCCTGTGTTTCCACTTGAGTTCTTATCACTTATCAGTAATCCATTCATCATAAATTTCCAGTCTTCTTTTTCTGCCCTGAAACTCCATTTTGTATATTCATCTGAAATCTAGTAAAATTTTCATCTTTTCCCCCAATTATGGGAACTTGCAATGAATTAGAGTTGACGCAGATAAAGAAATCAGTTCAAATTCTAAGTTCTTCAGATGAGGTCAGTACAACAATCAATTTACTCAAGTTGTGTATTTTTAACTAATTGAATAGTGAGGGCGAAGGGAGTTGGCCGAGTGGTGGCGCTCCCACCCAGCACCCAAGTGTGCTTGGGTTCTAACACACTCTAACACTGACAATTAACCCCAATCAAAAAAAAAACTAATTGAATAGTGCTCAAAAGTCCATTTCTGTTTTCACTGATGCCCTTTTGATTATCCAACTTGCCTTGTTTGTATGCTTATGATATTGTCATGCTTATTGTTAGCTCATATCCCTCTTGAAGTGAGCAGACCCTTATATTTCAATGCTACAGTATAAATGTAAACTAGTGCTTGTTTTGATTTAAATTTATGCATCTTTTAGTGAGACATCGTCTATTGTAAACACTATAGGCATCACTATAAGTATAACACTGTTGCGTTGCACTTCATTCTTATGCCCGATACATCCTTTTTTTCTGACCAATGAATATACTAATATAGGTGTACTTAACGTAATGATGGATATTGAAGAAGGCGTGAGGATTATCCTATCGTTGGGTTTCAAAACTTCAAAAAATTTGTCTTTGTATTTCAGCCCTACCAATATTTGAATCCCGGCTCCGCCCCTGCCCCAGTCCCGCTCTGCCTCTCTCTATATGCCCATAATTCCCCTGCTCTCGCTTCCTCTCCCTTGAGCCACAAAAACCCCATTTGAGCTTACGGAACCCTAAATCCACACCGACACTCGTCATGCGCCGACCGAGGTGAGTGGCTGTTCAATTCTGCCTTGAGGGGTGGGTTTTCTGTGCTGAATTGGTGAACTTGATTTTGAGGTAAAGATCTTCTTTATTATTTTCTTTTCAATAGTTGATTTCAGGGGTTCTTTTAGTTTTTTCTGTAGATGAATTCAGCGAGTGCGGCCTAACTTTTTTTTTTGGGTCCTTTTTTATCTCCTTCTTTTTGTCTTTCTTTTGGCTTGAAAATGTAATTTCAACTCTCTTCCTTGTAGCCTAGTTGCTTAAATTCTGATGGTTTGCTGCATTGTGTTTCTGGTTTCAAGTTGGAATTGCCGCTTTCTCTACGAATTTGATTTTCAGTGTTTCATTGTATTCTAATTTTAGGTTTAGTTACAAGTGTCTCTAGGTAACTTTTATGCTCGGACTTCCTTGGAGACATCATCAAGTAACATTTAACTTATCCTACTTCAGGTCATCCATTTGATCCAATCGATATCAATATATTTTGTTGTATCGCTTCATCTGCATTCTCAAAGAAGCTAAATTTTATGAGTTTGGAAGTGGCTTCTCAAAATTTGATTTTACATTGGTGAAGGATAATATAATTTGTTGTGTTTTTTATGTGTATACGCTAGATAAGCCTTAAATTTCAATATAATTGGATTTAAGGAAGTGGAAGGGTGCGATGTAGCACAGTTATTATTTCCTCGTAAAAAGTGGCTCGTATAGAAATACAGTGCATAGTAAAAATTAATTCTAATATTTGAAGTGGTATGTTTAATTGGGACTTAGTAGATGCAGTGCTTGAAAATGCTTGAGATGTATCAATGTTTGGTTTTTGTTTAATGCTTGGTCTATGAAGTTGAAAATTGGCCCAGATTGTTAAGACGACAGCTCAGTAGGATGATAATTGGTTCTTGTCCAG
The DNA here is from genome assembly GCA_033675215.1 of Rhodiola kirilowii. NCBI lineage: Eukaryota > Viridiplantae > Streptophyta > Magnoliopsida > Saxifragales > Crassulaceae > Rhodiola > Rhodiola kirilowii. The sequence goes on along the minus strand of CM066197.1, from coordinate 8,830,040 downwards.
TTTGAGTAATATCTCACTGTATCATATCCTCTTCCAATGTTTCAGGTTGTGTTAATAATGATTAAGAGTTGTCGTACTCCACTAAGATTTCCATCTGAATGCATGCTTCTTGCTCGAAACTATACTGCAAGAGGAATAAGTGATGAGATTGCTGAATTGTCAAAGGGAATATGCAAGATAATTATGTCGTCTCCAAAGGTGGGGCTTGAGACAGCCCTTGATCAGAGTGGGATACGAATTTCAACTGAAATAGTCGAGGATGTGCTTAAAAGGTCTGAGAATGCAGGCATGCTGTCATACCGGTTCTTCGAATGGGCAGCGAAACAAAGAAACTACACTCACACTGTCAAGGCTTATCATGCGATGATAGTGTCTCTCGCCAAAATACGGCAGTATAAGATCATGTGGGATCTTGTAAATACCATGAGAAGTAAAAGTATGGTGAATGTGGAGACATTTTGTATCATCATGAGAAGATATGCCAGGTCTCAAAAAGTTGATGAGGCGCTTTATACGTTCAATATCATGGAGAAGTACAATGTCCCTCAAAATTTAGCTGCCTTTAATGGCCTGCTGAGTGCGCTGTGTAAAACTAAAAACGTGCGTAAGGCACAAGAGATGTTTGACAAACTGAGGGAGAAGTTTGTTCCCGATTCAAAAACATACAGCATACTGATTGAAGGGTGGGGAAGAGCACCGAATCTCCCTAGGGCTAGGGAAATATTCAGAGAAATGGTTCATGCTGGTTGTGAACCAGATATCATAACTTATGGCATCATGGTGGACATTCTATGTAAAGCAGGAAGGGTAGATGAAGCGGTCGGGATTGTGAAAGAAATGGACAAAGTTTGTAAGCCGACATCTTTCATCTACAGTGTTTTGGTCCATACTTATGGTATCGAAAATCGTATTGAAGATGCCGTTGATACTTTTCTAGAAATGGAAAGCAACGGAGTGAAACCTGACGTAGCAGTTTATAATTCTCTTATAAGTGCTTTCTGCAAAGTGCACAAAATAAAGAACGTTTATAGAATTCTAGATGAGATGGAGGGTAAGAAGGTCACACCGAACTCACGAACATGTAACATTATTCTCAACAGTCTGATCGGGAGTGGGGAAACAGATGAAGCATTTATGGTGTTTCGGCGGATGATTAAAGTCTGTGAGCCGGATGATGACACATACACAATAATGATAAAGATGTTTTGTGATAAAGATGATGTTTCAATGGCGATGAAGATTTGGAAATACTCGAGGAAAAGACAATTTGTTCCAGGAATGCACACCTTCTCTGTACTTATAAACGGATTATGCAAGAAGGGGGACGTCAGCAAGGCTTGTATCTTATTGGAGGATATGATTGAGCGAGGAATTCGTCCCGCAGGCTTGACTTTTGGGAAGCTGAGACAGTTGCTTATAAAAGAAGGAAGAGAAGATGTTCTTAAGTTTCTCCAGGAGAAAATTGATCTCCTTGTCAAAGAACCTTTGCGTGACTGAGATTTTGTACACTATAATTTTCAAATGGGTTGTATACACTGATTCAGATAGTTTTGACATCTTGTAGCCAATTCAAACATTTGAAATTTTGAGTATAAAATAAATGAACCGCTTCTTTTTTTTCAATAACTAAACAGGTTCACTGAAGCACTCTATATACGCTACAGTATTGATTTCCAGAAACCAATCTGTTCTTTTGCACTTCAAGAAAGTTTTATTAAGTTCAGTAAAGTTAAATTAAGTTCAATACAGTTTAATAAAGTTCAGTACAGTTAAATTAAGTTCAATACAGTTCAATAAAGTTCAGTACAGTTAAATTAAGTTCAATACAGTTTAATAAAGTTCAGTACAGTTCAATAAAGTTCAATACATTTAATGAAGTTCAGTAAAGTTAAATATACTTAAATTAATTTAAGTTAAAAAAATGTAATATAATTTTTTTTTCAAGTGAATCCAGATTTTTTATAGTTTGCATTTCCAACCTTATTATTCAAATTTTAATTTATTTTTAATTTTGTAAATAATTTTTAGAAAAGCATAAAACATATATGATCTAACGATTTTTCAATCAAGTTTGTGTCCACACATTTTCAAAAATATTGCATCTGTTTTAAAATGAAAGTAAACTTTGTTGCACTTGATATGAATTTAAAGATGAATAGCATTCAACTGTAATTTTACATATCAGCATCTTCATCTATGTTCATTTCCACTACATCATCTGGACAATCCTCAATAATTTGAAACGCTATCATGTCGCGTACTTGATTCATCTGCTCTTTTCGCTGTTGATCAAATAAATTTGAATCTGCTCTTCCCGGCACGATCTCATTAGCTAAAATGGGTATTGAAAATTTATGCATGCGAATGAAGTTGTGCATAGTGAATGTAACTGTAATTATATCACTAAATTAAGTTCAGTAAAGTTAAGTTAATTAAATTTGATACAGTAAATTAAGTTTAGTACAGTTCAATAAAGTTAAATAAAATTCAATACAGTTAAATTAAGTTCAGTACAGTTCAATAAAGTTCAATACAGTTTAATTAAGTTCAGTACAGTTCAATAAAGTTCAATACAGTTTAATTAAGTTCAGTACAATAAAATTCCAGTGAACTTAAGTTCAAAAGAACAGAGCATCCAGTTTTTGTCCCTTCCAACCTGCACAGGTATCAATTTTGCATTTTAGCACAAAACTGGAACACATTCTAATTGATTCTAAGTAGATACCCAGTTATTGCAAGAGATGGAAAAGTCTGATGCTTTTTCCACAAGCTATTGCAAGCAGTCCTACTTTATATTTCAGGTATCAACGGAATCCATCATATTCGAATATTTTTGAGAAACAGATCCTTAAATAAGGTAAGGTTTACTATAACAGTTCAGCAATGAACGGAACTTTTCTTGCAGCCACATAAGGTTTCAACGTAACGAGGTGTGTGCGGCTATAATTATTCTAAACGAGGTTTTATGCATCTGTAAGCTTCATTAGACTTCCCCATTGAGTGTCATGGGTTGGTTTTTTTAAGGGGCAATTTGCTGGTGGGATGGGACCAGTGAGGCCTTTTTCAAGACGGTCGAATATGTCGTCGTTTAGGGTACTCAGTTTATCGCTTCTCTTCCCGCCAATTTCCACAAGCCTTGATTCTTACAATGGACTACTACCTTGCCAGTTAAATGAATTTGCTAACCAACCTGCACCCTCCAGATCTTCATCATTTTGTTGATAACAGCAATTATTAGTTGGTTGATTCGAAAGTTAACGGTAATTAGCAGAGTAAAGAGAGTGTATGAACTGAAAAAAAAAACAAAATACAGTAGACATTAATTTCCAAAACAAGAAACTGAGCATATAACCAACCAATAATATTACCTGTACATATTTGTGCAAAAGCAAAACAAAACAAAAACAGTACAATACAATGCAGCAGATTTATCAGTAAAATCTGTATGACTCTGTATCTATCACAGTAAAATATAAATATGACCATCTCTGACTTATCACAAGCTTAGTTATGAAGATCCAAAAGCACAAGCAGGCCTTCTTTTGACATACACCATGCTAAAGATTCTCTTCTTTCTTTCTCTTTTCAAATAAAATGCTTATAATTACTACATGTACTTTTCATTTTTCTTAGAAGTAGTGTCTGCAACCATATCTCATTTATAACAAACCCTCCAAAAGGTAATCATCTTTGGTCTTCATTTCCTTTTCCAAGAATTCAAAAGTCCAATACAGATAGAAATATGCTGAAAGAAGAAAATAATAATAAAAATGATTTTGATAATAATAATATACTAGAATTTTACAGACATTATTAATTAAACTGTGTGTTTCTTTATTTATATTTGTAAAATTAAAGTAGGTTGTACTAATAAGGAACAAAAAGACAAAAAAGAAATAAATGAGTCTTTGAGTTTGAGATGAATTTTTATTTATTTTATTTTGATTATTTCAGTTTTGGTGCGTCGAGTCAGCTGGGTGGAGAAGAAGCACAACAAGCCTCGTAATTCTCTCTCTATATATATATATATCTTCCACTGAATTTTCTGTGTTTACCCATCCTTGAGCCACAATAACCCCCATTAGTGATTAAGGAGCCCTAAATCAACACCGACTCTCCTAATTCGCCGACTAAGATGAGTGGCTGTGTTCAATTCGGCCTTCAGGTGTCCTACTTCGGTGCTGTAATGGTGAATGTAGCTCATAGCGCTGATAATTTTTAGGTAAATATGTGGCTGTTTTATCTGGTGGGTTTTGACTTTTGATGTCGGTAATTGGTGGAGTTTTGGGGTTTGTTTTCACATTTTGTTCACTGAGCTGCTGCCTAACTTTCTTTCTTCAAATTCGTGCCTGATTGGATTCCGTCATTTTGTATGAATTTTTTTTCGGGGTCTAAATATTTAATTTCAACTCTTTTCCTTGTAGCCTAATTTGCTTGAATTCTGATGGTTCACTGCTAGATTTTTTTAATATAATGATTTGTTAAATTTGATTTGTCATTTTCTTTGCAAGTTTAAATTTTGGTGTTTCTTTGTATTCTTAGGTTACTTGCAAGTGCCTCTAGGTAATAAATATGCTTAGACTCTCTTGAAGATATCAACCAGTAATATTTCAAGTATCATTCTTCAAGGAATCCGTTTGTTTCACTGTTTAATTTTATGTGTGAAGCTTGGCATCGCTCCTTTTCTAATTTTGATTTTACATCAACAAAGCATATTTAGATAACCATTCCCTTTTACGCTAAAATTCTATGTTTATGCGTTATTATCTTGTATTTAATAGGTATATACACTAGATTCGCCTAAAAATTCAATGATTATTATATTTATGACATGTGTAATGCTATTTGTCCTGACCTATGCCGATTTTGATGAATGCTCTCTTGTAAGATCGAAGTTCGTTATATGAGTTTGATTCTCTCAACTGCTCTTTAATTTCAGACTAAAGTTGCTGAAGCTCATGGCATCTAATCATTAAACGTTCAGAACCATCAACTTAGGAACATATTTTATTCTACTTAAGAGTTTGGGGCGCATGAAACTTTCCTTATATTGTTGGCCAACTAAGGGAATTGTGGGGTTCCTTCAATCACTTACCAAATATGTCATCATCTGGAAAAGGAATTGATGATCTTCAAGATGATCATTTTGAGGGCTCGAGAAAAGAGCATTGCATTTTTAAGGAGGTATATTTTGGATGCAAATCTGGAAGTACAACTAGACGATGTCTTGTCACCGGGGCTATTGTCTTTGAACCAGAGCTCAGCAATCATGCAGACACACCACTTTCTTCGAACAGTTTACAGTCTGATCAAGCCTCTTCCAAAGATTGTGACATTAGAGATGATCATGCTCCATCTGCTACATGTACGGGTATCATTGAACAAGATTGTTCTCATGAAACATTATCCGATGGCCAAAATGAGACAGCTAAAGGGATGAAAATGTCAGCTGGTCAATCTGTGCAGTCAAAGGTAATCAATTTCGGCGTTTCTTGTCCTGTCACAGAGACATTCTGTAAAACGATCACCTGCAGGTTGGTTGAGTCATCTTCTCAAGGTGTCACATACAGTTCCTATTTGTTAAAAAAACTATTTGAAGCGACCAGAGAAGGCGCCTGTGAGGAGGAGGTCCCCACATGTGAGTTACTATGTTTGAAGGATAACAGTTTTAAAGAGGTGGTTGTAAGTAAATCTATTGCGTCACCTATCTCTCAGGAAAGCTCCGCGGATAAAGTTTTGGTTGCAGGTCATTATATTGCTGGTGTAGATAAGTCAACATTGTCATGTTCAGAAGGAAGAGAGAAAGAACTTAGTTCACATGATCTGCACCTTTCCAGTGTGCCTGATAGTAGCAAGGTCACGAGTGCTCCTCGCCGTCTTATACAAGATCAGATAAATCACTTGCTTGAGGCCACAGGTTGGCAATATGAGCTGCGGAAAAAACGAAATAGTCGTCAAAGGTTTTCAGTTTATCTATCACCAGAAGGAAAATCCTTCCGCGAGTTTCCTAAAGTCTGGCAGTCATTAGGCCAGAACTTATTAGGTAAGAAGTTCAAATTTTGGCAGCAAACTAGTGTTAAACATTGGAAGGATATTGATCAGTTCTCTTCTGATCTGTCTGAAGCTTTGATGCATATCAACAAAAGAATGATTAAAATTGACTTAAATAAACTGCTGGCTGACATTTGGATTTTACTTCATCCATTTGTAGTAGTTGTATTCATTGACAAGAAAATCGGTGTTCTAAGAAAGAGAAATGTAGTTGGAGCAACGAAGGGTCTGTTAATTGATGACGCTAAATGCGAGGCTTCCTTATCCATGGAAAACCCTGATATGTCTGGACACGAAATGGCGTCAGACCAGCTTTTTGATTCCCATATGACTCTTGAAACTGAGTCCGTTGTTGTAGAAGGTAATGGAGGAATTGGTCATGGAAGTAGGGACATGCATGCTTGTAAAGCTGTACCGAGAGAGTTACACGAGCGAAATAATGTCAGCCTTCGAGGTCATGATAGAAATCTCAGTAGCAGTTATCAACTTCGCGGTCTAAGTGAGACTCCCCTGCAACTTGACTTCTACAAACACAGTATTAGCGAAGTTGGATATTTGCCTGATTTGGATAATGTTGCTCTTTTACAAGAAAAAAAAGGAGACCTGTCACCGAGCTTGCATGCTCGGCATTTGTTGCAGAATGGTGAAAAAGAACTCCAAGGTGCCGAATCGGTAGTGTGCAACGAGAGCTCTGGTGATTGTGAAAATATAAAAAGGAAAATGCGTAAGAAGTCTAAAAAGATATCTGAAATAAAAGGATCCTCATTATACAGGAATGAGATATTAGGCCTAACTTCATGTACTGCACACGAAAGTCACTATCCTGGACAACCAGAGTTTAGGCACAGCGAAGAGATAATGGGGGATATGAGCTCTCCTGCCGAGGACTCTGTTATTGTTAATGAGAGTGTGGATTTTCAAGACTGTAAAGTAATCAAATCAAGAAAGCCCAAGCCACAAAGTGATGGAAAAATAAGGAACGACCAGATGAACGATGGCGACCTCTTAGTATCCGCAATTATGCAAAAGAAGTACTCCATTCATAGTGACAAGGACACACGTGTGAAGGTTACCAAGCCAAAATTTAAAAGAAAGCTAAAGAGCCTAGTGGGTCGTCACAAATTGCCGACTCAAAATGTAGTTAAGAGTAGACACTTGACCAATGGGAAATACATCCCAATGGGCCCAAGAACAGTGTTGTCTTGGTTGATTGACACAGGAGCTGTATCACTAAATGATGTGATTCAGTGTCGTGATTCTAGGTACCCCGCTGCAGTGAAAGATGGACTCGTGACCAGGGATGGTATACTTTGCGGGTGTTGTAATGTTGTGTTTTCTGCTTCCCTGTTCAAGATGCATTCCGGCGCCAGTCAGAACCATCCATTTACAGATCTTTGCTTGGAGAATGGTAAGTCATACATCACATGTCTGCTTGAAGCTTGGTCTGCTGAGTATGAGACTCGAAGGACTAGCATGAATCCGTTACAAGTTGAGGATCTAGATGCCAATGATGATACCTGTGGGATTTGTGGAGATGGAGGAGATCTTATATGCTGTGATGGCTGTCCATCCACATTCCACCAGACGTGTTTGGCTACTCAGGTATTATTTCTTGCAAAACTCTTCATTAGTCATGTCTCTCAGTTTCTCTCTTTTTATTTGTCCCACCATTTTGTGTTCAAATAGAACATCATATGTTATGTGCAAGGGTGCAACCTATTAAATGGAAAGTTCAGCATTTGGCACTTGGCAGAGTGATATATCAGTTGCTAATAATAATTACAATCCAACTTTGTTCCGTAGAAAACAGCCAAAAAGCAAGATCTTTTGAAGCTATGGCAAATAAAAACTCTGTTTGGTGAAACAGCCTTTGGAAAAGGAAGTGGAAGTGGGCACGTTTATTGCTCCTTTCTTTCAACAATCTGAAATTCAGTTTCAACTTACTTTAACACCAAGCCTTTTTATTATTCCGTAATTTATTTTCTTCGAATCCAACTAAGAAGTAGAAGTGGAAGCATTGAAATGATGCTTTGAGTTTTAGAGTTGGACCACAAAAGAAAAGTGTAAGTTATTGGTTGGTTGTGCACCCTAAAACAAATTATTAGTGAAAGGAGGTGTCCTAGTTTTACTTGCTGGTATTTATCCATTAATCTAGTCAAACTAAAACCTCATCAGGCCTCGTAAGGGTAAAATATGTCTCTGGCATGGACATGTAGTGGTCATGTGGATTCAAATGTCCTAGTATTTATTTCTATTTGTCTGATGGATAATAATTTATAGGTGAATGTCAAATTTATTGTCGTGTTCTTTATTAGATTATGTTTTGCATAATAAGACACTTTATAATTTATATTCTACAGGATCTTCCAGATGGTAACTGGTACTGCTCCACCTGCACCTGTCGCATTTGTGGCGATCTGGTTTCCAATTCTTCACCTACTATCTATGGGCTAGAATGCAAGCAATGTGAAACAAAATGTAAATTCTCTTATTCATGTTCTCTTCTTACCTTGCTAATTGGTACACGGAAGCAGGTTATGCTTATTGTATATCTCGCTGAGCCAGATTGATCCTCAGGGAGTGTAATAATTGTTTGGATAGTTTAAATATCTTTTTTTTTTTCAATCTGGCTTTTCATATTAAGTTTCCTGAAATGTTGGAGAATAGTACACTGATGAATCGTTTTCTGGTTGGCAGATCATGAGGCGTGCTTGAAAGAAATGGGCCTGGATGAAGTGGTCAATTCTGAGACCTGGTTCTGCGGAAGGAACTGCGAAGAGGTTCTGTCAAATCTTTTAGTCTAACTTCCTTTCTCTCTTTTTTTTTTCTTTTTTTTGATGGGGGTGTTAGGTGTTAGGGGGTTAGAGGGACTTGAACCCGGGCACTCTTTGTGCCGGGTGGGAGCGCCAACCACTGGACCACTCCACTTCGTCCTCTAACTTCCTTTCTCTTAATTTAGCCTATATGGGACAACAAGAGATCACATAAAGGCTCTTCCTTTCTCGGCATTAGTTTTCTGATCCCTTTTGAACGAATGAACTGATTAGCATTTTTTACTTAAAGGAAAGCAATCTTTTTTGATACTCTTTGAGTTTGAAAGATCCAAGTGACACATGTCATACTTATTTAGCTTGTCCATGTGCACTTGTAGAGAAATGACAACTCAAAATATTTAACATTTAGTTGTGATGGCCACTTAGGTTACAATTTTACTCCTTTAATCCTTGTTCCTTCGCTATTCTTGTTCCTTAAACGTCTTGATACTACGTATAGTTTGTTTGAGCATTACGTACTGGCTTTTAACTGTTCCTGATGCAGGTTTACTCGGGCCTTCAAGCTCAAGTGGGTGTTCCACAGCATGTCTCCAATGGCATTTCGTGGATACTTCTCAGGTGCTTCCACGATGATCAAAAGATTTGTTCCCCAAAATGGATAGCTTTGAAAGCAGAGTGTAATCCAAAGCTAGCTGTTGCACTTTCTATCATGGAAGAAAGCTTCTCAGCCATGTGCGACCCAAGAACAGGAATCAACATGATTCCCCATATGATATACAATTGTGGGTGAGTGTTCATTCATTTAAATAGGATCTCTCATTTGTCATGACCTGATATCATCTAATAATAATGACCATCAGTGCCTTCTATGCTATGAAGGATAGGAAAACTATGTAGTTGACATCTTGCACTGAGATTATGTGGCTACGACTCAAGTCCCCTGTCTCATATTTGCCTTTTTTAATTATTTTTCATATTTGCCTGAGCAATATGATAAAAGACCAAGTGTGGCTTCGCTATTGACAGTGACTCTTGTCTAATATGACGTGTATATGTTATATCAGTAGTTGGTTCACTGCATTCCCTTAGTTTTATTCTTGAATTTCAGTTCAAACTTTGCACGAATGGACTTTCATGGCTTTTACACTGTGGTTCTGGAAAAAGATGATATACTGACATCTGTAGCATCTATCAGGTAACTGTTGGATTTACTGCATGAATCTCTAACTATTATTTACCACAATCATGTCATTGTTACATTATGCCCAATGCAATCGGTACCGACCCAGAACCTCTTCCACCCATCTAACCGACTTCGCAGAATTCATGGAGTAACGATAGCAGAGATGCCCATGGTTGCTACGTGCAGCAGATATCGGCGACAAGGAATGTGCAGGCGTCTCATGGATGCAATTGAAGAGGTACAAAATGTAATTAATATACTATGTTATAGTTTCTCGCCTATGGTATCAATGTCGATGACTCAGTAGGCAGTACATTACGTAGCTCAAACACTTATGCCGCATTATCATGATTTTAAGTTGTTCACTTTTCTTTTGTTTTCCTTTTGGTCTCGCTTACAATCGCAGATGCTAATATCCTTGAAAATCGAAAAGCTTGTAATCTCCGCTCTCCCAGACCTGGTGGAGACGTGGACTGTAGGCTTTGGCTTCCAGTCACTTGAAGACTATGAAAAAGAAAGCCTTAACGGCCTCAATTTGATGGTACTTCCTGGAACGATATTGCTGAAAAAACCGTTATACAGTTCACCAAACGAGGAACCAAAAGGTAAATCTAAATGTAACACATTTCTTTTCTTCAAAACGCATAATCTATAATTAGCAAGTCCAACACATACTTATGTCCAGATTATGAGGAGCCATGGAGCGGAGAAGATTATCCTGTCGGCGCTGATCATACAACCATCCATCAACAACATAACAACTACGTTGATGATAGAGAATTAGAAGATGACAACCCCAAAGACAAACACCTAACAGTGACGACAAACTTATAGCAGCCAGAGAAGATATCGAGAGTGAGCTGCAGAAGAAATTTTCTGAGATAACATTCAACTAAAGGCTGCCCATGTTTGGAAGAGAAGCTGACCAGGTACCTAAGGATAACGATGTTGATGCTGATTAGAAAAGCGAGCGATGATTCTTGATGCAGTGAATAATTAACACGTAGAGGGAGTAAAACTTAGGAGGAAGTAGTTCTATCATATTCCTGAGAAGGAATCCAATCTGTGTGGGGGGAGTAAGAATAGTTTGTGGATCAAAATTTTGTCAGTGTCTTTGTTTACCATCTGAGATGAAAGCTGGAGGGCATGCTTTAACAGCTGTATTGTATTTGACCAGTCATGCAAACTAAACTATTGTGGGTCTTGTTGGTAGTAGATGCCATGCATGGGATTGTTCCATTTAGGTCATTATAATATAATTGTATGTAAAGTATTCCTTGCATTAATTTATAAAATAGTGGTATTCCTTGCATTAATTTATAAAATAGTGGTATTCCTTGCATGACTTAAAGAAATGACATGTCCCAAATAAAACTTAAAACCAGTGGTATTCTTTGATTTATATGAAAAGAAACATGCAATGCAAGAAATTATATTTCATTTGATGTTTTATGGGACTTTATTGAATCAAATCAGGTGAAATGACTGAGAGAAATGACTAAATAAAATTGTCCAATTATTTGTTTTTTCTCAAGTTATACGTGTCCTCTTCAAGTAGTGCCACGTGTACGACAAAAGTGATTTGCTTTGGTCAGGACTAGTAACTGTAACTGTAACTGTAACTGCAGTCTGCACCGCATAAAGGAATTATACGATAAAAAGAAACGAGAAAATATAACATAAGTGATTTGCTTTGATCATTTTTTTTTTGATAAGTGATTTGCTTTGATCACTTCATTATTTTTTTAGTTTTGGTAATGAGAGTTGAACCAATTCTAATGTGACACCTGTCACGCGTCAGAACTTTATCAGTTTAAATTCAGATATTGTAACGAGTATATCTTGAAAATTACAAATTATTAAAAAAATAAAATAATCATCAATATTCATAATTTTTGAATACTTTATAAATAGAGATATATTTTGATATTTATATGCTTGTATTTATGTAGAAATAAGAGAGCGTGATGATGAACTTTATATTTGATCATGAGTGAGATATCCATAACCAAATAAATCATGATGTATGACTAAATGAGAGAGATGAATGACATATTTTTTTTTGTCATGGTGTGGATGCTCTCACGTTTCGCTTCGCTCATTATTTTTCTTTCTTTCAAAAAAAATAAAATAGATAATCGAGACGAGAAGATTCAGTTTCTCGTATCGTGAAAAAACTTCATCCTTTTTTAGTACTTCTCGTGAAAACGTTGATGCTTCTTTCGGCTCATCTTGTTTTATGTATAAAAAAATTTCTTATTTATTATTTTGATTTATAATCTTTTTTTCGCTTATTCCTAGTCTAAAGGGCTTTGCTCTCTGACAGTGTCATAAAGATCCCTATATAATGGGACCGTACCTAATTGTACGCCTACCTTCTACTAACATTTTGTTAGTAAATTGGGAGCTAATGGAAAATTAAGTATTTGATGGATTATGTGGGATAGTTATAGATGATTTTTAAGTCTGATTTTGATAACTTCACACTTATTTTATTAAATTCAGATTTAACTTGGACACAGTTAAGTTTGAATTTGACAATTTCAGACTTCTTTTGACAAATAAATATATTTCCCCTATATAGAGGAGCGCTCAAATGAGAACTCCTTATTTATTCGAAAACTTGAGACCCCAATCTTCACCTTTCAAAATGCAAGATGCATTTCTAAGATGCATTTTGGTGCTGACATATGTCCCATGTGTATTTTCCAAAATGCATTTAATGCAAAGTCAAAGCCACTTTTTTTACTTTGTTTTTTTGAACATGTGTCACATGCAGATTCAAAAATGCATCATGATCTAATGATGAGATTTTGGTTTTCAAGTTCTCGAATTTTTAAGAATTCTCAACCAAGCACTACCCTATATATATTTATTTATGTTTTAAGATCAAGTGAGAACCATGTTTTAGAATGAGACCGATAAACAATAAACATACTTGGATAAATAATGAAATATTGATAAATAATAAAATATTCGGACACATTAATTTGATGAACATTAATTTTATTATTCGTTTATTTTTCATTTATTGTTTATGTGGGACACTTATAGATGATTTTTAAGTATTTGATGGATTTTGTGGGACACTTATAGATGATTTTCCATTTATTGTTTATGCTAATGGCAAATTAGACGTGGGACACTTATACATGATTCTAGATGTGGGACATTTATTTGATGGATTATGTGGGACACTTATAAATTATTGTTAAGTATTTCTCATCTATACTATCAAAAAAAAGTATTTCTCATTTATTGTTAATGCTAATGGAAAAATAGGTATTTGATGGATTATGTGGGACACTTATAGATGATTTTTAAGTCTAAATTTGACAACCTCAGATTTATTTTATCAAATTCAAACTTAACTTGGACAAAGTTAAGTCTGAATTTGACAATTTCAAACTTATTTTGTCAAATGTATATATATAGGAAAAAGATCCGGTACAAAGTTGATTTTTTGGTACAAAATACAAACTAACCATAGCATAGCCCTTGATTATGTGATATGAATGGATGAGATTAAATTCTGATTTTTGATGCATTTTCTTGGTGACGAATTATAAAATGAAACTGACGAACTATGTCGTCTTTTTCAATTTTCGGCTCGAAAAGTGACGAATTATAGGTTGATTTTGACGAACTTTGTATTTTATATCAAAAATTAACTTTGTACCTGATCTTAACCCTAAAAATTAACTTTTAGAATGAGACGATATACAATAAATATACTTGGATACATAATAAAATATTCGGACACACATTAATTTGATGAACATTAATTTTATTATTCGTTTATTTTTTTATTCTAATTTTTATTACTCATCTGAATATGAACAATAAATTTGTATTCGACAATTTATTGTTCATCACTTCATCTAGATATTTTATTGTTAATCAGTATTTTATTTTTTATTTGAATATATGGGTTCACGGTTCTCATTTTAAAACATGATTCTCATTTGATCCGTTCCAAATGTTGTAATAATCTTCATTACTTTTACTTGTGCACCTAATTTCTTAGGTATGCACATTACTCTAAAGTAAATTTGATTGAACAATTGTATCGAAAAAAATTTGATTGAACAATTAATAATCTTCGAACCGTCAAACTTATCTAGTTATGAATAATATGAATACTAAAAAACATATCCCACGAAGTATAATCTTCCAAGTATATGGAGAGATCCGAAGTATGTTCACCATCTTCATTCTTCACCATCACAACTTGACCATAGTGTCTCACATTATTGATTGATCTATCCTATCGCATATCAAATTATCTTATTGAATAATATAATTTTTTTTAGTAATGTGAGCATTTAGACATTGCTTTGCGTGACTTCGTCTCTCCTTGAACAATTTTTAGTGATAAATAAGCTTGCAGCTAGCAAGAAAAAGTGTCCACGCATGTTTTAGGATTTTTTTTTGGGATAGGCATGTTTTAGGATTTATAGTAGCACTAATAATGTAGTGATTGGATCATTTGTAGGACGAGAGAAGAAAAATTGAAGGACAAAAAAATTGTGGTTTCATCTTTCATGTTTTTGTTTTATCATGAAAATTTTAAACAAAAGCATTCAATAGAAATTTTCCTCTCCCACTTTTCATGAACCATATGGAACAAAAGCGATCATGACATCCTATGTCAAGCGAACTGTCCAATTACTTATGATGCAAACTTGTTCCAAACTTAAGAAAGTAATGCTTTTATAAATTTCGAGATGATCTATAACAAAATAAAATTTAGGTCAAGGGATACATGAGATAATCTTTAACATATTTTAGAATCAACGGTCAATCGTGAATTTCAACGGATGACTTTGATTTTTCACTTTCAATAAGAAATTTGTCATGCTCTTTTAGTAAAATTATCAGTTTGCAATATGTCAAAACATAAAATTCCGCGAGAAGAATTTCAAATTGATTCGCTGCCAAATATATTCTTGTTCTTTTTTTGTCTAGCGCATTATTGAATATGTATTCTAAAAAATTTCGAAAAATGACACAATTTTATCAATACTTACTATTTACTGGATCGCGCAGCTAATTGCTACCAGCACAAAACACTGTCGTTTAGTTTCTTAAGAAATTAAAAAAAAAAATACTTTAATACCCCTTGTGAAAAAAACACCTTCATCCGTCTGCATAGCTCAGCTCTCAGCATCTTCTGGGACCAAAACCCTAATCGACAAGAGTTACGATCAATCCACAATCGAAGATCTGACGAAGCCGCCCCCTCGAGCTCGAGTCCTACAAAGCCTGGGAAGATGTGGAGCTCAAATTCTACAAGGAAGTGAGCAAATCGAGATCTCTCTTCAGAAAGCGGACGATGATCTCGATTCAGTCATGAAAAGCACCATTAATGAATTTGATAAGATGAAGAGCTTGTGGAAGCTTGTGAAAATTTTGAAAATTTTGGATAAATCCGCTCCCGTCGCTTTGAAGGAATAAATTGAAGCCGATGTTATCATCGCCGCCTCCAACTTCAGAGTTATGCCGTCATCTGGTAAGGAGGTTCAAACTAGTTCTTCAGTTGTTGCTCTCTGCAGCTTCTATTTGGACTCGGTTAAGAAATTATATACAAGCTTCTACGCCCAACAACGAACATTGACCTTTTAGAACAGAAGATGAAATCAATTTCGCTACAGATGAAGAATCCAAAACGGAGGGGTTGAGGTTGTGCATGTGCTGGGTGGTGAAGAATCCGAAACGGAGAAAACCCTGACGGAGACTGACACGGACATAAGTTGTACGTACTATTTTGTTTTGTTTTTTAGTAGGGGGGTATGAAGGTATTTTTCAATTACTAAACGCCAGTATTTTATGCTGACAGCTGCACGGGATGCGGATGAAAACTAATGTGTAAAATAAAGCAATGAACAATAAAACGTCTAAAACTGAACTTTATACGTAAATAAATTTTGACTTCATCTTTCATTGTAATCAAAATAGGAAAATGAAAAACTTTAATTTTAATAATTTTTAAACAAAACTACCTTTCAATTCAAGTACCATATCCACACATACTCAATCATAAAAATGAAAATATTGGTCTCGAACAGTACATAATGAACATGTATGTTTAATCAATATGCTAGACTATTATTTTTAACTTGTTAGGAATTTAACCTTTTTTTTTTTTAAATAGAGAACTGCACATCTTCATTAAATGCAATTAAACTCCCAATAAGAAGCACAATGAGTGGAATTCACCATGTCCATTGTTTCCAAAGGTTTCTTTCTAGTCAATTCATTTGTGAAAAGAAGAAACCAATTAATTATACATAAAAAGCCTTTGACAGTTGCACATTTTTTGATATATTATGCACTTCTCGGATCTTGGTTCCACTGAATGTGTCGGCACCATTTCAATTACCACTGATGCTCAGCACTGATCTTGTTAGGAATATAACATTTCAGTGCAAATGTATTATTGTAAAAATAAAATAACATTAATTAATTACAAACAAACTCAAATTATAAAATGATCTTTTCATTTTTCATTTTTCGGCTCGAAGAACGACGAATTATAAAATGATTTTGACGAATTTTATATTTTGTATTAAAATTCAACTTTGTACCTGATCATGACTCGTATTGCATGTTTGATTTGAAATGAGCTTTACATATTTTACCTAAATCGAACTCCTTTAACATATGCATAAAACTCTACAGCTTTTAGTGCATTACTAAACAAGCCAGGGGTAGACTCCTCCTCTAGTCGAAGGGCACGACGGTGTTTCATTTGGTTATGTAGTGTCGGTCACTGCGATCGGTCGGCCAGCTTGTTTATCGTGCCTTTTTTGGGCGTGACGCCCTTAATTAGTGGGCAGCTTGTACTGTTTGTAACCGCGCTTTGGCGTTTATATATCAAAAAAAATTGACAAGCCAGGTTTCCAAATATAAAAATCTAAAAAGGAATATAAACTGATTTTAGTAAAATGGTACATTTTCTTTTCAAAGACAAATAAAGACACATCATAATTTATATTACATGTAAAAATCGATAGTTAAATTTATTTATCAATTTTAATTTTTACATTCACTTTACATAAAAATCAATCACCTTTTTCAGAAGCAACCATGCAATATGAAATAGGGAAAAATACATATTGGTGCCTCGAATTACTAGCATTTTTCAATTGAAGGTCCAAACTATTAATTTTTCCAATCAAGGGCAAAATGAAAAATAAATTGACAAATTTTCAAACACCGAGCAACGTAACTAAACCATCATCAAATTGTTAACTCAATCATATGAATTCCGATAATAACGACTAATAACAAGGTCTATTGATGTTAAAGAAGAAAGATCGATTCAATATATTAAGAGTTTATGATGAGATAGTCGAGATATTTTTAACGAGGTTTATATGAATGAATTTGCAATTTAATCATATTGTAACTACGGTGCTCGAAGTTCGAAAACTTATCAATTTTTTTTATTTTGTCATTGATTGGAAAAATTAATAGTTTGTGCCTTCAATTGGAAATGGTCGGTAATTCGAGGCACTAATGCGTACTTTTCCCTACGAAATAATTACTTTATAAGCAAAAAGTACATGAAACCACAAAATTTTCAACTAAAATTAGAGACAGAAGACCTATATTTTTACATACACCAAATGTGAAGTATATATATCACAAAAAAAAGTTAAGTATAAAATATTAAAGTGAAAATAGACAAAATAACTTTACTAATTTTGGAAATGAAGCTTAAGAAAACCAACAACACTTTTTAAATAATTAAAAGAAATGATTGTTTTTTGGCATTGAAAACCAATTTGGTTAAAAGTTAGACAAATAAAAAAGTAGAATTGGAATATATAAAAAGTTAAACAAAAAAAGTTCATAAGACGACACACCTCTCTCCATCTGCCTTGGCTTCCTTCTTCTTCTTCTCGCTCCTCTGAAATTTGCAGCAGAAGTTCAGTTCAGTCGAAGCTCTGTTCTACTCGATCGATTTCCTTTCGCTCTCCCTGAATTTTCGATTAATAATAATAATCTCTCTCTGTCCGCGCGCGCGTTAAGGGGAGAGAATTGAACGGGGACTACGAGGAGCGATTCCAAAGCGGTGACGTGTACATTCCGCAGAAAATGTCGGCGAATAAAAAAGTGAAATTCAATCCAAATGTAAATGACGACCGCAACAAGCAGAAGAAGCAGCAGCACACATCATCATCATCGCTCTTGGGTCTGTCTGGCGTCGGCACCGAACTCAGGTGTCGTGGATTCATCGTCACCTTCTTCGACCACCTCCGTTGTCGGATCTCCTCCTCCATCTCCGTCACTCCTCTCATCCCACCTTACGCGAACAAAAACCCTAACAACTCGCAAAACCACACCAACGTGATGAACAGCAATGGCGGCAGCGGACGCTCGACCACCATGATCTCGTCCACATCTAGACCTAGCAGCACTTCTTCCATCTGGACCACCGGAGGCGTCAGATCATCAGCTCCAGACTCGTCATCAACTCCGATACGCCCCACTACGGCCGTGGTCCTTCTCCGCCACCAACCCAGCCCGTGCGCATCAAGACCTAAACCCTATTTCTCTACTTCGGCTCTTACTGTTATGGGTAACATCGTCAAAGCCGGAACTGAGTTCAAGCCAGGTATGGTACTGAGAATTCGTATATCGTGCACCTAAGCTGAAAACAATTATTTAAAACGATGCAGTTTTAGCGATTTTTTTTTTGATTGGACAGTTTTGCGATTTTTTGATTGGAAAATTTTAGAAGATCAAATACAAATATCGCTTGATTCTGTTCCAATGTTCTTGTCCCAAGTTGTTTGTTCAGACAGGTCTTTAGCAGGTCTTGGCTCTTAGTTTGTTGTTTTGGTGATTGGTCTTTGTTTTTTTGTAATAGTTTTTTTCATCAAAAAAAAATACAAATCAATAGTTATAAATAAAAATTAAAAATTTAACAAAATATTTCACGTGTATATATCGACCAATTGTAATTCGGAATACTTTTTGTAAATAAAAAAAAAATAAAACGAGCTTATTTAAAACTACATAACATATGTGAGGGCATAATCGTCCTAAAAATTGCTACAATAATATCCACACTTAACTTAAGTCTGGATATTTGTTGCTTTAAGTCTGGATATTGCTGTTTAAGTCTGGATATTGATGTTTGAGTTTGTGTATTGCTGTTTTAAGTCTGGAATTTGTGTTTTAAGTCTAGAATTTGTGTTTTAAGTCTGGAATTTGTGTTTTAAGTCTGGATATTGCTTTTTAAGTATGTACATTACTGTTTTAAGTCTGGATATTACTTTTTAGGTCTTTATATTACTGTTTTAAGTCTGATCATTCCAATTAAGTCTGATGGTTCCAAGTTAAGTCTGATCATTGCAAGTTATGTCTGAATATTGCTGTTTAAGTCCGGATATTGTTGTTTTAAAAGTCTAATTGTTAAGTCTGATCATTGCAAGTTAAGTTTGATCATTGCAAGTTATGTCTGATCATTGTTGTTTAAGTTTGGATATTGCTTTTTTAAGTCTGATAATTACATGTTAAGTCTGATCATTCCGAGATATGTGAAATGACCATAAAACCATCTGTGTTATATATGAGATTTTGGCGAAATTGAACACGTGTCAGCTTGAAATTCAATTTTTAGTTTTTATATATAATAGTGATTTTTACCTGAACCGCACTCTTTAAATATAATGTGGTAGTTTTAATTTTTGCGAAGATAAATTTTAAAAATTAAAAAAATTACAAGTGATGAATATTAAAGGACGCAGTATTATAATTCACCAGATATCACTCCAGTGAAGCCAGCAACCAACACGCTAGTGATCGGAAAGAAAATGGCGGCGTACGGATACGGAAGCGTTGTGTGGGCTGAGATGCAGCCGAAGCAGAAGATGAAGGAAGCTGAGGAACACGAGAAGCGTGGCCTCATGCAGCTTCGTCATGGAAAATGGAGGGAGGCTTTTGATCTTTTCGACAAGGCGGTAGAGATGAACCAAGGTAATGTGGCTTACAGGATTCATCGAACGGAGGTGCTGATAAAACTTGGTGAATTGGAGGAGGCTGTGAGAGAGCTTGAGACTGTGCTGAGGATGGACCCTGAGAGTAACACAGCTCACCATGCCTTGGCTGATGTTTTTTTAAGGTACAACGTAATCCAATCACCCTTTTTACCTTATTAATATTTAATTAAAGGGTATTCTTGTCTTTCTTGAAAAATAAATAAATTAAACGAACAATTCCAAATTCATATCATATGTAAAAGATGCATCCATACAGATTTGAACCATCAATTTGTTGATCATACTATAAACGCTAAACCATTATCCTTTCGAAAAATCATGATGCTTAGTTGCTTATTTACAACAACAAAAGATTATTTAATTATTTAATCTATTCTACCCCTTGTTCCACTAAATTTTTAACTTTGAGAGTATGCTAAAAAAAACATTTTATTTGAGTTTGTTATTGAATTAAAGTTGATTTTTTGGGTATAGATTAGGGCAGCTTGATAATGCCAGGAGGCACATTTTTGTTCCAAAGCAGCATCCTGACCAGGTGCAGATGCAGAAGCTTGAAGAAATCGGAAAACACTTAAGAGTCTGTGCGGCGGCTAGGAACGTTGGTGACTGGAGGAGGGCCATGAAGGAAGCTGATGCAGCCGCCCATGCCGGGGCTGATTCTTCACCTCAGGTAGACTGGCATTTTCTTTTATTGTTCAGAGTTGGTAAAACTAATTAATAATAAATCTTATTCTAATTTTATTTTAATATATTATTTACTTAATAAACTACTCGCTCTATTTAAATTAAATTTCTAGCTTTCTTTTTTAGATGTTTCAATATAAGTTCACTTACTCCTATAAGAAAAAAAAGCTGAAAATGGAAATGACATTATTACCCTTTCATTAAATGTATTTTGTCTTACATTTAATAAAATTTTTATGATAATCAAAAAAAATAATAATAATAAATTTTTTATGATTTAAACAAATTTTGAGAGGTATTTGGAGGATAGGATTATATTTAATGTTTGTAAAATATGTGTGCTAATGAAAGTGAATATATAAACTACTAATAGGGAGAGAGTTGTGTATAAAATGGCAGAACTACATCGTTTTAACATATATGGAAAAACTTGTTGTAATAAATTGTTATATTTGGCATGAATTAAATATTTTCTTTGTGATGGATTTGAATTTTAAAACGGCAGCTACTAGCATGCAAGGTAGAGGCGCTTCTGAAGCTCAATCAGATGTACGATGCAAAAATCAGTCTACTCGACATGCCTAAGTATTCCCCGGCCACCGCTTCCTCCTCTCAGGCCGTATTCTTCGGCTTGTATTCTGAAGCTTACTACTGTTTTGTGCAATCTCAGTCTGAGATGGCACATGGAAGGTTAATCTTTTTTCTTCAGTTTTTCTATTTTGTTTTTCTTCTTCAAATTTGATTTGTTTCAACTTTCAACAAAACAAAAAAATTCATTTGTTTCGGATAACATTAAACCTATTGATCCCCTGCATATTCATGCATTTCAGGTTTCAAGAAGCAATCACAGCAGCTGAAAAAGCCTGCAAGATAAACCCCGAAAACGTCGAAATAGAATTGCATCTCACCATGTTGAAAAAGATGGACAGCTTAAGGACTTGTGCAAATGAGCATTACATAGCAGGAAGATACAATGCAGCTTTGAATCTCTATGACGAATGCTTAATTCTAGATCAATGCAATCCGGTCGTTCATTGTAATAAAGCCGCTTGTTGGATTAAAATGGGGAAATGGGAGCTGGCGATCGATGACTGCAATCTCACTCTTAGTACAAATCCTAAATATATCAAAGCACATCTCAGAAGGGCCTTAGCTAATGCCAATGTAAACTAATAGCATTGATTCAAAATTAAAACTCTCATTCTCATTTTTCCATATGTTCTGGCTGATTGATTTATACTGGTTTACGACGCAGCTTGGGCGATGGGCGCAAGCTTTTGTGGATTATGAGGTGTTGAAGCAGGAGCTCCCGAAAGACAAGGAAATTGCAGAAGCCTTGTGCAACTTTAAAACTGAGTTGAGGAACAGAAAGCAGATGAGGTTTGATGGCAAATTTGATGGACTATCAGGTCTGAATTATCATTTCAGACCTGCAACGTCTTGCCAAAGTAAGCCTTCTTTTTTTGCCTATTCAAAAACTTCCAGCCAGATAAAACATTATAAGTGTGTCTCACTTTGCTTATTTTGATTCTAGATTAAACAGAACAGCAGGAGCTACTTAATTCAGATTGCCCGGAGGTTCGAGGACTAAAGTCATGAATCCGCCTCGTAGACTCATTGTACCGTTGATCCGAAACTGAATCATATAATGGAGGGAAGCACCCAATTTTTTGAAACAGAGTTCTTATAATTATTTCAGATATCAACATTCAAAAAAAAAACAGATGAAAAATGTCTTTAAAAATCGAAGACTTTTCTGTTCATTGGTCAGCTGCGAATGCGTCTGCAGGAAATGGTACATTGGCTATCAAAGCCTTGAACCAAACAATTTCCAAGGGTGGATCATCTACAGTAATCTCCGACAGCGGGTACCAAAACAATGCGCGTTTAGCCTTAACACCCTTGAGCTTCTTGACCTTCCTCTTGCACACATACCCACTGATCTCTTTCTCATATCCGGCCACCATTCCTATCTTTTTGAACTTGTGTTCGGTTCGTTTCTCTTGAACGATCCAAAAATATCCGGTGCTTTTAACAAATCCTCCCTCGATCACATTCTCTAATGGAAGGAGGCCAAGTGGTAGACTGAATTCCTCGAACAAGGATCGTGCGAATTCATAGCCTTCTTCATCGCCTCTTTTTATGATTGCTCCTTCCCTCTCTCCCATTTGTTCCGTGTTTATATCCTTGTGTTACTTGGTTTTAAAGGCAGTTGTACAGAACAGGAAGAGTGCAGAGCTGTACCTTGTTTCATTCGATTTTATCGAGATGGTTAAATATACTTTCGATCAAATATGTCTCCGAAGTTCCATAGGAATGTAGTCGTTAAGTACTATGTATGCATTTGTAAGTTACGTAAATCAACAACTACAATTCAGGCCAAAACAGCACACTGGACATATGCAAAAGAAAACTTCGTTACAAAATGACGCGAAGTGATCGTCCCCTGCGTCCCCGTGACAATCTCTGCGATCGTTTCTGCAAATTGCACAACTCTGAAGCTTGGCTAACATTATGGTCTTCAACATCAACTTCACTGTCCCTCTTGGTCTTGTTTTGAATACTTTTCTCATCAAGAAACACAACAAGGCTTTGAAGAGCCAATTCAGCATCAGTGCTCTTCATCAGCTCCCCTGCAACTTCAGCTGGTGTAGCCTCAACTTCCTCTAACAGAATTTTCACTCTAGGAAACAGCCTGTGCTCCTCTATCTCCAAGTAGTTAAAGGCCAACTGCCAGAATGCCGTAAAGCTGCAGTATGACATGTTGATATGCACGTCCATTCTACCGGGTCTCAGCAGCGCAGGGTCAAGTTTCTCCTTGTAGTTTGTGGTGAAGATGACTACCCGCTCATTGACGCAACAAGACCAGAGTCCATCGATGAAGTTCAGGACTCCAGAGAGCGTCAAGTTATCGTTGTAATCAGCTATGTTGCAGTCTATGTCCTCAATCACAAGCATGGATCTGTTTGACATACTCATCAGCAAAGACTTCAAATCAGCATTGCGTTCCACATCATTTAAGTCCATGTAAAATATGTCATAGTTCATGAACTTCGCCATGGCCACAATCAGGCTCGATTTTCCTGTTCCCGGAGGACCGTATAGCAGATAGCCTCGCTTCCACGCTCTCCCGATCCGCCTGTAATACTCCCTCCGTTTCAAAAAGTTATCCAAATCCTCCATGAGTGTTTTCTTTAGCTCCATGTCCATTGCTAAATTCTCAAAGCTCATGGGATGGTCTAGACGAAGGGCCTCTTTGTTCCATCGACCGCGACGACTAACTGTGTGAATGGTTATGGCCTTTCCATTTTGTTTCAAGATCTTGGATCTTTCCATTACATAAGGCAGGTAAGAATTGAGTACCAAATCTCTGTCCTTCTTGTGAAATGTTAGCTCATAGAATCTGATTTCGGAACTCGTAGTAGCGTCTTTCAATTTTCTCCGATCGCGCCCGTGATAATTTCTTGGCTTAGGCCTCATGGATACTAATTTCCACTTGACTTGTAACTTGCCAAAAACGTCCAGTACTAGTTGATTTCTGTCAATGGTGATAGACATAGCCTTGTCCTTCTCACCTTTGCGGACAATCATTCGATTTGCGCACGAGTTCCCCTTAGCGCCTAAATAAACATGGGCAGCTTCAAAAAGTGTGTTGACTTGTAGGCCTTGGAACTCCTCTACGACGAGAGTGAGTCGAGCTGAGAATGGGCGAAAGATGTTATTAAACTTGGATATCAAATGGCTTTGGATAAATTGGTTCGGGAAGAACTCGTTTACGATCGTCTTGACGAGCATGACGGATGCTGCAAAAGAAGCTGCTGCGGACAGGATCGTCTTGGCGTTAACGGCCGTGTGATGAGCCATGATCAGGATTTTTGTCTTTGTGCCGCGGATTGAGGAGGCTGTATTGATTTATGATGGCCTTGTGGCTTGTGATGAGCTAAAAATCTGTTTAGAACTGTCTCTTTAGATTGTATCTTCCTGGAAATTTAAATGTGTGACTTTTGAACTTGACTTGGAGAGCAAGGATGATCTGACTGACCCTATTGTAAGAAAAATCAAAGAGTTATCGCCAATAAATTGGACCGAAAGCTCGTTAATTTGCACTTGCAATGCTTGACTGGTCCAATGGTGAACCAAACTAGTATAAACCTTATTCTAAATTTATACATAAGAGAAAATAATTATTTTGAAGTCCATATTCATCACATGAATATTGTCATAATCAATTTGCTCAAATGAGTCTCATTAATGATTAAATTGAAAAAAAAAAATCATTATTTCTTTCTCTCCTATTCAAAAAAAAAAATTAAGCTCAAGTATATTGATCGGAAAAAAAAAATTAAGCTCAAGTATATATATGATTTAGAGAGAGATCGAGATTTAGAAATACATCAAAATATGTCAAAATGCATGTCTACCAATACTTAATAGCTACAAATGCACCAATTGATTGAGGAGATGATCAAATTCATCTTAGACAATTCCTTTGTCCTACCTAGCTCGACATGAATGGGATACATTCCTCGTCCCTGTGTTCGTGTTCGTGGACGGTGTAGTCATAGTAAGTGAAAAATAATTATTTATGCGTGGATGTTACGAGTTATCAATGCATATGCTTATAATATAACACACCTTAGAAAAATAATTCAGAACTTTTTTATTTCATTTTTGGCTCTGTAATTGGACAAACATATATAATCATTATAACATGTGAATTGAGTTCGGTTCCGGTGAGAAGTGGTAGTTACTGTGAGAAATGAGAAATAGTACATTATTCGTACCTTTTCAAAGGATTCTTCGTAGCTTAATTAATATAATTTAATGTACAAATTACATTTTCGTACATTTTCAAAAAATACGAATAATGTAATTTAATTAAATCTAATCCTAACCATTGATAATAAAGATGAACGGATGAGATTAGTTCTCATTTCTCACCATAATTATCACTTCTCATGTGATCTTTACCCTGTGAATTTACTTTCATAACTATTCCCACAATCTCACACGTCAAAATTCATTTTTTTCCCATGATCACCCATCTTCTTTTTTGTTTTTTTAATTTTACCATGATATATTTAGGGAAAGTAAGTATTGATATTTTGAACTATCGGCGTTTTTCAATTGAAGACACGTGTCAGATCGGTTGTTTATCCTCACTCATACCCGTGACATATCATTTTATTTTTGACTCTTTAATTTTCAAGATAAATGAGTTACACGAATTTAAATCAGGTTTAGTTTTAAAACAGGACATGAATATGTTCTAGTTGGTTACCTCTCATAACCTAAATTTTTTATTTGGTCATCTTGTGACCTTTTTATGTTTGATCATCTTATGATTAAGTTTATGATCAAAATAAGGATTCATATTTTTAAATCATCTTTAATGACCAAAATCTTATGATTGAAAAAATCATGATAGAAATGTTTGTATACAAAAATGTCATTCATTCCGACAATAATATGCAGACAGGGGCAGACGCACGTTATCAACGATGAAGGCAGCCGCCACCAATCATTTTTCATTAAATATATGATTAAATCAATTGATGACCCCATTGATTTTAGTGATTTCACAATAGACCACACTGGGAAAATGATATTAATTGGATATTTTTGTGATTTGATTTTATAATAGTGCAACGACTATAGAGTGATAAACGATGTCATTAGAGTGGTATAAGATATGATGGGATGATATCAAGGCATTTATATTACACTATTAGTACAACAATAAATCGGCGAACAATCATTACAAATTTGGTTCAAATATGCAGAGGAATTATACAGTGGTAATACGTTGAAAATGCAGCAGTTTTATGAATAACATGATTTTGCAGCGGTAATTTCAGCGATTTTGCAGGAAAGTTTGCGATGACAAATATGCGGTGGTAATTAGCATCGCAAAAATCAGAAGTTGCGATAAATTTACAGTGATTTTGCAGTAATAATATTATACCACGACATCAGTTCTGGGACCACCAAAAGTTTACCGCAAGTATCAATATCGAGATTTCCAGGATTTGGTTCAATTTATGGGTTTGTGGCTTCCATCATTCACCATATCCTACTTTCTAACACCTCAAACTAATTTCCACGACTTCCTTCATCCTTTCTCTCATCAATCAGCCAATCTTCCACCCGAAACATGTTTCGTAAGCTTTCAAACAAATCCTACTTTCTTGCATAACAACACAAACATTGCCTACAGATCATCTCCATTTGGTAAGAACTTATACACATATTCAACATATGTATTTTTTTTAGATGTAATAATAATTTATTTTGTAATTACTGTTCCGCCTAATGCTAGAACTCCACTTTAACCATATTTTAAAATGTTAATATATTATTCAGAATTTTATTTACTCATCTGATGCTAATATATTTCAAAGAAGTTTGGCAAGAAAAAACCAATAAAATTTAGAGGTACGGACGAGTTTAAATTTTTTATTGAGAGGTATGAAAACTGAACCAGAATAGGTACAAACCAAATCGTGTAAAGGAGAGCTTGTCATTGGAATCGATCTGAGAAATAATTACCAAAGAATTGCGTTTTGGAAAGATGCATAGATTATCGTCATACCTGATAAAAAAGGAAAAATGGCCATTCCATCGTGCATATCTTTTATAAATTTAGAGAGGCTTATTGGAGAAGCGGCTGTGAAGTACGTGACTAATGATCGCATTAACACCGTGAACGATACAGTTTAATAGGAAATATTTTTTCATTAACTCTCATTTGCTGTGTATACCAGAACCTTTAGGGTTTCAAGTTTTGCTAGTTAGCATGTAAAAACAGTAGCACTGTGTTTCATTGTTTGCAAACTTATAGAAAACGCTCGGGGTTAATCGGGCGGAAAGAGTCCTTATGTGTTGGGAGTGAATGACATCGTTTCCCGTCATCATTTTTCATTCCTGATTATGTGAGTGAACTTAGACGGATTGATGACGGGTTCCGAGGTCTCCTTCTGTTCCCATTCAACTCTACCTTGGGTGGGACAGCAACCGCACCCCCTTATTTCAACAACAAGAACAAGGCAGCAGAAGGGCAATATGTAATAACTAATAGTTCATTCCTTACTGACCTTTCTTCTCCATCTCACCGGCAATATGTAGTGTATTTCTATTTTGTGACTAAGGGTCCCCAGAGTTTATAGTGATGGTGAGGAACCACACACTGACATCATTGCTTCAATTAGCAACAATAATCCGGCTCTTGTCGCATGTGTTAATGACAAGAGATTGGAATTCTAAGATGGGGGGATTGTTTCTGGGGTCCATGCGCGGAATACTGAGCTTAATGATGGAAAGCCGTGGAGAGTACAGAATAGCACTTGCCAGCGGTTGACATATGGGGAGATTGTTTCTAGAGGAGAACTGCATAGCACTTGCCAGCGGTTGACATCTTGTCATAGACATGCGCGAGGGCTACTGCAGGAGGAGTTGTTGTCACTGGAGCTCTAGTTCGCGGGGTATTAAGCCCTACTCTTGAAGACGAACCCCACTCAAGATTGCAGCCTGAACTACAGCTCCAGTGACAACAAACTCATCTTGGTTGATGCTCTTAGAGATAGACTTATCCTTACAAAATACTTAACAGATACTCCTACAGTTTAAAGATTTTGGTGGACCCACCAATAAGGACAATGTCATTAACACTGCCTATGTCGAAGTCTTTGTCGACTACATCCTCTAAGCAAGTATTCAAGAGCTCCACACATCGGGTGAACAAACAGTTGTTAAATTCCTCAAAAGTGTAACGTTGAATGGTGGCTTTGTAGTCTATACCATCATGGAGGGATGAGATATCAAATGATGCACTTTCCTCTGATGACAGAAGAATCTTTACCTTTTCGGCTTCGGCTCTTAGTCTAGCTATTAATTTTGGCTCAAGAATGAGGTTCTTATCCGTTCCATTCATCCTTATAAATTCATTAACACAATGAAGGACCATTTTCTGGGTGAAGTCTTCTCCTCCGAGATGGTGTCACCGACCGTTGCTAAAACCTCTTCAATCCTCTTATTGATTCTGAGTACAGATACATCTATAGTAGCACCACCCGAATAAAATACTATTGCATAGCGGTTGACATCTTGTCATAGACATGCGCGAGGGCTGCTGCTGAAGATTCATTAATAAGCTGCATGAAGTCAAAGCCCGCAATAGTGCCAACATCCATGATTGCCTTGCGTTGGCTATGGTTGAAATAGGTTGGCACGGTAACTACTACATTGGTGATGGGTGTGGGTTGAGTGATTTTAGGAAAACCTCAGCAATCTCCTTCATCTTGCTTAGCAGCATTGCCACAATTTCTTCAGTACAGAATTGAATCTTTTTGTCTCTGAGGAACACTTCTATCCTTGCCTTAACATCCATGTAACTGACGATCTCCAATGGCCAAAGCTCATTGTCACGTTGAACTGACTGATCGTGAATTTTGCGTCCTATCATTCGTTTGAAATCTGAAAAATATCACAATAAATGTATTAAATGCTCATTTATTGAGAGTTAATAACAAAATATTTTGCATTAATGAGAGTTAATAGCAAAACATGAAACCCAAAAGGTTAAGGCATTCACAATAAATGAGAGTTAATGACAAAATATTTCCCGTACGTGTTAATGGGATCAATAGTCGCCTGTTTCATAGCCACTTCTCCGACCAGCCTCTCCAAATTTGTAAAGGATACATGGTTTGGAATGACTTTTTTGCCTTCTTTATCCGGTATGACGATAATATGTCCATCTTTCCACACTGCAACTCTGCAGTAATTATTTCTAAGATCAATTCCTATGACAGGCTATCCTTTTTGTACCTATTCTGGTTCAGGTTCTGATTCCGTACTTGTCATTGAAGTTGTTCTAGTAAAATGTTTACCTATACGAAGCGACGCTGCCTTCTTTGAAAAAATTTGATGGCATATCCACCGTACTTTAGCAGCAAGCCTTCGACGAAAGAGAATATCATTTTGTCCACCACCCTTGAGATAGTCTACAAGTGCAACATAATCGCATGGATCAACCACAACCAGTACATCCTTGTAAAACTCATGATCCACAACAATTAGATGATACAAGTGCTTCCAAAACTACACATATATAAAAAGCAATAGAATAGATCTTAATGGTTTATCAAATATAAAAAAACTAGGGGTGAGCAAACGGTAAATTACCATTTTACTGTTCACCGTTTTACCGTTTACCTATTTACCGAAATACAAAATTTTGCAAAAAAGTATTTTTTTAGTTTTTTTAAATAACTATAAAAACATGTAAATTCTTCAAAAAAATAGTATTTTTTTATTTTTTTTTCCAAGAAGTCAAGATATCTAATCGGTGACTATGCGGGTCTATACGGTAACTAGGCGGGTCTAAACGGCAATTAGGCGGGCCTAGGCTAAGACTAGATGTCTGTAAATTAGATGACCTTTTGAATGCACTGATTTGTATAGAGTCGGGCAAATTCATAAATTTTACCTTCAATGCGAGCCAGACGGAGGATTTTTAGAACATTAACTGTTTGTATCTTTTGACGTTAACTAGATATGCAACGAAAACCGTGTACACTTTAATATGATATGCCGGGTGTGTTGTATATATTTTGTCATGAATTTGGACAGTATATATAGTTTTTATTTAAATATAGTGATATGATATGAATGTTTAATACACTTGTTTGTTTGTCAGATTCCAAAGGATTATCGCTGCTGCTATTCATCAATAGGCTGCTTCTCTTCATTAATAGGCTTCTGATCTTCATCATTAGGCTTGGCGAAGACCAATGACATAAGGACATCATCACACTTTTTAATCAACTTCAGATATTCTACACTGTATTGACTTTCATTCGCATTTGTATTCTTATTGTCTTCCAGCCAATGGTTGGTTTCTGCAATTGCTTCTTCAATAACCTTCATGCCATCATCAGCCGCCATGTTTAGATTATTCTTCATCTTTTCCTCATGGTCTTGTATATATGCTCTTATATCTTGCTTGATATCTTCTACAGCTTTCTTTCCAGCTTCTTCAGCCCGCTTTTTAGCTGCCGCAACATCATCATTCTTTAATTTAGTTACGCGCAGCACCATCCTCCCTTTTTCAGCCTCGGTGAGACGTGTGTCCCCAAACATCACGCTCATGGGTTTCTCCTTACTCTTCCGGCGTTTCACTGGATAAACTCCCATTATACCGTTATTGTCCATCTTAAAGAGGAAGTTAATCCCGACTCCAATCTTAACATCTTTGGGGAGATCCGACATTCTTATGTATCCCAAAAGCACATTTCTTTGTGCTGTCACGGTTTCTCCTTGGTATACTGAGATATAATAAATATCCTTGTGCCCTTCTTCTATGATTGGAGTAGCCATGTAGTGTAGGCTGGTAGGAAGCTCAGTTATCCAACGATGCATAACAATAGAGAAGACACCGATTATTGCCAAAACCTCAGCAACCCTCTGAGTACGGATACATCTGTAGTAGCACCACCCGAAAAATACTACTGCATAGCGGTTGACATCTTGTCATAGACATGCACGAGGCCTGCTGCTGAAGATTCATTAATAAGCGCTATGCAGTAGTATTTCATTCGGGTGGTGCTAATAAAGAATGGAAAAAGCAACTAGTGTTGAAGGGCGCCGCCGTTCGGCGAGAATCGCTCAGTAGATAGCAGTCGTTCTCAATCGTCTCTCGATCTGGTTTCTCTCAAAAAAACTTGACTTCTGAAACCCTAGAGAAGACACGGCACAAATCCAAGTAGTTTGCTACATGAAAACTGCATCATGGATGCATTGAATCCAGGTTCATCAAAATTCAAACTACATGAAAATACTTAGATAATCTGCTACATGAAAATTGCATCACCGCTGCTGCAATTCTTCAATAGGCTAACTATATCGCTGCTGCTGCTATTCATCAATAAGCTGCTTATCTTCATTAATAGGCTGCTGATCTTCATCATTAGGCTTGGCGAAGACCAATGACATAAGGACCTCATCACACTTTTTAATCAACTTCAGATATTCTGCACTGTATTGACTTACATTCGCATTTGTAATCTTATTGTCTTCCAGCCACTAGTTGGTTTCTGCAATTGCTTCTTCAATAACCTTCATGCCATCATCAGCCGCCAGGTATATGCTTTTATATCTTGCTTGATATCTTCTATAACTTTCTTTCCAGCTTCTTCAGCCCGCTTTTTAGCTGCCGCAACATCATCATTCTTTAATTTAGTTGCTCGCAGCACCATCCTCCCTTTTTCAGCCTCGGTGAGACGTGTGTCCTCAAACATCACGCTCATGGTTTTCTCCTTACTCTTCCGGCGTTTCACTGGATACACTGCCACTATACCATTATTGTCCATCTTAAAGAGGAGGTTAATCCCGACTCCGGTTTTAACATCTTTGGGGAGATCCGACATTGTTACATATCCCAAAAGCACATTTCTTTGTGCTGTCACGATTTCTCCTTGGTATACTGGGATATAATAAATATCCTTGTGCCCTTCTTCTATGATTGGAGTAGCCATGTAGTGTAGGCTGGTAGGAAGCACGGTTATCCAACGATGCATAACAATAGAGAAGATACTCCTCCGAGATGGGTGTCACCGGCCATTGCCAAAACCTCAACAACCCTCTGAGTACGGATACATCTGTAGTAGCGCACCACCAGAAGAAATACTACTGCATAGCGGTTGACATCTTGTCATAGACATGCGCGAGGCTTACTGCTGAAGATTCATTAATAAGCGCTATGCAGTAGTATTTCATTCAGGTGGTGCTACTAAAGAACGAAAAAAGCAACTCATGTTGAGAGGCGTCGCCGTTCGGCGAGAATCGCACAGTGGATAGCAGACGCTCTCAATTGTCTCTCGATCTGGTTTCTCTAAAAAAACTTGACTTCCAAAACCTTAGAGAAGACATGGCACAAATCCAAGTAGTCTGCTACATGAAAACTGCATCATGGATGCATTGAATCCAAGTTCATCAAAATTCAAAACTACATGAAAATACCTAAATAATCTGCTACATGAAAACTGCATCACCGCTGCTGCTCTTCTTCAATAGGCTAACTATGTCGTTGTTGTCAATAGGCTGCTTCTCTTCATTAATAGGCTGCTGATCTTCATCATTAGGCTTGGCGAAGACCAATGACATAAGTACCTCATCACACTTTTTAATACACTTCAGATATTCTGCACTGTATTGGCTTACATTCGCATTTGTATTCTTATTGTCTTCCAGCCACTTGTTGGTTTCTGCAATTGCTTCTTCAATAACCTTCATGCCATCATCAGCCGCCATGTTTTGATTATTCTTCATCTTTTCCTCAAGGTCTTGTATATATCCTCTTATATCTTGGTTGATATCTTCTACAACTTTCTTTCCAGCTTCTTCAGCCCACTTTTTAGCTGCCGCAACATCATCATTCTTTAATTTAGTTGCGCACAGCACCATTCTCCCTTTTTCAGCCTCAAAGAGACGTGTGTCCTCAAACATCACGCTCATGGTATTCTCCTTACTCTTCCGACGTTTCACTGGATAAACTCCCACTATACCGTTATTGTCCATCTTAAAGAGGAGCTTAATCCCGACTCCGATGTTAACATCTTTGAGGAGATCCGACATTCTTACGTATCCCAAAAGCACATTTCTTTGTGCTGTCACGGTTTCTTCTTGGTATACTGGGATATAATAAATATCCTTGTGCCCTTCTTCTATGATTGGAGTAGCCATGTAGTGTAGGCTAGTAGGAAGCTCGGTTATCCAACGATGCATAATAATAGAGAAAATACTCCTCCGAGATAGGTGTCACCGACCATTGCCAAAACCTCAGCAACCCTCTGAGTATGGATACATCTGTAGTAGCACCACCTAAATAAATACTACTTTATAGTGGTTGACATCTTGTCATAGACATGCGCGAGGCCTGCTGCTGAAGATTCATTAATAAGCGTTATGCAGTAATATTTCATTCGGGTGGTGCTACTAAAGAACAAAAATGCAACTCGTGTTGAGGGGCGCCGCCGTTTGGCGAGAATCACACAGTAGATAGCAGTCTTTCTCCATCGCCTCTCGATCTAGTTTCTCTATAAAAAAACTTGACTTCTGAAACCCTAGAGAAGACATGGCACAAATCCAAGTAGTGTGCTACATGAAAACTGCATCATGGATGCATGGAATCCAGGTTCATCAAAATTCAAAACTACATGAAAATACCTAAATAATATGTTATATGAAAACTGCATCACCGATGCTGCTCTTCTTCAATAGGCTAACTATATCGCTGCTGCTGCTGCTATTCATCAATAGGCTGCTTCTCTTCATTAATAGGCTGCTGATCTTCATCATTAGGCTTGGCGAAGACCAATGACATAAGGACCTCATCACACTTTTTAATCAACTTCAGATATTCTGCACTGTATTGATTTACATTTGCATTTGTATTCTGATTGTCTTCCAGTCACTGGTTGGTTTCTGCAATTCTTCTTCAATAACCTTCATGCCATCATCAGCTGCCATGTTTTGATTATTCTTCATCTTTTCCTCAAGGTCTTGTATATATGCTCTTATATCTTGCTTGGTATCTTCTACAACTTTCTTTCCAGTTTCTTCAGCCTACTTTTTAACTGCCGCAACATCATCATTCTTTAATTTAGTTGCTCGAAGCACCATCCTCCCTTTTTCAGCCTCGGTGAGACGTGTGTCCTCAAACATCACGCTCATGGTTTTCTTCTTACTCTTCCGGTGTTTCACTGGATAAACTCCCACTATACCGTTATTGTCCATCTTAAAGAGGAGGTTAATCCTGACTCCGATCTTAACATCTTTGGAGAGATCCGACATTCTTACGTATCCCAAAAGCACATTTCTTTGTGCTGTCACGGTTTCTCCTTGGTATACTGGGATATAATAAATATCCTTGTGCCCTTCTTCTATGATTTGAGTAGTCATGTAGTGTAGGCTGGTAGGAAGTTCGGTTATCCAATGATGCATAACAATAAAGAAGATACTCCTCCGAGATGGGTGTCACCGGCCATTGCCAAAACCTCTGCAACCCTCTGAGTACGGATACATCTATAGTAGCACCACCCGAAGAAATATTACTGCATAGCGGTTGACATCTTGTCATATACATGTGCGAGGCCTGCTGCTGAAGATTCATTAATAAGCGATATGTAATAGTATTTCATTCGGGTGGTGCTACTAAATAACAAAAAAAGCATCTCGTGTTGAGGGGCACCGCCGTTCGGCGAGAATCGCACAGTAGATAGCCCTCGTTCTCAATTGTCTTTTGATCTGGTTTCTCTCAAAAAAAACTTGACTTCTGAAACCCTAGAGAAGACATGGCACAAATCCAAGTAGTCTGCTACATGAAAACTGCATCATGGATGCATGGAATCCAGGTTCATCAAAATTCAAAACTACATGAAATTACTAAAATAATCTGCTACATGAAAACTGCATCATCGCTGCTGCTCTTCTTCAATAGGCTAACTATATCGCTGCTGATGCTATTCATCAATAGGCTGCTTCTCTTCATTAATAAGTTGCTGATCTTCATCA
Organism: Rhodiola kirilowii; assembly: GCA_033675215.1. Classification (NCBI taxonomy): domain Eukaryota; kingdom Viridiplantae; phylum Streptophyta; class Magnoliopsida; order Saxifragales; family Crassulaceae; genus Rhodiola; species Rhodiola kirilowii. Next base: position 8,794,764 of record CM066197.1, on the reverse strand, counting down.
TTAGGCTTGGAGAAGACCAATGACATACGAACCTCATCACACTTTTTAATCAACTTCAGATATTCTGCACTGTATTGACTTACATTCACATTTGTAATCTTATTGTCTTCCAGCCACTGATTGGTTTCTGCAATTGCTTCTTCAATAACCTTCATGCCATCATCAGCCACCATGTTTTGATTATTCTTCATCTTTTCCTCAAGGTCTTGTATATATGTTCATATATCTTGCTTGATATCTTCTACAACTTTCTTTCCAGCTTCTTCAGCCAGCTTTTTAGCTGCCGCAACATCATCATTCTTTAATTTAGTTGCGTGCAACACCATCCTCCCTTTTTCAGCCTCGGGGAGACGTGTGTCCTCAAACATCACGCTCATGGTTTTCTCCTTACTAATCCGGCGTTTCACTAGATAAACTCCCACTATAACATTATTGTCCATCTTAAAGAGGAGGTTAATCCCGACTCCAATCTTAATATTTTTGGGGAGATCCGACATTCTTACGTATCCCAAAAGCACATTTCTTTGTGCTGTCACGGTTTCTCCTTGGTATACTAAGATAGAATAAATATCTTTGTGCCCTTCTTCTATGATTGGAGTAGCCATATAGTGTAGGCTGGTAGGAAGCTCGGTTATCCAACAATGCATAACAATAGAGAAGATACTCCTCCGAGATGGGTGTCACCAGCCATTGACAAAACCTCAACAACCCTCTGAGTACGGATACATCTGTAGTAGCTCCACCCAAAGAAATACTACTGCATAGCGGTTGACATCTTGTCATAGACATGCACGAGGCCTGCTGCTGAAGATTCATTAATAAGCGCTATGCAGTAGTATTTTATTCGGGTGTTACTACTAGAGAACGGAAAAAGTAACTCGTGTTGAAGGGCGCCGCCGTTCGGCGAGAATCGCATAGTAGATAGCAGTCGTTCTCAATCGTCTCTCGATCTAGTTTCTCTATAAAAAAAACTTGACTTCCTAAGAAACCTTAGAGAAGACATGGCATAAATATGGTTGACCAGCCTTGACTCAAAACACTGCGTTTCTTTGAAATGCACCACCTTCATTTGTCTTCAAAACTGGGCTCAAATGCATCATATGGCCCAAAAGGAGATGCAGACAGCCCATTGATGTAGGAAAGACGCCTAAAAAGCTAACTAAACTAACCATCTATTACAAGGCTTTGTTTCCTATACAAAGAGACCTAAAATTTGTGCCTGAGATTTTTACATCAAAGCAGTTCTACTTGGCATACTACAGCAACACATTTCTATGATGAATTTGTGGGATTCAATGTTGTTTGTTGACAGAATGTTTTATGTTGTTTCTCCTGCTAAACCTCTACTTTGTTTTCGAATCTTATAACTAGGTGAAGTGCCCATCTAAATGGCGATGCGCCTTGCAAATGAGGCTGAAATTTGTTTTTTTAATATAAATTTATAACTAAGTGACTGAATATATGTGTAATAAGGACATCCTTATTCATGATCTTTAAAAAAAATCATCAAGTAATCTTTTTATTCTGCAACCTTTCTCTTAATCATGAACCAAATAAAAGATTGTCACAATCTCTTTTGAAAAATTTAATCATACATTTTCTCATATCTCTTTTATCATCCCAACATTTTTTAAAACTATTTTAAGTTTGAACTATTACAATATGAGTCTTCATTTATAGAGAGCTCAGAGAAAGAAGCTTATTTGTTATTTTTTTCAAAAATATTTTGCGTAGTTTTTATTTATTTATGGCTTTTATAAATTTCTTAATAAAATGATAAGAGAATCAATTAAAGAGTGGGATGTGCCAGGTGTCATTGAGTGCTCCTCCAATGCTCGACGTCCACGATCGATTGTGTTTTAAGTCGTGCGATAGTAAATTTTCGCGACCTTGTATCAAACGAACTTACTATTAATGACAAAAGAAGAAAAGATTGGATCAATAATAATCTTTCTTTTTCTCAACGATTATGGGAATTTTTTATTGTGCTTGATTTGCTGCTTTGCTTTTTATAATAACACATGCTCAAGTTGATAGCCATGTGGTTCATCTGGTAATTGGTATAATAGAAATCAAGTGGGTAATGGAAAGGAATGCATATCCCCCCTTTAGCAGCAGGATAAATTCTCTTTACAAAGACTTATTGAGAAATAATATATGTCTCTTTCAATGTCTCAATTGATCAGTAAGTTTAAGTTAGCAAAAGCCTGCAGCCCTTTATGTCAAAGTGAACTGAGATGCATCGTGGAATAAGCCAGAGTAAAATTGGGGGTTTGGGTTGTGATTGATTATAAGGGATTGTCAAGGTCAAGTTACTGCCAAATATTTACAGTATTGTGTAACAATATTCTTGATTGTGAAGGAGAAGCATTACGTGAAGGGATGAGACTGACTAGGAGTTTGAACATCGCAAGTATATGCAGTCTTCTAATCTGACAACAAAGATATTATCTCACGTGTCAATTATAGAGTGAATGAGAAGACTTGGAGTAAGCGTTGGTACACAGACGTATGTTCAACTTTATCAAGAAATTATGAATGGCAGTTACTAGTTACAAGGCGAGAGGCGAATGTTGGTGCTGACATCATTGCAAAGAAGGCTTGTTCTGAAGAATGGTGTTGGTCACGGATGGAATGCTCTTCCTTACATTTGTAATTTTGTCCATCTTTTGTAAGCCCTTCTCTTGTGCCTTGTGGCTTTATTAGCCAGATCAGATAGCGATAATTTAGGCAACAATGATGAAAAAATGCGGCACCACTAAGTAAATTTAATTGATACAGACATCAAGCGGGAAATGTTGCCTAATGGCACCACCAGATAGTTAAGAAGCTTAAGGAAGATAATCATTTTCACTTGTGGGAGCTTGCAGTCCTTAACTGATGGGAAACCCATCCAGAAAAACTATTTATTATATTAGTTAATTGTCCAAAAGAAAAAGTAAGTATAAAATCTATGAGTACTACTTTACGCTATTGCTACTTACCCACGTGACTGCATTCATCGTTGTGTTCAAAAGAAGAGCCTAATTAGTTTAATTATAGTTTATACTAGTAACCTTTACCTCACTTCATTTATTTCAGTAACCGACAATGGAGGCAAAGCGGGTGGCTCAGTGGTGAGCGCTCCTCCCGTGTGTCCACGAGACCCAGGGTTCAAGTCCTCATCAGCTCAAAATGAACAGATACTAACTTTAACCCACTAACCCCTATAAAAAAAAGTAACAGACAATGCGTGTAAGTGAAATTTCATGAAAAAATACACCATTAGATGTCGACGAGCACTCTTTAGATTGTTGTTCCTTTGATGTTTGCACTAAAATTTTGATACGTAGAAAATGGAAGTTTGCTCGATGACTTTTTTGTTTTTCCTTTCTATTTTGGGCAATGTGAAATATAAATTTATTTGTACTGGCTTTACAAGATGAGTTTCCTTTCAAAGCTATGGAAGCGCAACTTATCTCATTTAGAGCTTGAGCAGTTTACTGATGTAGTTTTCATGAGGCAGACTATTTGACTTAGAAACTATTTTCTTGTAGATTTGATGAATCTGATCCCATGCATCCATCTGATTTCATTTTTAATGAAGCATTTTTAGATCCAAGTGATCAAGCCAGCAAGTGAGCAACAATATATATATATATATGTCTGTCACTGTCAGCAGCACATACATACACTCAACCATTTTTTTTTTGATTGAGCTTTAAGCTCTTGAAAGTAGTATCTGCACTTTGGCTAGATAGGAACTTGAACCCGGGCCGCCTACAAGCACCGATGGGGCTCCATACCACCATGGTAACTCACTTCGCCCTTACATACACTCAACCATTGACAGAACATTACCTTGATGAATTCATCTTTCAGCACACAGTCATCAGTTGTCTCAGCGCACCAGAAAACATATAATAATATGTTATCACATCCTATCGTTGTCGGAACTAATTGCAAGAAACAAAACCTTCTATTTGCACATTGGAGCAAATCTTCAGATCTCTGTGTTCTGATCTCTTCTAACTGCAAAAGTTGGAGTACCGATCGTTATTCCTAATATTTTTATGTGTCTTTCTTTCTCTTTAATATTTTTCTGTGTCTTTTTCTTCTCTTTCAAATAAACAAAAAAAAAAGGAGATAAATATTAGTATTCCTAAACCATAGCACGAGCAAAAAGAAAAAGAAAAAGAAAAAGCAGCGGACTCCTCCTTCACTTGTCGTATTTTTCTCATTTTGAATTCAGTCCATTCCGCATCGATCGACCATGGCTCTCGCCACCCGACAGCGGCGTCCTCTTCCATCTGATCTTCCCTCTTCATCATCATCCTCCTCCTCTTCGACCTACTCCAGGCTCGACAAGCCTAGCACATCCAGCAGCAGGAAGGAGGAAAAGCAATTAGGGTGGTTCCTGACGGTGTTCGCACTTGGGATTTTGAGGTACATGAGCGCTACCTCCAACATCATACATGACTGTGATGAGGTCTTTAATTACTGGGAGCCTCTTCATTACCTCCTCTACAGATCTGGTTTCCAGACTTGGGAGTACAGGTGAATTTCTTAAACTCAAGTCGCAACATTAGGGTTTCATTTCAATTGCCTGATTTTAAATGTGTGCTTCGTTTTTCTTGCAGCTCTGAGTTTGCTCTTAGGTCATATTTGTATATTGTTTTCCATAACTTTGTGGGAATTCCAGCTTCCTGGTTCTTTGGTGAAGAAAAAGTATGTTACGAATCATTTTCCAATTTTTTTTATTTGAAGGTTTTTTTTTGGAGAAGTTAGGTAATTAAAATGCTTGCTGATTGAAATGTGTCCGATATGATTCAGGTGAAAGTGTTTTACGCAGTGAGGCTCTTTCTTGGTCTCCTGTCGGTTGTTTCAGATTCTGTACTGGTGGTAGCTCTAGCCAGAAAGTATGGAAACCGTCTTGCGTCTTATACACTGGCCATGCTTTGCTTGACTAGCGGCTGCTTTTTTGCTAGCACAAGTATGCAAACTACCACCACTGATACAGCTTTTTTGATACATGATATTTTATTGGCAAACAAAGTTCCACTTGCTACCTGTTGTTCGAATCCAAGCATGCTCTAGACAAAAAAAAATTCCAGTGGAATTCGGTAGCGAAAAGATCCGTTAGGGGAAATGCTAAAATACCTGGATTAAAATAAATCACAACTTATATTTAGCTAGACACATATATTGTTTTGGTAAGGATTAGGACTTGTTTTGTGACATTTTTCTTCAAAAATCAACACTACTGTTTGGTCACAGTATTCTTTGCTAATGGACCTTTTTCTTGTTGTTTCCAGGTTTCCTGCCAAGTTCATTTTCTATGTATGCCATGTCACTCTCATCTGGGCTGTTTCTTTTTGACAAGTATGCTATGGCAGTGGTAGTTGCAATCATCGGGGTTGTTCTCGGCTGGCCCTTCTCAGTTTTAGCATTCCTTCCTGTTGTTCTGTACTCTTTGATCAGGAAGTTCAAGCAAACATTTATATGGGCGGCAATTGTTTCTGTTATTGTTCTGGTAGGATAATTTCTTACTCCTGCTCAACGTAATTACTAACTTTAGGAATGTTGCTAGACAGTAAGTGCACCATTTGACCACCGAAAGTTTGCATTTCATCCAGGCAACTTCACTTCTTGTTGACTATTACTATTATGAAAGATGGACATCCTCTGTTCTGAACTTATTAATATACAACGTGGTAGGAGGTGGCGAGAGTCATTTATATGGGACTGAAGGACCATTGTTCTATCTGCGGAATGGGTTCAACAACTTCAACTTTTGTTTTATTCTTGGCTTGGTTTTTCTGGGAATAATACCAATTGCAAAAAAGAAATATACTCCAGAACTTCTCATAGTTGTGTCACCCATGTACATTTGGTTGGCGTTCATGTCATTGCAGCCGCACAAGGAAGAGAGGTCAGCAATGTTACTTTAATCCTTTCATGTTTTGGCTGACGTGTGACCAATGTTGTATATTTAATTATGGTACAATTAATTGGTCCAACGTGGGAAGTTCAGTATATCGTCTGATAGGACACCAATGTTTGCCTTAAAACCTTGCAGGTTTCTTTATCCAATATATCCACTCATTTGTGTCGCTGCCTCAGCAGTCATTGAGAATTCCCCAAATTTCTTCAAAGACAAGTACAACCCCTACGACGACTCATGGCTAGTCAAAGTTTGTTCTTATCTTTTTCCTCCAGTACTTGAGTTAAACAATGCAATATTTCTTCCTGACCCGGCCTTCATTGTTTTGCTATGCAGATAGCTAAATGGTCCAGGCCAGTGGTTCTTTGTTTGATACTATGCGCTTCACATGCACGTACATTCAGTGTAATTAACGGTTACTCAGCCCCCCTGGAGATTTACAAGCACTTGGAACATCACGACGATGCAGGAGATGGTGAGATTATCTGCCAATAAAATTCACAAAATTTTTCTGTGAATGGGAAAAAAGTCCTTATTTTATTTGCTTGCAGGTTCAGTGTTATGTGTTGGGAGTGAATGGCATCGTTTCCCGTCATCATTTTTCATTCCTGATTATGTGAGTGAAGTTAGATGGATTGATGACGGGTTCCGAGGTCTCCTTCCGTTTCCATTCAACTCTACCTTGGGTGGGACAGCAGCCGCACCCCCTTATTTCAACAACAAGAACAAGGCAGCAGAAGGGCAATATGTAATAACTAATAGTTCATTCTCTACTAACCTTCCCTCTCCCTCTCACTTTGTGATCTGCGTTATCCATTAACTGTTCAATATTTTTTACCCATTTCCCAGCTTGCGGATATTGGAGCCTGCACGTTTTTGGTCGAATTAAATTTGCAGCGTCCATACCCATCTCGTGGAAGTGACTTATCGACGTGGGAGGTATTTAATTTTTTTTTCCGCATCCTTTTGTGCAATGTCACTTGTTTCTTCGCAACTGTGTTCCTAACTACAGATTAACATTTTCAGGTGGTCGCTGCATGGCCTTTCTTAGACCGACAGCTCTCCCCTCCATTTCACAGATCATTCTTCATACCGCATATGTGGATGCAAAAAAATACATTTGGCATGTATCGGCTTCTGAAGAGAATACCAAAGTAACAAACTGACCTGAGATACCGAAGTGTAGGGTTTTATTTCTAACTGAGAGGCCTGATGTTCACCTGAGATTTTTGTAACATTTTAGGCATTATTACAGTTATAAACATTTGTTGATTTACTTCATCACATGTGTTTCATTTGACATCCAACCGAGAATTATCAGTCATGTTGTTAATTGTTATGATCTTGTCCTAATGAGGTGTATAAGCACGAACGGTTTAAGAATTAATGTTCAGTTCGCTGTCTGGATAAATCAATAATAATGAAGAATTGTAGATCGGTGTTGATAATTTTAACATCCTATTTTGTTCCATGTGCTAATTCAGGGCATGTAGAGTTTGATATGGTAACTTATTAACTATCATGTCATTAATTTATCATGATTTTTGTGATAAACTTTAAGTTATGTTTATATAAGGAAACATGATACAACACAGTTATGATATATTAGACTTATAATGGTTCGGATCGGATCATCTAGTCTGGTTAGAATGATTGAATGCCATGTTTTTTTTAAGGCAAACACCCAATCTTCAAAGAGGGAGAATTTATTAGACCACAAGCACACCTCCAACCACCTCCAACAGTTCAACCACTGCATCCAACGACGTGTTGCATCAAAATTATTTCAGAACGAACCTTCCGTGGGATGCACTACAAAGAAGAAAGGGATGGAAGTCAAACCGTGTTGTGCAAGGCATTCCATTTTTTTTTCAAATAAAGTGTTTTCTGGAGTATGTTGCTGAAAAGTCATCAAACATAGAATATCACCCTCTGGCCTCTTCCTAGAAATTGCTTTTTTACTATAAAAAAAAAAGAAAAGAAAAAAGAAATTGCTTTTTTATTGCACTATAAAATGCCATTGAAACATCATGTTTTACAATCCACAAGCTCATCACCATCCATAACAAACAAAAAATGGCTTGCAAAAGACAAGCCATCGACCCAAAAACTGTCCTAACCGCGGCTGCCTCCCTAGCAGCCTCCGCTATGCTTGCCCGAACCATCATCAATGACTTCATCCCAGACCAGCTTCGCCAAATGTTCTTTTCTAAATTCCATGACTTGTCACGCCACTTCTCCACGGAGGCCACCTTCGTCATTGAAGAGTTTCAAGGATTCACTGTCAACCAAGTTTTCGAAGCTGCCCATGTTTACCTTGGCACGAAGGTCAACGCGTCTGCAGGCAGGATCAGAGTTGGGAAGGGCGAGAAGGACAAGACTTTGACGACTTCGATCGACAGGAACGAGGAAATGGTGGATGTTTTCGGGAACGTTCAAGTCAAATGGAGGCTTGTGTGCGTGACGGTCGAGTCAGCAACTGAACATGGCCATAGCCGCGGAGACCTGAACTCCACGCTAAGGTCAGAAGTCAGATCATATGAGCTGACATTTCATAAAAAACACAAAGATGAGATTCTCAAGACCTACTTACCTTACATTCTGGAGAGAGCAGAAACATTGAAACACCAGGCGAAGGCCATAACTCTCCATACAGTCAATTATGGAAGATGGAATTCCGAAACACTCAATCTTGACCACCCCATGAGCTTTGACACCTTAGCGTTGGACACGGAGCTTAAGAGATCTCTTATTGAGGACTTGGACAGCTTTATAAATAGAAAAGAGTTCTATAGACGCATCGGGAAGGCTTGGAAGCGAGGGTACTTATTGTATGGCCCTCCAGGAACGGGCAAATCGAGCTTAATTGCTGCCATAGCAAGGTACCTTAACTACGACATCTATGACTTGGATTTAACTGATGTTGAATGCAACTCGGATTTAAGGACTTTGTTGCTCAACATGACGAATCGGTCAATATTGGTTGTTGAGGATATTGACTGCAACATTGAGCTGCAAAATAGAGAATAGTCACCAGAGGGAGAATCAGATAAAACAAGAGTAAGTAGAAATGAGTCAAATGAAAATAAGGTAACTTTATCTGGACTACTTAACTTCATCGATGGTCTCTGGTCTTCTTGCGGTGATGAGCGCATTATCGTGTTTACCACGAATCACAAAGAGAAGCTTGATCCAGCTTTGTTGCGACCTGGGCGAATGGACATGCATATTCATATGTCATACTGTCGCTTTTCGGCATTTAAACAGTTGGCTCTGAATTACTTGGAGGTTGAGGAGCACAGGTTGTTTCAGAGTGTTGGACAGCTTTTGGAGGAGGTTGATGCCACACCAGCTGAAGTTGCAGGGGAGCTGATGAAGAGCAATGATGCTGAATTGGCTCTTCAAGGACTTATCAAGTTTCTTAATGGCAAGATGACCCAGAACAAGACTACAACAGACTGAACGAAATATTGTCAGTGAGATTTTTTCAAGGCTTGACTATTGAATTGTATAGTTGAGGCTATGTATAGGTATGAGTATGTACCTATAATTGACTTAAATAATCTTTGTACCCCCATGTCAAATATCAATACAACATTTTGAGATCAAGAAAATCAATGTTTGGCTAAGCCATCACAACTCATACCAGAATCAAGTTTGGAGAAGATGTGTACAAACATACAAACTTCTGGGCATCGCACCATTTGTGTTAACTCAAAGACGCTACAGCCCCTGGTTTTATAATGGACGCGTTGGAGCTGGATGTTCATCATGCAAATTAGCTGAAGTGGTTCGCTATCAGGTAACTCAAACAACCACTGAAGGTTGACCTAAACCTTCATGATGAGAATCAACCTTGAGACTTCTTGCAACCTCAAAAAAATGGGCAACAGCTTCCTCTGGTGTCCCAACAAGCACGCCGTGTCCAAGATTAAGAATGTGCCCCCTTGGTCCTGCACACTTCACAACCCTGCACACACACACAAAAAGAAAAGAAAATAATAATGTAAGCATTTGCAGTAGGAATTGGTGGAATATCGCAAGTTTTCAAGAGCTCTATCTTGCTATGAACCCCTAATCCCATTGTCTGATTCCCTGATGATTTTATTTTCCGAAACTAGGTGTATATGCTGCAAAAAATGGGGTACACAATGTATATGTTCAATGAACTAACCTGTGAATTTCATCGGTCAAATCCTGAAGAGGCGAAAACAAGTACACAGGATCAACATTCCCTTGGACACTGATGTCCTGACCTAGTCGCTTCCTCCCATCTGCCATATCCACTGTCCAGTCAAGACCAATCACATCTACTCCTGTGTCTTTCATGCGCTCAAGAAGCCCACCATTTCCATTTATGTAAAGAACAACTGGTGTTTGAGGGCATCTTTTCTTCACAATGCTCACAATCTATAATTTAAACCAAAGTTTAGTGTTAATAGATAGTCCTTGTACAAACAATAGTGCATGATAAAATAGGAACTGATTTATAAACAAAATTGCCAGGTATTAGTGTATCGCATAATTAACCATAGTCAATTGCTCACTCCAGACTTAAGTGTCCATTAGTTACGCCTTTGACAAGTTCAAGCCAGTACAACAACTAAATCAATGTTACTAACGTCTACAATCAATATGGTTCAGTCATCACTTGTAGAATGCAACACAATGCATGCATTTTTGCTGTGATAAATTTCATTCAAATAAAAATAAAATAAATCCATTAAATTACCTCTTTGATGTAAGGCTTTGACCAACGCTCCCACATATCAGGTGGTAGTTGCCCACCCCATGAATCAAATATTTGTATACAGTGAGCTCCAGAATCAACTTGGAAAACCGCATAATCGGCAATTGCTTGTGCGAGGTGTGAAAGGAGAGCCCTTAGGACACTTGGCGCAGTATGGCACATGGTCTTTATATTTGTATATGTGCGAGTGGTGCCACCTTCCACTATATATGTAGCTATTGTCCATGGTGCCCCAACAAAACCTAGAACTGCAGCTTGCCCACCAACCTGAATTATAAAATCAGTTTTGAAACAGATACCAAACACTCATTGTTCGAGAGAATACTGATACCATGCTAGAACAAAAGACAGTGTCTCTACCTCCTGACGCAAAATCTTAAGGGATTCGCCAACGAAACTAAGTTTCTCCAAGTCAATAGGATGCAATGCTCTCAAGCCTTCTTCTGTCCGTATGGGCGTCTGAATGACAGGACCTCTTACTTCCTCAATGTCGAATGGGACACCAAATGCAGGCAACGGGGTGAGTATGTCAGAAAAAATTATAACCCCATCAGGGCGGAAAGCTTCCCATGGCTGCAAGGAAATTGCCACAATGAGATCAGTTGTCTCTGACCTCTCTCTGAACGATGGATGTTTCTCTGCAAGCTTTCTATATATAGCCATATACCTTCCTGCTTGACGCATCATCCATGCTGGAGCACGACTCACAGGTTCACCTCTGGCAGCCTTCACAAGCAATGGATCTAAACCCAAAAAAAAAGAAAGATACAATGAAGACATGATAACGGGTCAACCGCTTACCTATACATTTTATGCTACATATTAATGTATCATTAGCAAAAATTAGCATAAATAGACTGCATCAATATTGCTTCAGCTCTCTCCTTAAGTGCTTCTACAAAACCAACTCAATATCCATATAATGCCCATGAAACGAAACCTCAGGCCTCTAATGACTAATATGTCTTTATTCATATGCATAAATATCACATACCAAGAACAGAAAAAAATAAAATGTAAACATGAAGAAAAAAAATCAGTCCAATATATATTTGCACAAAGCACAAATCTTTGAAAATGCAGACTACACTCTCGGACACTTAAGGTGATAGCAGGACGCCAGAAAAACAAAACAAATCCTACCAAAATGGCAACAGATAAGATACATGAACTAAAAGATATCATCAAAATGCGCTGATTGTTAGGCATTTGTAGAAACAGCAATGTAGGGAGTAAAGATTGCAACTTGCAATTAGCAAGGGTAAGAAAAGCAGTGAATATTCATTCATCGGGTTGAACAAATCGACAATTGTAATAAAAAATTGGGAAATAGAAAAGAGTGGATACCAGATGATGATGAGGAAGACAAACAAGCGAGGATTGTGGAGCTTCTTCTCCGAATTGATAAATGTGAATTAGTGGCAGTGGAGCAACAAGGAAGCCCTAGGAACGTGGAGGAGGTCCAGTTCAGAGGGCGACACGCGCTGGTGGATTGAGTATACAAACAAAGCGAAAGCGAGCATGAAAATGTTAGAGATTAGAGGAAAGAGGGAAAGAATGCAAAGTAGAGAGATAGTAACCTGGGTGATGCTGAGAGACTCATCAACAATGAGAGTGAGGCTGAGAGTTAGAGAGAGAGAGAGAGATTGAGCGGATGATGATCTGATCTTCTTCGTTCCTCCTCGTCCGATTAAAACATCAAGCAAAGGCAAACATAACTAGAACGGCTGAGTATGCGATTGACACGACTAAATTTGCAATTGCCACACCAAAACCTTAAATTTAGTTTAGGGGTGGCAAAACGGGAAGAATTCAGTAAATTCAAAGAACTTGTAATAACGCATTAAAAATTAGAATTAATCTCATCTTTTTAAATAATAAGATTAGGGGCTATAATTAATTTGTATTCTGTACAAAAAAAAAATCAACTTTGTACCTGAACTCAAACTCTACAAAGGCAATTGCTCTCGACAAGTATGCAACTAAATCCATGATATGAAGGGAAATTTTCCAAAATGCTCAAAATTCAAGATTGAATTCCAATTGTACTCAATCTTAGAGATTAGTTTCTCAATTAATTCATGTTTCTTAAGACGCTGTTACCCACGACGTCTTAGTAGTAAAACGCTCCCAAGAACAGCGACTTAAGCCACATGACGTTCTTATGCCAAAAAAGAAGAAATCATGTGCCATAATATTGCCAAACAAACCTAAGATGATGTACAAGACAACGTCTTAATATAACTCAAGGGCGGATGTTTGAGCCGGCGTCCTCGGTGGCTTTGAGCCGCTTCTCAACTCGCTCAGGTCAGAAAGCGATCGTCAGGTGGTTTAATACTCAAACATCCGACGGACATCATGTCATTATAATACTCAATTACTCACATAATACATGTCGACCTGTCACAATAATACTCACAACTCGCTCAGAGAATGGGACGCCGGTGTTTAAACCAGCGTCCTCGGTGGCTTTGAGCCGCTGCTTCTCAACTCGCTAAGTAACATGATGAATGGTCCTGGAGCATCCATTGCTGTCGAACAGGCGGTGAATTTGCATGCCTCAGATTGCTGGTTGCTCTTTTGATAGTAGCTGTTGTATGCAAAGGAAATATTGCCACAGACATCCAAGTCGCTGCACGTACTTTTCGTAGCCTAGGCTGGTGTAGTCTGTTAGAGAGCACGGTTGGTGCAACGTTGGAATTTTCTAGACTGGCGGAAGGTGACATTATGCACCACTTCTGGCTCAGGTAATAGTTACACCTCGGGCGGGAATTAGGCCTCTGCTGGAGTTTGAGTTTGTGGCTGTTCCGAGGTTGAGCTGATATTTGAGAGATCCGTCGAAGTTGAATACACCTCCAATGGCGCTCGAAGTTACCAGGTTGGACGATCACGATTTCACTTTGAGTAACAGGACTAAGCCAGGTATCTATTTTTAATGTTATGTTCCTTTGAACCACCCTCCAGCATATTCTGTTTTTTTGTTGTGTTTTGTGTGAAGGCTAATTGAGATTGATTGGCATAATCTTTTCTTGTGAATCAAATAAAAGGACTGTTTGGGCACACTGCATACTTGTAATATACATGCATACTTGAGTCTCTAGTCTTGAGCAATATTTTAGTTGCATAAAAAATGTGGTATTCATCTGTAGCTCAGGTCTGACTATAGCTTTCTTTGCACAGTCGCTTATCGAATTATCGATACAAATATAGAGTACATTGTTAGATTTATGGCATGTAGTTTGGCAAAACTTAGTGTAGTTGTTCAAGATGTTGTTCAAGACTGGAAGAGACAACTGTCCTGGAACAAGTTGAAGCAGATGGAATGTTTCCTAATTCAGATTAGGAAACACAGTCGACCGTTGGAGATCAAGGCGGTTGCATATGGAAGGACAGAAGTTGGAAGTTTTCTATTTCAGATTAGGAAACTTGTTTCAACCGACGTAGCACAACTTAGACGCAACAGATATTTCCTAGAGTGGATTTGGCAAGTCAGTGCTTGATGATTATCGAAGATATCTAAAGAGTCGGTTGTGAGATTTCTTGCGCTTGAAGATAACTTAGCAAAGAAGATAATCCAAGGTTTCTTAAACGGAGTTGAAGATATTTGGAGGATTATCTACAAGAAGATATGCGCAAGAATTTAGGAAAGATTTTCTAAAAGATTAGGAAATGTTTCCTAAAGATATATGCGGTTAAGATTAGGAATCCCATTCGTTTTAGGGTTTCTACCGCACTATATAAGTAAGGTTAATGCTTCAATATTAGTCAGCACTTACGGAGAAATTATACACGCTCATACTCACTGAATGGAGGAGGAGGCAAACGGCCGGTGAACTAATCGTCAATGATTACTCACGGCGCTCAGATTCAGTCTGTTTTAGTGCTCGGCAGACTGATCGTAGAACAACATTGACGCTACACGCTCTGGTGTTCTTTTGCGCATTCGGGAGAAGGCGCTGATTCTCTTGGAGGATCATATTGGTGGAATCGGAGGTGAGGCTCAGATCTAGGGAGAGACCTAGTTGACGATTGCTAGAGTGTCCGAGGCTCAGGTTATTTAAGAGGGATTCTGTAAACGTAAGATCATGTACTCGCAATTCTCATTATTAGTGAATTGCTATCCACCGGGCTAAAGAGACTGCCCCCAGACGTAGGCTCATTAACGCCGAACTGGGTAACAACTTTGCGTGTTGTTTACTTTCTGCACTGCATTTATTTTTGCATAAGTTGTTCTAGTATTTGTTCTGCAATCGACCAGGACCACAAGGTCTAAAAAGAAACCAGGTCGATTAGGAGGGGATGGCACCCAGCTCCTCACCGGACAAACAAACAAAATTAAAGAAAGCAACGAAATCGGGTCACAGAAAATCCCTTATACCCCAACAACTATCTCTAAAAAAAACTTATATAAGATGAAAACAAATTAACCAGGATCCAAAGAATATTTTCTTTATGAGGACACCAACAACGGTATTGATCCGCAGTCAAAGCTGCTCGCACCATCTTTGGCAGCACCTCTTTCGACTTGAAAATAGAATGAGGAAGGTCTGATTTTGCCAGCTTAACTGCTGGCTCGATAAACGTCTTGCAAGCCTTAGTAATGAGTGGTCTAAATTGTTGACTGGATAATCGATGTCTGGTATTCACAGATGGGGCAGAAGGAAAGCTACGAGGTTTCTAAACAATATCAGCATCATACATACACAATGTTGAGAAATATCAAAAATGGATGATGAGACGATGATTGATGTCTTTTTTAATAAAGTCCTCTTTAACTACTATGACTAATAAGAGCTTGCCTATTATACATATTTTTCCTCTTTCCCAGTTGTTAAAGCAGTAAACTAATTATGCCATCAGTACGTGAACACTGAATGTTAAACTCTCACAAGCACCCTAATAAGGCGTTATCCATAAATCCAGACCTGGTTGAATATGTGGACTATCAAATGAATCTTTTGGACATTAGCTAATTTCAGCAACTAACTATCCTGGAAAAATAAGTTGAATCTCGTACTCGAAAACAGAATAAATATAACCTGATGTTCGGGCTGATCTTGGTATCCAGCTTTCCGCCACTTAGCAATAGTAGAGCCATGAAATATGACAACAGTAAAGTACGAGTCCAAAAGTAAAATCCTGTACGAAGCAATAGCAGATACATCAAGGAGAACAGGCTTGGGGCCGACTGAAACGAGTAAGAAATGAGTGAAGGTTGTATCATCACGACAGAATTGGCTACATTTTCCCTATTTAAAATCGTTCTGAAATAGGCGGTCTCATCAGGGCTGTTGTTGAAGCCTCCAATAGGAGCACTGTTTAGGAACCAGCATAACGAGAACATATCCGAATCAGTGACTTGTGAAGCCACCTTATAGGGTCAAATTCATCCTGCAAAAAATAAACATGATACAACATTAACAGCAAGTAGTTTAAACAATCATTCAGCTTTGTTTCATTTGTTAAAGTATTTTGTTGTGAGCAGAATGTTGAAAGTCAAGGTTTTACCAGTCCATTAACTGATACTGCCATCTATGTGCTAGCGAAATCATAAGTCATAAGCAAATTATAAATATCTAACACATAACAGGGTGGTATTCAAGATTTTTTTAATGGTTACCTCTGTTTCCATTTTAAACGAAACTAGACGTGCCATGACTACAGCAGCTGCTTCTTGGTCAAATCCAGCAGTTAAATCCTGTAATGAAGCCTTACCATAAAGAACGAGATATTAGAGTTCATCTTCATCATCATACAACAAAAATTAAAGTCAATTTGTTGCTGTGCATAGAAGCTAACAACAAATGGCATGAGACCCAGAAAATTGGGAGGTGGTTCATGATCGTCAACTAAAGAAAATGGGCTAATAATTTGTATGTAAAAAAAGGGACATTTACTAAAATTGAAAATGAATGCTATAATCCCCAAATAATAATAATAATAACAACAACAACAACGACACAAACAATAATAATAGCTTGAAGCCAAAATCAGAGTTTACACTTAAAGACTTGTAGATCCTTATCCTTGTCAATCTAACCCTTTGAGGAAGTGATGTAGTATGACAACAGTGTTAACCAGTGGCACAGTTCAGAAAAAACAGTAATGATATTATAGTATATCCTTGAAGATAGCCAACTTACTTGCACACTTCCAGGTCCAGCAACCCACCTTCTTGACAGGGTTGTAGAACGAAGACGCTTTTTTCCGTTGGGGTGTTGATAGCTGAAAGAAAATACTTGGAAGAATGAGGAAATATTTTGCCTAAACACACTATATGATTGATGAGAACTTGAGAGATACACGAAGGTTTGGGAAACATACTAAGTGAGAAACTGGAAGTAAAACTGGCTGTTTGAGGAATGATTGATCGCATCTGGACTCTCCTTTTTTACAATATCGAAAATCACGCACAATGATGTAGCTTTGTCAAGACCGCACATTTTCCAGGCCGAAATGCTTCCTTGACCAACAGCCGTTTCACAACTCAGTGAACCTTTCTGCATAGTCGTAGTTTGAAATGCCTAACATCTCAAATGCTGGCATAAAGGAGAAAATAAATATGGAAACACACCTTTTCAAAAGAGATGCAAAGGGACCAATAATACCATGGACTTTAAAATCCTTTGAGTAGTTTACCTCGAATATCCCACTGCAAGGACATTACAAAAGAGTTCTGAAGGTTCTGAAATCCATAGTGGAGCAAACAAGCAAGATGACAACTTGGATGAGTAAAGAGCATATTTTAGTTTGGAACTGTTGAACATATGATTGCATGTATTGGTGATTGGACATGCAATCTGTAGGTGAAATCGGCAAATCAAGCTTTATCACAACTTTTCAAACAGATGTCTTCCCTATAAAAAAATTTACAATGACAAATGACTGTAGGATACTTCAGATCCTAAACTCGTGGCACTTCCAGTTATTCCTATTAGAAGAAACATATCAATATCTATATCTATATAATAGACAAATATATCACGTTCTTACTTCGTTGCAAGACCAAGATTATGTTCTTCAGACTGGAAAACGCGTGCAATAGAATCCTTAAAAACCGAATGACCAAAGCTTTCTGCAAGAACAACCAGCCCTCCAGTTTTTTCAACTGCAACTTTAAGCTCAGCAATACCCACCTGGGAAGGGAAGAAAAGAGAGCGATAAAAGACTAACAGATGTTTAGAGTTAAAAAACAATTAACAATCACAAACAAATGACAGATACGAACAGGAAGTACAATAGAAACTTCATAGAGACCCAAAACTTCATTTCATACCTGATCAAGTGCACATGCAAATACATACAGGACATGTCCTTGATTAACAAGCTGCTTAGACAGTCCCTCGTAAAACTTCGCCGCTTTATGAAACAATGGTGCAGAATCTTTATCCAAATCTTTGTGCAACCAAATAGGTTCGGTCAAGTTTTTTGAAACAGTCTGAATAAGAAGATGGTGAGAAAGTATGAAGTAATCAATTTTTACATGAGAACCCAAACTATATCACCGTACATTCATCAGTTGTTCAACTATAATAGTATTGGGTCATCATTATATATCATTAGATTGCTAATATCGCCATAATATCATAGATGCACATCTAGTAACCTGCTTCCGGAAAGATAGACATGACTTTACAGCACCAGGCCCTTCAGTTGATGGTCCACCAACAAATGCCATAATTCTGGCTCCAGATCGAGGAACACATGCTCCCGGTAGACTAGCTGCCACACCCAGAGCTGTACTTGTGCATCTTGTTGCACGCACATCATTAGGCACAGTCCATGGATCTTTTTGTAAATCCTCTGAGTACCTATTGTCAAAAAACTATCACATGGAAATCTAAATAACAATATCTAAAAGCAGATACAAATGTTATCAAAAATAAAATAAAAAAGCAGCTACAAATAAGCAAGTAAAATCCGAACATACTGAATTCACACTCGATCGCATGCACCAAGAACCTAGCGCACCAGCAATGACACCATTTGGCGGCTTAGGCTTCTTAGAGAAAAAAAACTCATCTGCTCCAAAAGCTGATCCTTGGTCACATCCTTACTTCCCCTAAAAACACAACTCTTTCGGTATATGCCCAAACCCTAACTCATGAACCTGCACATACGTCCCAACTCCCAAACGTAATCAACCCGACCAGCGAATTATCCAGCAACAGATCCACCGCCTGCGACAGCGCCGACTTCAAATACCCCATCTCCTCCTCAATTATACACGTATCCACCACAAAAAAGAACACCGGAGGCACCGCATACTTCTCCGACGCCGATTCGTACTCGATTGTCGTGTACTACGGGAAAAGAAATTGACGAATAGTGTGGCGCAAAAAGTGTTCCGCTGGAAGCAAAACGGACAGCTCCATATCTTCGCCATGAAATCCACCGTGCAGAACGGATTCAAAACCGATCGGCACGGAGTATGGCACCACTGGTACGTGCGGTATTGGCTCGTGTAGATTGCCGATACTGGCACTTTCGCAGTTCGTCGATTCCAAGTTGATTTGGATTTTTTTTTCTTTTCAAAAAAGTAGTGAACGTTACCGTGAGATTCTCCCAACAAATTTCCTAACAAACCTCCTCATGAATCAGTCCACTACTCTCTGCTTCTTCTAGTCATCCTCATCCAACTAAACCTTAATCCCCCCTCAGGCTCAAACAACCAAAAACCTCAGTCGCATCTTCCACGATGTTCAATCGAGGCAAGAATGAGACCGGCCACAGCATCTCCGTCTTCAGCAAGTCCAAGAAGAAGCTCCTCGAAACGGCTGCCCGTTCCGAATCCTCATCCAGGTATCAAACTCCTTCGACCCTGAATTTTAAGTATCGCATTTTATACTCGAAATATGAGAGATATCAGTGCGACTCTTCTTTTTCAGGTTGGCTAAGCCCGACGTTGAAGATATTGACGTCCATGGCGTAACTCTCACCGTCGATCGGGTAATGAAAACTCAAATCTGCTGTTTCATTTTATTTTTTTTAATAGCATTTCCGATATGCAGACAAGATGCGATAAGAATCAATTTCTTCAGTTTCATAAGAATCAATTTCTCCAGTTTCATAAGAATCAATTTCTTTTTATATCAGGGACTTTTGGCGACCAGGTCATCAAAAATACACAAAATATTGAAGCAAAACCGAAACGAGGATCTCTCGTACGCTTTACGAGACATGCCGGGAGACTGGCAACTATTCGAGCAGGTTTTGCGATTCTGCCATGGATACGACCCCGTTTTAACCTCCGTAAACGCAATCCCGCTCTTCTGCCTAGCTCATTTCCTAGGAATGACCGAAGCACACAGTCAAGGAAATCTGTTACCAATAGTTTCAGCCTTCATCCGGGACAAGATTCTCCCGAGCTGGAACGACTCCGTTAAGGCGGTCAGATCCTCTGAAGCCGTGCTTCAAACGGCCGCTGAGCTGGGACTGATTGATGCTTGTATGGAGTCCATTGTGTCAAAGGCTGTCTCTGATCCAAACCTTCTCGGACCGCCAATGGCAATGCAAGATCATGATGAGGAGGAGGACGATGAGGAGGTAGAGATACGGTACGCGCAGCCAGCTGTGAGGAGGCGGCTGTTCGACCAGGAATGGAATTTAGAGGATCTGACAAGGCTATCACTCCAGCTTTACGAGCCGATCATGCTCGGAATGATCCACAACAAAGTCCCGGCGTCCTACATTGCCTCGAATCTAACTGAATACGTCAACAAGTGGGTCTTCCCTTATGTATCGAGCAGCCAGATTGCGCAGAGGATTCACGCCAAGGAAGTGATCGAAGCGGTTGAGAGAATGTTACTCGACGAAAGAGGCCTAATACCCTGCACAGTCCTGTTCCAAATGCTCCGCTTTGCGAGCCTTCTCGAAGCGGGCAGCGTCTGCAGAAACGGACTAGAGCTCAGGATAGGCAAGCAGCTCGACTTAGCCAAAGTCTCTGATCTCCTAATCCCATCACAGGGCTACACGAAAGAATTCCAGTACGACATCGATTGCGTCAAGAGAATAATGAAGATTTTCTACGGCAGCTTCGCAGACGAGACGCCGGTCCTTTCCAGACCGACGTCAGGCCAAAGCTTGACGCGCGTGGCTGCCTTAATGGAAGACTTTTTAGCCGAAGTAGCAAGTGACATAGACTTGAAGCTAGACACATTCTGCTCCTTAGCGGAACTCTCTGCCGCAGCCTCGTCAGGCTCGCATCGATCATCTGACGGAATCTACCGTGCAATCGATATTTTTCTAAACAAGCATCAATACTTAACTGAAGCGGAGCGCGACAAGGCGTGCCAAGTCCTGGACTGTCAGTCAATGTCATCAGAAGCGATGGAGCACGCAGCGCAGAATGAGCGGCTGCCTTTACGGATCGTGGTGCAAGCGGTGTTTGCGGACCAGTTGAAGCTGAGAAGCGCGATTGTGAAAGAGGCGGTGACGGGGCCGGTGGCGGAGAATGAGGAGGCGGTGAAGATGGAGAGTAAGGTGATGGAGCTGGAGAGGGAGTGTGTGATGATGAGGAAGGAGATTGAGAAGAGTGAGATTGGGAAAGGGAAGAAGGAGAAGAAGGGAGGAGTGTGGAAGGAGATGAAGAGGAAATTTGGGTGCATGAGTAGTGAAAGTAGTGTTGGAGTTCATGACTATAATTGTCAGGTCATCAAGAAGAAGAAGGTCCATCCGAGACACTGATTTCAAGCCTGCAAATTTATTTTTATTTTTTTCAAAAAAAAAATTGTATTACTTTCTTCTTCTTTTTTCATCTGGAAAAACATTCATTGGTTCATTGATTATCATTTTTTTGGGAACAAGATCAAACATTTTGGGTCAAATTGATAAACACATATATGATTGAGATTTGAGAATGTGTAATTTTTTTGTTATGTTTAATTATAAAATTAATTTGTATCGAGATGGAGCCGGAGATGGATGACGTGTCATCATTCTTGTAGGGTTGAGATCTGTTGAGAAGTGACTTTAACATGAGAAATGAGAATTATTCTTGTCCATTGATGAATGCCAATCAACAGCCTAGATCAATTCACATTTTTAATCAAAAACACGGAAGTATTAGTGTAAAGGGCTAATATCGTCACACAACATTTCTCAGAAACCACTCCCGTTGTTTCCTCACACAACATTTCTCACCCTAACCCCTGTTGCTTCCTTCTGTTGCTACGAAGCCGAATTACGGACGACCACCACTAACCGGCAGAAACGAAGAGAAAGGACGCCATAAGCAGCGAATCCGAAGTCGACGGCCATGGCTACGAAAACCGCGACCAAAGATGACCACCGACAACCTCCGCCGAAGCAACCGATTCAAACGTCGGGTGAGTTTTCGATTTTCAATTTTCGTTATCCGTTTCTCGATTGCTAACACACGATTCGATTTATCAATTACGGTTTTACTAATTTCAATTCCAGTTCTCGGCCATTACTGCCTATAAAAATCCGTAGCATAATTCGGGAAAATCCGTAGCTTTATAGTTGGTTTTTGGAAAGGGGTTGAATCACTGCCATGTTTACCTTTTTGATTTAGTATGTCAACCTGGGAGTTTGTTGATGCCTGAATTCCTATCATAATCCGTAGGGTTGTGTTTGAGATTATGATGATCTGCAGGTTAGTCTGCCTTTTGTTGATTTATGAGAATTTGTTGCAAAGGATTTGGTGTTCAGTGTCTCATGTATGCACATAATACTAAAATAGTTGCATTTTTTTTTGCTTGATTTGTTGGAAGATACGGAAAGCTGCTTGTTGTGTTTCCTGAATCAAATCAGATGGTGGTGTTTTCTTTTATGTGTTTGTTTTTAAATGTGTACTAATGCTATAATCGATACGGTTGGCGCTTTTTAAGGTACTTGTACTTGGGTTTGAAGTCGAAGTGGAGTGACTGTGTACTCAATTTTCAGGCATCAGTACTTATGATGAGGCTTCTGATTTAGTTTGCTGAATCCTGACTGGAACTTTGATCAGATATTACCTGACTTGGGTCGATTTTGATGATCATGTTCCAATTAATTTGAGCTTTGATTTTGATGATCATGTTCCAATTAATTTTAGCTGGGATCTTATTTCTTATAAAACCATTCAGCCTTTTTCCAATATGTCTGGTTGTTTAATTTGTGACAGATTGATATGAGCTCTACATCAACTGAATTCGCTACGTTGAGAAGATCAATGGGTATATATGATCCACTTCACCGTAACTAATAGATTGGCTCATTATCCGTAGCATTATAGGCATAATCCGTATCTAATGGATCACAATTTGTAGCGTTGTACACATAATCCGTATTACAGTAAACAGTTGACGTAACTTAATATATTTACTTCTTTGTAGGTGGTGCAAAAAACCCTCCAAAAAGATCAAACCTTGCTGACAATCACAGACCGAATCGACGGCCAACAAGCCATAAAATCAAACTTGTCCTCGGTATGTTTCCTATGTACGTTCTAGGATTTGATGGTAATAAGCACTATATGTCTGCCGACAGGATCAAATGCTATAGAAACACTATATGTCTGCCGACAGGATCAAATGCTAACATGGGACTGAGAATCAGTAGATGGAGAAGATTCAAGGTCATTAGACATCATAGACATTTTGGCAATCTCCATAACGGCAAAGTTCCTAACACCAGGATCATCACTGACCAGATACTCATAACCAGCTTCAAATGCCTCATGCTTCATTGGAAGTACTTGACAAAGTGAGCTTGAATGATCACCTGGACACTGCTAGATCCACCATTAAGCGCGTCCTCAAGATGCCTAAAAAGACCGAGCTGAAGTTTACTAAAGAGAATTTGAAGATGGTTGACAATAAGCTAAAGCATGCCTTTGTTGAGTTTCATCACAAGCTTAAGTTGCTCAAAAGTTACAGGTAACTAGCTCAGGTTTATTTACATTACTCTGTTCAAGACATGTATGTGATTTCATTTGTGTCACACAGATTCTTGAACATGCTGGCCTTTTCGAAGATAATGAAGAAATATGATAAGGTATGATGTTCAATTAATGGCGCAGTGTAATCAAATGAGTTAGAAAATACCTTGCTCTTCAATGTTCTCAGCTTCTGTGATATCAAATTTGACAGGCAACACAGAGGAATGCATCAGAGCCTTACTTAGCAATGATCAACGCCTCTTACATTGGCAGCTCTGACGATGTGAGTAAAAAAAAAGGGTTAATTCAACTTGTTTCAAAGAAGATCGGTAATTGAGATGCAATGTGTACGAGAACTCAGAAGCAGTGCTTACCCTTTTCTTCATCGACTTTCGCTTGCAGGTCATCAGGCTTATGGACATTGGTTTTGGGCGTATCATAATCTGAACATTGGAAGCTCGGCCGACTCGACATCCTCCGCACTTTGATTCGTTGATGGAATCGCAGCGTTGCTTTCCAGTTATGCGACGGAAGGCGTCGAGGTGTGGATAGGAGAAGCCTGTTGAAAGCCGACGGAAGGCTTCATGGAGAGACTGACTGGCCGACTCGACATCCTCCGCTCCGGCGCCGTGGTGAGATGAAAGACGATTGTTTTAGGGTTTGGTGGAGTTCTTCCGATAATACCCACGATTGATGCTAAATTGTTATTCCAAATATACCCTTTAACCATATTTGCACTAATAAATATATTCTTTATATTCGTAATATTCTATTTATTCATCACCATTAGATTTTTATAATCAATGTACCAGATTATTTCTTATTTCTCACAAAAACAACAACTTCTCACCTGATCTTTTTCCCATTCTTGTAATACTACATTACTAATTCAAAGCTTTGTCCACTTCGCAAGCCAAAAAACCAATCACGACGATCGACGATGAAGATGTTTCACGTTAGCTCAGCAAACAATCACCAGATTTTCAGTGACACATCTGCACACCGATCAGCCAGCATCGTCGAAAATGGGGCAAGTGATGGACAAATTTCACGGTACGGCCTTCTTCATCTCCCTTCTCTACTTCATATGGGCCTTAGTGTAGCTGATCTCTTTATTTTTGGTGATGAAAATCCACTTATGAATCAAAAAAGAAAAACATGTTTAAATTTTTGCATCAAAAAAAAAAGAAAATGAATCTAATTTTAAGTTTACAATAATTACCTTCATCTGCAAAGCATGCCAATTTTATACCTTGGGAAAAGAAAGCTTTCTCTGGAACCTCAAAAGGCAAAAAATCAGCATTGAGAAACCAACAAGTTTCAACTCATGTATTATATAAAAAGAGGTTCCCATTAAGATCTCCACATTTCTCTCTACTGATTTTAATCAGGTAAGCTTCTCTCTCTGATCTGTGATCCATCTTTATTTGCATGCTCATATTGTCTTGCATTTTTTTATAGTGTTGTTATGATGATGCTGTGCACTTTTTGAATCAGTGGACAGCAGAAATGGGTAGCAAGTAGATAATTACAGACAGCAGCTTGCCTGATAGAATCAGTGGTCTTCCAAGAAAGTAATATCATCAACTGCATTTTGGATCGTCTCCCTATCTGTGATGCTGTTGCAACCAGCATATTATCCAAAGAATGGAGGCACAAGTGGAGGAGAATAGGAAACCTCATTTTTGACGAGGAGTTTGCGAGCGATGTTACCAGAAATTGGACAGAAGACGTAGGTGAACGGATGGTAAATCTTGAGTATAGTAACATCATTGATAGAATTCTGTTACTTCACATTGGACCCATTCGGAAATTTGTTCTTCGAAGTCCAATTCTTTGCTATTCTTTGCCTTTTGACATCATCATCAGTTCATGGGATGCTTTTCATATCCCAAAATGAGGTGAAAGAACTTATCATTGAAGCTCCATATGAACCAATCAGGTTGCCATCATATATTTTTCATTGCAATGAGCTTCAGCATTTAAAGCTACATGTCGAGACACTCATTTTGAGAGGATTCTGCAATCTCATTAGCCTTGATTTGTCTGTTCTCAATGATGGAGTTGTAATCAGCTATTTCATTTCAGAATGTCCTCTGCTTGAAAGATTATCCCTAGATGTCACACTCCTTGGGTTATTGATGCCCCTAAACTCCGTTTTCTATATGCCTTCCACTCCACGGTGAGGAGGCTGATGTGCTCCTTATACTGATTAATGTTCACTCGAATGGTGTAATGGATTTCTGTTACGTGCCAAAAGTAGAGACCGTACCTCCCACACACATTAGTAGTAAAAGTCATTTTGTCATATACTGAAGCATTTATATTCATGAATATTCAATATGCTGTTCTCGTCATTTGTTGCTTACTTGTTGGCTTTTGGTTGCCTCCAAATGCTCCGGTGAGCCTTCTTCAAAATTCTTACTCTAGTGGACATGATATTTCTTCGCTGGAGTGCATTTACTTTTATCCTCTGCTTATTAAAAAGCTCTGCGTAATCTTTTTAATACTTGTGGCAGATCCTTCGATCTGAAGCCAGTCAGGACAAGGCTGCTCTACACTTCCTTGATATGCAGACGAGGGAACACTAAAGAGCCTCTTCACTGCTGGGCATTTTTTCGTTTATTTATTTGTTTTATTAATGGAAAAATGCGACTGCTGGGAAAAGTCAATCGCTGGTTGATTGCAAGCCGCTAGGAGGTAATCTTCCTTTCTCTTCTTCTTCACAGTCGTGAAATTGTTTTGAATCCATCTACTGTTGACTTGTGCGTTGTTATGATGATGACTGTTGTGCACTTTTTTTTTTTGGAAGCTGTAGACAACAAAAAATGGTTAGCAAGCAATTAAAGATTACAGACAGTAGTAGCTTAACTGATAGGATCAGTGATCTTCCCAGTAATATCATTGACTGCATTTTGGATTGCATACCTATCCGTGATGCTGTTGCAATCAGCGTATTATCTGACAAATGGAGGCACAAGTGGAGGAGAATTGGAAACCTTGTTTTTTATAAGGAGTTTGTGGATGATATCATCGTTCGTAGGAAACAAGGTGAACTTGAAACTCTGAAACTTGAGTACTGCAACATCATTGGTAACATTCTGTTACTTCACCTTGGACCATTTCACAAATTTGTTCTTTATATTCTGCATTTTGGCAATAGAGACTTCCCTGGATCTTGGATGCTTTTTATTTCCCAGAGTAAGGTGAAAGAACTTACTATTGAGGCTCGACATTCTCAAATCAGATTGCCTTCATACATTTTTCACTGCAACGAGCTTCAGTATTTAAAAATAAGAATCCATACACTTGGTCTTCATCCTCCTCGGGGTTTCAAAGGATTTTGTAATCTCCTTAGCCTTGGTTTCCTAGATGAAGCTGAAATTAGCGATTTGGTTTCAAAATGTCCTCTGCTTGAAAGATTGTCCCTATATCGCGTAACCAGCCAACATCCATTGGTTATTGATGCCCATAGACTCCAATTTCTATATACATATTGCTCCAATAAGACAATCCTCGCACTGAAGAATGTTCCCATCTCACTCCGCTTTGGCAGACATGGTAAAATGGTTCTCTCGTCTGATTAATACTTTTGCCTCAGTACCAAAAGTTGAGACAGTAACTCTACGACCCGTACATACAATAATGGTAAGTCTTATTACCACATTTCTATTTAATGATTTTTCATTTTGCAATCCTCTGATTACTTGTTGATTTTTGATTTAGGGTATGCCTGAAGATGCTGTGACAAGCCTTCCTACCACTTTTCTTAACCTCAATAGTCTTACTTCACTGGAGATAGCTCTTCATTCACAACAGTGCATTTTCTTCATCCTCCGTTTATTAAAGAGCTCGCTCAATTTGCGAAAGCTGAATTTCGGGGTAAGGGACGCGGGTTGCTTTGCCAAGTTGCTATTTTCCTTTGTTCTCCCTTTCATGCCAGAATAATTTCATGTATAAAATCAAACTTATCGACGAATAGTCTCTTTGTGACTTGCTATAGATTCATCAATCAGCAACTAGTGAGGATAAGGCTGCTTTACACTTCCTTGACATGCAGACAGGAATCCCAGAACTCTGAATAACCTCTTAACTATAAAGATGAAAGGGCTCCTGGGAAGTAAAGTTGAAATAATGTTCATTCAACTGATACTATCTTGCTCCCCCCCATCTTGGAAACTATGTATTTGACCGGAGAGAATGTTCTCAAAGAAACAAAGTTCACAGTGACGTCAGAGCTATTGGAGTGCAAAAGACGTTCACTCCAAGCTCAGGTGATGTACTCAAGACATATTCGGGACAGCTCTATATTTGACTTCTAGTTACTGAAAGCATGTGAATCTGTAACAGCTACTGCAAAAGTAATTCCATTTTAAGAAAAATATTGAAGTGTTCCTGTGATGGCAGTCAGGTAGTTTGTGTTGGTACTTTTGCGTTGAAAGAATGTTTAACTTCAATGGCAGTCTTTAACGTCAATATCCAATCAACTCCTGTTTTAGTAAACAAAGATCTGCTTTAGCTCTCGTATAGCACCTGCAGATGCAAGATGTTTGAGATTGTAGTTATGTTAATAGTTCTCGGATGGAGAGTGAAAGTCCTACATACTTATATTTGGCATGAAATACATTCACCAGTCGACCATCAAGTTGTCAACAAGAGAAAAAAAAATACAATAAGATGCTTGAAATGGGAAAATGAATTCATGTTCTTCATATAGTAATCACTTTCCCCAATAATGCATTGTGATGTATTGATAGAGAAGGGCGGTGAAAGAAACTTCTCCTGCATAACCATTAGTGTCGAATATCAGCGGCGGAACATTAATCAACCAGCAGGAACACACACATATACTAGCATTTCCTTGTTCTGGTCAGCAGCAGAAGTGAAATTGATCATCATTGGTGACCTTTGTTTACTGGAAGGAAACGGAACCAAACAAACTTAGAATACACAACAAAAAAAGACACTTTTTTTTCTTTTTTATATAAAAAATCCCAACTGTCTCTGGAAGCAGAAGACTATCCAAACAAGAAACATTCACTACAAATTTCAATAAAGCATTCATGATATATGATGACTGCCGCTGTGAGCTTAATAACCTGAAATCAAGGGGAGTTCAGATTTTGCATCACATCCAGAAGTTCTGACCACCATCCATAAAGAAAAAAAGGGTGAAGGTGTTAGCAAATATTATCAGTGATGTAGAAGCAGCAGGCATTTATGTAAAACTTCCGACTTACTTTGCTCAGATGCTTTTGCTTTCTGTGCAGTAGTTAGAAAATAAATGTTTCCCTGTTTCTGGTACACAGCCTATTAAAAGGATCGATTGTCACTCGCTAACAGAATCGCAATCTTTAGATTATTATTTCTACACGTACCATAATAGAGGTAACTAAACTAATCAACAGACAGGGAAATGTACCATATTGATATTAAGGTCACTTCCGCAGCTTAAGGAAATGATTTCAACAATAACTAATAATATCTAGTTTGAAAAAAAAAATCTATGAGCGTCATTTGAGCATGTAGAGGGTATGGATGAGCACTATATAGATCCCCAATAAAAATCCAAGCATGTGTATTAATCATACACATACATTTATGATACTATATTGAACAAAGTGATGGACGTCAGCGAAAAGCAGCACATTTTCACAGAGGCAAATCAGAAAAAGAGGTAAACTAAAAGCATAACACAAAATTAACACAGCAATGCATAAATAAGCGCTAATGATTCAAATCCTAAATTGCTCTAAAGCTACTCAACATCAATCAGTACAGAGTAGACGAAAAACTCATCACAGAAATTGAAGACTTACACGACTTGTTGAGAGACTACTGAGTTCCACTACTGCAACTTCGTGTTCTCTCATCTGCCACAAATCCCAAACAATCAGTTACATAAAAAAATCAGCATACAAAAACTACAAAAAAAAAATTAAAAAGATGAATTGTAAAAAAATGAGATGACAATACCTTTTTTACGAGCTCGATCCTCCGTTCTGCGGTGGTAGCGTTCATGAGAGGCAGCGACGACGGCAGAGAAGCTTCCATGATCGTCTTTGCAAAGTCAACTAAGAGCCTATATCGGTCAACGGTTCAATTAAAGCTGAATGAACTGACGGTCTAGTCCCGATTTATAGATAATGGGCCGAATCTACGGGCCGCTGTACACTTAATATTGTACTGGGCTTTTCCTACCGGCTCAAAATAAGGGAAATTTTTGAAAAGGTTCAAAATTCAAGATTGAGTTCCAATTGGATTCAATTTAGAGATTAGTTTGTCAATTTATTCAGTTTCTTGAACAGCGGTTTAAGTCGCGTGGCGTTCTTGCGCCAAAAAAACAGTTATGTGTCATAATATTGACAAACAAGCCTAAGATGATGTACAAGACTGCGTCTTAATATAACTCAGGGGCGGATGGTTGAGCCGGCATCCTTGGTGGCCTTGAGCCGCTTCTCAACTCGCTTAGATCAGAAAGCGATCGTCAGGTGGTTTAATACTCAAACATCTGGCGGACATCATGTCATTATAATACTCAATTACTCACATAATGCATGTCCACCTGTCACAATAATACTCACAATTCGCTCAGATCCGACGTCCTCGGTGGCCTTGAGCCGCTGCTTCTCAACTCGCTCAGTAACATGATGTCCCATTCACACATGATGAAGATGTTGGACTAGAGCTTGAACAGTGTACCTGTGAAACGGTCTTATAGCATCCATTGCAGTTCAAGCTTTACTTCATTAACCTCTGTGGCCTCTGCTACCCTTTGCAACAATAATGGTCCTGGAGCATCTATTGCTCAGTCGAACAGGCGGTGAATTTGCATGCCTCGGATTGCTGGTTGCTTTTTTGATAGATGTTGTTGTATGCAAGGGAAATATTGCCACGGGCATCCAAGTTGATGCACGTACTTTCCATAGCCTAGGTTGGTGTAGTCTGCTAGAGAGCAGGCATAGCTGTTGGAATTTTCTAGACTGGCGGAAGGTGACATTATGCACCACTTCTAGCTCAGGTAAGTTACACCTCGGGCGGGAATTAGCCGCTGGAGTTTGAGTTTGTGGATGTTCCAAGGTTGAGCTGATATTTGAGAGATCCGTCCAAGTTGAATACACCCCAATGGCGCTTGAAGTTACCGGGTTGGACGATCAAGATTTCACTTTGAGTAACAGGACTAAGCCGATGTCCTGGATAGCGTTTTAAGCACATCAAGCTGCTGACTCACCTTAGTATCAAGAAAGAAGGTCACGCGGCTTAAGTCGCCGTTGTTTGGAGCGTTTTACAGCTAAGACGCTGTTATCCACGGCGTCTTAAGAAACGTGAGTAAATTGGAAAATTAATCTGGTAAGTTGAGTACAATTGAAACTCAAATTTGAATTTTGAGCATTTTGAAAAAAAATTCGTGATATGAAGAAAATCAAAGATTTTACAAAGTATATGATTCGGAGAAAATAATAAATCACATCTTCCCTCACTTTCCCACATGTTAACGTTCACTAGCACCAAGTCTACATTACATTTTCCCCCTCTCTCTCCAAACGCTCTATCTCGAAGACTCTCGAAGACATCTGACGATTTCGTTCTCTTCCGCCGGCGACCATGGCTCTGGCCATGGATGATCTTTTCTCCCGTCTTCACCAATTTTCTGGACTTGTCTGTATTGGTTGGGGTGTGGTGCGGACGGATCTGGCTATGGTTGGGGCTTTCCGACGGGTCGCCGGTGTTCGTTTTGGGTCGGCTGTACCGGGTGCTATCGGACTTGGCGGCAGACGTTCGGACGGCAAGTTGGGCTGTGGTGGACGACGGGTGGACTTCCTCTGTTGATTGGTTCTTGCTCGGCGGTTGGCTGGTGGGCGGTGACGAAAGTAGTGGATCGGCGGGCGGTGCAGACTGCCTTCCTTGGTCGGCCTGGTCTCGGGTGGTGCGGTGCGATGGCGAGCGGTCACGGAGGTGGAAGGCTGTCTTCCTGGGAGGGCTGGGGCTTGACCGGCTGCTCGGATGGTGTGTTGTCGGCGTAGTTTTTTGACCGATTGTACCGGGTTGTTAACTTGGTTTAGGTTAGATACGTTTAGTTAGTTTGATCAAGGTGTCGGCTTCGGCCAGATATGCTGTACCTGTTGCCTTCGGCCAGATGTGTCGATTTCGGCCGGAACCTGTCGTCTTAGGCCGGATATTTGGCCAGCTTTGTCTGGCTCAGATTTTATTAGGGCCCATTGGTCGTAATTCGTTTCTCAGTGTCGTCTGCTTCGGCCAGTAGACCGATTTTTATTGGGCCATTTTTAGGGCGGTTGTATCCTCTGTATTTGACATCTTGATAAAAAAAAGTCTACATTACATTTTCCATTTAATAACTACATCCGGCCACCATTACTAAGTGAGTGAGCAGACAGAACAAACTGTACAAGGTGATAGATTCTATTCCTTTAACAGTACAAGTCGAAGGACACATGAATATGATCGCATTCGGTTTCCCCCCTTCAGAAAAAGCTTCATCCAGAACCAGCCCACGCTGTATATAGAGAATCCTTTCTTCTGACAGAGCAGCCTTCCACCCTCAAAAGGTTCTCATTTGATATAAACCTTAGACAAACCCTTCTAACAACAAACAATAAGACCATAAATCCATTCATCTGAGCCAGCCACCCATCACAACCCGAGAATTTGCTCACTTACCTTAGATATTGAACTCTACTAACTATTCACAAGCAAGCTTCGTGCCAAAGCTGGTTAAGCATATAGCAAATGCTTGGAACGTCGATAATGGTTGCCTATAGTCCATTGTAAATGTATCACCGGCTACTTTACCAAATTGGAGAAGGACCATCTCTTCATCGCCTATTCCACCTGGTTGGCTTTGGTCAACTGTTGCAACCAGTTGAAAGTTTTTCACAGATGCCACCGTCACTCGCCCATGGAAATTTAAGCACCAACATTGCAAATGCTCATGCCACCTTGGAGTTTTGTTACTCAAAATCGTGCAGCTGTCAGAACGGGAATCAGATTTCTTCCCCTTGGAAATTTCCTCTGACTGCTGATTGCTATTTTTGTCTGACTCTGACAATGGGAATTTGACAGAGCAAACCATCCTCCTTGGGCCTCTTGACTTCAGCAGATTGAACTTGTAAGAAACCTGTCCAATCTCAAAGTTCCCTGCAGGGACTTGGGGACTTACCTGCTTGCTGGCAACACGACGACTAGATTTGTTATTTGAGTGCCTAACACCATTATGTGGTGGCTGGCTGTCGTATATTGTAAAGCTCGTGCCCAGGAAGTCAGACCTGCAGAAACAGCAGTTATGTGTTATACACAAGCAATAGCTTCATCTGTGAATGTCAAAATTCATTCATCGCATTTAACAGACTGTGATGCTAAACGCAAAGAAAAAAAAATACATCAAACATTCAAATAAAAACACAAATACTGAATGCTGTACCCACTGTTGTATCATTGTGACTTGTGAGTACGTATTAAGCCTCACCTACTTTTCACATCACTCAGATAAACAAAGCTCAACCAGAAATACAACTATTTATGCAACACATGCTGACATCAAACTGAACGGAGAAAAAGAATTATACATGTCGTATACACCCCATTCAGTCTGCTCTCAGAAACAAAGGTGAACAACATGCTTCTAGCAACAGAAATATACCTAAGAGTCTCCAATTATTTCTGTAAAAGTTACACAATAAAATTTAAGACCCCTAGCAAACATGAAAATCACAAGAACAAATTCTGACTTTTGAATTCCCTATGGACAGGGGACTTGCAACGCCACTTCATCTTAAATGACAGTGTTCTACATGCCCCTTAGCACACACTGTGATTCTGTTTGTCCTAATCTCACTAAACAATGAATCCAGCAAACTATAGTGCATCTTCCTAGTTTCATGGTTTGGGTAATATTAGTTATAGAAACCTCAAATGCGCAAACATTCACTATAAAGAATATTTCAGGCAACTATGTTTAATAGATAGCTACAAAGAGTACATTACCTTAACTTTCCAACATATGCGTTGCTTCCTTGAGATATATCGTCGGCATCAAGTGATATTATGTATTCGGTAT
Source organism: Rhodiola kirilowii (assembly GCA_033675215.1). Classification (NCBI taxonomy): domain Eukaryota; kingdom Viridiplantae; phylum Streptophyta; class Magnoliopsida; order Saxifragales; family Crassulaceae; genus Rhodiola; species Rhodiola kirilowii. Next base: position 8,761,133 of record CM066197.1, on the reverse strand, counting down.
GAGCACCATGGCGGCACCTTTTTGCAGCTAACAAAAACTTTCCTTTATCTGTGAAAGCTGGAAACACAATCGAAATCAGAATCCAAAAGATTCAGAAATAGTCGGTTATTGCAGGACCAATCATTATCCTTGACTGAACAAGATTTATGAGTGAGAAGCATCAACAAAAATAAACATAAATATGAGTTATGCAGTGTACCGCATTTTTAGCACAGTAGTATTTCTGAACGTGTTAACACACCAAGGCCTTAATTGACAGACATAAACACATTAATTCTTCAAGTACAGAACATCAAAGGCTAATTTAACAGTATATAAATTAAATGACAACAGGTGTTCTGGAAACTAATCGTACTATCCGACACCAAGCGTTAAAAAAACTATTATGTGATGTATAGTACTTTTCTTTAACAAAAGCCAATGACCAAGGACACCACACCAGTGGTGGTGATATCAAATGATATAGGTCAACTTACACAACTGATGTATTTCTGAGTCAAAAGCTATATCCTAGGATATGGCAAGACTATCAAGCATAATAAGCTAATTACTAAGAGAAGATGGGAGGGGTTGAATGACCTGACAAAATATCCCAGAATAAACCAGAAAATGTTACGTTTTCTGTTTGTTTGCACAGAGTTAAAAAATGTCTTTCGATAAAAGAAACGATAGCACAAGAACAAGAGGGATGTACAAATACAAAGCCAACATTAGGTAGAACTAGAGCCAAAAGAAACGAGATAAGTACAAACCAAAAAGACTTGTAAAAAAGATTCTACATAATAATGACTGGATAAGTGTCCTAACTCCTAAGCAATCAAAGAAAATGATTACTTACATGGATTAAGAGCCAGGTAGAGATAAAATGTGGAGTTTTTCCTGTCCCTTCTAACAAGACACTGTTGTGGAGGATCACGAGGCCCCGGCTGTAGATAAAACACGACAGTATCAACTATCAAGATTATCGACTCACAAATCTCGGTCTCTGTTCATGGAACACAAACTAGAACTACAGTTTACAAAAAGAGGAAGTACTTAACAACATAAAGAAGACTCAATGTAATCTTTAATCTCATTAAAAAAAAGGCTCTGCGCAGCAAATTTATACAACAAACAATAGTTGTATAACATAGCATGTGCTTCATTCAAAAAAAAAACATAGCATGTGCTGATGAAAGTACATTGTGACAGTGTCATCTTAGGCTCGTGTCTGCTATTTGCATATCGATACTTACAAAGTGACTGTTATTTTACATCATGGCAAGTAAGAACTTCTCATAGATACTGATAGCCAATGTAAATAGCATTATCTAAGCTGATGCAACACTGAAAATGTGACCTCTTGAGATATACAGCACGGCGAATCAATATGGTGACAGCCCTACACACTGAGCATATTGTCTAAAACGATGTTAAACTTCAATAATGAAAAAGACATTGGATCATGCAGATCATGAATCGCTTAAAAGTCTTAATTATTGAATACAAACTATCAATATCATACTGATGTCTTAACGGAATTCGGCAATACGATTCCATCACCAGGATTATGGCTCTCACTACTGTGCTTTGCGATGTGGGCTGTGGCCAAACCAAATTTCTGGAAAGTCGGAATATCTTTTAACTGTAATTTAATTCCGCAAACCTGATATGAAACTTATGCATCACTAAGTAAGTTTTTAGGAATTACGGATTGGGCCACCATATTTCAAGCATTAAGATCTGTCACCAATGGCATTATTCCGGTTCCACTGATATACACCCTTGCTATCGTTACGATTAATCCTATATAAATTGTATGTATATAGGTCTACAGGCTACAAAACAAAAGGGGGTATATTCTTGAAAAGCACATCGCTCTCAATAAATTTGGTGACAGCCAAGGGTGCCAAAAAAAGAACGTGTCTCATTAGTAAACACGGTATTCTGAAATCAGATATAGAGGATCCAACTAACCACCTATTTTGTTCAAAGAAAAACCTGATTACTGAACCAAGTTCTGTGTTGTTACTAAAAAACCAAACTGAACCAACTTCTGTTAATTTTAGAACTGAATTTTTTTTATACCCTGGTCCCCCGTCCCTGCATAAGACTTACGTGGAATCATGTCAATTGTATCAGGTAGCAGATGAACTAGCATATCATGACACATGGTTTTCACTTTACAGATCTGTATTTCTTCACCGCATAAGGTTCTAGTTCCAACTATGAATGTTCTTACTGACCACCAAAATGACTAAATATGCTTAATGTATGTATTTTTATGATCTTCGAATTGCACTAAAATTTCAAGAAAATGTGGAATTAATTAAGACATATGACTAATTGGGAATTGGTGCTTTAGTGCATTAAATTCTTTTCCATTTGATTTCATAGGTTTTCAAATATCACGACATCACATCATACCCCATGTATAATTTTCTAATAAATTGTATAACTTCAAAATCTCATTAACATCTTAGGACAACAGGCATCACACCAATCAACTCTCACTATGTTTGCCACCTGTCACAGAATAATTGAAAACATATGACATCCAATTCAAAACCCTAATTTGTCAAAAATCAACAAACTGAATTCACATTCTAAATCAGAAATCCAAAACACAAGCAAAAAACAGAAAGCATACGAAAAAGAAACCCAAAACGATAGAGACATACTTCTTTAAGACACGATGGGAAAGTAATCTTCCCAGTCGGCATTGAACTCCCGACGATCTCTTTCGTAACGTCCCTCCATTTCCTACAAACACAAGCGCACGACACAACATTCCGTCGGGATGGCCACCGATCCTCACTCGCTTCAACTCTCCTAATTATCTCTCCGAGCAGATCCGAATACAATGTGCCCCACGAATCCTCTTCCAACGAATGAGACACCGCAGCAGCCTGGTCGTCCTTTGGCGCCGGATTTTTTACCTTGCTGTGCTCCCTCAGTGACTTGGAGATCGCCAACGTCCTGCTCGCCGTTCTCCCCAAGAACGATTTCTTCAACGACATGGTCGGAAGAAACTACCTCACACGATGGAGCAAATGCTGAGAGAGATAATATAAGCAGGAATACCAGACGATGGCTTGTATTAAATTGACTAAAATGACGTGCTGTGACTTGTGACAAATGACAGACGAATAGAACTCAGTCAGGTTTTGGGAGGGATTGTCAGATTCAGATGTGATCGTGGAGGTCAGTCATGTGAGATAACGTGACAGGCACGTGACAGAGTAGATGTGGGTTTGATCCAGTCAGATTCGGAGTAACAACTGTATTTGAAGGTAGAAGTCGCAGCACGTAGCCGGGCTGTATTTATTTAACTGATTTTGAATAAAAGAATTTATGGGAAATGATAGTTGGGTTCCTGGATTTATAATCAAAATTGGCGGAGCGGTCAACTCACATAATAAATGGGTAGTTAAGATTTATGCATATTATTCTCAATGTTGATTTATTTGTGTGCGTATGTGAATTCCACATTTTGTACCTTATATCGTATGACATGTCTATTCAAAAATGATATGTTCTACCTTCTAGGGAATTGTAGTTTGTTGGATAGGGAAAATTATGAGAAACTGAATGCCATTAATAGGTATGGAGTCTGGGTCAAGAAATTCGTGTGAACTAATTTTAGAAATGGCTAAAGTGAAAATTGTAATGATATGATAACATGAAATCATGAAATCGTTCAATATATGTTTTTGTAATGTAGCTAAACAAAAAAAACAATAGATATGAGATTCAGGTGCCAAATACCCTGATGTCTATAGCTCTAGATATGTATCAAGTTACAAAGGACTTGGCAATGCTTACTTCATACAATCATACAAGAAGAACTTGCTGACTAACTTGAGTGATGCCCATCTTAAGAACCACAAAGCTTGCAGTTCAAAACTTCAAACATCCCACTTGCAACTGAAAGTAGCGCTCATGACCTGTAAGTAAAAGAAATGCAAACTTAGAACTACCATTCCGGAGAAGGGAGTACCATTCTCAAGATAGCCGTGGAGCATTACATTTACAACAAACACCGTGCAAGTCAGATCAGTTTTTCAATCAAGCTCCCTGTTATTACTCATCTCTCAAGAAGAATACATCATTTAATAGCTTTACAACAAAAAAGTTCAACATGTAGCTTCCATACATACTAATTTGCAGTTTGCCCATTTTATAAGCAACTTCCTAACACAAGCATATATGACATGATGGTTCTAACTGGCAACAATCCAAGTGTGAAACAGGATATGTGAGGGTTATTATACACATACAAACACTGAAGCCTGATTGTAGTCCAACATCACCAGGAAAAAAAAAGGCACACTCACCTCCCATGTTTTAAAGTATTACACAAGTATGCAAAATTTATGACATATAGGATTAAACTGAATAAGGTCAAGCAATATTAGATATCAAGCATTGATACGGAGTAATAACACAAAACCATAACAAGATTCAATGTAAGTTAGAGTGGCAAACAGAATACAAGCTACTAATCAACAAACTGATCAGCTACATCAAACACATCAAGTGAATAAACTACTATCCAATTGCCTCTATAAGCAATACTCGAACCATGTTTACAAACATGGTCATCAATTAATAGTCTTAAACTGCATTCATGACTTGACATGGATAAGAAAGAACCGGCACCATGAATAGAGGATTAGAGATCACAGACTCCTAAATAATCTGACACCATCATATATATCGTGAAAATAAAAACAAAAAATGGGACTCCCTAATTGAGATTTTTGCCTAACGTCAACATCACCATTGCAAGTAAGTTATACTCCTAAATATGAATGTTGAAGGAGCACAGTCATATAATATAATATAATGTAATTTAGAACAGAAGTCTCTTTCAATTTCATCAATGAACAGTGAACACTACCATTTTGTTGTGAATCAGTGAAAATTAAATTTTGTTTCACTAGTATAAGGTGTCTTGGGATGGAGTAGTGAATATGTAGACAATGAGAGCAAATATTATGAATATCGGCCAAAACAAGACCGAGCCCTAATTAACTCCTCACCACCAGTAGCTAAAGACGAGTCAATCAGCGATTTTGTTCAGAGCAGCATTCGAAGACTGAGACGGATCGGCGAGTTTTTGTTGCTGCTGTAAAATTGACTTGCGCTCTAGATCTCGCCACTTGTTGATGACGGCAGTGCATACAACTAACAACAACAACAACAACAACACACAAATCGAACAATACAATTGACGATATTGACAGTTGAGGACATATAATTAAGAAAAAGATGAGACATATTTCGTACATCCGGCGCCGACGAAGTACATGAAACGAACGAACTTCGGAGCAACCGGCCCAGCCATTTCCTCTCCTATCGTCATATCTTTCGCTCTCGTCTCTTCTCCTTAAACTTATTTTCTTTCTTTTCGCGATCTGTATAAACAGAAAAATAAAATTGCATTTTCTATAAACTTTTTTCTTTTCAAAACTAGTATGTCAAAAGTTGAGTTTCAATTCTGTAAAATTAATCCCAAAAAAAAGGTTGAGTTTCAATTTTGCCATGTTTTAAATCAAATCGGCATTGTCAGTTTCCTTTTTTTTTTATTGTTGTTAGAATTGCGTACCAAAAAAAAACAGATATTTTTTAGCGGTATTTTTTTTATTGCGTACTTCTATCCAAAAAAAAAAAAGAAAAAAGAATTGCGTACATGGATCTATGGGATGACATGATCCAGTTCTGTAAGAACTAAAGTGCCATGCGGATGTCACGTTCAAGTTGGCTCGCAAATCGCAGAACACTTTAGCAGCTCCAAATTCAAAGATAAAATTTAATCCAACGATCAAATTTGAATTTTTAATTTATCGAATTATAAAAAAAATTAAATACTTAAATTGTAAAATTTCAAAGAAATTATCAACGAAGTCTCCCCTCTATCCATAAAAGGTAGCAGCAAAATTAAACAGATATAAATGTTTAACATTTATGTTGCTAGAGGCAGGCGTGATGCTGAAGCTAACAGCTGCGTGTTTCTTGGTCAGAACTTAAGGTTGAGCCATATTTAGCTGCTGCGTGTTTCTTGGTCAGAACTTAAGCTAACACCTAACAGCTGCGTGTTTCTTGGTCAGAACTTAAGGTTAAGCTAAAATTTATGTTGCTAGCACTGAGTGCTCAAATGAGAATTCCTTATTTTTTCGAAAACTTGAAACTTTAATCTTCACCTTTCAAAATGTAAGATGCATTTTCTAAGATGTATTTTGGTGGTGACACGTGTCCCATGTGTATTTTTCAAAATGCATTTAATGCAAAGTCAAAGCACGTTTTTTGACTTTGTTTTTTGGACATGTGTTACATGCAGATTCAAAGATGTATCATGATCTAATGATGAGATACGAATTCTCAAATTTTCGAATTTTTAAGGATTCTCATTTGAACGCTCTGTGTGTATATATATATATATGTAAAGCCATATCCTTTATAGCATCTATCGCAAAGGCAGATAGAAATGGATGCTGAAGAAGTTCAAACCGCTATCAAGACCGCAGGAGATAAATACCGCTCAATCCTGAATGAAGAAACACAAAATGTCCATTGGAGACATGGTGGTCCTCCTACATTCGACACTGTTAACAAGCTCTTTGAAGAGGGCCGGACCGAGGTGTTATTACATATGCCCATTTTTTGGGTACTTTTTTTGTGTCGAAACGTGTGTTTGTTAGTGTATTTAATTACGTGTTTTATTCAGGAATGGCCTCAAGGATCACTGGAGGAAGTAGTGCAAAATGCAGTCAAGTCTTGGGAGATGGAGCTTTCACATAAGATGCAGTTGAAAGATTTTAAGACAATCAATCCTGATAAGTTCCAGCTCATTGTAAACGGTACAACAATCTTTTCTTTTTTCATATGATTTTATCTTCATCTTACCAAAATATCAACTTTAGCTCTGTTAGGAGAGTTTTTTTCTTTCAAAATGACCAATTTCAGTATATCTAAAATGACTCATGTGAGTTTGAAATTTCAATTTTTGGCCTGTTTTTAATAAAACCGGATTCTCATAACCCATTTTGTGCGATTTTCATTGGGAATCCAATTTTGTGCAATTTTCGGGACCTGATTTTTTGCATCGTTAACAAAACCGGATCCCCGGAATCTGATTTATGTGCAACAAGAAGACGTGGAGTTATCTCATTCGCACGTCCTCTTGTTTGCACATAAAATCGGATCCTGACCATCCGATTTTGTTAAAAACACAGAAAATCGGATCCACAAGATTCGATTTTGTTAAAAACAGACCAAAACTGAAATATCAAACTTATTTGAATCATTTTGGATATGTTAAAACTTAAACGGATCATTTTTTATATATATTGGAAACGGATCATTTTGAAGAAAAGGAAAAAAACTCCAGATAAGAATCAAATTCAAATAGTGTTGAGTATCAGGAATCGAACTTGTGAACTCGATTCTTGTCACCCGACCGCGTCCGATCTATAATAACCTCATTAGCTATTTTATTCATTTTTCATATAGTTTCCCGTGTTTTTTTTTCGAAAACCGTTTGTTGTGAACGCATTTTCAAAATACAATATTTTTTTCTCAAAATGTGGTTGTTATCCACGGTTGAGCGTCCATCAGGGCAGATCGCCGAGCATAAAAAGAGGCGTCAAATATTTCAAGTGTTTCGAGTTCAATTTTTTGATGGGCCAGAGTGAGTGCTCTGATAACGAAAAACGTCTTTTTGAAAATATTTTCAAAAGAAAAAAATATAAGCGGAACAAAAATTGTAAAAGATTATTTTAACATTTTTTTTTTCCAATTCTAATAGCTATTGTATATTGCAATTAAGGTCAATTGCCTTTTGCTATATTGATAATGGTTGTAACAGGCAGAGAAGGATTGTCCGGAGAAGAGACACTAAGGCTCGGAAGCTACAATGCGTTGCTCAAAAGTTCTCTACCTAAAGAGTTCCAATACTACAAAGCTGATGAAGAGACATTTAAGTCATCTCATGATGCTTTTAGATCTGCCTTGCCGCGCGGATTCGCCTGGGAAGTAGTAAGTGTTTATTCAGGGCCACCTACAATCACTTTCAAGTTTCGGCACTGGGGCTACTTCGAAGGACCTTTTAAGGGGCATGCCCCAACTGGAGAGATGGTTGAGTTCTATGGAATTGGTGTCATGGAGGTATTTTTTTTATTTCAATTGCGATCCTAAATGATCATGTTGAGTTTGAAGTATTGAGTGAAATTATCACATAGTTTACTAGAAAATTTTAAGTAAATTTGTAATTTTTTATATTTAGAAATTAACATATGTATGGCATAAATATTAAATAGATGTAAATATTTTGAGTTCTGTCATATCAGTTAATATTATAAGTTAAGCCAACTTTGATTAAGTTAAGTAAAGTAGTGTCAAATTAGTCATTCTAAACCTACTTTTGATAAAGTCTGTCTCTAAGGCTGAATGGATTAGCGAAATTGAACAGCATATAAAGACAATGAACTTGGGCGTAATTATTGAGATTTAGACCTGTTAGGATGTCTTGAATCCTAATTATTTAGGGTTTCTTATTTGACAACGAAATTCAGTTAGTTTAGGAAGTTATCTATTGGTTTAGATATTCCTAATTAGATTGAGATTAGAAATATATTTGGTGGTAATTATGTAACAAAATATATCTCTAATAAGGAATTTCTAATCAGTTTGGGTAGGTTTCCTATTTAGTTTAGGTAACATGAGTGCTATAAATATAGCCTCATAACACACTGTGTTAGTATGTGAGTCTTTGTCAGGATACGGCCGGTGTAATTCAGACTACGTGAACAGTGGCGGATACAGGATTTATTGTGACTAGGGGCAATATTGTACTGGGAATTTTTGTTGGTGTTGTGAGTTGGAGAGAACGGTTAAAGAGCTTCCATGTTTGGTGTTTGCTGTCATTTTAGTGTTTACAAATTTTAGTAGGGGCAAATTTTAAACATATAAACCTAAAGCTTGAAATTTTAAACATGACAACACTACATATCTGTTTTAGTAGGGGCAAATTACAAATTTTAGTGGGGGCATACTCGTATAATACACTACATTTAAGGATATTTTCATAAAATCACTAGATGCCCCTCCTCCACCCAACGTACATCCGCCCCTGTACATCACTGTATTTCAGTAAACTCTCTCCAATCTGAATACAAACTGCATCTTCTTGCCCGTGGACGTAGTCAACACACTGTTGATGAACCACGTAAATTCCTGTGTCGTTTCTTATTATTCGTTCTAATTCTTTGTTGTCGAATCACTTCTGTCACAACAAGACCTAACCTCCTATAGTGGACTGGTTCCTCGTATTTGATCATACCTAGTAAAATATGGTTGGAAGATCCTCCTGCAGATTGTTGATTGAATCAATAATAATTAATGAGGTTACGTTATCAAAATGCTTTGATTGATTTCTCAACTAACAAAATGACTTTTAATTGTTTTCTGAAATAAGTAACTGGTATAATTTAACAGGTTGATGAGCAAATGAGGGCAGAAAAGGTTGAGATCTACTATGATCCAGCCGAGATGTTTGGAGGTCTTTTACTCGGATCAATCATCGAAAATGAAGAGCAGAAGCAACAAGTTCAAACCACCAGCGGTGGGTGCCCACTTAAATATTAGAGAAATATACCGACGTCTAAAAACGCGTAATGTTCATGATCATCATACTTACCTTACTTTTAAACAATTAGATATTATGTATGATCTTTGAATATCTTGTGAGCCAAGAGTCAGAGACGAATTGAAAATTGGTGAGAAGATATTATACGCATGGAGTATGTATACTACCATTTGTCTATAAATCTGTGATAAGTTTCAATGATAAGTACTTGGACTAATTTTTTTATTTTTTGATGGATTTATATTAAACATATCAAGGAGTTGGAATCTTTGACCTGGTTATTACGAGGCAAGTGGTCTATTAACGCATCACCATCTTGTTAATTTACTAAGTTCAATTTATTAGTTCAATTTTCAAATTAGTTAAATTTAATCGTTCAGTTTATATCAAAAGAACCTGAAAACTGAAAAGTATGCGTGCACCTTAGGGCATCCACACCAAGGGGAGCAAACAATAAACAATAATAGAGAGACATTATTGCTTATTGCTCTCATATAGTAGGTGAGCAACAAAAAAGAGCAAAGAGCAATGCTTGATATGTGAGTAATAATGAAGAGGGTATGAGATAGGAAAGCAATAAGTAGGGCCCACATATATTTATGAAAAAAGACAAAAGGAAATTATTTTTTTGTTGGTTTTGAATGAAATAAAAAAATGTGAATATTGGAACAAGTCGAATTAGTCAAATTCGAACCTACAAAATAAAAATAAAAATACTATAATCTAAAAAAAAAAGAAAATGTCAGAAAAGTTAAATAAGTAGGTTAGAAATACTAGAAAATACTTCAGAAAAATTATATAAGTAGGTGGGGGGTTTGGATCAAATACAAACCAATCTTATAAATAAAAACTACAAACCCATAAAAAAATTCGACACGTGTCAAAATGAACCAATCAAAATTCAGCCGAGATTTCATCCCGTCGGGGTTCTTTTTATAAATAAAAAAAATACATGTGGACTTATTTAAAAATATATAAACAATAGGAGGGGTATAAACGTCCAAAATTTGCTACAGTAATGTTCAGACTTAAAAAAACATTGTTCAGACTTAACCCAGTAATAACAATACTTGAAAAAACATTGTTCAGACTTAAAAAAACATTGTTCAGACTTAAAAAAATAATAATGAGAGTTAAACCATTAACAATCAGACTTAAAAAACATTGTTCAGACTTAAAAAAACAGTGTTCAGACTTAAACCAGTAATGACAATACTTGAAAAAACAATGTTCAGACTTAAAAAAACATTGTTCAGACTTAAACCATTAATGATAATACTTGAAAAACAATGTTCAGACTTAAAAAACATTGTTCAGACTTAAAAAAACATTGTTCAGACTTTAAAAAACACTATCATTTAAGTCTGAACACTACCTTTTTAAGTCTGAACACTACCATTTAAGTCTGATTATTAAGTATTTTTAAGTCTGAACATTAAGTATTTTAAACACTACAATTTAAGTCTGAACACTACCATTTTAAGTCTGAACACTGCAATGTTCAGACTTAAATCAGTAATGACAAGACTTAAAATGGTTATAATCAGACTTAAAATTGATAATGATCAGACTTTAATATGGTAATAATCAGACTTACATGCAGAAATTGGAACATCTGAAGAATGCTATGCAAAATTTGATGTTTATGCGCCTGTGTCAGAATTTGATGAAAGCCTAGTATTTTTTGGGTGGAAACGTCATTCTGAGCAAGACTCACAACTACGTGGTGAGGTCGGTGTTTTTAGGGCAAATTCGATCATCTGAAGGGTCAATTTCATGTTTTAATCAAAAATAATAATATAAAAAAATTCGTACCATTTAAGTCTGATTATTAGGTATTTTTAAGTCTGAACACTACCATTTAAGTATGAACACTACCAATTTAGTCTGAACACTACCATCTTAAGTCTGAACACTACCTTTTTAAGTCTGAACACTACGATTTAAGTCTGAACACTACCATTTAAGTCTTAAAATGGTTATGATCAGACTTAAAATTAATAATGATCAGACTTTAATATGGTAATGATCAGACTTACATGCAGAAATTGGAACATCTGAAGAATTCTACGAAAATTTTGATGTTTACGCGCATGTGTCAGAATTTGATGAAAGCCTAGTGTTTTTAGGGTGGAAAAGGCATTCTGAGCAAGACTCATAGCTACGCGGTGAGGTCGATGTTTTTAGGGCAAATTCGTTCATCTCGAGGGTCAAATTTGTGTTTTAATGAAAAAAAATAATATAAAAAAAATTCGTGTTTTAATCCTCTTTAGTTTTAAGTCTGATCATAGAATTCTTTTTAAGTATGATCATTAAGAATTATTAGTCTGATCATTAAGAATTTTTATTCTGATCATTGCCTTTTTTTAAGTATGAACACTACCATCTTAAGTATGAACACTACCATTTAAGAATGAACACTACCTTTTTAAGTATGAACACTATCATTTAAGTCTGAACACTACCATTTTAGTCTGATAATTAAGTATTTTTAAGTCTGAACACTACCAGTTAAGTCTGATTATTAAGTATTTTTAAGTCTGAACACTACCATTTAAGTCTGAACACTACCTTTTTTAAGTCTGAACACTACCTTTTTTAAGTCTGAACACTACCATTTAAGTCTGAACACTACCTTTTTTAAGTCTGATTATTAAGTATTTTTAAGTCTGAACACTACCATTTAAGTCTGAACACTACCATTTAAGTCTGAACACTACCTTTTTTAAGTCTGAATACTACCATTTTAGTCTGAACACTACCTTTTTTAAGTCTGATTATTAAGTATTTTTAAGTCTGAACACTACCATTTAAGTCTGAATACTACCTTTTTAAGTCTGAACACTACCATTTTAGTCTGAACACTACCATTTAAGTCTGAACACTACCATTTAAGTCTAATTATTAAGTACATTTAAGTCTGAACACTACCTTTTTAAGTCTGAACACTACCATTTAAGTCTGAACACTACCATTTAAGTCTGAACACTACCTTTTTTAAGTCTGAACACTACCATTTAAGTCTGATTATTAGGTATTTTTAAGTCTGATTTAAGTGTGAACACTACCATTTAATTCTGAACACTACTATTTAAGTCTGATTATTAAGTATATTTAAGTCTGAACACTACCTTTTTAAGTATGAACACTACCATTTAAGTCTGATTATTAAGTATTTTTAAGTCTGAACACTACCATTTAAGTCTGAATACTACCTTTTTAAGTCTGAACACTACCATTTTAGTCTGAACACTACCTTTTTTAAGTCTGATTATTGAGTATTTTTAAGTCTGAACACTACCATTTAAGTCTGATTATTAAGTATTTGTAAGTCTGAACACTACCATTTAAGTCTGATTATTAAGTATTTTTAAGTCTGAACACTACCATTTAAGTCTGAACACTACCATTTAAGTCTAATTATTAAGTACATTTAAGTCTGAACACTACCTTTTTTAAGTCTGAACACTACCATTTAAGTCTGAACACTACCATTTAAGTCTGAACACTACCTTTTTTAAGTCTGAACACTACCATTTAAGTCTGATTATTAGGTATTTTTAAGTCTGATTTAAGTGTGAACACTACCATTTAATTCTGAACACTACCATTTAAGTCTGATTATTAAGTATATTTAAGTCTGAACACTACCTTTTTAAGTCTGAACACTACCATTTAAGTCTGATTATTAAGTATTTTTAAGTCTGAACACTACCATTTAAGTCTGAACACTACCATTTAAGTCTGATTATTAAATATTTTTAAGTCTGAACACTACCATTTAAGTCTGAACTTTACCTTTTTTAAGTCTGAACACTACCATTTAAGTCTGATTATTAAGTATTTTTAAGTCTGAACACTACCATTTAAGTCTGAACACTACCATTTAAGTCTGATTATTAAGTATTTTTAAGTCTGAACACTACCATTTAAGTCTGAACACTACCATTTAAGTCTGAACACTACTTTTTTTAAGTCTGAACACTACCATTTAAGTCTGATTATTAAGTACATTTAAGTCTGAACACTACCTTTTTTAAGTCTGAACACAACCATTTGAGTCTGATTATTAAGTATTTTTAAGTCTGAACATTACCATTTAAGTCTGAACACTACCATTTAAGTCTGATTATTAAGTATTTTTAAGTCTGAACACTACCATTTAAGTCTGAACAGTACCTTTTTTAAGTCTGAACACTACCTTTTTTAAGTCTGAACACTAACAATTTTTGGACTAAATTGAAAATAACATAATTAGGTTTTATACCCATTAGTGTGAAATGACTATTATACCCCTCCGTGTTTTCTCCGGAATTTCGACTAAACTGGGACACGTGTCGGCTTTATAATCGGTTTGTAGTTTTTATTTATAATTTGGTTTGTACCTGAACCGCACCCGTAGGTGGGAATACTAAAAAATATATTACAACAAAGAAAACACAACTAGAAAATACTTCAGAACAAATGCAATAATATGAAAAAATAACATATTTATTGAAGAAAATGTTGCATTTAGACTATAAAAAAAATGTTGCATTTTGTTCTTAGCTATTTGATCTTTTGTTGCATTGAAATATATAGAGCAAAAAGTCATTTTTGTTCATTACTTTTAACTCTGCTTTATTACATGACTTTTATGAGGAAATATTATTTTTGCTTATTGCTCATTGCTTATAACTCCATTACTACGGATGCCCTTACAATCACAAATTTTCAATATACGAATAAAGCAATATCTTGACTGGGGTTATAGTTGACCTGACTTTAACAGTGTTGTCCGATAACGGCTGACAGCAACACGGATTTACTACTATTAATAGCCACAAAATTGAATTATTGCTGCCACCTTTCGTCTCTTACACTATTAACAATATTAGGATTAACAATTAGGATTCATACAGTAGGTGAGATTTTATTTAGCTTGTTGTTTGCTTGCTTATAAAAACCGTTCCAGCGCTCTTCACTTTCCTCCACCGACTACAAGCAAATGACTACCTCCAACACATCTCTAAACGAGGTTGCGAGCGACAAGTACAGGTCGTTTCTGGATAAAGACACAGAGAGTAACACCCTATGGAGGCATGGAGCTCCTCCCACATACGAGCTTGTCAACCAACTCTTTGAGGAAGGACGCACAAAGGTCAGTCAGTCTACCATTATCATAAGTTATATATGCTACTTCACTGTATCTGTGCATCCAAGCAAAGCATATAACTCTGTATAGTCAAGGAATGAACATAACAATAGGATATGAGATGACGACTTCTTAATTATTTGATTAAAACTTTGATTGCTAGACCACTACCCCTTCTGCTACTATTAATTCTTAAAACCTTCCAGGAATGGGCAAAGGGGTCACTTGAAGAAATAGTGCAGAACGCGGTCAAGTCTTGGGAGATGGAGCTTTCTCACAAAACTCGTTTACATGACTTCAAGACCATAAACCCTGAAAAATTCACCCTTTCTGTCAATGGTGAACACTGCACTTTCATTATGTTACATACTATACTACTTCTCTGATGCACAGCTCCGGCCAGTGCCAGTAAATTTGTTAATCTGAGGTTGCCGTCATTGTAGGGAGAGAAGGGCTTCCAGGGGAGGAGGTACTCAAGATTGGGAGCTACAACACACTCTTGAAGAATTCTCTTCCAGACAAGTTTAAATACTACAAAGCTGAGGAAGAAACTTTTGAATCATCTCATGACGCTTTTCGATCTGCTTTCCCCCGCGGATTTGCGTGGGAGGTGATCAGTGTTCATTCAGGGCCGCCAGTGATAAGCTATAAATTCAGACACTGGGGCATCTTCGAGGGCCCTTTCAAAGGGCATGCGCCTACAGGGGAGACTGTTGAGTTCTACGGGATGGGAACCCTTAAGGTAAATATGTTTGCACTAAGCTCTTTCAGGAAATAAATAGTGACTGATAAAAATTATTGACTTACAGGTTGACGAGTCACTAAAAGTGGAAGATGTTGAAGTATATTATGACCCAGGGGAGCTGTTGGGAGGGCTTCTAAAACTGCCAACTGCCCTCGATCCGATGGAGGCGCTGGAGAAGGCTGTTGAAGAAAATTGCACAATTCCACTCTGTCCATTCTCAAAATAAGTATGAAAATTTACTTCATGATGGCGGAATGAGCTGCTACACAGCATAGAATCATTTCCGGCAACATAAGTCATATTTGTATTTGTAGACAATAATTAAAGAAATAACGTATGTTGCAGTATAAAGATACAAACACACTGCAATTTAATGGTTTCTGGCGAACTGCAACGAATAATGATAAAAATCCCGCTAAGACCAACTGCAACAAATAACATAAAAAGAGTGTTTTTTTAACTTATCATAGAATTACAAAAAATATGCGTTTGCCCGCTTTTAAGTTGTAATTCCAGATCATCTATTGTACAACATCAATGGAGAGATAAATTATATGCTTTCCTTTCTTAAGTAATTTACCATGGAACATGTATTTGGTTCCTCTGCACTTCAGTTTTCGAGTCAGTGCCATGATGACATTCGTCAATAAGAGCCTGAGTTAACATTTCTGTGCAGAATTGATCATGTGGTTTCAACCATAATGCCTGATACATTTATGAAAACAAAGAAAACGTGAAAAAGGAAAGAATTCAAAAAAAAAGTTACTTTGTACAATCTTCAAGGGGGAAAAGTGATCGCTAGTTGTAATGAAGCGAGAGTAGCCCAGGTTTGTTATTCATGTTAGTTGGGTATGAGAAGCATGAAGGAAAAAATGGGAGTGACAAAGCACATCAAAGATAGTAAGTAACCAAAAGTATTGTATGCTTCAAGATCAATGAAAGGCAGATCTTACCTTATGGTAGTATGTAACGGCTGCAGTGAAGTTATCCTGCAGTGTAGTTAACAAAAAGAAAGATCAGACACAGTTCATATATTGATATATCCAACAGAAATATGCAAGGATATGCACACATACCTGTAAGTGGTATGTGTAAGCAAGCCCAGCGTAAGTGCTCACACTTTTGGTTGACAATGCAAGTGCTTTTTCATAAACTGAGATAGCCTTGCCATACATCCTGTCACATATTAATTTACACGAATAAGCAGTTTGTAAGCATTTCAATATTTGAAGCATAATGACATATTTTTCCATTCAAAAATTGATTGACTAAGGAGAATATCTGATGTGAAAGCGGAGAATATCGCCAAGATTCCTTTTCAACCAAATTTTTTTAATGGGGATATCGAAAAGGATCTTTATTGTTTAACAAGTTGGTAAAACAAACTATACAGGATCATGCAACAGTTTTAAGAAATCTCCTGATATATGGAAATCTTGTCAGGCATGCAATCTTTTATATTTAATTATTCATAAGAAAAAAAAGGATGTATAACTTTGAATTAGATAACTTATGTTTTCCATCTGATTACATACTTCAGTTTCCTGTATGAATGAGCAAGATTGACCACAGTTGGCTCCCACATTTCAGTAACCGATGAAGATATACTTGATAATGTCCTCTCAAACCATGAAACAGCTTTTTGGTACCTAGAAAATTTTCAAATGAAGAAGTTAGTATACTGATGATCATTGTTGATATTTTGATGCCAAAGATGATAGAGCTAACACTATATAAATGCTTGTTTTCACGGGGCTACAAAATTGATCTTCCCTTATAGATAAAGTTGAATACCCACAAAGGGACTGGTTTCCTATCACAGCTCAAGAAACCAAGTCCTTAATAGAAATAAATTTGTTTAGGATATATAGAGAATACCTGACCACAACAATAGGTTGAGAAGAGATTAAATTCTATTGCCAGTTTAACATATAAATATGACTGTGCGTACGAGAGTGACTATTAGTCACCTATGCAGTTATCCCACTGTTAATCGATGCTGGATTCTAACACTCTCCCATCCCCCCTCAGTCAAGGGCATCTCATGACCTGGTGCCATGTTAAGTGAACTAAATGTATCCAATCACATGCTATTGACTCTTCGACACATACATGACATGTTTGGTGGATCAACCTGCCCTAGTAGTTGGTACAATCCTAGAATAGTTTGATCTATATACTCAAAGTCAAATGGAAATGGAGAGGGACACCAACTATCTATTAAGTATGCAGCAAACTCAATCTTAACCAATGTGGATTTTTACACTACTTGGGCCAGAAAAGACTACTTCAAGTAGTCAACTAGGTAATTCATTAAATGAAATGAAACCCCACTTAATGGTTGCTTCTGCAATTTTGCTAAAACAAACCCAACATCATGAGGGGATTCGGTAGCTAGAGACTACATACTTGACACAAATTGCAAAATGAAAGTGATACAGTACTTTTTTCAAAATTCAGATCAACTACATCCGATTGACTATCATAAATTATATACAGCATACATATATGAGTCGATCTATGTGTGCATTGAGATGATATATAGCATCATGGCAACAGAAAAGATTACTTACTCTTTCATATGATAAGCAACAACTCCTAGTTCGTTGTACACAAGTGGATCCGAAGGACATATCGTCTTGGCCTGAACAAAAAACTGAATACATGCAATTGTTTCAGACTGGGCATTTTACAAGTCCAAATGCAAAGCACCATACCAAATTCCATATTAATTGAAAAATCAACTATCTCCATTTAACGCATGTTGCTTACAGGGTGATCAGAGAAGTTACGTTCGCTAAAAAAAATTATTTAATGAAGGAGGATTCTGTATGGGTGATAAGAGAGCTATGGTCTCACATGAGAAAACGCAATGAAAAAGGTTTCATGTACTAATAACAAAATTGTTTTGAAAACACTAACAAATGTTTTGCTAACCAACTCAAGTATATAAACAAACCGGCAGATCCAGTATATTTGTAAAAAGCTATTAACCCTACATATATCCAACTCTATGTAACATTAGAAACTTGAATCAGTTTGACCATCAATCAGTAATTAACGAGTGTTTACAAAAGAAGAAGGTGTGGGCATCATTGTTTCCTTTTTGATTTCTTAATTACATTTCTTATTTTTATATTACAGTATCTTACAACATACCAAGTATCATATATGCACAGTTTATAATCTATAAAATTTGGAAATCTTGCAACGCACTACAAATCCTCAAGAAATGGCGGCATTAATCAACTACTTTTCTGAGTTTAGTTACATAATAGTAACCATTCCATACAATTAATATTCATTGGTAATTACCAGATGCAGAAGCAAAAACAATATAATTAAAGCGATGTTTTATAGAAAACCATATAGAAAATTAGGATATTTAGACGAACCCCAGAGAAAGTTCATAAAATTACCTGTTCAGAAAGCTTGAAGCTGTGAGTTCGCATGTATTCCATACCGATGTACAGTGTTGGTAAGTGGCACCTATATAAATGTAAAAATTGTCCACGCTGCAGCTTAAGGGATTGGTAGAGAGTAATAGTTGGAATGCAATCGACGTCTCACAAACATTTACATCACAAAAATGTACTAACCAAAGGACCGAGCTATGCAAATGTATAAGAAAACTAAAAGAAAACAAATAATATGGGCCAGTTGTCTGATCTTTTCCCACTAATATATAATAATTAAATCCACAGTTTGAATTACTGTTTCCTACTATTGAAGCTCCAAACACAATAATTTTATACAGAAGCATCCATAAATCAAGTGTACTTTCACAACTGCAAATTCCACGACATAACATAGCACATGTTATAACTCGACGGCTTATAAAATTACATCTAAATACTAACTTTGTCAGTTATTCATACAGCACAATACAGAATAGGCACTCTGAAGTCTGAAACAGCAAGGGAAACTGTAAGTTATGCGTAGATGTAGGCTAAAGGTAGTGCAATGAATTACCCAGGAAATAAACGAGCAGCAGTGCGATATGATGACATTGCTTGATCACCCTCATCTTGAGCTGCATATGCATTTCCATGCCCTATCCAAGCAGGAAGAAATGTTCCATCCAATGATGTGGCTTTGCTGTGAATGATTCAAGCTCTTAGCACATTGCACGAAAAACAGCAAGCACGCAAATAATTCAAGATTTTTCAGAAGTAACAAAGAGAATCAGCATGCTCAACAACCATGCTTTAGAAATTTCTGGTTGTAAGTCAAGGTGCCAGAAGGGCAATCATATAGGTTGTAAAAAATGTACATCTCTCCAGGGCCTACGACTAAACCGAGACTATTGAATGGATGCATGAAGTTGTAACTGAAGCCTTCTGCACCTGATCAATTTTTGAAAGGATGATAGGGCACCACTGACAATGAAATTAAACATTTGAAAACAACAAGACACAACAATCTCGAAAAAATATCATACGCAAGGATAGGAGTACTCAACTACACGGAAAACTTCACAAAGCCAAATAATATAAGACAAAGCCATGTCATGAAGCTCGTCCAGCACTTTATATGAATGACTACGTTAATTTACAGAGTCTGGTTATTGGACCCTTAAAGACCAAAATTAGACATTAGAGTAAGTTAGCATGTTGTGCTAGTGCTAATGTGTGCACGTCAAACATGTAACAAATGTATGATACATAAAACCCTGATCTCTCGAGACTTGTTAATGAAAAGGAACTTCTAAAAAATGTAAACTCGTTTCTTGAAGTTCTCACCTAAAGTAGCGGCGTGATTGATCGTACTTCCGAATACAATAATAATAGCAACCAACAGCAAACCATGACAAAGCCCTATAAATGATATGCACTGACAAATGTTAGAAAACTAGCCAAAATAATTAAAAGCGACAAAATTAGAGTAATTTTGAATTTCAACCTGAACAGTTTATTTGAAGGAACCTCTCAAATTAAAATTATGTTTATTATGTAAAGTACAGATCACAAATAAGTTGAATAAAGCATCTTATAACTTATAAGACAGTTTAAGATGCAATTTTTAGTTGATCTGTGAGTATGACACTGAAATTTTGTTCCAAGTCCAATAAGATTGTCACATTATTAGAAGAAATGAAAAAGAATTTGATTCACAGAACATCTGTCTGAGGATAACATGTAACAAATACTTTGGACATAACGATTGAAAAGCCATCTTACTTTTGAGGATAGTCTTTAACTAGATTGCATGACATGTTATAGAGTTCATTTGAATGCCCAAGCTCCATAGCAGCTGCCAAATGCACCAATGTAGATTTAAGATGGAATGGATCTTTCTCAAGTAACCTGTGAAAATTAGCATAGACGACATTAATGTCACTGCAGGCATCATCATCAACTCACTATTTAGCCAATGATAGTAATCTTTTTTTTTTCATTGATAGTAATCATAATGTTTGATACTTGAACATATTTCGGCTCAAAATGAACCAAAACAACTCACTTACGTCGCTGTTAACTCGAAGCATTTTTGATAATCACCACACTGGTGATAATATTCCGCTTTGCAAGCCATCAAATCAGTGTTGTTTTTAAGTGTACAGATGACAGGCCTATCAGGAGAGCTAGTACTGCATCCTGTAGATTCCAATCCTCTGAATTGTGTTTCCACAGCAACTTCTTTGTCGTGCTATGAATGTGGAAAGAATTAAAAGGACCACAACAAGACAGATTCAACGCATAACAACAGAATAGTTACCTTCTTTATCATGCATGAATAAAATGTTGAAACCCATTCATCTTCAGAAGAAAATTGCAGGCTAGCAAGCAAATCTCTTTCTGCAATTTGTAAAATTGATCTTTTTATCCCAACCAACTCATACTAGGTACAGGGTCATGCAATATTTGACGGTTCTTTAGTGCATCAGGATGATACTTAAAATCAAAAATTCAAGCATTAGGTAAATGTAAGTTCAAATTATTTGGCATCAACTTCTTCTTTAGTTTACAGTTCAGCCGATAAGTACTTAAACATAAATGCAAGAATAAATGTTCCACATTTCTTACCTTCTTCACAGGTAAGCATGTGATTTTCGATCAGACACTCCAACGCCTGAAATCATGTTTCCACAATTAGAAGTCGATGGTTTGATAAAAGAAACGTCTTAAATCTTAACTTAACATAAATGCTCATAATAAGACTGGCAAACTTATTCAAAACACCACTCCAAGACTACTACTACCAAGAAAATTCACGAAGTCAGCCAATACTAAGTCGCAACATTGATCCCAAAACTTGGATGAAGTGTATAGTGTTGAATTTAATGACATCAAAGATATAGGTGATAAAATTCATACCTCATAACACAGAGGATCAGCTTTAATTGCAGCTTTGTACCTTGAAAACCACCAGCAGAAAAAAGTCAAACAGAATCAATTTGATTCTCTCACACATGTTGAGCTAGGATCATACTTAAAAAAGGTTTTGTTTCTTTTTTTTCTCTCTAATAACAGGCGTAGGTTGGATGGCGCGACAGAAATACAAATTGCTGCAGAAAAGAGAGCATAAGAAAATAATATGAACCATTGTCTCGCCTGGGAACGATTTTCCAGTGCCGCATATGCTTTGCCTCTCAAAAAGAATATCGCAGAAGATATCTGCAAAAAAATAAATGTCATGGCTGTCAGTGGTCAACTTAAGATATGAAAGAAGATTTATACCCACTACATTTCGAGACGAATAAGAGCCTCTGCAGAAAACACCGACTGTGCTTACATTGATTTCCCTGTCCTCGCCAGCTTTGTAAATATGCATGAGATCCGAATTATTAGTGTGCTCAACATTTTCCAATTCATCCAACTTAGCATCTCCCAACATGGAAAGGCATTGATCCCACTCCTTGAGTTCCTCCTGTACTTGGAATACATAGCAAGATAAAGGAGGCCATCTGAACGTAGCCAATTACAAGTATACAGACACATATGATCAATGATGTCCAGATGCACAAAGGTACATTAAGTTAAGAGTTTCCTAAAGTACCCAGGTCCCTAGAATGGTACATGTAGATGGTTTACAAGTTGTAAATGAAGCGTGCCCTGCAAGAAACTCAAGAAGCATGCAGTGGCATTAAAAGAAATGGTATGAGTTATTAATATACTTTTTTATATCCAAATTTCAATAATATCAAAGACAGCAAAACTACACGGGCAGAACCCTTTAATTCTACAAAGTGCAAACATTATGCAGATTCCTAGTAAACGATTGTACTTATTCAGGAATTACTGATAACCACAAGATTCCTATAATTAATGAATGATAAATGTAACAACGAAATCACAGACACGAAATCAAGTCAATTAAAAAAAGCGGAAATAAAACAAACACATACAAGGCATTTGGCAGCAAGGTATCTGAATCTGAGGTCACGTAGGACAACTTGGGAAGCATTGAGTAAATGAAAAGCACGGCGAAAATGGCGGCCAAGAAAAAGGGCCTGGGCTTGCATGTAGATATCAGCAGGGTCGGATGTAAAGGCAGCGACTTTATCAGCAAAGAAGATAGCGGAGGAGTAAAGATGCTTGCTGACGCAATCCCTCACCACTCCCCTCATTTTCTCAACTTCGTCTTCGCCAATCATTTTTCAAAACCCTAATTGATATCTAACACACTTCTCCAAGCCTCCAAATAATTTTGGAAGCAGAGAGGCAGAGGTAAGGAGGAGTGGGGTGCGACGAAATCTGAAAGACGATTTTTTAATCTTTTTCTTTTTCGAGTTTAAATTTGAAATGGAGAGTTGTTGAATTGTGAGTGAGACGGGGGTGAGGAATGGAGAGGTTTGGAATCGGGCGGGAGGTGGCTCCGCTACGCGTCGATTGTGAAAATTCCGCTCACAACCTTCACAGATTTGTTTGTATTTTCATTTGAC
Organism: Rhodiola kirilowii; assembly: GCA_033675215.1. Classification (NCBI taxonomy): domain Eukaryota; kingdom Viridiplantae; phylum Streptophyta; class Magnoliopsida; order Saxifragales; family Crassulaceae; genus Rhodiola; species Rhodiola kirilowii. Next base: position 8,737,741 of record CM066197.1, on the reverse strand, counting down.
GGATTATACACGTGAAGGTGGACGTGCCGGAGTGGTTATCGGGCATGACTAGAAATCATGTGGGCTTTGCCCGCGCAGGTTCGAATCCTGCCGTCCACGGAACTTGATTAAGTAATTTTATATACTTTTAAATATATTTTTAGTGAAAGCTATTGAAGTTCGTTAAATATTTGTTCGAACTCTATTAAAGCTCGTTAAATATTCGCTCGAACTCTATTAAAGCTCATTAACTATAAATATTTATACTAGATTAATTTAATTAAAATACTCATGTAAGGCTCGAGCTCGGCTCAAATTCGTGAAAATTAAACGACTCGAGCTCGAACACATATTTTTAATGCTCGATAATACTGACTCGAACACGTCAAATTTTAAACGAGGCGAGCTTGAGCAACCTAATACTCGCTCGGCTCGTTGACACCTCTAGTTCAGAGTTATGTGATAATGTTCAGAGTTATATGATAGTGTTCCTATTTAACAAAATATAAAAAGTTCAGACTTAACATAATGTTCAGAGTTATGTGATAATGTTCAGAGTTAACATAATGTTAAGAGTTATGTGATAATGTTCAAATGAGGCCAGATCTGGTGCAAAGTCAAAATATGGTACAAAATACAAACGAATTTGATCCGTTCATTCTCCTAATCCAATGGTGTTCATTAATTAAATTAAATAAAAGTTTTAACTAAATTTTAGCCGTGTCTCTATACCTTGAAGGGCATATTTGACCAAAAAATTACAAAATTAAAAATCACGCAGTCATCATCCCCATTATTTCTCCATCGTATCTCGCAAAACCCGACGAACTTCAAAACGAAAATCCGACGCATCGTCGACGACCAGAAGCACACGATTCATTCAGTATCTCTCGGCTCAACGACGAAGTTAGGGTTTACAGTTCAGCGCTTCTAAGCTATGCGATTCGTCGACGAACGATTTCTAGGGTTGTCGGACTATGTCGACTATGGTGAAGGTGTAAACGGTACGTAACGATTAACTATTAAGTGTCATTGTTAAGTATATATTCAATACGAAAGTATGTGAGTTGATTTACTACGATTCCGAACGAAACCCTGATTCAGTTCATTAAATTTAGGTTATTGTGCGTCGATGATGTAGCTATGACAGTTATGGGTGTTGTTGATATGTTTTGTAACATATTACTGAGTTTTCGAACTGGTAATTTTGTGAAACGAGTAACCAATTATATAATTCGTCAAAAGCATTGTAAAATTCATCATCATGAGTTTGATGTTAGTCACTGTTGTACTTACTAGAATTTGTCAAAACCTTATATAATTCATCAAAAGTCTTATAGTTCATCGTGTTATGTGGTTAGATAGTTCAGCGTCAGTAGATTTCATGTCGTCAAGGGTATAATTTGTCTAAAATATTATATAATTCGTCAAACATCTTATTGTTCGTCGTGTTATGTGGTTAGATAATTCAGTCTCAGTAGATACCATGGGGTCAAGTGTATAATTTGTCAAAAGTAATACATAATTCGTCAAAAGTGTATTTTCTGCAACTTAGCTAAGTTTAAGAAAGTGATCGTCGTGTAACTGCATGATTTTGTATTCCTGGTTGAGCATACACTGGATTGTTGTTTTCACATAATAAAGGGAATACAATTAGCTTCATGAATAGTGCATTCAATTAGGGGCAGGAAGGCCAGTCAGCTTCATTTTTGGTGCTCGTATAACATTTTGACTTAAGCAGTGGATGATACCTTGCAGAGCTAGGATTAGTAGCTGTTCTGCCACATCTGTTGTTGATATTGCTTTGAAGGATGGACTCCATCTCTTGGATTTTGCTGCTGGTGCTCCATTGACATCCCAGATTGGGAATGTTATAAGTTAGGGTACCCTGGCGAACCAAAATGCTGTGAAGGTTGCTGCTGGTTCTGACGGAAGACAGCAGGTTGCTGGTTCTGCCCTTGAAAGTTGTAATATGTATTAGCAGGGACAGCGGACATTGTGCGGGAACCATTCTCATGGGCGTACATGGCGGAGTTCCCATTCTGCAACTGTAGATAATATGAAAGTGAGCTTAACTAGGTACTACAAGTAAATTTTGCAAGTAATGTTAGTTTTTCCTTTTATTACATGAATTCTCACGTTGTTCTCACTGAGCAATGTTTTATAGTTCGTTAATGTTTACTACCCACTAAACTGGTCAATATTGCTGCCATCTGAGTCTGTTAGTGCTTAATTTGTCAATTACTATTTATAATTCGTCATATGTCATTTATAGTTCGTTCATAACTATTTTATAGTTCGTTAATGTTTACTACCCACTAAACTGATCAATATTGCTGCCATTTGAGTTTGGTAGTGCATAGTTCGTCAATCACTATTTATAATTCGTCATCTGTAATTTATAGTATGTCAAATACATTTTTATAGTTCGTTAATGTTTACTATTTTATAGGATGGTGATCGGAACACTTCGTGGATTTAACCAGTTCATAAATCTTGTGATTGACAACACTGTTGAAGTAAATGGGGAGGATAAAAATGAAATTGGCATGGTGGTAATCAGAGGGAACAGTGTCATTACTGTGGAAGCTCTTGAACCTGTGAACAGAACCCAGTGATTCAAAATCGCATACGGAGGCTTCAAAATGGTTCATCTATAAAAACCACAACCAGGCTGTATTCCTTCAAAATGGTTGTATTCTTAATGGTACTGAAAATTCTCCACAGAAACTTTGTTTTTGACCAAAGCTTGCATTATGACGAACTATAAATAATACAGTCGAATTCTTGTCAAATTTTAGTTTATTTTTGATGAATTATTACATAATTCGTCGAAGTTCACTACAATTCGTCGAATTTTTTGACGAATTGTAGTCCAATTCTGACGAACTATGAAATTGAGATGATGAACTACAAAATATTGATGACGAACAATAAAATTGGCATGACGAATTATAAAAAATCAGACTTAATTCGATCAAATTGAGTGAGTAAAATTTCGTTTAACTCAATTGTCCACACTCTGGATCATCTTCAACATCAATGAAACTCAAAACAAAATTCAATCGACAGTTTTCGAACAGAATAATTCAAATATGTTCATGACGAACTATAAATAATACAGTCGAATTCTTGTCAAATTTTAGTTTATTTTTGATGAATTATTACATAATTCGTCGAAGTTCACTACAATTCGTCGAAATTTTTGACAAATTGTAGTCCAATTCTGACGAACTATGAAATTGAGATGATGAACTACAAAATAGTGATGACGAACTATAAAATTGGCATGACGAATTATAAAAAATCAGACTTAATTCGATAAAAATTGAGTGAGTAAAATTTCGTTTAACTCAATTGTCCACACTCTGGATCATCTTCAACATCAATGAAACTCAAAACAAAATGTAATCGACAGTTTTCGAACAGAATAATTCAAATATGTTCATGACGAACTATAAATGATTATGACGAACTATAAATGATACAGGCGAATTCTTGTCGAATTGTAGTTTATTTTTGATGAATTATTACATAATTCGTCGAAGTTCACTACAATTCGTCGAAATTTTTGACGAATTGTAGTCCAATTCTGACGAACTATGAAATTGAGATGATGAACTACAAAATAGTGATGACGAACTATAAAATTGGCATGACGAATTATAAAAAATCAGACTTAATTCGATCAAATTGAGTGAGTAAAATTTCGTTTAACTCAATTGTCCACACTCTGGATCATCTTCAACATCAATGAAACTCAAAACAAAATGTAATCGACAGTTTTCGAACAGAATAATTCAAATATGTTCATGACGAACTATAAATAATTATGACGAACTATAAATGATACAGGCGAATTCTTGTCGAATTGTAGTTTATTTTTGACGCTCATCAAACAACTTACAAAGAGTCATCTGACACTCCCTTTGATATGAGTTTCGAGCGGTAAACTTCTCCCATTCTATCACTTTAGGAACTTCTTCACCATTGAAATCGACAAAAAAAATCCGCTGCTGAATGTATAAAAAATTATGACGGCAAAAGTGTTGCACTAACTCGTCCGGCTTCTTTCCCTTCGACGATGATTTTAGTACCACTTGTTCGGGTATATTCTTGGCTGAAAATTATGGGGTAGAAGTAGAAGCATTAGCAAGTCATCCTGATCCAAGTCAAATATACCACTTTTCTGAAGCTGAGGTTCCATATCAGCCCATGTTGGTAGTCCGCCATGCCGTCAAAGCAGTAAGCCTCTGAAACACGGGCAACAATATCTGCACATATTTCTGTTTTTATTTCATCTTGATAATTTCGAATTATTTCAGTTTCACCTACTCGAGGACGAGAAGAAGAAGCTTTATCACACTGGACTGAATCAACTGACGGGGATCCACCAGAAGCATCAACAGTATTTCGAACGGAACAAGTCGTTTTGGAAAGCTTCAACAGGAAATTACTGCAACTTTGAAGCCTCCCAATAACTGGAGATGTGAATATGGATCTTCGTCGAGAAGTCTGTCTCCGTCGATTCAAGTTAGTGCGCTTTCGTCTGCCATGGATCTGAGTCAGAGTGAGTGGGGCTTGTCAATTTCGGCGTGCAAGGTTTACTTGTCTTTGATTATGTGTGAAAATGCTCCCGTTTTCGGTTTGTTTGCGTGCAAGGTTTACTTGCCATGGATCTGATTTCGGCGTGCAAGGTTTACTCGCCATGGATGATGGATCTGAGCTAGAGGAGAGAGAATGAAAATTAGTGGTTATAGGACAAATATACCCTTAATTTAATAAAAAATTAAACTTAATAAAATTTTTTTCTCTTAATCTCAACCGTCCATGTATTAATTTATATGGCTGTGATTAGTTTGTACTTTTTACAGAAAATATAGGTTTGTACGTGATCCTTTCTCTCAAAGTTAACATAATATTCAGACTTAACGTTATTTTTAGAACGTTTATGCCCTCGTATCTGTTATGTATTTTTAAATAAGTCAATTTTATTTTTTTATTTAAAAATACCCGAAATTATGATTGATCGATAATGCCGCGTATTGAATTCTTAAGTAATTTATAATTTGTATATTTAAATACGGTTTTTATTTGATCCATTCTCTTTCTTATGAAAATTAACTTTTAAGCTAACAACTTATGCCCTAATAAATTATTTGAAAGATGTGTGATGAACACTTGTTGGCTTGTTGCATTCACAGTCAACTTTTCTACATGACCTAAACAGTTAATTTAGGTATGGGGGGGGTCGCTGATCTATTTTGAAAGTTCAATGGTTGTCATCTGATCTGATCTCCATATTGGTTAATGGTTCAAATAATTGTAATTCAAAATGCATCTAAAAATTACAGAAATTATCAGGTCCAAAATATTGAATACACTTCTAACGTTACACATGTTACTTGGTAAACTGCAGAGTGATACAAAATCAAGACAACTTCAGATTTTGAGAAGCAACAGTTCCCCTTGGCAAAATACTACAGTAAAATCAAACTGTACTCGATATAATCGTGTTCATAAGATGAATATCATCATATCAACTGGGAATCTATAGGCTGCTTAGTACATGTGTATGCTCTAGGTAAGTTGTTCGATCTCAAAAAGTCCAAGTCTCCGAGTACTTGGCGTGGCGTAAAGAACAATGTTTAGTCACCAATTATTTGGCCTCTTTCTCTTTATATGAAAGATGTAGTTTCTCACTCAAATATAAAACCCAATTCAAATTATGCACGATGATGTTATTACGTAAAAAAGAAAGATCCCCGAAAATGACAAAAATACAAAACACATAGCATTTTGTTCCTGCAGAATCTGAAGTTGTTAAAAAATGCCAAAACCTTAAATTGTTTTTTCGCAAAATCAGTGCCCTGCATTATATAAGTTTTTCAATGTTCAGAAAAAGTAGTGGACTTTATAGTTTTGGATCTTTCGAATGAGTTGTATCGTTGTCCTATCAATCTATCGTCATCCAACAGGTGATCCAAATACAGGACACTTGTATAAAAGACGCATTCTGATAAATCCTACTTCCATAGTATCTCAGCTAGCTTCTGAAGACCTTCCTCCCTCCTATATATTTATTTATTTATTTTCATATAATATGGCTGCTCGATTGGCGGTCCATATACTTTTCGTGGTACTCTTCCTTATGTGTCACCGTACGAGCATGGGAGCTCGGAGTCTAATGAGCTTAACAGATCAACAAGGTTCTTCTTCTTCCAGCACAGCTCATGTCTTTGGTAAAGGTGTAGTACCTCCTTCAGGACCAAGCAAAGGTCACAATGGCTCGACTCTGGCGAAAAAGTACCATTTCCGTCTACATGTGCGGAGGAGTTGGGATTCTGTTCCTAGCCCTGGCATGGGACACAAGTAGAGTACTGGGGTAATTGTGGTTATGTTGTCAGAAACTCAAACAACAAGCTGCCTGTGTTGGCTGGCTGCTAACAAAATTTTTGTTGATAACTAGTTAAAAAGATCTGACGTCGTTGTTGTATATGTGTGTATTCTGTAACACTTGTGATTATTATTTATGTCATTCGAGGCAATTTTAGGAATTGTTCTCCCATGTGTAAAACAGTTGATCATTATGTATTATTGGAGTCTTTTACTTGGCGTCTCCAAATTTGCTTCCTGAACTGAAAGAGATGGTTCATAGCTGGCTTGCATTTGAATGAGGAAACTTGGAAGAAACAAGGGAATGTGTAACAATCAGATGCTACAAGTTCAGTTCTGATAGCTTCTTTAACTGAAAATTGTATATGATGATTGCACTTCTTTGGCATCATTGGGTGACTATGCAAATGTCAACTATGTAGAAGATGGTACTGATGATGGCAGAGAGCTAAGCAAGAAGTGCTTCCTTGGGTGTGACTCAAGGACAGAGTTGGATTATACATTGGGAAAGAAAGCTCCAATAATACAAGAGTCACATATGATAGATGACTGACTAGGTTGGGGTGGTAAATATATCTCTCCATTCTTCAACTGAAATCTAGGCATTGAGATACAGAACACCTTTTCACCAGCACCATGAGCTAAGATCTACAATCTCCAAAACCTTATACACTGAAGAAATTATCGATGTCACCAAATTTCATTTTCAGTAATCATCGATCATGAATGTGCACACATTTTTCATTGCAAAATATCGTATCTGACTTGAGGATCATTTGTGCTTTAAACCCGCTTGAAAAATGACATAAGGTTGCCTTGCTTTGGGTCTTTCGACTTGCCTGTCTTTTTGTTTCCTGCTTTACCTGATGGATTGGTCGGAGCTGTGCTTCCCACTGCAGGTGACTTTTTATTTTGTCCGATGGGCCTGAGAAGATAAAAAACAAGCATTAGAGAATATCATCTCATGGCGCATATAGATTATACATACAAACTACTATCTCCTTCTAAGTTTATTTGTTCCACATTTTTATAGAAATAAGAGAGCAACTAAGAACCACTAATCTCGTGATGTCAGCTATGGTACAGATGCAATCACAGTTAGAAGTGACTCATGACTAGAAGAAAGACATGTCTCTGATGCAACAACAGTTGGAAATAAGCTTATCTAAAAAAATAATGGTTTGGTTTCATGGCAGTGGCAATAAGGTCGACCATGCTAGCTAATTAAGTGGACATCAATAAGATCTAACAGAAGAGTAACAGCAATAAACTGGTGGCTTCATACATCTTATAGATCAAGGTAAGGGTATTTTATTCCATTATTTATTCATAAATTGGCTTAACTAAAGTGTGTAAGATACCATTACAGACACCGATATTACTTGTTGAGTGAGATAAAATATAGGAATGCGTAAATGACACGAGGACTAATCAGAAAAAGGAGCGGTATTTACTTATCTTCGATTCTCATCATTCCGACAATATTTGTATATGTTCATAAAATTAAAAGCTTCAACATGACAGTAACATTGACTTAAAAGGAATTCAATTACTTATGTTCCTTAAACTAACCTGTTGACAATATTCAGATCTGTGCTTCCGTCAGTTCTTTTGTCAGTACTGGTCTCATCTGACTTCTTCTTTTCATCCTCACCTTCCCAAACCACTTCAGTTACTGATGAATAGAGAAAAATTAGCAAAATCCAATTACGGAATGCAGGAAAAGGCAAGAAAGAAATTATTTTCCAGAAATGTTGTTCAAGGGAGCCAATTCTGAAAACCTGAGAATATATAGAGCCACACAAACAAACACAAAAAGGCTATGTTTTAGCCTCATCAAATCAGCTCGCTACATCAGATATTCTGGAGCATTACTTAGTTTAACCAGGAACATTTTAAATGTAAGAAAAATAGTAAGTGTTCATAACTATTTAATATATGGGATCATAAAATCCTTTGCTCATTCAGGTAAGTCTCCACTTTCCTAAATAATGTGAATGGACGTTGTAATCCTAAATAATGGCTTACCTTCTCTCCCTCTTTCATCAATATGGGTCTTCAGCACTTTCTTCCTTTTAGGAGAGGCGGGAGCTGGAGCAGGATTTGTCTGGTTAACTTTCCTTTTCACAATATTCTCAGGAACATTGTTTTTCATTTCTGTCAAAGAAGCTTTGGCAACATTCTTGCTTTCATTAGCTACATTTTTAGTTTCCTTCTCTTTCTGCAGCACTGGTCTGCATTCCTTGTTCTCATCATGAATTTTTTGTTCCTTCACAAGAGAAGTTCTATTACTTTGTTTCCGGTCCGAACATGATTTATCCTTTGGAACATCTGGAGATGACAAATTAACCGCATCCTCGTTTTCATCTTCATCATCTGAATCCAGCACAACTCTCCTCTTATGGCTTATGGGTTTTTGAGACGATCTCTTAACATTAACATGCTCACCTTCATCATCACTGCCACCATACTGTGCTCCATTACTAGCTTTAGTTTGAGCATCTGCAGTAGCCATAAACAGTTGCCAGATTGTAAAATTTAATGAAGTTATCAAAATGAGGAGGTCGATAGTGATTCTGGCAGATGTTGTTTAACATATGTGGTGGTTTAACTATGCGACCACCCAGTTTTAGAACAGAATCAACATGGAACTCCTTTTAGGCCGCCTAAAAGTCAGTAAAGAAAGGTACAATGAAGAGTAAGCAATAGTGAAAACTAACCACTTGGAGGAATGGAACTTGTAGTGTCTTCTGATGGAGATGTAGGGTTTATCTTTTTAGGTGTACGGTCCCACAGGCTTGCCAATGATTCGCCCTTCCCTGTATTAACAATGTCACTTTGACCCTTCTTCTTATTTGAAGCCGAAGGAGGAAGACGTTCATTGTCTGATGGGCGCTCATGGGCCCCAGCTGACTTAGTTGTAGATTTTGCTTTTGCCACTAATTTGGCTGGCTGTACACTGCCTTCAACTCTAGGCTGCGGTACTTTACTTTGCTCAGAGAATGAAGTAATTGTCTTTGGAATAGTATTGCTATTGAGTAAACCTGGACTGGATGCACCTTTGGATTGACTAGATGAGATGCTGACAGATATTCCATCAGCACTTCGTTTTATTGAGGAATTGGATATTCCGCCAAACCTGTCCAACGACCACTACAAAATTAGTGTACACTACACATGTACCATTAGTTATCTTTGTTAACTAATTGCTAGATTGAGTATAAAATTATATGCCAACAGAGTTGGCTCCGCCATACCTATTATCTCTCAAGCAGTTAATAACAGTGACTGGCTGCTTATAGAGCTCCTCTGATTGGACAAATTCAGTGTTCCACAAAGTTGCTGGATCCTTAGGTAACGAAGCCTGAACACTATAAACTTGGATGGAGCAATTCCCTTCGAACTCCTGTTTTGATTCTGAGTAAAAAAATAATGTGAACCCATGAATACGTAAAAACCTACTATATGAACTGCTGAAAAAGATAATGCATGTAACAACACTCTTTGGGGCATTCATGTAAAATTTAGCATGCACAATCAGGGCTTAAGTAGTAATCTAGGGTCCAGACGTCTAGTTACAGTGCCAAATACGTGGTTTATTAGGTTCATGCAACAATCTATCACAATCAAAAGCTATAATAGATATACTAAGGCTGACCTTCAAGATTGATTCCCGAAGCAAGCAGTATTCGGTAAGTTGGAGGATCGCTCTTCAGCCAGCCAGACAAAGCATATACTACTTTAAATCCTTGCCCATACTTGTCAACATATTCCTGAAGTAACCTGACCATAATGAACGAAATACAACAGCCTCAAGTCAGATATCATGAAATAGAAACTCTACGGCATCGGTCCACCATCAAGTAGTACTTAGAAGAGATGCCACCTTTTTGCAACACTCGATGACAACAAATAATTCCGACTCAACCACTTGTAAGAAACCTGATAAGAACATTTGCATTTGAAGGCATTAATAGTAGCCGTACAATGTTTTCATGCATTAAGGTGCATCCCATGAACAAATGCAATTGATAATCTGGCTTTAAAATAATTGGTATCAATACTGCACAATTACAAAACATTACATAATGAATGGTGTTTGCTAAAAGCATGAATACTCCTGAATATTCATACCCTATAAGACTATATGTATCATTGTCATGACCTTAATTAAACAGCACCCCAATTTAATGCCATAAACAAAGAAACAAACTTTAAACAGTACATACGGCTACAAATCACATAGAAATATTTAAGGAAGTACAGCCTTTATAAAACATCAAATTCATAATTAAACCTAACCATTGAGTTTTGTTGAAAACAAAGATAAAGAACAAAAAATATCAATTAAAAGACAAGCACGGATAAGATGATCAAACTGAACAGCAAGCGAAATGATCGAAACAAGGGCGAATTCAGAAACTAACAGAGAGAAGAGTTGATTTACCACTTGGAGTCTGTCGCAGACGAGTGTTTGAATCTCTTCAAGAAGGTCAAGGCTTTTGATATCCGACATTTTGGGCGGCGAGAGGTGTCGGTGACCCGAGAGAGATGAGAGTGAGATACTCGAAAACTGAAAGATTTTCCCTCCGCGGAATTGCTTGATTTCCCGCCTTAAAAAGTCGTCTCCCCCTCTCTATTTGGGAACCTAGGGCTCAGTTGAGACTCAGAATTGCGAATGGTTTGAAGGAAATCCTATGCACGTGATTATGCGGACAAAGGCACGTGTCAATCAAAACATCGTTTATGTTGAAATTTTTGTTTGGACCAAAGCAACGTCGGTTCGATTCAAATAGCATAGTTGGACTCTCACAATTTTTAACTGCACTGAACCGGATCCAAATCTGTTTACCATATTCGTTTATAAATGACAGCCATTGACGAGAAAATTTCCAATTTAGCCAAAATTCGAATTTCATTTCTCCGTGTATTCAATTTTCAAATTCGTTTTTTAAAATAGTCACATTATTTTAGGTGATGTTAACAACGGCGCCTAAGACGTTGTTATCAACATCGTTTTAGGCTACGTGTCATTATTACTCCATAAGTAATGCTAAGTAGCATAATACAGCCACATAAGCATAAGGTGCTGACTCAGCATTACTTATTAGGTAAAAATGACACGCAACTTTAGCATGATATTGACAAGCCTAAGAAGCTCATATTAACATCGCGTAGCAGTATTATGAAGAGTCCGTATTATTTAGAAGGTAAGTCTAAAGCATTATTGATAAGAGCGTATTAGGCTTATGTTATGTGCAATATCTTGCTAAAGTTGCGTGGCATTACTGTCTCATAAGTAGTGGTGAGTTCGCATGATACTGCCACATAAGCATAAGACACTGTTAGTCCGCATAATACCGTCACATAAGCATAAGGTGTTGTTGCCAACAACACTTTATGCTTATGTGGCAGTATTTTACTGACTCGACATTACTTAGCCTAAAGCGATGTTGACAACATCGTCTTATGTCTTAGGCGCCGTTGCTAACAACACCTAAGGGAATGTGACTATTTTGGAAAACGAATTTGAAAATTGAGTACTTGGGAAAATGAAATTCGAATTATGACTTGGAAATTTGTTCGCCATTGACAGCTCAAATATGAATTAAATGATACATGAATTTTTTAAGTTGAGCTCGGTTCGCACATTTACAACCATATATGCATTCATCATTATATACATTTACTTCAGAACTACCAATGGACATAAAATAATTAGGAATTCTCAAAGAATGTACAAATAGGCAGCAGAAGTACAACCATACGAACCCTGCTGACCAGATGACTTTTTTTTCACCAAGTCAATGAGATGCTTTAATATGGTAGTACTATGTTGAATCATGCATCAATCTTCTTGTACAAATCTGCAAGTGCTTGATAGAGGCTCGCAGCTGCTGGTGGTTTAGGCAAAGATCCCAGAAGTATGTCAGATGCACTGATTGACGAACTACCGTAGAATCTGCCATTTTCGCTACTGCGAGTGGTCACCATACTTCCCTCAAAAGAGCACCCAACAAATGCCCCTGAAAATTGAAATAGAATGTTCAACTAACTTCGGATGGTGTAACAATAAAGTAGTGATTTTCAAAGATGGAATCAAAAGGGTTAGAACTAGATGAATATGGACCAATCTTAGTTTGGTGACAACCTTTACTGCAGCTGTATGTATAACAGGCACCGTAACCACCATCCCCAGCGCGTATGTCAGCCTCAGCAACACGTCCGATTGCACCAACAGCTGCGCTCATACCTGCTCCGACTGATAGATGTGCAGTTCCACTAAACATCTGAACAGCATTTCTAGTTCTCAGCACAATGATGAAGTCAGTCAGTTCCCCTCCTGCCTGTTATGTCATTTGAAACATCCTGTTAATTTCAATTTGTTTCGAACAAGAAATAGCTATCCAAAGGCCGCACCACTTATGATTCATTCGAAATATCAAATGTAACCGCCCTTGGAACACCCATGTAATTGTACAAAGAGGACACAATTGCGTTCAACTTTAGCCATTGCATAGTGCATTTCATAAACTAAAAAATGAAAATTGCTGTTAAGGTTCACAGGGAAACTGCTGAGTTCAATAGGCAGTAAAGAAGGAAAAAAAGGCAGTAAATATGTAGCTGGGTGGGTTACACTGATGCTTTTGAAGGAAAAGTGTACACACCAAAATTTGGCAGTTCTCATCTTACATAGAATGTAAATGGTACTCATGAAGCTTGAATCAAAACATTCAACTAGTTAGAAGACATATTTTCCATGCTTTCACTTGACGACTAGACTAGACCATGTAGATTGATGCAAAGTACAATAAGATCAAATAGCCACAACATCATTGCCTTCTCCTTTATATAACTTTCAACAGCCCACAGTTAGATGCAGGCATATATCATGATGACTATGAACTAGTCAAACAATATGAGGGGGAATATGAAGGGAAAAAGCAAGTTACCTGGGCTCCCCAACCCATACCAAAGGTTGATATGGCTGATGGTGCCGACCATGGCCCATCCTCTTTACGAGCAATGACTATCCCAGTACCTACGTTGTAAGTAACCATCATTCCAACCTTCGCAACCGTAAGGATTGCAAGACCTTTTGCTTGTTTTAGAATACTATGTGGTATTGCCTTTTCAGGTGTGAGTGAGCCAACCTACATATAAAATGTTTCATCAGCAAGTGAAGTTTAATGAACAGCGACCCACCAATTTTAGATGCCAGAGATGGAACAAATTAAATGCAAATGGCAATGGCAATAAGATAAATGAGAAAAGATGGCCAAACAAATTGAAATTGTCTACATATAAGGAGTAAAAGGTAGTGTCACAACTGCACTATTCAATAATATATCTTTTTCTACAGCATGAATGTATTTGATTTACCTTGTTATAACCTTGAATAGTGTTGGTGGCCTTATAAATCTCATATTCCATAGAATTACCCCATGGAAAATTGAGCCATGATCTTAGTGTACTCAGGTCCATCAAATCATGAGTCGGCAACTGAGAAGCGCGACTCACTTGGTCCATTAAATGTGTTTGGACAGATTCGAGACGCACACAGCATACATCACATACACGTGTGGGATCACATGTGCGGAACTTCACAGGTAACAAACTTCTACCTCTAGAACATTCATTACAGAACAACCCGCCGCAAAACCGGCAATGGTGTCTCGAACGCATGATTGGATGAAAGCGCAAGCTACAAAGCATACAGGCAGATGCAGCACTGTCTGGTAACCATCTTGGAGGTTCAGCCTCAAGAATTCCATGCACATTATTATTATTAGCATCGGTGAGTGTTTGAGCCATTTCCTTCCATGCTTGCTCAAGAAGCTGGTCAGACAACCACGAAATTCCACGTCGACCAATATCTCCAGAGGCAAGCGAACTTACTTTCCCTTGTGCAGCAAGTAGCATCTCGGCAACCACATCCCACATTGTCAATTCGTTCTTATCACCAATGAACTGATCCCAACCCAAGTCTCCATCTGGGAAATAACCCCCATCCATGGAAGGACCCAAATTCCATTCATCTTGACCACTTTCGGGCATAGGGGGTACGGACACAGGTATCCAGTGCCCTGTGTCCTCAGAAAGTGGAGCGCCATAGTAAAAACATTTACCCATTTTCTGGGGGTTGGCATCCGATCTCTGATTATCATCATCCAATGCCGGGACTTCACTAACTTTACCTTCACAATCTTTTTCCTCTTGACTAGCATCATCGTCAGTTAGTTCCAATCTGTTGTCTTCATCCAATTCTCTATAGGTCTGACACATCATCATTGGGGTTTTATGATATGCAAATAAACAAGTGACAAAAATAGTAAATGACTTACACAACGAATTTTAGAATACAGAATCTTGACATTCATAAATAAATGGCTAGACTTGAAATTTCACTACTTAGTCAGGTAAATCATATTTGTAACCAATCCACTTTTATTATTTTTTATACAAGCAAATGGAAGGAACAATAAAAGGATGACAACTCCCTTAAAAAGACAAGTTAGAAACACAAGGCTGTTGAGATTTGAGAAGGATGTAAACAAACATAAAAAGAAGATCACGAAATTTTCCCGATCAAGAGAATCAGAAGCTGTTCCTCCTTCACATTTAATATTACATACACATCCACTATAACAATTGCAGACTGTGGAGTAGCAGATCAATTCCATTTCGACCCTCCCCAAACTTTGATAGATACAATTATGCATGACTAGTTAGAGCTCAAGGACCAGACTAATACCGATGATCAGCAATCAACAAATGCAAAGTCCGGTTAATCGGATTGAAATGAAGTTTTTTCTTCTCAAATCAGTTAACTGAAATTCAGTATAAGACATTCCTGGAGCCCCAAGGGATCCTTTTAAACAGGAACTCCGCAATCCACCAGTTCATCAAACCCTAAGGCCTAACAAAAACAAACATGACATACTAAACCTAGAGCTCATGAAATCAAAGACGCAAACTTTAGCATCTGGGGTGTCTTCTTCAATAACTTAAATCCCCCGGCAACCAAAACATATCAAATCAAAACAAATATAACAAAAATTAATAAGAAATAATACCTGGCGAGATACAAATCTGGGCTGATAGTCGTCTAGTTGGATTTTAGGATAGATGTTGTTGTTGCTGGTATTAGCATCATCCATGGCCGGCGAACAACAGGTCGCCAGAGACGAGGTAGGAAGAGAAGAATCGGTCGATTAATTGAGTAGAAACAACAAGTAGCGTAACGAAGAGGGTTTGGGGTTTCCTGGCTGGCGATCGAATAGAATTTAACTGGAGTTGAAGAAGGCGAAAGATTTATGATGATGATTGCTCTCGTCCCGATATCAACAGCTGATTTACGTAACATATTTTATTTATTTATTTAATAATTGTTGCTTGTTTTTTATTTTGAAATTTCATTCAAGTTGCGATAATCAATTGAGTTGGATTAGATTGTTGGGCCAAAAATGAAGGTGGTGTGGTGTCATCAAATTTTATTAATTCTATTTCTATCCTTGTGTTTTCAATTAGTCTATGAGGCTAAATCTGGTGCAAAGCCCAAATACCATACAAAATACAAAGTAATTGAGACCATTGATCAGATTAATCCAATGATCCCAATTAATTAGGATAAACAAAAATTAATTTATTTTTATCCCTATTAATAAGCTCATTAAGGGTAAAATAGACATGATTTTTTCCTTTATTTCTCTCATTACTGTTCATTACTGTTCGATACTGTTCATTACTGTTCGATACTGTTCGTCACTGTTCGCTACTGTTCGATACTGTTCATTACTGTTCGTACTGTTCATCATCATCTACAAATCGCGATCGAAAACGAACTAATCAAAATCGATCGAAAACGAACTAATCGAAATCAAAATCAAATCGAAAACGAAGAAGAAACGCAGAAATCAAAACGCAGAAGAAATCGACAAAGAGAATCGCAGAAGAAATCGAAAACGATTCCGAACGAATGGTCATAACGAACTATAAATTGCAGATGACGAACTATAAATTATCATGCCTAACTATCGATGATACTGCCGAATTGTTGACGAATTATAGTCCAAATGTGATGAATTATGTCATAATTCATCAAAATTGCACTATAATTCGTCGAAATCTTGACGAATATAGTCCAATTTGGACGAACTATAACATAATTCGTCCAAAATTGGATAACGAACTATAAATTAGTGATGACGAACTATAAATTAGTGATGACGAACTATAAATTATCATGCCTAACTATCGATGATACTGCCGAATTGTTGATGAATTATAGTCCAAATGTGATGAATTATGTCATAATTCGTTAAAAGTGCACTATAATTCGTCGAAATCTTGGCGAATATAGTCCAATTTGGACGAACTATGACATAACGAACTATAATTAGGCCTTGACGAATTATAAAATTCTTGAACAAATCGATGAACATAACTAAGATTTAACGCGGATCAGCAGTGAACTCGACTTCGATTTCTGCTTTTGATTGAAGATTTAAGTATCAATCTCTGAAAAAGGATATTCTCATGGCTTCGGGATCGTCCGGTCGCGTGAATTCTCCCTCGCAAGGGTTTGATTTCGGGTCCGATGATGTCCTCTGCACGTATGACGATTTCAACGGCCAGGAAGGGATTAATGGAACGAACCACACCGATTCGGTCATGAAAGCCGATTTTGATCTGGGATTGTTTCAGATCTGGGTAGTTTCGGAGTTGGAGAGAAAAGAGGAGAGAGAAGAGAAATTTTTTAATGGAGAGGAAGATAGAGAAATAAAAAAGTTACGTGAAACTGATTTGAATGTTACCAAAATTGCCCTTAATACATTAAATATTAAGATTAAACTTATTTAACTCCAATTAATTCGTACCATCCAATTGTATAGATGAACGGCTGAGATAACTTTGTATTTTTTACCATATTTATCACTTTGCACCGGATCCTTTCTCATTAGTCTATTTTTAAACTTTTCTGCCCCATCCATCACGTTTGATGATCGAGGTATTGATCGATATTATCTCAGGTTCCAAGTTCGATTAGTGCTTTAAGGTTTGATGTTTGAGAACTGCACACGTTGATATATCGTGAAGTCTGGTCTTTGAATGTGAAGATCAATTTCGCTTCAATTGATCAAACTACGCGATAGTGCTTATCTGTACTGATTCTCAGCGTGCATATAACTCACCAATAAAAAAAACTTTTATTGACTAATAATTTATTTTATACATCAAAGAACTAAGGGCATGTACAGCAATCAAAAAATTCAGCAATTGTTGGAGGAGAACGTGCTACTTCCATGCCTATTTTGAGGCTGCAATTGCTATCACAATTGCTAAAGTGGCAATTGTGATAACAATTGCAGCCTCAAAATAGGCATGGGAGTAGCAGCTCCTCCTCCAGCAGCTGCTGGATTTTGGCATGGCTGTATATGCTCTAAGAGTCAAAACTACCAAAGTTTCTAATTATGGCAAAATAAAAAAACAAATTGATGAATTTTCGAACAAACGCTATGGTCACACCGTGATTAAATTGTTTGCTCAATCATATGAACTTCATTGAAAAATACTTAATAGAAAGTTCATAAGGGTGCTAGAGACAGAAGATCGATTTACTACGTTTGACATTTCCAATGGATTGACGCAATGTAACTACAGTGATCGACGTTTGAACATTCATCTATTCATTTATTTTGCTTCTGACCGGAAATAATAGTAGTTTGAACCGTAATTAGGAAAGAGACGGTAGTGCAGAATACAATTTGTACTTTTTCCTATCTCCAAAAGACATTCGAGCTAGTGAAAATTCCACTAAGAAAGTGGTCCGATACTTACTGTGATCACCTCGCTACGTTTGCAGCTCTGCTGAAAACATCACCTACATGGTTGTACTTGTACCAGAAGATGACCATAATAATACCAATAATTCAGCATTTGTATACCACGACTAAGCCCAAGTCCAAGACATATCAAGAATGTTGCTCTGAATCAGTAAACATGAGACGGTTTACTTTATGGATGCCAATGTCATACATAGGATCAATGGGTTGCTCCTCTCCATCTGTTGATGCCTCATAAACTGAAGGTTCACGGCTATACTCATCTGCGAAAAGGAAGATTAACATCATGATTATCACAGGCTTATCGTTTCAATTGGTGGCATTTATTGTATAAGGGGTCGCTTTGATGCTTACCAAATATGGTGTTGAAGGAGGTTGGGGGAGGCGTCTGCATGAAATTGAGTCCAAGATAAAATCCTAGAGCCGATATAATAGTCATTATAGCAAAAGCTGGCACTGCCAATGCCCAATACCTGAAAACAAATTAGATAAAGATTTAAAGGGACCAATACCATTTCCTTGGTTACTACAGCTGTCAGTAGATTAAACTGATATAATGAAGAGCAAAATGAAATGTAAAAAGATCATGATCTCTGTAATCACAGACAATTGAATCCTAAAGGCATGACATTTCCATCAAGATTCAAGACAGACAGGTTGATGAAGCACTAAGGTAATAAGAAGAAATTTAAAAAACAAACAAGAAGGCGGAGCATTTAGATCATATTGTGAACCACGGTAAGACGTTGACATGGGTAGTTGAACCCAAATGAACCTTTCAGTAAAAGAAAGTATAAAAAAATTCAAAGAAGAAGAGATTTCTATTTACTTGCTAGGGTAATTGTAGACCCCAAGATAGTGTAGCCAAGACTCCGGGAGATATGCCCATTTTAAGAAAATAACTGCAATCATAAGAAAGCAATCATCTGAGTAACCTTGAACCATAGCTAGCTTTTATCCGGAGAACACAACAGATTGTTTGATTTTCTAGGATGACCAGGGGTGCAGTTAGTATCGACTTTCTGTATGAAAAGGCCTAATTACCAGCTCTATGTAGGTTGATGTTCACAACATGACTTTTCCTGTATATCATGCACAAAATAGTATTGCGTCACATTACAAAGCAACATGATGAAAGACAAGAATAAAGATAAAATCAGAGTACGTCACTCGTGTTTCAGCTAAACTGCATGTCTGCATCATTGCACTTCCAGATACAATGGAAAATGATTACACTGTCATAAATAAACTACCGCACAAAGAAACACCTGTGAATTTTATCTTTTTGTTATTTGTCGACTTAGAACGAAAACTCATAATTTCTCTCCGCCTATGCATTTTAAAGCAGATTGTAACGTACTACTGTGTTTTGTATCAACTAACATGAATAAATAATGACATTAACAACGTGGACAGGAGCGAGACGTGTTAAGTATTGGACGGCAATGAAAAGTATGCAGGAAACCTGTTGCAACAATGGTGGTAATAGAGCCCATAAATCCATAAACTTCAGATGGTTTAGGACTCTGATCTTGAGATACACAAGCCCGGGACGACCTGTCATCTGAATCTACAAACGCTACCTTTGTTCTCCTCTTTGATAAGCTAAGAATTCTTCGAGGACTACTGACAGAAATGAGTTTTCGACATGACTGTATCATCCAATACGTCAAGATTGCTTATGTGACGAAACATACATTAAACTCCTCTTCTCACCAACTGCAAAATGATATTGACAATATGAGGCTCGAGGAATATAAACTAAACAGAAGCAGTCACTCTCATGATATGTTGAAAGATGAGCCTTGGAATCCAAATAGACACCGCCATATTGCATTTTTTTTAACTAAGAATAGCAACTCGTCAAAGAACATCATGCTTTCTGTTTCTCATACCACAGACCTTCATACATCAACATACCATAAAAACTAAACCTACCATTTTTCATTTTTCATCTTTAATTTTCCAACCCCTGTGAATACAACTTTGCGACCTGGTTCGACTCACAGTAATGACTATATCTCATTTGTTGCCCTAGCTGGCAACCCTAGTAGCCAACTTGAACCATACAAATTACTTAGTTCCCGTCTTGAACTGCATAAGAAATAAATTTAAACATCCATATTCGCTGGCAAAAAATGCAGATTTCCTTAGAAATGGTTGGAGGAGCTGTACAGTTTGTGAACTTGCCATGAGGAATGATCAATGGTTTTGAATGGCGAAAACAAGATAAGCCTCCTGATCGACCAAATAGGATACCAATTACCAACCCATTCCCAAACAGCTTCTAAATTATTGATACATTTACAGTGCTGAGATATTAATTTCTTTCAAAATAAAAATCAACAGAACCCACTCAAGGGGCTTTTTAACAAACAGCTGGCGTGCACATTCAAGATGCATAACCGGTCAAGAACATGCATAATAAGGACCTCCAAATCAGCGTTAAAACCTAAGGATAGAGTTCATAATTTTGAGCAGTGAGTGGCTGGCCGGTTTAAATGAGACGGGCGTGGATGACGATCTACAACAAAATAGTGAAGATTTGCAAATCATACTGGCATATATGTTTCACAAATTTCGGTCGCGATTGCACAGGATAAGAAATCAGAACTGCGATTACCTTCCTGAGCACTCCTCTCCTCCCAGCTTATTCAATTTTCGTCGATAGCACTAATCTTCTCCCAAAGCAAAAAGTAAAAACATTTGCGGCTATTAAAGTAAACTGAGACGGGTTGTATTTATATTTTATAATATTCAGATAGAGTAGGAATGCACTATCCAAAAAAAAAGATGGAATAGGAATGAACAATGTCCAAAGGTATATATAAATATTTAATCAAAAAAGAAAGAAAAAAGGTATATATAAATATAAATACCTTGTTGTTGAGGAGCGATCAAATGAGGCATCAAAATGAGAATGAGTTAAGTGAGGTATGATCTGAGCCCCACATCTAACCTCCCGTGTTTTGTGGGCGCGCCATGTGTCAAATAGTAAATCCACTACCAATAGTAGTGTGAACATAAAAATGGCGGCTGTGAACGTGACCCATATCGTGTCTCACGTACCTCATTCTACCAACCATGCCTCAACCGAGTGCTCCCCTTGTTGTTTATGTCATCTGAATATAATCAGAACGAACCGCCAAACGCGTTCACACTACTTTTACTATTTGCATAGTATTTTACTATTCGTTGCCACGTGGCGCGCCCACAATGCACGGGGATTGATGGATAACTGAAATCGTGCCTCACACTGCCTCACATTTAGTAGACTTGCCTCATTTGAACGCTCCTCAAATTGATAGTAGTACAGTAGATGGTAAGTTGTGCCTGTATGAATTTTCTCATCTTCTTCCAGTCTCATCTTTTATTGTTTGCATTTGCTTGTTCAAATCCCACAAGTCTTTTCATATCAAAAAAAGAAGCACAAAAGTCTCTTATACTATGAGACATCACCAAAACCAACTCTGATATTTAATTATTTGTAAAGTCGAACTTCAAAATGAATGTTTCAGTCTATTTACGGCTTAGCCTCATGGTTTTTATTTAAATATTGTCTTGTTAACAATGTAATCTTGTAGCAAAACTGTTGTCACAAATATCCAGCAATCTCTACTATGATTCACTATTAAGAAAATAGCCAACACTTATTCACATTAAACTCCTACTGTGACTATGATTGTGATAACCTAGTGCAAATGCTATTAGTAATGACCTTTAGGAGTAGACTCCTTTAACTGTAACTTTCAATTTATAACCCAGCTGCTTCCTGTTACGAAGCGGGTGAACACAATTACAGAGTCTGGATCTGGTTAGCAACTTAATATACAATGCCTTTGGTAGTCAGAAGTCAGAACCTTCTCCGTAACTTTGATCTACAGCCACTTGGATCATACCCTATATCAGGCACAGAGGCAGTTGTGTCAACTGGATTCCATTGCAGTCCTGAGACCCTTGATGGGGATGACTGTTCTGGTACCATCCATGAAGTCTCTGGTACCTGACCCAGGCACTGATCTGCTTCTAGTTCTTGCTCCGAATCCCCTAACTTCCCGCTATCAGCCTCAAAAAATCAGAGACAACTCGTCAAAAAAATAAATAATTAATAGAAACCAAGTCTGCTCTTCAGGCAATTGACATATTAATATCTGCATCAAGAAACCTACACATGTTTGTTGATAACAAAAAAGTCATGAGTTGCTGTACGGAAGGGGGGAAAGATTTTGTTTATGCTCTGTATTTTGCCTTCCTTAATGTAGATGGTCCCAACAGGCTGGTGAGAATGCATCTCAACAAATCTTAGACTGGTAATGAGTGTCACTAATTCGTACACGACTACACGTGCAGGTTAATTGTTGATAATTTATCAAACATTTGGTAACTGCAAATAATGTTTCGGTTTACATATTATTCACAATTTTGGATACTGCCCAAACCCTTCTTTGACAATAAAGACAATATAAAGCCTGTGAGTTGAAGGGCACATGTATTAGTATTAGGTACTAAAAACTCCATCCCTTCCAGATTTCAATATCAAAGGCCCAAAACCCTTTCTGGCTTTACTGATCTTTAAATATTCCAGTCAACAGCCCTGAAACGGCTAAGAAACTTGAACAAAGCCAGTGCTAATCTCATGAAAGACATCTCACAACTTAAAAGCGTACACATGCAACCAAGACAATGTTATGACTTGTGAGTTGTCAGCATACCTTGGGAGAGCAATTGTCCATGTAGACATAATTATGATCTATATCATCCAACCCAAAGAAATCGTCCATCCAATTTGATAAGCCTCCACCAGAACACAGTCGGTCAGCGGGCTTACTTTCTGCATTTCCATTTCCACCAACTTTTGTAGCAGATACTTTGTCACAACTACTAGCCACTGACATTGGGGGCTTCTTCTTGAATGCTTCACGTACTTCAGTCTCAAGGTTTTTCCCCCCAGACTGTGATTTTGTAGAGGGAGATGATTGACTAAGTCCAATTGACTCAAGGCCTACTTTAACTCCTGTGAGGAGAAACCTTTGATGAACAGACACACCGCTGTTAACGGTGTGTATCGAAACGTCACAATTTCTACATAACAAAGCTCTGTCTTCCAGACAGAAGAAGTATCCAAACGACTCCTGCAAAGAGCAGTAAGTTCTTTTACTCGACAGTTAAATTTGATGTCGAAAAGTCATTACATAAAATGAATATACGATACATGAATCAATTCAGTTGAAAGCACGCTGCATGCAAATACAAAATATGAAAATCAAGAGCCGAAAAAATTACATGTTTTCCAGAATAAGGGAAATACTTTGGAAGACACAGGGTCAGTGGTTCTCATAGTAAAACATGTAAAATATAATAAAAAGTCTTGATATGTTGAAACATGATTGATGCATTTGGCCTTGAGTTGGGTTGAGGACATAACTTGTTTCTGCCATATAGCAAGTCAAAGAAAGCCTCCTACTAAGAGTTGCCAAAAATGAACATACATGTCATCAATCAAACAATCAGATGGCAATAGGCATCCAGAAGCAAATATGAAAGGACGCACCTAACCGCAATGATGGAAGTTCATTCATTACACAAAGAAGTTGAAATTAGGTAAACCTAAGCCGTGGAAAAATCAGAAATTGGATTGAAAAGAGTGAGCACATTACAACAGCAGATGAGTAATAAAGTTATCGTGTCATGTTGGACAGCTCATCACGAGACACATAAACGTGCACAATATTGAACCGAAATTCATCTAAGCATCAACAGCAAATAAAGACAGAACAAAATGATGAACAATCAATAAAGCAACCTACAACTAAACAAACAAATACAGTTTCAGATTAAAGTGCATTCATAATGCTACACTGCCTGACTAATTTCAATTAAGTTCAGTTGAATCCAAAAGCTGATTATAAACAATTAAGCATCAAATTTAGTTCTCAGATTCTTAAAATTTCAGATATATAAACAAACTACAAAGTAGTAAACCAATTTTGAATGGAGAGTGAAATTAAGCTGTTGAATAGGGTTAGACCTGACAAATATCACATTTAGGCATCTGAGAGGAGGTGGTGGAGAGAGGAACTCTCTGGTGCTTGCTGGCGAGCTTGTTAGCAGCATGAACCTTGTCGTCACAGGACCAGCAAAGGGCGGCTTCGTCGGCACAGCAGAGAACGTTGGCCTCCGCCGACTCGCACACGTTGCACTGAATCTTCATCTTCTGGATCCAACAACAACAATCGAATCTCAATTTCTAGTTGTGTGCGGGGTGAGGAAAATTGAGATGCTTCTGGATTTTGTGGTGTACTGGGAATCAAAGCAAAACGAGGAGAGAGAGAGAGAGAGTATGAAGAGGCGTAGACAAAAAGATATTTAGAGGGGGTATTGGTATTTAATGACAATATGATAATTTATTTTTAATATTTTAATTAGTTAAATTGAGTGGTCATATCACACATGGATAATTTTTCAAAAAAAAAATACGTATCACACATGGATAATTAGTACAGTATAATGTACTGGTCCGACACGAACGGTTAGAAGGACGACACTTCGCCACTTCGGCCACAGTTTCTAATCCTCTGTTCAAATATTTTAAATGTCCGTACTTAAATTATTTTTTTGATAATGACAAGGGTTACAACAAAGGGAGTAAGTTGCCTTCGAAGAGTCACCTCTCCTAAAAAGAGCACGATCAAACAAACTGTTATGGTCAGACCGATCGCAGTGATTGACACTAAACAAACGGATGACGCGCCGTCGTGCCCTTTGAGAGAAAAGCAAGAGACGAGCTCCTGGAGCTAAAACTAATACTAAGATTGAAAAACAACTCAGACCGAAGATCGGCTGAGAGAGACAGCTCAGACCGGAAAACCGGCTGAGATAAAAAACTAAAACTAAAGCTAAACTACAACTAGACTACACCTACAACTAAACTAAACAACTCAAACGAAAATCTAAACCCATAACAATCACCGGCGTGTCAACCAGGATCAACCAACACGAACCGGCGCCGTCCAACCATCCATCACCGCCCACCAGCCCAAACCGCCACCAGACTCCGGCATCCTCAATGCCCCAACCCATCAGCAACACCACCAAGCCACCCACGCCACTCGCCCGCCTCAACCCTGTTCGGGAAAGACACCGACCACCCCAACCAACCCAGCTGAAGGCGACGACACCACCAGAGGCGACGAACAGCCAGCAGACGACGCATCCATACCCATACAACGACACCCAGCCCGCGTCGGAGCCCCAGCCCCCGCCGGCGGGCAGATCTGGTCAAAGCTTCTAAAGACTTCTTAAGGCTTCGGGAGAAAAAGGAGAGAGAGAGAAAAAAGAGATCCCATGTCCGTACTTAAATTAGTATGAGAAAAATGTATCTATTAGGTGACAAGATATCTATACTCTATAGTATGGGTTGAGTTAAGTCAATATTAGGTGAGAAATAAGAATTAAATCTGGTCATTCATCTTGTGTAATTAACGAACTAGATTAAACGTAATAAGTAATACAAAACTGCCTAATTAATCATATTAAATTAAAATCAGGGGCAAATTAGTCATGTTCCTAATTTATACACGATTATCGTTCAACCCTAAACCATATTCCTCCGATGAACGAATCAACCCACTAGCGATCCATCCTTGATGGAACCGTAAACGCACAGAGCGGAGCAGAGCAGCAATGGGTATCGATTTGATTGTTGGTTTGTATTTGTCGGCGACGATTTTGAATCGTCAAATTGTTGGTTTGTATCGGTGGCATCACACCGGTGGGGAGGTTGTTGGAATCGCAATCGATCCAACCGCGAGTTTGTTGGATGAAGTGAGGATTTGAATAGGCTGTGAGATTTGTTGTAGTTTGTTACTTTTGTTTTTGTTGTATTGGATTTGGCTTGGTTTGCAATTGGATGCTCTCGGTGGGAAATAGGGATGGGCGGAAGGGGTTAGGGTTTGGGGAGATATAGAGACACTTAGCTAGACTACAAATACGAATTATGTGAACAAGACTACGCATAATATAAACTAGATTATGCATTTTAACTAGAAAGCTACACATTATATATAAAAGGGGTAAATGACGGGCTACGAATTTTAAATGACATATTACGAATACGTTCAAAATTCGTAACAGTTATAAATAAAATTCGTAGTAGTTACCAAATACGAATTATGTGAACAAGACTACGCATAATATAAACTAGACTACGAATTTTAACTAGAAAGCTACGCATTATAAAAAGGGATAAATGACGGACTACGAATTTTAAATGTCACATTACGAATTTTAATCAAAATGCTACGCAATTTAGATTGCATATTACAAATGTTGTGCAATACAAATGCTACGAATTTTAAATTTCTTCAAATTATTACAATGCTTTAGGGTATCGCTCTAAATGCTACGTAACATGATACATAATGCTGCATAACATGATACGTAATGCTACGTAATATGATACATAATGCTACGTAATATGATACATAATGCTACGTAATATGATACATAATGCTACGTAATATGATACATAATGCTACGTATTTTAACTCGAAATCTAAACATGATTCTTATTTGGAATCCTCGTATCCGGCTCCGGCCGCGTTGACGATGATCGATGATGTGGATGCTCCGGAATCGTCCATCCGACTTCCATGCCAGTGGGTTTACAGAAGGTTTCATCTTGGGGCAGGGATATGGTAAATGGCTTTGGTTGATGCATGGCATGTTTAGATCCAATGGCGGATGCATATATGTAAAAAAAGCCAGATCTGTTGAAGAGGAAGGGTGCCAATAATGAAGTATTTGATCCAGTGGATCAGTCGGCGGTGCTGGCTGAGTTGCGGTGGATCAGTCGACGATGCTGGCTGAGTTCTCGCCGGGGAAGAAAGCTCGAGTGTTTACGGTTACGGCGCACGCAAAGGTCATGTAGGTGTTTGTAGTTATCCGAGTTCAATGTCGATTGTCGAAGGAGGTTGCTCTGACGGGCGAATTAGATCTGCGCGAGCTCCGGCGACGAGGTCGTCAATCGGGTCTGCTCATATTTATGCCCAAAATACCCTTCAAATTATAATTTTCATTTAATTAAATGTCAAATTTTCAATTTGTTTACAACAGTTTGATCTTGAATCCAATGACTAATTTAAATTCTCATTTCTCATGAAAATACATACTTCTCATATGATCTCATTCCTCACTAGTATAATGTACAATATGTTATATGCGTTCAATTAGATTCACTACTATTTGATAGATTTATGAATATAATTTTTAAATTTTATGATTTAAAGGATTAAAAATTTGTAAAATTTTGGAGTTTTGCATTTTTAGTATTTTAGGTGGAAGACAAAAGAACTGCAATTTTTAAATGTACAAGAGACAATTAAATAGGTCACACATTAAATTTTTTGGAAGTATTTAAATCATTTGATTTAAATGTACATAGCGAGAATCATAAATTTACAAATAGTAGAAAGAAAAGTTAGAAAACCCAATGATGGAAAGGGAAGCTAGTCACTATCTAAAATATAAAAAAAGAAAGAAATAAAGGGAAGCTAGCAAATCAATTTTTTTTATAAATAGTAAATCCATTTTTAATATCTCTTCTCTCCCTACAGTACAAGAGACAATTCTCACTTCAGTGATTAATTATTATTAATCCAACGTCAATGAGAAGTCAAAATAAGTTTTTGTTACCTAACCAAATTTTTGAATTTTTATTTAACTACAAATGATAAATCTATTTTTATTACGAGTAATCATTACATAAAAATATTGTTAAACAATTGATGGCGGTAAATTTTATTATTAAATCACTAATTTATATTTTTCATTAGTATGTAATCTAGTTGTAAATGAAAGCGTCATGAAAATTAATTTCTAATCCCTTGTTTTAGTAATGATTTATATGATATGTCAACCACCAAAGCTAATCATAATTTGCAAGTTCAATAGTATAATGTCCGAAGTAATCAAATCAAACGATTCAAAAAAAAAAGGGCGCGTTCACATTTAAAAAGCATTTTCATTTGTACAATGTTTTTAGTATATAATCCCATTTATTTAGAATTTGGTTCCTTTTATTTTAGTAAACTTTCTAAAATGCCAAGTTGGGGAAGTTGATATTTTGATGTAGGGTTGTGCTTGGGTGTTGTTGACGTGGAGAATATCTAAGTTTGGATTGCCAGATGTAGGGTTTTGTTTTGGAGTTGTCGACGTGGAGGATTGTGTACGGCAAAGGAAGACACCGCCATTTGCTGATCCAGTCAGTTCTAGTTCTAGCACAAGCTGGAATGAAAGAATCCCACGCTCCTTTTCATTATCAAGTCCGCGAGCGATTCCAATAGCAAGGCATGTTTTATTCACAGTTAAGCGAGACAAATTAAATTTAAATATGAAATTTAATAAAAATATTTAATTTGGATATATACATGTAGATCGATTACTATAAAGTCTGCACTTGGTGGTAGATTCCAAATCAAGAGCTCGCCCACAATACAATATACATGTTTTTGCATAAAACATCAAATTCAAAGAAATCGATAAATCAACAGCCCAGATGAATTAGCTGAGCTACAATACAACAAAACTTCACTAGAAAAATCTCCTAAAGCATCTCGTCGCCCCCTTGAAGTGGACGCGATTTATTTAAATGCAAATTGAAAAAAGTTGGAGAAGTCTCTGATAAGTATAACTACCTGTTTATTGCACACCTATTTATATAGTTCACTTCGTACTCGAAAGGGAGGACTGGTCAGTGGTATATTCACAAAATCTAGCATCCGCAGATCTTTATCGTACCAAGCTTGAAAA
Organism: Rhodiola kirilowii; assembly: GCA_033675215.1. Classification (NCBI taxonomy): domain Eukaryota; kingdom Viridiplantae; phylum Streptophyta; class Magnoliopsida; order Saxifragales; family Crassulaceae; genus Rhodiola; species Rhodiola kirilowii. The sequence goes on along the minus strand of CM066197.1, from coordinate 8,708,711 downwards.
AACCTCTTCCACCTTGGCTGTCAAATTTTTTGTCTCTTTGTAGTTTGTACTTAAACGTGCTGGCTCCGGTGACAAAGATGAGGTAAGAAAACATTCAGGACCGGTGCCTTTGAAGACAAGTCAATAGTATCACCATGTTGAATTGGGTAAACAACATGAGAGCCGTCAACATATATCAATCCATCTTTGCAAGACCAATCAATTTTCATAGACCGGTCAGGTCTAAGGAATCCGTGCAGTAAGTGACTAATGGCGCTAGCAGGTGCTATGGGCTCTCTAACCATGTATTGCAGATCACGAGATGAGATTGGCATCACATGCCCACCAGCGGAGTGCATTGCAGCCGTGGAGCCAGCAGCAGTTGAAACTCTAACACCACTTGATCGGCAGTTGATTAGGGGAGAAGCAGGGTGACCACCACTTTCGATTCTGCAAAGGGAGGAAACGAAGAAAATAATTTGTGGCACATTTTAATTTATGTAGAAACATGGTTAGTTGATCCAATGAATTGAGGACAAAGGAGGCATGCACCATCTTTTAAACTCGGTTTATAAAAAAATCGAGGACAGAACATCTTACCTAAATGAAAATCGAGATACAGTTGCTGGACATGAGTGTGCAACCAAAATGTCGTTAAGAGCATACGTTGATAGAGGTTGTGAGTTCAAACTAATAGCCATTCTCGATAATTTGAGAGGGCGCATGTGGCCTTCAAGGATGTCGTCGAGTACCTGACATAGTAATCATCACCGGTGTTAGAGTATAAGAGAAGAAAGAATAGTATTGTAGGGGTTTCAATACTTGATATATTCAGCAAAATGATTTCCACAAAAAGTAAGCAGTAAACTATATAAAATTCTCAATTGAACTCTCATGGCGAAATGCCAAAATATGATGTTGTCGCGCATGCTCAACAAATCACAATCACGGTTCACCTAATATCACCCACGTCCAAAACTAAACTAACTTCCATCTTTCATACCAATATCAATCAAACAATACGCAATTCCAAACTAAAGAGTTCACAAATAGCTGTTCACAAACTCCAAGACTAAAAACCCAATGCGAGGAGATTTTTGGTTCACACTTCACATACGTTCTAAATCAATTACCAATACTATGTGAATGCAAAAACAAAGGTGTCTTGTTGCTAACAATCTATCGCCCACACCAAAACACTACACAAACACAACACAAGTAGGTTTTTGCGTGCATAGAGAAAACGAAAAACATTCTATTCCTAAGTGGTTTCTCACAGAAACAATCATTTGTATCAATACTTGAGCTAGGTGTCCAATAGAGATAACTGATTCTAAATATAAAAAAATGCCAATTCCCATAAGACTCCATTTTCCAAAATTTTAAACCATCTGGTTCTTCAATTTCTTACTTATACACTGAAATTGTCATTTTCTAACTGATGGATCTTCTGTTAATTTAAAACTAGGTTTCCAGAAAGGACACGCTTCTTGGTTCCATAGGTTGGAAGCTATACGAAAAGAATGGAACAGACTCAATCTTTCAGAACTGCATAACCTGTTCAAAATTCTTGGTTGTTGCCCCACAAAGATAGCCAGTGCTTCTAGTTGCATCGAATTCATTGCTGAACTCTTGTACCTGTCAAACGGCGCAATGAACACAATTACCAACCAACATAGGTGTAATGTAGTCACATCATGAGAACAAGAATTTGATTAACGAACTATATACTAGATTATCTCGACTCGGGGTAACCCAAATTTACCTCCTCACTTTGGGTGGGATCTGAATTTACTCCCAAAACAGGAACACAGTCATCCATAAGATGGCTAGCCTGCAAAAGAGTGCCATCTCCGCCAACAGTAACAACCAGGTCAACATCAGTTATTGGTTTTGACAAATCACTTCTGAATATAGATTCCCAATCAACAAGCTTCTGCCTCAATACATCCTGACAATAGTTTATGGCATTCTTGTGCACCTTACATCTATTGTCTAGGTAATCCAGAACCTGTGATACCTTTGAGTAGGTAAAATAAGAAAAAACAGAAAATATTCATATGAAAGTGAGAGTCTTATATTTATAAAAATGTAGTTTTATCATTCTTTTGCCTCTTTGAATCTTCTCTGACCCATGAAAGAACCTGTTTTTTTACTAAGGATACCAATAATATCATGTCACCAAAGTTGCAAGAAATTCAAACTAAATATCTGAAATTTCATCTAGATTTTTAAGTATGTAAAACCTGAACATATTCTAGTACGATGCATAATAGTGAAATCAAGCTTTTCACAGCTTTTAGACCGCTTCTCCTGGTTCTGCATTATATGTTGAATAACATTATGGAGCACGATCAGTACTTCGTGTATTTTTCAAATGCTGACAGTATCACACACTCCAGTGACATTGAATAGATAATGCTCCAATTATAAACTACCATCATCCTACTCCTAAAGGACATTTCATCAAACAGCTAACCTGCATTACTTACTCGCCGCAAATGCTACAACTTGAATAGCAACTAAAGCTAGACCCAGCTCCCCAACTAGGCAAAATAATTACTCCGTGATCAAATTCAAGGTTTCTTAAGAAAAGAAAATAGCAATCTTGATCGACTTTTACGTAACAAAATTCATGAAATCCCAGTATAAAACTGAAGTAAAGAATGTACGTGTGGGTTCGTGACTCTGGATAAGTCTTCACTATGACGGCTTGGGTAGACATCGAACGGCTTCAAAAGCATCAGCAATCGCTTCCTCGACATCACTCACCAACAAACACTCACCGATCCTCTGCTTTCTGTGATCGCTTTCTGATCAACCTACGGCCAGCTTAGGTTATAAACCCGGTTTGTATCGGGTCTGCTCCGTAACAAAACCAGCAAGTAATCGGGCCCCAAGCCCAAGAGCCCAACCCAACTTAAATGGATCGGTTCTTATTTCGGGTTAACCGAATTAATAAGTGAGATTGTTGTTCGTGTTTCTCTCTCTCGAGTCTCGATCTCGACCCACCCGTATTCACGCTTTTCCGCAACCAAACCCTAACCGGATCGTCCGATCGGATTCTGTCTCTCCTTTTCAATTGTCGGAGTTGGGGCAATTCGGAGCCGAATTTGGGTAACATTCGTAATTCAAATTTCTCAGTCGTTTCTCAATTTCATTTGTTTTCATCTTGTTTGCGAAAATGAATTGTTGCCTTTTGATGATTGATCAATTTGATTAACAATGTTTGAAACATCAGTTTTGACGATTCTTATCAAGCTGAAATGTTACTATTTGTTTTTTTTCATTCATAACTCATTGATCTATAACCTGGTGTCATTCTGTTTTTTCTGGTCATTGCGATTATATGGATATACATCATTGTATGATGTCGAAAGTCGAAACATTATGTGCTTGTACTATGTGCCATCTTACCTCACTTTTTTAGCAGCAGAAAATAGACTAATTAGCACAAATTCGAAGTTACAGCAGTTAGATGATTCTCTATCCTTATTTGGTTTGAAGATTTATCTGTTGTTTTTTCATGGGATCTTAGAATTGGGAGTATTCATCCACAATAACACTTTAGCCGTAAAGGTTCATATTCTGTATACTCAATTTAAATCAGATAATGCGCTCTTTTTTATCTGTGTAACAACTAAGAATTGTCTATTTATAACAATCTGTAGCCTTGAAAGTTCACCTTCTTTAACGTAATTGTTTTTATGTGATGAGCAGATTTTATTTCATATATTGTTATGGAGTTGTCCAGTGAGACCGCTATGAAGAAGCCAAAGAGGTTGACATCTGTAGTTTGGAATCACTTCGAAAGGGTTAAAAAGGGTGATAGCTGTTATGCTGTGTGCGTACATTGCAACAAAAGGCTAAGTGGATCAAGTAATAGTGGAACGACACACTTGAGGAATCATTTGATGCGGTGTCTGAAACGATCTAATGTTGATGTAACTCAACTACTTTCAGCCAAGAGGAGGAAAAAAGACAGTAATGCAAGCATTCTCAATGTTAATTTTGATGAAGGGAGAAGAATGGACGGGATAAGTAGCCCCATGAGAGTTAGATTTGATCAAGATCAGAAGGATGAAAGCTATAAATTTGCCGGTATCAAGTTGGATGAAGAAAGGAGCCGACTTGACCTTGCTTACATGATTATAATGCACAACTACCCGTTGTCAATGACTGAGCATTTGGGATTCAGTAAGTTTGTTAAGAACCTTCAACCATTGTTTCAACCTGTGCCAAGTAGAGATATTGAAGTTCTTTGTACTGAAATATATTTGAAGGAGAAACAGAAAGTATATGAGTTGATGCAAAGATTGCATGGGAGAATCAGCATTGCTGTTGATATGTGGGCTTATCCCGAAACTGCTGGTTATTTGTGTCTGACCGCGCACTATATTGATAATGACTGGAAGTTGGGGAAAAAGATACTTAACTTTGTTACTCTGGACTCCTCTTACACTGATGATGTGCTCTCTGAAATCATTATCAAGTGTTTGATCGAATGGAATTTGGAAGGCAAACTGGCTGCCATTACGTTTCACGACATTTTCATGAATGATGATAATGTCGTCAAAATAAAGGACTGGCTTTCTCAAAGCAAGCCTTTATTAGGTGATGGTCTACTGCACGACGTACGATGTGCAGCCCGTATTTTGAATCTTATTGTGGAAGATGCTGTGGAAGATATTCGAGACATACTCCAGAAAATACGTGAAAGTATAAAGTACGTCAAGAGTACACAAGCTGCCCAAAGTAAATTCAGTGAAATCTGTCAGCAAGTAGGTATTCACAGTCAAAATGCTCTGCTACTCGATTGTCCCAACCAGCTGCACTCAACTTATCAAATGCTTAAAACAGCTGTGGAACACAAGGCAGCATTCTCTCTTTTGGAAATGCATGAATCTGCCATCACAACAGCGTTATCTGACCAAGAATGGGAATGGGCTACTGCCGTTTGTGAATTTATGAAACTTATTTTTGAAGTTTCATCTGTATTTATAGGCAATGCTAGCCCAACTGCAAATATGTATTGCCCTGAAATATGTGATGTGCACCTCCAGCTGACAGAATGGTGCAAAAGTGAGGATGCGTTTCTTAGTTCTATGGGTTCAAAACTGAGAGCCAAGTTTGACAGATATTGGGGTAAATGTGGTTTGGTCCTTGCCATATCAGCTGTCCTGGATCCCCGCTTTAAAATGAAGTTAGTTGAGTATTATTATCCACAGATTTATGCAAGCGAACCTTCTGACAGAATCAATGATGTGTCTATGAGTCTGAGAAATCTCTTCAATGCATATTCCATCAGCCCATCATGGTCTTCCGTGGATCAAGGTTCAGTTATTACCACCAGTAGCCTACCCAGTTCCAGCAACGACACAAGGGATCGGCTTAGAGGTTTCGACAAATTTGTACATGAGACTGAGCAAATCAATTTGCCTGTTGCAGTAGTTGACAATACCAGGGATAGGCTAAAGGGATTTGACAAGTTTCTTCATGAAACATCACAAAGCCAAAGTACAATATCAGACTTGGATAAGTACTTGGAGGAGCCTGTGTTTCCTAGGAGCTTTGACTTCAACATATTAAATTGGTGGAAAGTCCATACAGCAAGATACCCGATTCTATCTGTTGTTGCACGTGATGTTTTGGCAATTCCTATGTCAACTGTATCCCCGCAATTGGTATTCAACAGTAGTGACAAGGTACTAGATAATTCTCAAGCCACTTTGAGCCCGGACACAAGACAAGCTTTGATTTGCTCCCATGATTGGCTATGCCCAGAACCAGAAGGTGGCTATTCTATTTAGCTTAAATGCACATTCTTTCGAAAATTTCTAATCTGGTTTTCTACTTACGAAAATGTGATTTATTCGTTTCAGCATCTTTACCATCGGCAGTCCGATCTTCCTTGTCTAGCTTTGTCGAAAGAAGTTAAGATGGGCATGGGGGTGCGATACAGGCTGTATCTCAATTATAAGAATCAAGGCTGACTAGCCTTCCTGCACATGGTGAGGCTGCCATGGGCATAATAGATCCATGGAGGAAATCAAATCATCCCATGGTGCAACAAACATACTATGAGCCTTGTAAAATAGCCATGTTTCTCTTACGTTTAAACCACTGTTGCTGCTTGTTGCAAGTATGCATGTTTTTATTTTTTTCGAACTTATTTTATTTTAAGAACGGTGAATATAGAATTGTTTTTTTTTGCAGCAAATTCAAATATAATATTTATGGCATAAAACAGTTGAACAAATTCAAATTAAATATTTCCAGTTCTATTGTTTATATTATGTGACTTGAAGACCGAAATCATGAGATCTAAGTTTGTGGGAAGGATATATATATATATATAGATTAGTATGCTTAGAAATTAGAATTCTTATAATATGCCCCATCAAAAAAAAGAATTCTTATAATATGCACCTTTCTTAAAGTGTTATATTCCAGTATTTAAAAAAAATTATAATTATCTGAAAAAAGGGATTTCAAATTTAAAACAAATGGCAGAAGAAGTCGAGCCGGTTGAGTAGATGCGTATCCTCATCCCTAAAATCTTCGACGAAATAAACCTCTGGGATCTGTTTTACTTACGCAAACCTAAGCTATAAAGCATAAGGTAATCGTCTTCGAAAACCCTCATCTCATATCACCCTTCAGCCGAAATCCCTAAGATATTCTGTGAATTCGATAACTCCTCTACCTAGCATCGACGCGATTTTTTCCTAACAAAATTCTAAAACCCCTAAAACACAGCTAGGTGCAGTCTCCTGTCTCATCTCTCGGCGCTCGCGGCTGCCTTCCTCTCTCTCGTAATCACAGCTAAAACACAGCTAACTCCTCTACCTACCACAGCTGTACATGCTTCTGTTCTAACTACATTCTCCTATCCCACAATAATCCTGTTTAAACGCTATTTGGATTTTGTTGCAGGCGGTAAAGAAATGCTTAATTTCACGGTCTCCAATTCAACTACTATTGCCGGAATTGGAAAATCTGCCCACACTGTCTCGCCTTCTTCATTTGTGCACAAGTCTGCTTTACCAAGGATTTCAGTGAGTGGATGCTAGCTGATTCTTTCTGTATTTGATTGTGTAAATACTTATTAGTTGCTAACATGGAGGTTTGTGATGTCAGTCATCATCAGTTGTGTTCTCCCAGCACCTTGCTCAGTTGAGGTATAATTCTTTTACCATCAAAGCCATGTCAACGGTCGCAACTTCCTCGCAAGACTCTCGGCCATCACCATTTTCCTCCGGTACTGTATGCGTGTCTTGTGATGAGTATATGCCTTGTGCGTGTCTTGTGATGAGTATATTTTGATGAGTATATGCCTTGTACAGTATGATGTCATGTTGAACATTATTGGACTTTTGTTTCAATGTCAATGAATTATAAACAATGTTCTCTGTTCCAACAATCCAAAATTGTTGTGTTTCTTATGGTAAGTTGACGAAGAATGTGTAGTCTCATAGCACGTATGTATCCTTAGTGTGTGTTCATTCACAGAACTGGTTTGCGTACAAATTGTTGGAACTTACTTCTAAAAAATGTACACCTTCGTATATGTTTGAGATATTTGCTAACATCTGCGTGAAACTTGACAGTGACTGTTTTCATATCTCAGGCAAAAAACAAGTATTAATCTCTCTGTCCGACAAAAAAGATTTGGCTTTCCTTGCCAATGGATTGCAAAGCCTAGGGTGAGTATCAGGATATTCGTTATGTCTTATCTCATGGTTTCAGCTTTGTTCGTTATGTCTTATCTCTTGGTTTCAGCTTTGTTTGTTGATAGCATATCAAGTAGACTTTGACATACAAGTTTTTCTCCCCTTGATATGTTTAAAGATGCATAATCAGTGATTATTGTCTTGGTTACCTTTTATTTTTCAAACAAACATAGCGTTCTTTTATGTAGAATTTTCTTTCATGTGGTGTAGAGCATATATCATTAAATGTATTATTCGTGTTCCTGATCCATAGGTTGAAAACCTTAATTATGCTTTCATACTCCTATGTGTAGGGGTCTCAGTATTATGCACCACTAACTAAACCTTGCAGGTACACTATTGTGTCAACTGGGGGAACATCATCGGCTTTGGAAAATATTGGAGTTACAATAACAAAAGTAGAGCAGCTTACCACCTTCCCTGAGATGGTAAGTTTATCCAAAAGAGATCATGCACAAAAATTGTTTTGTTTTTATTGGTCAATGTATTCATCCATTGCAAGTTTTGTTATTTATGGAAGATGTTATTCGATGCATAACTATTTAAAATCTATCATTTTCCTTGTGATTACCGAGTTTAAAGTAAAACCTCTTAAGCTTCAGATATCATTTAACTAACTCTGTTTTAATAAGATTTAGTGGTTGTGGTTCTGCAGCTAGATGGTCGGGTAAAAACTCTGCATCCTAATGTGCATGCTGGTATTCTTGCTAGAAGGGACCAACAACATCATATGGAAGCACTTGATAAGCATGGGATAGGTAATAGTTGCAGTTATGGAGTTTTCATTTTCATAGTGACTTTATTAAGACCTTAGATCTCATGTTATGTACTCAATTGTTGGTCACAGGTACATTTGACATTGTGGTGGTAAATTTGTACCCTTTCTATGAAAAAGTCACATCTGGTCGAGAAGTTAAATTTGATGATGGAATCGAAAACATTGATATTGGTGGCCCAACCATGATAAGAGCTGCTGCAAAGGTTATCAATGTTGATTAATATTAGTGTCGAAGTTATGTATTACTTACACAAATTATGCATAGGGTCAAAATTTAAAAATGATTTAATGTTGAAACAAATGTCTATGTACTATGTTTCCTTTGTGTATGTACCACGTAACTGTTTCCGGGGTAAAGGGTTTCAACCATCCTTTTTTCAATTTTCACAATGCCTCATGTTCCTTTGTATCGCCTAATTATTATGGATCGTGCAGAATCACAAGGACGTACTGGTTGTCGTTGATCCACACGATTATCGTGCGCTCTTAGACTATCTCAAGGATGGACGGAATGATGACCTCTTTCGTCAAAAACTTGCTTGGAAAGCTTTTCAGCATTGTTCCTCGTATGACTCTGCTGTGTCAGAATGGCTATGGAAGCAGATCAATGGAGGTAGTTAACTTTAACTCTCTTGCATTTGAAAGGATTAAAGGAACAAATAAAAATATTCTGGTATCATTTAAGACTGAAGTTCTTTCTTCAAGAAGCTTTTGGTTTTCAGTTTCTGTTAATCTATTTGTTTACCTGAGTAATCATACTTTCCCAGTAAGACAAATAAAATGAAAAGACAGCCAATCGTATATTTGATTCATTTATCGTGGTTATTTGATGTACATTGATAACATCGTTTTTCTTTTCCAGAGAACAAATTTCCTTCTTCAACGACATTGCCATTGTCACTGAAGAGTACTCTTCGTTATGGTGAAAATCCTCATCAAAAGGCTTCTGTTTATGTTGATAAAAGTCTGCGAGAAGTGAACGCTGGTGGTATTGCAACTGCTATTCAACACCATGGAAAGGTATGCAATACTAGTGTGTAGCATTGAACTTTGGCATTGCATCCAACATCTTTTGTGTCAATATTAAAAGGAGTTACTCATTTTTCACCATTTAAGATCTTTGGAAATGACAGTTCATAAGTTACCATTTGAGTCACGGAAACTGAGAGGGATGGAAAGAAAATGAAATTTGTTGTTTGGGTTGTCTTGAAAAATGAAAACCAAATAAAATGGCAAAAAAAAAAATTTCCCCACATTTTTCGTGGAGAAATCATTTACCATTTGTTTCCTATTCCATTTTCTTTCCAGCAAATTTCCGTTTTTTTCCCATAACGGAGTACATATATCTTTTGTCCTTTTTAAATATTAAAGTTTGTGGTTCCCCTTAACATGTTACTGATAAGTGTGAATGTGAAGTTCATCCGCATTGTCAGTTGTGTAAATGCAGTGTCCTTTTTTGTTGGTGGTTGTGTAAATGCAATGTCCTTTTTTTTGGTGCAGGAGATGTCATACAACAATTATTTAGATGCTGATGCAGCTTGGAACTGTGTATCGGAATTTACCAAACCTACATGTGTGATTGTCAAGCACACAAATCCCTGTGGTGTAGCTTCACGTGAAGATATACTAGAAGCATATAGATTAGCTGTCAAGGCTGATCCAGTGAGTGCATTTGGGGGTATTGTGGCCTTTAACACAGAAGTAGATGAGGTAAATCATGCCATTTTAATTGTTTATAGTCATGTATTAGGATTTTTAGTTTTCCCCTCTACAGTTTATCTAAATTCCCAGTGCTGCCTCATAACATCCAATCTTCTTGGTAGCATTATGCTCAATAGTTCATTTATGCTTATAGCATTATCTTCTAGCATTGCTGAACTCCTTTTTTTTTATAAATATCTTCTAGCGTTTTGCTCTCTCGATTATGAACCAGTTATTCAGGAATCAATTGTTGTGCATATGTTTATGTTCTGGACTTTTATCAGGCGCTTGCGAAAGAAATTCGGGAATATAGAAGTCCCACTGATGGCGATACTAGGATGTTTTACGAAATAGTGGTTGCACCTAAATACACAAAGAAAGGGCTTGAAGTTCTTCGTGGAAAATCAAAGACTTTAAGGATACTTGAGGCAAAGAAAAATGAGAAAGGCAAGCTCTCTCTTAGACAAATTGGCGGAGGGTGGTTGGCTCAAGATTCAGATGATTTGACTCCAGAAAGCATCCAGTTCAATGTTAAATCTCAAAGAATTCCACAGGAGAGTGAGCTTCATGATGCCCAGTTTGCTTGGTTGTGTGTTAAGCATGTGAAAAGTAATGCTATTGTAATAGCGAAGGTAACTGTACACATACCATCTGTTTCAAGTTATCAAGTTATTGTAGTAAGACTGTTGCTGAATATTTTATATGAAATGGCAGAATAACTGTATGTTGGGTATGGGGAGCGGACAGCCAAACCGATTAGAGAGTTTACGTATTGCAATGAAGAAAGCAGGGGAGGAAGTCAAGGGAGCAGCAATGGCAAGTGACGCCTTCTTTCCTTTTGGTGAGTGTTAGAATCATTGTATTCTCATCTTCCTGGATTTCATAGAATGAACTAGAAATAAAGTAACAACTGGAATTGATTCATAGACTCTAAAAGCAGAATTACTGGCGACCTATCACTTTTATCAGTGTTGGGGAAGAAATACCATTTTCAATAGGGACACTTAACTATTTGGTTTATTTCTTTAAGCTTAGTGTATCATCTTCTTCTTCTTTTTGAATGCATCTTAGTGTATCATATAAACAGCATAAATGATGAAATTAATGGCGCCTGGGCTGTAAACGCTAATAGCGTGGGGTCAGGGCAGTCACTGAGGGCTTCATTTGAAACCGTGTTGGCATGAAGTTGAATGACTTGTTTTATTGCAGTCAATGTTCAATTGTATGTTTGCATGAGTTATATCATCAAAGCGATCATATATTTCACCCAGCTTAATCATTGTTAACTGCAAGGTAACACATAATTTAGCATTAACGAGTTTTGGATATGTCCTCTATCTGAAGCTCGAGTTCTAAATTAAATTAAATTAAGGTCTTTCTGTTTTGATCACTCTTTTTGTTCCCTAGTCAACACATTGTGGTAGAAACTTTTATTCAGCAAAATCTGTCTGATGATAGGATTGAATCCAAATTGCTTCAATCTATTTCAAAATATATATGATTTCATTATTTCTAACGATTAACTGGATAACAGCCTGGAATGATGCTGTGGAAGAGGCATGTCAAAGTGGGCTAAGCGTCATAGCAGAGCCTGGTGGTAGTATAAGAGATGATGATGCAGTAGCATGCTGCGACAAGTATGGCGTTTCCCTCCTCTTCACCAATGTAAGGCATTTCAGGCACTAATGCCGCTCTTTGCTGACATGAGGTCTAGGAAGACATTCCCTGCCAGTATTTCATGCACCGATTCTAAACTCATTTTTGCTTTCAGTTTTCATTTTCTTTTTATGCTATCAAATTTTCCAAAACATATTTTCATGATATGAGTTGTTTAGTAATTGATTAAACAGACTTTTACTCTCCCATAAAAAACATTCAGAATGCATTTTAAAGTAAATTACAAAAACATGTTTCCTATCCTGGCGCAACAAGTCCCATCTCTCTGTGTATGATTGCCGGTACATAAGAGCTTTAATCAACAATGGGAAATAAAACAGAAAAATTGAATTATGATAATATCACATTCAATATATAATTAATAATAGAGTTCAATCTTACATAGCCTTAATTCTATGACTTCACCATATCCATCTAGAAATGGACATCAGAGGAAAATTAAACTTCTGGCAAAAATAACACAGGTGCTCAAGTACAACATTAAAAATAACCCTGACCTATACCTGCAATGACTCTTCTGGTAAGCCGGGAGAGGTATCATCATCTACCGTTAAACCATGCAACAATCTGGATGAAAGACATAGCCCTTTTTAAGTTGTCTTATTTGGTTCAAAGACATACTTAATGAGCGACTCCTTAATGGATAGAAGTTCCGGGAATTCCTTTTTCAGCTTGGAGGCATCCATCTCGTTGTTACTTCTTGCAGCTACTATAACCTTGGCTTGCTCTTCCAGTGTAAAGTTGGACCATGAGAACTCGGGGTTGATGTATTTTTTATACATCTCCAGAATCTCGTTGTGGCTCACAACTCCAGGGTTGGTAAAGTTATAGATGCCTGTCAGGTTTCTTTTTGCCATCTCGATTGAAATGGGTAGAAGTTCGTCCAAGACGGTCATGCTGTTTGGGATATTCACCACTTTGTTGTAGCGGGAAATTTTGGTGATGAAGTTTCGTGGGTTGCTCAAGTCAGATGAAATTGGCATTCTCACCCTCAGGTTGCATACATTTTCAAATTCCTTTAACAGCTCCTCGACCTAGCATGATCATTAGGTAACGTAAGAAAATGAATATGTAATTGCAGTTAAGTCCGCAAGTTTACTGAAAAATATTTGAAGTTAGATTACCATAGCTTTGGTCTTTGAGTAGAAAGAACCGTGAAAATTTGGTGTATCTTCTTCCTTGAATCCAATACCAGAGCCCTCTGTATGAGCAGCATCATACTCAAATATGCATCCAGTGGCATAATTCATCACTAGGAGCCCATGCTCCCGACAGACATCTGCCAAGGTTAGTGTTCCAACAACATTAGCTCGAATTGTTTCAGTCTTGTGAGACTCGCACCAATCCACATTTGGTCTCCCAGTAACCCCGGCAGCGTTAAACACATGAGTAGGCTTAACATTCTGAATGTCTTTCAAGAGGCTTGCGCGATCCTCCAAACGCCCTTTTCCATACTCATACAGAATCCCTTGTTTCTCACACATCTTTCCAAGAAGACCCCCAATCCATCCGGTTCTTCCATAAATCAAGAATTTGTATGATGAATTCTGAGGGTTGGTAGTTTTGGAAGGCAGTACAACCTTCTGGTTTACGGATGCTTTTGGAGCAGTAGCTGACTCAGAGATACCATTATCGGAACCGTCATGATGCCTTTCAACACCACCTGGCATCATCAGCATTCTCGGATGAGGCAGCAACGCTCCAGTCACATCACCCCACCAATCTGGGTTTTGGGTGTACCACTCCATAGTCTTCTTTAGCCCTTCTTCCCAAGTGGTACGTTCTGCCCATCCCAATTTCTTCAGCTTTTCATCATCTAGAAAGTATCTTTGGTCATTGAATGGCCTGTTATCGACAAACTTGATGCTGCTGTCTGGATCCAGTGAAAAGAGTCCACATATGTCCTTAGCGACATCAATAACTCTCCTCTCTTTCTTTGTGCCAATGTTGTAAACATGGCCAACTTCTCCCTTGTGAAGTACCACCTCAAAGGCTTCAGCTACATCCTCACAGTATAAATAACTTCTGACGTTGGATCCATCCCCGTGGATTGGAAGTGGACTCCCTTTCATGGCCAAAAGAATGAATTTAGGAATCAATTTTTCAGGAAATTGATTTGGCCCATAAACATTGTTTCCTCTGGTGGTAATCACAGGCAACCCATAAGACCGGCCATAAGCCATGACAAGCATTTCTGCTCCGGCTTTGGTTGCGGAGTATGGGTTTGTTGGGAGGAGCTGAGAAGCCTCATGGTTTCCAACAACAGCGTCCTCGTCTGTTTCTCCATACACCTCATCAGTACTAACGTGGATGAACCTTCGAATCTGGCCGGTGACTTTGCATGCTTCTAGAAGAACATGAGTACCATATATATTATTTTTCGTAAACTCAAAGCTGTTACCAAAAGAGTTGTCAACATGGGTCTGGGCAGCAAAGTGCATAATCGTGTCTATCGACTCGGTGACAAGAAGGTAATTCACAAGATCAGCACTGCCGATATCTCCCTTCACAAACTTGAAGTTGGGAGACGGCTTGGATGGTAGAAGGTTTTTCAATTCCGAGCAATAATCAAGCTTATCAAGCACGACAATCTTGTAGTCAGGGTATGTCCTGACAAGCCGGTTTGCTACATGAGATGCAATAAATCCAGCAGCTCCGGTAATTAGAATGTTCTTTGGAGTATATGAAGACATTTTTTCTGCAAATATAACATTACAACAGTTGAAAGAAAAACGGTCTAATGAACGAAATGAAGGACAAAATCAGTTCACAGCTAAAATTAATCCCTCCTCGTAAATTCTTTCTGGTGCCATTCCGAGATTTAACAAGGCAAGCTAGCCAGACATCCACATTAATACTAACTAAAAACCATTACAGTAGGGTGTATATTCTTGCAGTTCTACAATTTATTGAAAAGCGTTTCTTTATAATCCTCCGACAATATGATTAATTTTAGCGCAGATGTCTGATTGATGACTTCCTTACGCTCCAACATAGATAATACATAATACTAAAAAGCTGACCATTCATAGCAGAAAGTAACTAGAAACGAACAAAAATACAAATGGATACATTTTTAGCAGCTTAACACATAGCATTGAACTACAAAGCACCATTCTAATTTCTAATTCTAAAACTAGATGCATTACAAGATTGCTAAATTAATAATAAATAAAGACAACAGATGAAAAAGAGGTCACGTTCTAGAAATGGCTACAAAAACAGCAGATCAGATAAAAACAAACACCGGATCAAAATCATTCCTTTACACCATTTTAAGAAACCCCATATCATGATGTAATTATAAGCACCAGAATTACCCTAACCAGAGACATTCTACAATCAAAGCGGATCATACATCAATTACTCAAAATAAAAATAAATAAACAGCAACACACAAATATGTGCCATCCCGATTCACAATCCAGATCTAATCAAACCAGTAACATCCCAGATCAAGCGGGATCAGCATCAATTTGTTAAAACCAAAAACGAAGGAAAAAACAATCGGTGTGATTGGGAAGATGCCGACGGACCTGAGCGGGAAGGAGAGCCGGTCAACAGTAGCTGTTTGAGGAGCCAATGCAGTAAAGAGGGATTGGAAAGCACGAAATGATGGATGGAGATGCAGATGGATCGGTGAGGAGATTTATACAAACCCGGGAAAGATGTGAGGAAGCACGAGAGAGACAGTTAAGGAGAGCCGAAGGTGACGAAATATTTTATTCCCAAACTACCCCTTTGTATCCTTCTAATTACGTTTATTTTATTTGCCTGATTTGTATTTATTTATGAGTGCGGTTCAGGTACAAATCTGTTTATAAATAAAAACTATAAATTGATTATTAAGTCGATACGTGTCCAATTTTAGTCGAAATCCCGGACAAAACACGGAGGGGTATAATAGTCATTCCACACGGATGGGTATAAAACCTAATAATGTTATTTTCAATTTAGTCCAAAAGTTGTTAATGATCAGACTTAAAAATTTAATGATCATACTAAAAATAGCCAATGATCAGACTATAAATACTTAATGTTCAGACTTAAAATTTGTAATGTTCAGACTTAAAAAGAAGCAATTATCAGACTTAAAAGACTTAATGATCTGACTTAAAAATAGCCAATGATCACACTAAAAATACTTAATGATAAGACTTAAAAATGGTTATGATCATACTTAAAAAGAAGCAATGATCAGACTTAAAATCTTAATGATCAGACTTAAAAATAGCCAATGATCAGACTAAAAATACTTAATGTTCAGACTTAAAATTTGTAATGTTCAGACTTAAAAAGAAGCAATTATCAGACTTAAAAGACTTAATGATCAGACTTAAAAATAGCCAATGATCAGACTAAAAACACTTAATGATCAGACTTAAGGCATGATGATCAGACTTAAAAACGTACTGTAGCGAAAGTCAAATTTTATTCCAAATGATCAGACTTAAGGCATGATGATCAGACTTAAAAACGTACTGTAGCGAAAGTCAAAATTGCTACAGTAAAAGTCAATTTTACTGTAGCAAAAGTCACTACTACAGAACTACCATTATGCAACGGTTTTTTTTTTGCATTATGCATCGGTTTTGGATCCGATGCATAATGAAGCGTAGCATAATGTCTGGACATTATGCATCGGTTCAAAAAAACCGTTGCATAATGTATGACATTATGCATCGGTTTTTTTGAAAAAACCGATGCATAATGTCACACTTTATGCATCGGTTCTTGAAAAACCGTTGCATAAAGTGTGACATTATGCATCAGTTTTTCAAGAACAGATGCATAAAGTGAGACATTATGCATCAGTTTTTCAAGAACTGATGCATAATGTTTGAATTTTTTTTAGCACATTTAGTCTCTAATAAATCAAATCCACCTTCAATTTCATACATAAATTTTATATCCAAATCTTAAAATACTTTTTATTCAACAAAAACACAACATTTTATACATAATGTCACAATGTCACTTTCATTGTACAAAACATTTATCGATTCAACAAGTTTCACTTTCAAGTTGCAATGCCTCCTGATCATACTCAGATTGCTCTTCCAACATTTATCCTTCTAGATTTGTTTCCCTGCTCCAACTCTTGTGTATCCTATCTCTGGTCTTTTGCTTTCTTCCCTTTCATCCTGCATCGAATCGGAGATGACCAATAAATACTGGGTCCACAAAAGGCAGGGATTCCAATTAATAAGAGAGCTGAAGTTTAAACATGGGTACTTACAGGTAAATTTCTTGTGTGGTTATATAATACAAGGTAATAGATGTGATGAAGATACAAACAGACGTGAAGATACAAACAGACGTCAAGAAGATACAAAAAGTATTTTAAAAAGAGAGCACATATCCATACCCCATATATTGTTTGCTCAAGATAGCCAGCTGTTATGAGGTTCCACGCAAAAGGAATTGTCCTGTAGAAGAGAGAATGCTTAAGCCAAATCTGAGAATGCTTAAGCCAAATCAATATTCATCAGAATACATAAAAAAAGTGGTAAGAGTACCCAACAAGCTGCAAAGCCTTAAGCCTCATTTTCGATCGAAATTTAAGCTGACAATACCCATAGTAAAACACGACTTTTTAAGCTGAAACATGTAAATTAGTTTGACAATACCAATTACCAATACAGAAGCCTTTAGGAATTGATTCACATGTCAAATCTGACCTATTAATAATTTCCTACATCCTTCTTTGGCGACAAGCAATAATGAACACTCTAAGAAGCATTTGCATACTGCAACACTGTCAAATTCCATTTACGGAGACGTTATTCATACACCTCATAATACATAAAAGAAGAGCACAATCAGAGAAATGAAACAAATTCCATAAATCCTATCTGCTCCACATCATCATCACAATGAACATCCGAATAAATAAAACAGAAACAAATCGAAGTAAAACTACAGCGTGTATTCAAAAATACTCAGCAGCCTTAAGACGAAGCAATGGCGACGCCAGATCTACAAATTAGCGAACGAAATCGAAATCGAAATCGAGCCTGAGCGCTGTGAGAGATCGGTTTAGTGTTGTAAGACAACTACGATGACGACAGACAGAGAAATCGCGAACGAACGGAGCGACAAAAAGATTAAACCTGATCCCAGCATCTCCAATCCCTCCGCCATGACTGCGCTCGTCAACTCCTTCCTCTTGTCTCTATCACACTCTATTGGCAGGCGAAGTGTTGCAGTCGCCTGCGGAACTCGCTCTCGTCGGCGTAGATAGGAGAGACGGAGGAGAGAACGAAAGTAGGAAGACCTAAATAATGTTTAAGTATTTAATTTCGCTAATATGCATTGGTTAATTGAAAACCGATGCATAAAGTGAATCTTATGCATCGGTTTAATTGAACCGATGCATAAGATTTACTTTATGCATCGGTTTTCAATTAACCGATGCATAAAGTGAATCTTATGCATCGGTTTTTCATAAAACCGATGCATAAGCTTTTTTTCGAACCGATGCATAAAGCTTGTTCTGTAGTAGTGAGTCAAAATTTATTCTAAATGATCAGACTTAAGTCATGATGATCAGACTTAAAAACGTACTGTAGCGAAAGTCGAATTTTACTGTAGCGAATTTTAGGATGCTTATACCCCTCCTACCTTTTATATATTTTTAATTAAGTCAGCGTGTGTTTTTTATTTACAAAAAGAACCCCGACGAGATGAAATTCGGTTGAATTTTGATTGGTCCATTTTGACACGTGTCAAATTTTTTTTATGAATTTATAGTTTTTATTTATAATAGTGATTTGTATTTGATCCAAACTCTTTCTTTATTTACTTTTTTATAAAGTTTATTAAGTTTATTAGGAGATACGCATCAAGAAAAAAAAGACAAAATACGAATTAAGGATAATAATAATATAAAATGGTGTGAAAATTGCGCTGATTTTCATGCTTAGTTTGTTTGTTCAGAACTTAATAACACACCCTATCAAAAAAGAAAAAGAAAAAGAGAGAACTTAATAACACACAAACAACTGCGTTCTCTGATTATCTCCTAATCTTTCCGACCAGTAAGAAAAGATGGTGGCCTCTACCACCACACCAGCTACGAGAATCATATGAATCAAACTCACCAAATATATCATAAATCACGTGGACAACCGTAACATGTATTGTTCGTAAAATTATTACAAACTCTATATGGATTAAAAATAATATATAGTTCGTGCGATTGACATATATATAATATATACCGTTTATTTGTTTGTTAGTCTAGTCTCACAAACAGTAAAATTTATCTCACGAGTAACATATTTTTTTTTTTGATTGAATCACGAGTAACATATTACGATTTAAGTTTCTTCAGTTTTCGTCTCAATTCCATATACAAAACTCACCTTCAACTTAAATCACCGATAGACGCATTGAGGCAACTATATATAGAGGTGGCAAAATGGACGGGATGGATAGATTAAACGGTTCGCGGATTAAATAGATTTAATTCGTTAAGATTCATTAGTGTTAATGGATTAAATGAATTAATCACTAACGAATTAAACGGATAGTCTATATATAGAAGAAACTTTTGATGAAAATTTAGGTAACTATATACCGAAGAAAATTGAGTGTACTTTCTTTTGGCTCGTGGGTATTCCAGTATCCACAAATTCTACCAACCAAAGGGTTTGTTAAGTGTTTGTTAAGGGTTTGAAAATTGAGGCAACTATATATTGTGTGGCACCAACCTTTTACAAAATTCATCTGCCTTCTTGTTAAGTGTTTGTTTAATTCAGCATTTATCATCCGCATTTATTTGAGTTCAGTTCATTTTATTCAATTCAAATTGTACAACATTTTGCTGTTCCACTAAATGCGCCATGTATACCTTATGACTTCTATGAGTTGCCACCTACTTTTGTTGGGTAGCACTTACCACGTTTAGGGGTTGGTAAAGGCCGGACCGGATAAGCCCTAGTCATGTCGGGTCAGGCAGAGTAGGGTTTTTGGTGAGTCATAGCCCTTTACACATTAGGGTCGGGTCGAGCCATGAGAAAATTCATCAGCCCTAAAATCATTATCGGCCCTTCGTTTCATAGGGCTTTTCGGGCTAGGATCGGGCTCGGGCTAATTTTGACCCTAAATGAATGACTAATTAATCAACAAATAACTCTTTAAATGAAAATACTACTAGTTTGGACGTGTGAGATTAAATGGCTGTGAAAAATACATTCTTTTTATATAAAGAATGTCCTTAAATCAATAAATATACGATTTTAAATCGGGCTCGTATTTCGGATCAGGCCGAATAATCGAAGCCTTAGCCGGACCTTAAGCCTTCAGATTGGGCCATAATACAACTTGCGTAGGGCTATGGCCGGACTCGGGACGCTCTAAGACTTATTTCGGCCCATGACCGAATGCGGACCCCTAATCACGTTACCATGTAGATCGAGAGAAATGAATGACTCAAAAAATAACTAATTGTATCTTAGAGTGCGGTTCAGGTACAAACCGATTTATACATAAAAACTACAAACTCAATTTCAAGCTGACACGTGTCCCATTTATTCGAAATCCCGAACAAAACACAGGAGGGGTATTATAGTCATTCCACATATCCTAATAATTTTATTTTCAATTTAGTCATCGAGTTGTTAATGATCAGACTTAAAAAAACAATACCAGACTAAAAACAATGATCAGACTTAAACCAGTAATGATCAGACTTAAAAAACAATGATCAGACTTAAAAAACAATGATCGAACTTAAACCAGAACTGATCAGACTTAAAAACAAAGATCAGACTTAAACCAGTAATTATCAGACTTAAAAACAATGATCAGACTTAAAAACAATGATCAGACTTAAAACAACAATGATCGGACTTAAACCAATAATTATCAGACTTAAAAAACAATGTTCAGACTTAAACCAGTAATGATCAGACTTAAAAAAACAATTATCAGACTTAAAAACAATGATCAGACTTAAAACAACAATGATCAGACTTAAATCAATAATGATCAGACTTAAAAAATAATGATCAGACTTAAAAAATAATGATCGGACTTTAAAAACAATGATCAGACTTAAAAACATTGATCAGACTTAAAAACATTGATCAGACTTAAACCAGTAATGATCAGACTTGAAAACAATGATCAGACTTAAATCAGTAATGATCACACTGAAAAAACAATGATCAGACTTAAAAAAACAATGATCAGACTTAAAAAAACAATGATCAGATTTAAAAAACAATGATCAGGCTTAAACCAGTAATGATCAGACTTAAAAAACAACGATCAGACTTAAACAGACAATGAACAGACTTAAACAACAATGAGTAGACTTAAACCATTAATGATCAGTCTTAAAAATATTATGACCAGACTTAAAACTTGACAATGATCAGTCGTTATCGCCGGTCTTTCCTCTCCCAGTCGACATATGCTCTCACAGTCCACATAAGTCGATTTCTGTGTTTTTAGTCGACGTATGAACAGTACATGACATGTCGCGCGCCCAACGTTGACATTATCGCGCCGCACCCAATTAAGACATTAACAAGTTAATGTCAAGGCTGGGCGCGCGGCACAAAATGATCAAACTTAACAAGTTAATGATCAGACTTAAAACAAATTTTAGGACGATTATACCCCTCATATCTTTTATGTATTTTTAAATAAGTCCACATTAATTTTTTTATTTAGAAAAAGAACCTCGAACGAGATGAAATATGATTGGTCAATATTTACACGTGGTAATATTATTGATAATTCTCGTTTATATTTTATCCGAACTCTTTTATCTTAATATGTCTGACAATGTGAGAACAGAAAATGATGGTATGTGAGTTATAAATAGTTATATCCCCTTCGGACTTCAACAATTGGATCATGTGTCAAATGAATTCCATTTTTTGTTTTGTTTTTTGATAAGCTCCAACGAGCAAGATACAAGAAAATCAGACCGTGTGTATTAAATCTTTTAGAAAATTGAAAAAGAGCGATATCATGTGTACTTTACCTCATTAAATAAATCGAAGAGGCCTATCTTAAATTACCTACACAGTTCGAGTTGGAGTCGTAGCTCCGAGTTGACCTCCTGACGATCATGACGCGCATTTTGATTTAAGGCCATTAATAAGAGTGAAAAAGAAAGATTATACATGCAATCTTTTCTTTTTTTCAGAGCTAGTTCGTGATATGAACGATCATGAATATTTACTATGGGACCACCCAAATCACGAACAGTATTCTTCTCCCACAAAGTGACGCGTGTCAAAAGGCAACCAAGAATTGATTTGTAGCTTATACAAATCTAATTTCAAAATCTATAACAGTCATAAAATAAAATAAATAAGGCTTTGAATCAAATACAAACCAAAATTATAAATAAAAAAAATACAAATTCATAAAAATTGACACGTGTAAAAACTAACCAATCAAAATTCATCTCATTCGGGATTCTTTTTGTAAATAAAAAACGCACGCGGACTTATTTAAAAATACATAAGAGATAGGAGGGGTATAATCGTCCTAAAATTTGCTACAGTAAAATCCGACTTTCGCTACAGTACGTTTTTAAGTATGATCAACATGCGTTAAGTCTGATCACTTCGAATAAAATTTGACTTTTGCTATAGTAAAATTTGACTTTTGCTACAGTATATTTTTAAGTCTGATAATCTTGAATAAAATTTGAATTTTGCTACAGTAAAATTCGACTTTCGCTACAGTACGTTTTTAAGTCTGATCATCTTGAATAAAATTCGACTTTCGCTACAGTAAAATTTGCTACAATTTTTAAGTCTGATCATTCTCAATTTGTAGTCTTTTAGTGACCAGTTTTAAGTCTGATCATTCTCTCTTTAAGTCTGATCATTCTTAATTTTAAGTCTGATTATTAGCAATTTTTAAGTCTGGTCATTCTCTCTTTAAGTGTGATCATTCTCAATTTTAAGTCTGATCATTAACAATTTTTAAGTCTGATCATTCTCTCTTTAAGTCTGATCATTCTTAATTTTTAAGTCTGATTACTACCAATTTTTAAGTCTGATCATTCTCTCTTTAAGTCTGATCATTCTTAATTTGTAGTCTTTTAGTTACCAGTTTTAAGTCTGATCATTCTCTCTTTAAGTCTAATCATCCTCAATTTGTAGTCTTTTAGTTATCAATTTTAAGTCTAATCATTCTCTCTTTAAGTCTGACCATTCTTAATTTGAAGTCTGATCATTAACAATTTTTAAGTTTGATCATTCTTAATTTTAAGTGTGATTATTACCAATTTTTAAGTCTGATCATTCTCTCTTTAAGTCCGATCATTCTCAATTTGTAGTCTTTTAGTTACCAGTTTTAAGTCTGATCATTCTCTCTTTAAGTCTGATCATTCTCAATTTTAAGTCTGATCATCAACAATTTTTAAGTCTGGTCATTCTCTCTTTAAGTGTGATCATTCTCAATTTTAAGTATGATCATTAACAATTTTTAAGTCTGATCATTCTCTCTTTAAGTCTGATCATTCTTAATTTTAAGTCTGATTAATACCAATTTTTAAGTCTGGTCATTCTCTCTTTAAGTCTGATCATTCTCAATTTGTAGTCTTTTAGTTACCAGTTTTAAGTCTGATCATTCTCTCTTTAAGTCTAATCATTCTCAATTTGTAGTCTTTTAGTTATCAATTTTAAGTCTAATCATTCTCTCTTTAAGTCTGACCATTCTTAATTTGAAGTCTGATCATTAACAATTTTTAAGTCTGATCATTCTTAATTTTAAGTCTGATTATTACCAATTTTTAAGTCGGATCATTCTCTCTTTAAGTCCGACCATTCTCAATTTGTAGTCGTTTAGTTACCAGTTTTAAGTATGATCATTCTCTCGTTAAGTCTGATCATTCTCAATTTTAAGTCTGATCATTCTCAATTTTAAGTCTGATCATCAACAATTTTTAAGTCTGATCATTCTCTCTTTAAATCTGATCATTCTTAATTTCAAGTCTGATTATTACCAATTTTTAAGTCTGATCATTCTCTCTTTAAGTCTGATCATTCTCAATTTTAAGTCTGATCATCATCGTTTTTAAGTCTGATCATCATTGTTTTTAAGTCTGATCATCATTGTTTTTAAGTCTGATCATCATTGTTTTTAAGTCTGATCATCATTGTTTTTTAAGCCTGATCATCATTGTTTTTAAGTCTGATCATCATTGTTTTTAAGTCTGGTCATCATTATTTTTTTAAGTCTGATCATCATCGTTTTTAAGTCTGATCATCATCGTTTTTAAGTCCGATCATCATTGTTTTTAAGTCTGATCATTAACAACTCGTGGACTAAATTGAAAATAACATTATTAGGTTTATACCCTTCTGTGTCGAATGACTATAATACCCCTCCGTGAGTTTGTTCGGGATTTCGACTAAATGGGACACGTGGCAGCTTAAAAATCGATTTGTAGTTTTTATATATAAATCGGTTTGTAACTGAACCGCACTCAATAAATAAAGCAAAATATTTTTCAAATGATACCAATAAACTTAATTTTTTGATCTCTATTATTCGAGACCCATTATTCTATATTTTGGAGATGTTGTAGAGTTAGAAAATAAGAAAGAAAAAAATGATGATCTTTGTTTTGAGTTTATTGTTAAGAGATACATATATAAAAAGATTGTAGGATGAACAAAAAAAATTGACGATCTTTGTTTTAAATCATAGATGATATCTTTGTCTTAAGAGCATCTGCACCGGTTGCGTTTTGGAGGAGGTGCTGCTGAGTTGTCGCCGGCGTGGAGAAGGTGCTCACTACAAATTTCTCAATTTCAACCGGCGACGTATTAAGGAGAATATCCGGCAATAAAATTCATCCCCGCATTAAATCATGCGGTAGTTCGGCGACCAAACGGTGAAATTAAAGCTTTATATAAAAATGTGTCCTAATCCGGGGAAAACCGTTTCCGGCGACATTGTATTCGGCGGATAAATACCTGATTTTATGTGGCGAAATTCCGGGGATAGTCCTTCTCGATCATGTTGGGCCCTAAAATTCACAGGATATTTACCGGATTTAAAATTGCCGAAAGCCCACTATAAGCCGACCTTTCGCCGTATAGTCCCAGTAATTTATCCCCGTTTTTGTACCAAATTCCCATCGGTATATTCAGAATACAAAACAGATCTGGATCGAGATCAGCTTTCACGCTCGGAAGACAATATCCTCCCGCCCACCATCGTCTGCATCCGTCCGCGATTTCCAGTAGTACATATCCTGCCGCCGACCACATTCGAGGTCCGTCCACGATTTCCTAATTATGTCAGCGTCAGGTGAGCATCATTCAAAACTCACTGTGTAATTCGAAACTGATATTTCCTGAAACACATTTAAATTGTCTATGATTTTGAATTTCATATCGTCAGATGTATGATGTAGAGATGTTTAGTTCATTTGTTTGTTCCTTCATCCGATTTGGAGATGTGCAATTTCTGGGAAAATTCACTGCGAAAACTAACTGACTCGACTCGGTGGCAGGACTCATTTTCTGTGAGTCGCTACTTGAGTTATGTTATGTTGATTGTTGGGGATGAATTGAAAAGAATATTGTCCATTTTTTGTGTCACAATTTGGTTGCGAAACTGATTTTTGTTATTTATTAAATGTTGATTATTAGAACGAATGTGCTAATAGAAATGGTTCCATTATTTCAAACATTGTGATTTGGAGATTGTTAGTGACATTGTTTTTATACTTGTGTATACAGGAAATGGAGAGGGTTGTCGAAGAGCGAAATCGGCGAGCATTAACACTTGTAGAATATGGACGATGGTGATAAGAAAAGAGTTGTACCTCGTGTATGCATAATTGGAGGCAAAGCAGCCCCTGGTTATGAAATTGCGAAGAAAATAATTAAACTTTTTCATGTTGTTGCGGAAAAAATCAATAATGATCCTGACGTGGGAGATTTGCTAAAATTGGTAAGCCTAAAGTTAAAGAATACAGGTTTCTGGTAGTTAAACTTCTTTGCTTTTTTTCTTTCTTTTTTCCATCCTTGCCAGTCAGTCACTGCTCTACTGGTTTATAACATATTTAATCATTAACCTTAAATATTCTGGCTGCTTCAGGTTTTTACTCCGGACTACAATGTTTCTGTAGCTGAGTTTGTTATACCAGGGGCTGACCTTTCACAACATCTGAGGTCGTTAATTGATTTTTGTAGAGAAATGAGCAAGTTCAAGCAAGAAAATCCTTTACTTAATTTGGATCTTGTTTAGAGTGTTTGTAATTGACTGTGAATTGTGTACCCTTTGCAGCACTGCTGGTCATGAAGCATCAGGAATTGGTAACATGAAATTTTTGATGAACGGCTCTTTACTTTTAGCAACTGCAGATGGGTCTACAATTGAAATTGCCGAAGAACTTGGAGTAGATAACATGGTAATTGTTATTATAAGTGCACGCTATTGTCTTTGCTTTCCTCTGCGTAGTTCAACACATAATATTTACTCCAAGCATCTTCGTCAGGGAGCAGTGTTCAATTATGTTCAATTGATTGCACCTGCGAGTTTGTGATTACAAGCTTTTCGCAAACAATGAATTTTACCTGTGAACGACATGTTTTCATCTATCAGTTTTCATTCGGCACCAAGGTGCATGAGGTTGCAGCATTACGTGAAAAAGGGCGTGCTATGAAGGCACCTCTACAATTTGCGCGTGTTCTAAGGTATGCAGCCATCTCTTATAGCTTGCCATATGTTGACATTGACATGATCATCACACAATTGTATCCAAGCAAAACCTTGGTAGATAGCAACCAAACTTTATCACGGCTAACAGCTTTTCCTCATGTAGAATGGTTCACGATGGCTACTTCGGCCACAAAGACTACTTCAAATCATTATGCGAAGCAGTGGAGGCTGGTAATGATTTCTATCTCCTAGGTCATGATTCGCAAGCTACCTAGAAGCTCAGGTACACGCTCCTCTCTGAAATCTTACTCCTATTGTCATAAGCACCTTCATTCTTAAAAACAAGTCGGACCTCCTTTGTAATTGGCAGGCTGCAGCCGTCAAAGCGTTTGTCGACAAAAAGAAGTGGACTAGGATGAGCATTCTCAGCGCTGCTGCATCTGACAGACCGAACAATTCAAGAGTACGCGGAACAAACTTGGGGAATCGAGCCCTGCAGATGCCCCATCTGAAGAAGAACATCTCGAGAAGCCAGCGTAAAATGCAGAGCAATATAGTCAGTTTCCATTTAGGCAGCTCTAAACCCCATCCTAAACCATGACTTGTTTTTCGCTCTTCTGTTTTCGGAAAATTTATTTGCCAATGAATTTTATGGGTTACTTTTTACGTTTAATTTAATTTCACTATATATTTTGATATTGGTAATTTGAATACTTTATTCTAAAACAATTCATTTATTTTCAATTTTAAAAAACTGAAATCGCATATGCCGCATGTCAACGGAATGTGGCCGAAAATTAGCACACGGATATTCCCCTGTTTGTCCCCGAATAAACTTTTACTTAAATTGGCCGGATTGTTCCCGCAAAGTTACCGATATTTAATCGCCGGATTGTCAACTCACTGTGGCCGAAATTAATAAAGACGGATACGCTCCGGAATTTTGCCTCTTATTGCCCGTAATTTGTCCCCGGATTTGCCCTGTCGCGTGAATTCGGGGGACCTTTTGTCGGGGACGAATTTTTGGCCGGACTTTTGCCTCTTTTTTCACAAAATCCAGTGGATGTTCGGCAACTTTCCGTAACTATTTTTTGGCCGGATTAAAAGTAAAAAATTGTAGTGTGCTGCAGCAATTTCAGATGCACCGGAGGCGAGGAGGTGCTGGGATGGGAGGAGGTGCTGGGGGACGTGCTCGGCGAGGAGCTTCGCCAACAGCTGCTGGGTTGTTGGGTGGGTAGTGTTTCAATCACGTGCATGGGACATGAAGCACAAAAATGTTGGATTTCTGTAAAAGATGGGCTTTAAAATTAGCTTTCAATTGGGTTTGGATCAATTTTAATCAAAATTGACTGCAATTTAATGAGTTAGATGGTCATTAAGCTAAACCATTTAAATTTAAGTTTCTTTTATTTATAGTAAATTTACTAGTTTGACCAGTTTAAAATGTAAAAATGTAATCGAAAATCTCGATTAATTTATCAAGTTATAATTTATTTTTTAAAATAAATAATATTAATATTTTATTTGATGAATAGTGCAAGGAGGTGTTGAACTTATGAACTGGTGCATAACTTGCAGATCAAGGAGGTGCTGTTTGCTTAGGAGGTGCTGATTGAGCACCTTCTCCATTTGAGGAGGTGCTGAATGGGAGCATCCTCACCATGATAAAAAATCATATCATCCATCTCTCTTCTTTTTTTCTCTCTCATCTAATCATCATCATGATCAAATGAATCATATGCATCCCACTCATGATCAAATAAAAAGTTCATCATCATTCTCTCTCATCACTACATAAATTATAACTCATAAATATTAATATTAATAAAAATATATCAAAGTGTATCTCGTTTTATAGAGCTCAAAAAATTATGAATATTGGTATTTATTTTGATTTTTTTACTTTATAATTTAGAAGATATATTCGTATCGAAATAAAAACTGTACTTTTCTTACACATGACACATGTCGCGTTGCGATTGATTCACCACTCATGATCAAATCCATAATTTTTTTGTAAAAAAGATCTTGGGATGATTAAAACTATAATAAAATTTATTTTGATGGAGATGCATAATTTTTTTAATCATTTTTCATAATTATTTTCTATGATTCAAAAAAAGCATGATGAGGATGCTCTAAGATCATCAAAAATGATGCCCTAATGGTCGAGTTCTAGTACTGTGGTTTAACTCGAGGCCCGAACGTCTGCTCGGAGCTACGAGCCGAAGTGCGAGAGTGTGTGTAATTTTCAGTAAACACAACTATGCAGTCTGCTCATCTAGCCATCTCCGCACCCCCTGTCACCACACTCCTTCAAAATCCGACCCGATCGCGACACATCCATCGCCTCAGTTCAACCAACCCACTCATTCCCTCATCCCCATTTCCATCGCCCAATCTCACAATCAACACCAAATTTCTACCCACCCCCTTTCCTTCAAATCCACCTCACAACGCTCATGCCCGCCTCCGCTGCTGCTTCAGTTCATCGAACTTCGATAGCGGCGCGAACTCTGAGAAGAGTGTTGGGGATTGGATTGTGACGGTTGGGGAAGCGCTGTCCACGGCTTTTCCTGTGTGGGTTGCTGTGGGATGCCTTTTGGGGCTAGTGAGACCTAGCGCATACGACTGGGTTCAACCGAAGTGGACTGTGGCCGGTATCACGTTTACCATGCTTGGTATGGGTATGACTCTTACTTTTGATGACCTTGGTAAGGCTTTGGCTATGCCTAAGGAGATACTTGCTGGATTCTTTCTTCAGTACTCGGTTAGTTGTATTGTATCTACTTTCAATTTCAATTCTTGGCTTAGTGGATTTAAGTTTCGGTTTATACTTTCTTATGCGATTTTTGAGTGTATGAATATTTCCTTGCATTGCTAGACTTGTAGAGTGCTTATGAGGCAATTTGTGTTTAAATCTGAGAGGGGTAAGCAAAGGTAAAAAGTATCAAATTGCAAGCCTAGGAGGTCAAACAGATAGTATTTTATAAAAAGATAAAAGCTAATTCAACATCCCTAATACTTTGCGTCCCAGGTAGTTATACTTATACTGGATCTTTTATTCTCTGTAACGGCATTCACGGCTTACATACAAGATGATCCATGACTTCGGTTCTCAAAATTATGACTACCATATATTAGGATTGATATCTTATTGACTTATTCCCAACTTGTCTCTCCCATGCCATCTGATTTGCATCTTTAATCAGACTTTCACATTATGTGAAAGATGTCTTCTTTAGCAGGGACCTGTTACTTGTCCATTGATTAATCTTTTACAGACCAAAAGTCTCTTAAGTAGTGGCCCTAGAATGCATTACAAAACGAAATAAGAACCATAAATTATAAGCTATGGCAAAGAAGTTTGCTTTTGAGAGAATGTCATATGGAAGAACTTACCTGCGCTGCTTTTATGATACTCCATAACTTAGGTTCATTGTCCATATGCATATGATAAGTAAAACTCGATCGGAAACATATACAAGATAGGCCTTGATGATATTTATAAAGCATCTAAAGACAACAATAAGATGGAGGTTTCAAGTATTGCATTTTTTTTGGGGAATAGATTGCATTCATTCCAAAAGAGAGAAATTTCGTCCTAACACCCAAACTACCTGCCAAGAATTCCGTTACCTAAACCAGTATTGACAAAAAGTTTGTTTGAATCAAAGCTAATATAAGAACTCTATATTAGGTACCCTTTCTTGGTGAATTAATCACAAAATGTGGTTAGGAATTTATGTGTGTTTATCGGTACGCCTTGAATGATGAATTCATATGCAATTAGTCGTCTTTTGGAGGTTAGTGGTCTATGCTTTCTCCTGAAAATCTTCATGAAACACTCATTCTTAATCTGGCCACCTTTTTATGATTGTCTCGCCAAGAAAATTAGTAATGTACGATGAAATGGTTATTGCATTGCCCCTTTTTTATTCATAAGTGGTCTACAGCCACCAAAAAAGTAATAGAGACTCTGTATGTCTAATTGACATCCACTTCTACAACACTTACTGTAATGCTTCTAAAAATCACTACACTTATAAAATGCTCCAAGTGCCTAAGTACCAACATTGCACTCCCTTCAGTCTGAGGCTCTCCATAGCACAGAAGTTGGTCTCCTTGTCTCGCTGACCTTGGCCTCCACTTGCTACTCTACTTGGGCCTCAGTGGAGCGTGCTCCTCCCTTCCATTAGCGCCTTGTGAGCTAGGAGTTCTCCCTCACTTCTTCAATACAGCTTTTGATAGTCAAGACTGTGTAGGGACACTTTGAGTTTCGAAATTTCGCCCACCACGCTACCCGGGCCTTAACTAGATCCCCTACCTCCTCAACTGATCTTTTTTTATTTTGAAAGCACCTGTAAGCACAAGTTGCAGCCCAACAACTTGGTCTGTTGTCCAAATGACAGTTAAACCAAAGGTTTAGACTCCTTTGCACCACTCAACTATGATAAATTCAACCTTTATTTTAAAAAAAATACTATGATGAATTCATAAATTTATCAAAAATGTTGATCAATTGATGACACAATTCAAAGGAATTTCAAATAACAAACACGAAATTCCTTTAGAACAATAAGTTCGTTTATGAATTGCCGATTGGTAACTGCTGAGAAATGCATTTAAGAAATAAATTCAAATGACCTAGTGGCTAGTTTAACCGCATGATGCAGTGTCGTCCTGTGCATGTTTGGAGTTGACGTGGATAAAATGACTCAGGTAATTTAGAGCAATTGATGGAAATAAATATGAAGTTGGATAAGCATATAGGCACTTTCCGGCTTTCCGCCCTTGCATAAGCTACATTCTTTTGTCTATATTCAGCTAGTTTCTACTTCAAAGATATAGAGTTCTCTTTTCGATGAAGTAGTTAAGGTTCCGAGAGAGAAAATAGCTCAAAAACAAAGCAAACAGAAACACAGGAGTTTTTTTTTATCAATAATCGGTAGTATCTTGATTTTTGCCAGTGTCTTTGACTTCAAACAATCAATTTGCATCTTTGTGCTCACATCTTAAATGTTTTACCAAAGACTGCAAGCAAGCTATAATGCCATGTCTTTTCGCTCTCCTGAATGTATCCTGTGATCTGCTTCCTATTAGTGCTGGATCAGATTTTGTTCATCTTCTCAATACATGCTGATATGAACTTAACCAACTTTAATTCGTGACTGATCGCAGGTAATGCCAGTTTCGGGTTTTCTTGTGAGTAAGCTTCTAAATTTGCCTCCCCATTATGCTGCTGGTTTGATACTTGTTGCTTGTTGTCCCGGAGGTAGGTGCATGTTACATTTGACTGTGCCTTTTCACTTCCACACCTACTACCTATTAACAGTGTTGATGTAATCGACAGGAACTGCAAGCAATATTGTCACCTATATCGCACGGTAAGTAATTGTAAATGAGGCAGCACACATTCACTGTAATACTGATGATGCTGTATATATTGCAGAGGAAATGTGGCCCTTTCAGTTTTGATGACAGCTGCCAGCACGTTCTCAGCAGTGGTTAGTGAAATTAAGGATGGCTTTACAATTACATATGTGCTCTGTTTGTGTAATTTCCATGAGAGTGAATTGTATGTTCACACGTTGTTTAAAGCGCCTAGAAAACATTCAGTCACACAACTCTTGCTTTAAGAGTGATGGTGATCCAATCCTGTTTTTCATTTCTTGTCAGATAATGACTCCCTTTCTTACAGCCAAACTCGCTGGGCAGTATGTTGCAGTAGATGCAGTTGGACTTCTTAAGTCAACCATGCAGGTCTGGCTCGAATCCACACTGATTTTCGTGATGACTTAACTTAAGTCCATATAATGTTTGTTAAAATAAAAATGGTGATTGCAGGTTGTGCTTCTTCCTGTATTGGCTGGTGCCCTCCTAAATCAATACAGTCAAAGGCTTGTCCGACTTGTCTCACCTTTGATGCCACCTATTGCTGTGGCTACAGTTGCTGTTTTATGTGGCCACGCTATTGCCCAGAGTT
This sequence comes from Rhodiola kirilowii, assembly GCA_033675215.1. Lineage (NCBI taxonomy): Eukaryota > Viridiplantae > Streptophyta > Magnoliopsida > Saxifragales > Crassulaceae > Rhodiola > Rhodiola kirilowii. The sequence goes on along the minus strand of CM066197.1, from coordinate 8,676,205 downwards.
CTTCTGCAATCTTAATGTCTGGCCGGCAAATTGCTCTTGCTGTGTTTCTACTTCATTCATCTGGATTCTTCTTTGGCTATATGCTCTCCAGGATTCTCGGCATAGATATTTCATCGTGTAGAACCATCTCTATCGAGGTTGGCATGCAGGTCAGTGAACAAATTCCACCCCCCTTTAAAGAAAAAAAGAAGAAGAAAACATTACAAGTGTTGATGAGTTGTTATCTTGTTTGCAGAATTCGGTGTTGGGTGTAGTTCTTGCGACGCAGCACTTTGGAAACCCTCTGACTGCAGTACCATGTGCAGTATCCAGCGTCTGTCACTCGATACTTGGCAGTGTGTTGGCCGGAGTGTGGCGGCAAAGTGTGCCACCCAAACAGGATCATTCAAACGCCTCTTCTTAAGTATTCTTGAGTAAATAAACTAATCGGGGGGGGGGGGGGGGGGGGCTGTGCATTTGAATGGTGTTTGTTTCTGTGGTGAAATTTAACAACTACAAGGCTTGCCATTTTGCTTCTTTAAATCAAAAATTTTCATGGTCCAGAATGTGAATTAAGCTTCGCTTCTACACAAACCAAACGAAGCCAAATAGCTTACGCGCACAAAAATGGTTGCTTTTGTGTTTTTGAATTTCACCAAAACTGAACAAGCAATGCTCATCTCAGACGCCCAGCAGCACACCCCCAATGCCCAGCACGCACGCACGCAATTACTGCTCGTTGAATGATCTCGCATGGAAGATTGACGGTAAACTCGCAGGTTTCTGTTTCTGGCTTTATGTATCCGAATCAATCAACTCCATTCCCAGCTACCCTCATTCGACAGGTTACATTCTTTTCAATTGCTGTGAGGGAGGCAGGCAATGAGGAGAACCTCATTAATTTAGGTTTTTTTTTTCCCCCACATTTTCAATTATGGATTTTTTTTGTTCTCATCAAATGAGCATGGAAAGATGGAGATTTTCTTGAACTTTCTCTTCCATGCCTGTTTCCTGACTCACACTTCTATACTGGCAGGTTCGCCCAGATGCAACAACACGTGCTCTCCAGTCAATGGATGAGCATGATAGATACCTTTCTTTTTTTCCCCTTCTTTTCTTTACGTGACGAATAGCCTCACTCGTTAATAAAGGTAGCAAATTTTACTAATGAAATGAGTGCGGCGATTGGGTTGTTACCTATTATATTTTTAATGTTCGTTCTTTGATTGGTTCTCGGATTTGTATTTTACTACATGTTGTATTTAGGCATGTTGTTCTTTTGTCATTGAAGGTCTTGGACATTGTTTCCTTATGAATGTATCCCAATGTTGTATTACATATCTACGCATTTTACTTATCTACAAATTATATGTTCAACACTACGCATTTTATTCAGTGTATTGAATAATGAATACAAGTCATGATAAATATGCATGAATAATGATGATAAGCAAGCAAACATAGGTTAATTAAACAGTTTCCAAATGAGTACTAATTTTAAAAGATCTTTTTTTCCAAATGAGTACTATTGGACGGTAGGACCTGCAGACTCAGAGTGGTGCCAATCTTGGCTTCATAAGGGCGATGGACATGCTCAGGGAGAACACGAAGGGGACGATATCCTTGGTGAGCAGTGAGACAAATGGCTTGGCTGACTTACTGGCTGGTAAAGCGAGTAGGGAAGGGTGGTGCTGGGACTCATTGATGGTAGTTCCAATCCTCTTATTTTACTTGCTAGCTGATCAGTAGTCTGCATCGTCTGTTACATGCATGTTGGTTTTGTCTTGGCTTTGTAATGTTGTATTTTCAATCCCCAAAAAAAGAAAAAGTAATACTACAGTGCTTAAAGTTGCTGTCCAGGTTAGAGATTATTGAAGCTGTAATCATGGCGGATTCGCTTGACAATGTTGGAGCTGACTTTCTTGCAAAGTGGGCGAGGCGAAGGAGAATCAACTGGTCCAGACTTGATGCAATACCAAGGGCATGCTCGAGCTTTATGCAAGGAGTTAACCAACATGTTGCTGATCCAACCTAAGAGCTGTGGTTTTGAATGTCATATACCATATGTTCTCTCCAGGGTTTTAGTTCAGGTCGAGTCCATCTGTTGTAGTCATCACATTTATGTTGCTCATCATTTTGCTCCATGTACGTTGCTCAGCAATTTGAATAGGATAATTCGATTCAGGGCACCCAACCCATTTGTTTGTTACGCATTATATGGGTTGTACTACGAATATTAGGTAGTCGGTCTTATTTCATACGAATTTTGCCTACTAATCTACGCATTATAAAATCAGTGATTCATGTTTTACGAATTGTCACTTGACTACGCATTATAACTATATTTGATGCAAATGATACAGTGCCAAAATTCGTGGCAGTTGGCATTTTTCTCAGTTTAATCTGATAACTCTAAGAAGTTTTATGCTTAATCATAATAAAAGCCTGAGCAAGTACCCTAGCTGGAAACTGATCAAATGTCGCAAATCCAAAATGTATTTTTTATTACTACTTATATGAAAGAAACATCAATACGAGTTGAGCAGACTAATTTTTATAAAATTTGACAGAGAATGACCAATCTACAACAATCATCATCACTATCGTCACAATCATCAGTATCATCATTGCCGTCGTGGTCATCATCATCGTCTTCTCAATCATGATTATCATTAGCACTATGATCATCTGCGTCGCCGCGGTCATCATCACGAGAAATAGCACTGACTCCGGCAACTGAAACAACAACATGATAGTTCATAAACAACCACATAGCTACAATTTTTATTTTTTGACCAACACATAGCTACAATTTTAAACAGCGCAGAAATCAAAATCTTGAACTAGTTATCTGTCAGTGCTGTAAGTACAAAGCAGGAGTACCGTTAATGACCCAACAAAGATAGCGGGACGTTCATCGAATTCTAATTTTCTGGGTGGTGCATTGTATCCTTCCGGCCCTTGTACATTACTCGATCTATAAACCTCGAAAAACATCCTTTGCAGTTTCAGATCAAGCTTATCGGCTACTAAAATGAGCTGTCCACAATTCATCGATACCCTGGGAATGGTTTCAGCTTCACTGCCCAAGTTAAACGCATCACAGATTAACCAGTGCGTCCTGCCAGATGTGACGCATAGCCAGCTTCCCTTTGTACATAAGAGCCGTCCATTTATCTTTGTTGTGCAATACACAGTATTAATATGTCCGCTCATCAACATCTACTTGATGATGTCCCAAACAATTAGCCGGATTTTTAAGGCTGCAGGCAATTTGTCTCATCAAGAATTTATGTACTACATCGCAGTGACCTGTTTCACACAAGTTAGCATCAACATTGCAGTGACCTGTTTCACACAAACATTGAAAATGCTATAATCCGATACGAATTTTAGTTATAAATCTACGCATTTTAAAATTTCATGCTCTATTCCACTGTGTCACTGCGCTACGAATTATATGTATTAATCTACGCATTTTATCCAACTTGGTCTGTTACGAATTCTACGTAGACATCTACGCATATTCACTAGTTGAGTTTTCACTGAAGTTCGTAGACATTTCTAAGTAGACATCTACGCATAAAGCTTTCTTAAAACCAAATTATCAGGCTGGTTCGACTGTAAAGGGAGTTCGACTTCCTTAGCAGGCTCGGTCTTCAAGCTTTCATCATCCATTAAATTGGTCACAAGATGAGACATGAAAAGTTGTCAGCACAATCATACACATGTAGCTACTTGAACTGCCATACAATTTGTTCAACTTACAGATTCACCAATGTCGCTTGTTCTGTTATCGATCGATCCATTCTTCTTCTTCTTACTTTTCCACTTAACCTTATTAACGGTGCCGGATACATTGTGTTTAGAGGTTGACAAATTCAATTCGATACCATTCAATTCGAAGAGGTCTGAGCGACTGCCGGCATCTTTGCTTCATCGTTGCTGCGAAGAAGAAGATCGTGGATTCCTAATGATAGGGATTAGAATTTATGTATATTGACATATTTGCCCTTATTTACATTTTAAATATATTTTGATATACATAATATTTCAAGATTTGAAGATCGTCCGATCTAAGATCCGACGGTTTTAAATATTTCTTATTTCTCATATGATCCTAACTCATAGTTAACTGCCTCCACTGATTTGCTTCCATAGCCATTCTGACACAACAAAGTCATACGAGGTACGATGGATAGCTTTCCAAGCAAGTTTTTGACGAAAGAGATCATCATTCTGCCCATCATTGAGATAGTCTGAGAGTGTAGGATAATCGCGTGGATAAACGAAAACCATATTAAGATTGGCCCAACCCAAATTCCTAGTGTAATTCATGATCCAAGAATAAATAAGGTCAGGCCTAGAGAAGTGTCCAGATAAATATGGAGAGGTATGGATAAGACATAAGAGAAGAAAGTAGATATATTAGTAGAGTGTTTTATAGTGACTTATTATAGCCATTGGATTAAATCAATTTTTGCCTTCCCTTTGAGAGAAGCATTTGTATAAATAAGGGATGTGTTTAGGGTGCACCACAAGTTGGAGAGTGCATGTTCCTGAGATTATTCAGGATTCCCTCAAGTTCAAAGGGTGCATTACAAATTGTAGAGCGCATGTCCTTGAAGATCCATAATAATTAAATGATACAAGATGTTAAGAATAGAAAGATCGATTGTATTATTGATAATAATCAAATATTCTAATATATATCTTATTATAATTAACTACATATCTCTAACATAGGGTATTGTGAAAAATGAAAATAAAGGAGGGTCATGGAGAGGAAGAGGATCGATGTAGTTTGGCGATCAGAAAACTTCAGATTGACGATTAGAGCGTCGGTGCTTCGAGAGAATGGATAAATGGGAATGAATTGATTAAACGGGAAATCTGTTACATGAGTCGATATACAAACAAAAGTAAAATACAAACTAACCCCCAAAGTTACCATAAATACACCTCAACACTGCTCACCTGCACAGATCAACGGGTCGAAACCTTTTACCCCGAAAACAGCTACATAGTGTAAGGAAGACATGACTTATATAGATCGAAGATGATGCAGGTCGGAATCCGATCAGAATGATCGAATTGATCGGAGACAAGTTGATCGCGTTAGGGTTTTTAATTGGAGAAAGAACAGTATAAGAGGGAAAGATTTCTGTATTTCATTAATTAAGAAATACAATGAGACTGCTGCATATATACATAGCAGAATTTACAATCAAGTCCCTGAACTAAGAATTAAATATCATACCACCTACAAATAATACGAATGTACATTACCCCTCAAGCTGGATTGTGTAAGAAGTTGCTTACACCCAGCTTGGAGGAGAGGTAAAGGATTCGATAAGAGGAGAGGGGTTTGGTAAATAAGTTCGCTGGTTGATCAATAGTCCCAACGAAGGTCGGATTGATGAAGCCAGAATTCACTTGATGCCGAACGAAATGGAGATCGATCTCTACATGTTTCGTTCACTCGTGGAATACCGGGTTCCGAGCAATATGAATGGCGGATTGACTATCGCAATAGATGGGAACCGGAGGTGCCACCTGAACGCGTAGGCCACCCAAGAGACGGACAAGCCAAAGGACCTCGCTACACGCCCCAGCCAATGCACGATACTCGGACTTGACAGATGAACGAGCGACCACGACCTACTTTTTTGTCTTCCAGGAGATGATAGAAGAACCAAGCATCATACAATACCCACTAACAAACCGCACGGTGATGGGACAACTAGCCTAATCGGCATCACAATACGCAGCCAAGTCTAGGGGCGAACTAGGAGAGAAAAGCAATCCCTGTGCAGGAGCAGTTTTAATATAACGCAGAACTCTGTGAGCTACGCGAAGGTGGTCCTCAGTTGGATTCTACATAAATTGACTAAGAGTATGACTGGGGAAAGCCAAGTCAGGACGGGTGATCGTGAGGTAAATCAAGCACCTTACAAGTATCCGATAAATTGAAGGACATGCTAACAGAGGCCCGGAGGATAGACTGAGTCCATGTTTTATTTTCCTCAAGGATGTCCAGGGCATATTTACGCTGATTAAGGGAAAATACCAGCAGCTGATCGAGCTACCTCTAACCCAAGGAAATACTTCAGATTACCCAAATCATTGATTTGAAATTTGTTGTGGATAAAAGCTTTGAAACTTATGATTAAGTCTTGTGATGTGCCAGGAAAGACCACATCGTCCACATAAACAAGGAGAATGAGGAATTCATCATGCCGAGATAGAGTGAAAAGGGAGTAGTCATTAGGACTTTGTGAGAAACCAAACTCCACCAAAGAGTCACTGAACCTGGAGAACCATTGGCACGAAGCCTGTTTCAAGCCATAAAGACTACGCTGAAGTTTGCAGACTGACGAAGCCCACCGCACTGTCATTAAGGTGCGATGTTCTCTGTGCAAAATAAATTTATATCTCCGCTACTCGTACTCTACTAGTGGGTAGTAAAGGGTAAGTAGGGGTCGAACCCAAGGGAGTCAGGTGAATAGTTGTTCTTTAAGTAGGATAGTTGGGGGTTGGTTGTGATTTTAGTACTGAGAGTAGCGTGGGTTGGTTGTGATTTTAGTACTGAAAGGTAAGGTAACAGTTGATATTACAATTAAAGGAAAGCATTCGGTTTTAGGGGCCTTGTATCATAGTCTGTTTATCATTGACCTCTAATGATCATACTAAGTGTTTAAAAGTGTATCAAGGCCATTTCAAGCACTTGATTTGCCACACTGTCTAGCCCATTTCAAGGTCATAGAGCACTTGTTCTATTTAGACTAGCACCTCATTTCAAGGTATACTAGCCTATGTGCATCCATTTGATCAATCATTTCCGATCAATCCAAATGGTGTTTTAAAGAGGTCGAACTCCTCAGATAAGCTTTGCCATTTCAAGCATCCACTTACCCGAGTATGTTCACGAACTCCACGGAAGAGTTTTGCCATTTCAAGCATCCACTCAACCTTGGAAGTTCTAACCTAATATGTGGCACATAGAACAAGTTTTGAACACATAGAGGCACTAAGAGTAGGGCCTAAAACATTGCATGATACAAGCACACCCCTTAAACCGAATGAAGGGTTTAGCTACGAATATCCATGGAATAGGACATCATAGCTAAGTGCGTTGAAAAGTAAAGGTTTTTGGAAGACAGTAAAGTAAAGTTTTCGAAAGTAAAGACAGGAAAGTAAAGTTGCTGAATTGAAAAGACAGTAAAGTAAAGAAGTGAGTACGTACAAAAACGTTGAGAGTGCTAAAGATCAAGCTTCGATTCCAAAGTAAAGCGATTACAAGATTGTGCCCACAAAAGCTAGAGAGATAAGTGACTTGTGACTTGTGCTTCTTGCACACAAAATGGGATGAGGATGAGATGTTGGAATGAGATTGGGATGATTTACAAAGGCAATGAAGGGCTCTATTTATAGGCCATGAAGAGGAGATGGATGTGGAGGAGAAGCCACCACATGTCACAAGATGGGAGGAGGAGCTCAAAGCCATCGGGTGATGTCACCTCTCCCTTAGCCGCCGGCCACATGGAGGAGAAGGAGTGGCTTGTGGCTTTAGCCGCCGGCCACATGGAGGAAGGAGAGTGAGTTTGAGTTTTGTGAGTCTCATCCCAAAAAGCCATCGGTCCTTTCAGCTCCGGACTGACTCTGGTTGCTCTTCGGTTGGACTTGTTTTGAGTGATTCCACGTCCGGTTCTTGAAAGTCAGAATTTGGTCGTGACCTGGAATGGCTCGTAATTCATTTTCAGCTTTAAAATTCCTCCTTAGCCTGTATTCTCTCTAGACTTCAAAATACCCTGTAGATAAATATCGGAACTAACAAGCAAAAGTTAAATAGACAAAGCGTCTAATTTGGTGGGTTTAACTGTGTTTATGATTCATACAATTATGGTCCATCAGATCACCCCACACTTTTAGTTGTTCGTCCCGAACAATGCTTTTTAAAGGGCGGCACACAATCTAAGTAAAAACTTTTAAATATGAAAGTGAGACTGTGGGACTAGATTTATCTTAATTCATGCATTACTTACTTATTACCAAACTAAACCGTGTAAATACTTAGAAGAAACTTGATACTTGTACCTTGGTGCCGAGATGCAAATTAATTCGGATGTTTCGGGAGATAGCCCTTTTTAGGCTCCTGGACTGCATTCTCGGGATCGACTCGTACTATATGGTTTCCTTGTAGCTTTCTCTAGCACGTGATTCGGTTCGGGTTTCACTTGAGTACTTTGATTTCTTTTTGGCGAGGGACAGCTTCTGTAGTGAATCGGCCTTTGGCCTTTGATATTGAGTTGGAGTTTCTTCACTTTTTTCGGTTAAAACCTTCACAATCTTGGCCTTTGGCCTTTGATTAGCTTCTTTGAGCTTTTGCTTCTTTGTGACTTGCTAGTCCATTTTCTCAGCCTTTTTTGGGAGGTCCAATCATTGCCCGCGAGCATATGGAAATACCTCCCCGCTCTTTCTCATCCTCGCCGTTTCGCGCGGGTCAAGATGAGGGTCGCTCATCTATTTTCCTGGCTACTAGGACTAGAGATAGGACGGTCTGATTCCCGTCCCGCCTCTTGCATAAACGCTGCACGATGGAGACGACTTCAATCTTCACTGAAACCCGAAGTGCAGCCTCCACTGACTTCGAAAACCATATAGTTAGATTTGATCCTTCGAGTGCTTGCCAAGCCTCTCTAGGGCAGTTTATGTCAACTCCACATCCCTTGTTTATCTCAGCACAAAGGGACAAATGAGAAGTTACATTCTAAGTTTTTAAACAGTTGAATTTTCACAAGGTAAATGCATGAATTTAGATCTATCTTTTTCACATTCTCAAGTTCATATTTTCAAAAAAAGTAATATTAAGGGAAAAGGAAAAGAAGAACATGTTAATTAACTATGTACACAGGCGGTTCTCACCCCACACTTTTGAACGAAGGCGTGCCTTTCAGCACGACTTAGTTCAAAAGTCATGCAAATATATACAAGAGAAGGAAATCACATTAAGGAAAAGAGAAGAATTGAACTCCCTTTTACTGTGTCGTGTCGTGGAACGACATGCCTCGGAGCTGGATAATCGAGGGAGTTCGGTTGGGGCCTTGAACTCTCAGCGCAGGCCCGTTAATTTCTCGGAAGCTACCTGGCTGATCTGATCTTGCTCCAAAAATCGATTCCTACAAGGGGTCATTCCTTCTATACAAAAAGTGGGTGAGAGCGACTTATGGTAAAAACTAAATGATAGAAAAGAAAATTACTGAAAGTAAGATAGGTGTCGGGTTACCTCCCGACCAGTGCCTTTGTTTAACGTCGTTGGCTCGACGCATGGGGATCACAGGTTTGGATCCCATGGGCGGCTCAGGTCATAGTGTTGTGGAGTGCCTACTTTCATTTTTGCCTTGCCTTTCCCCGATTTCTTATGAGATGATGTGCTCGGGTCCTGTTCCCATGGTTCTGGTGGTTTCTCCTTCCATTGTTTCTGAGGAGGCGAGGGACCTTTGACCATAGCTGCTGGTCTTGTCACTCTCTCGGTCTCTCTTTGCATGTCAGAAATCTGTGTTCTGAGATCCGAGATAGGTACAATGTCTGGTGGTTTCCTTGTCCTTGGGCGACCATCATAATCATCGATGTAGAAGTCTGAAATTTTGTCGCCAAATGCAAGTGATAACAAGCCCTTTCCCATGTCGATCCATGCTTTGGTGGCGTAGAGAAAAGGTCGTCCCAAAATAAGTGTTGGAGGGTCGTCTTTGCTGGTCTCTCCCATTTGTATTACATAAAAGTCTGCAGCAACGACGAGCTCTCCCACATGGAGTATTAGATCTTCAAGTACTCCAACCGGTCGGATACATGATTTATCTCCCAACTCGATATTTGACCTTGGTGGTTTCAATGGGCCAAGCCTCAATAAGTAATATAAGGAGTAAGGCATGGCATTGACGGCAGCCCCCAAGATCGATTAAGCACTTGTGAATGTGGGCTTCACCAATACCACAGGTGACTGTGAAGGCCCCTGGGTCCTTATCCCTTTCCGGTTGTGACTCCTGATCTGAAGTGAGGGATCTTTCCATTATCGGGCCATTCTGCTCATCCTTTGGTTCTGGGTTTGTATGATCGAGCCCTTTTAACTCCATATCTTCTAGGTAAATGTTTTGCTCTGATGCATAGATGTTAGTTGGGGAATCCCATCTGAGACCATTAGAGTCATTGTCATCCCAGCCAGATGCCATATGTCAAAGTGTGTACTCGGTGGAGGTGTCATGCTGACCGTGAATGCATAACGTCCATTGTCAGCATGCGTGACCCATGTTCTGCCATCATTGGGTAGGTCTTCTTCTTGATTCCAATCAGGATGGTGCCTACGGGTGAAGTACTTGACCGTAGGTTTGTAAGTTGTGGATCGTGCTGGTTCTTCCAGTGCTACCTTCATGTTTGACTTCCTTATCATGCTGACATTTGCCTTTGGGTTTTGGATGGTTTGTGAAGGAAGTCTGTCAGGTTCATTAATGAGTGCGGACATTGAGGTAGCGAGCTGGGATATTTGTTTGGTTAAATCTGAAATTGCCCCTTCAGTTTTCACCTGGAATTGGTTAAACGAATTACCCAATTGATTCACGCTTCCTGCGAGTTCCTTCTTTGTGTCTTCAAGTGACTTGTTCGGTCCTTTCTGTTGATATTGACTTGTTGAATACTGATTTGGTCCTCTTTGCTGATACTGTCCTGCTGATGGGGCGTTCTGGTTATACTGCCGGTGGGGAGGTTGATAGAATGACTTGAGGGGCAGCTTGTTGTGTCTCCCTCGGAGGGTGGTTATCGTTCCGCCAGCTTGGATTGGTCGCTTGATTATACTGTCGGATTGGTCCTGCTCTATTGTTGCTATTGTGGTTGTTGTATCCTTGGTATCCTACTACTGCATTTACTTCTTCCGGTTCCTCTTCTATCAGTGTTGGGAATGCATCAGTCTTGTGGTCCGTAGAACTACAAAACTCGCAAGGCTTTACTTGAACTGGCTGCCTTCGCAGGATTTGCATCATCATTTCTTTCATTTGTTTCATCTCTTCTGTCATGGAGTTTTCTGACGTCTCGGCTCGTGCTACATTTTTTGTTCGGGAGAACTCATCTTGCCGAGTGGTCTCCTCTGTAAACCAAGCATTTTCAGCAACGTCAGAGATGAGTCGCCTTATGCCGCTTAATGATAGTCTCATCACGGATCCTCTAACTGAAGCATTAAGGAGCTTTTTGTCTAAGGGAGTCAATCTATTAATCAAGTATTCGATGATGAGCTTCTCGGATAGTCCAAGAGTGCAGCAGCTTCTCTCCAGGTGGTTGAATTTCTCCAGGTAGTCGTACATGGTTTCATTAGGTCCCAGCCTTATGTCCTGCAGTTGCCTTCTTACTTGCATCGCTCTTCCTGCTGGGTAGTATTTATCTAGGAACTTCTTTTGCATCTGAACCCATGTTTTGATGCTTCCCGAAGGCAATGAAAGGAACCAGTCGTTTGCCGAGTCAATAAGGGAAAAATAGAACGCTTTCAACTTGAAGTTGTCTATATTCACTCGATTGGGCTTTAGATTTTGGCAAATGCCATGTAGGCGTTGGAGGTGAGTTGTGGCAGATTCTTCATGAGCTCCTGAGAATTTTGGCAAGCTGTGGGCCACTGATGCGTTGATGGTAATGTATTCTAGTTCAGGGCCCTCATAAATGCACCATGGCTGTGTTTCGAAATCTGGGGCATTGAGTTCTCCCATAGTAGGTTCACGGAAGTTGTTATCCCCATAGTAATCATTGAAGGCGGGTTCTTGCCTTGGCACTTGTCGAGGTTGAGGGGGTGGGGGATATCTAGGGGGCTGTACTGGACCAGCTCCATTTCGGTCCTCAGGTGGTCCTTGGTTTCTTCGAATGGCCTCCCTATTACGAGCTCTATGGTTTCGCATGAGTTGTTCCGGATCGTCAACAAATTGAGGCGGCGCTTCATTATTTCGATCGAACAGATTCATCTCGTCATCATCCTGATAGTCATGGTGGCTTTCTTCACGAGACATGGTTGCGTAGAAGTGATTTCAAGAATCGAGAAAGAGAAAGAAAAGAAAAGAACAACTAATCGGAGGCTAACTCCCCGACAACGGCGCCAATTTTGACGGAGCCCACCGCACTGTCGTTAAGGTGCGATGTTCTCTGTGCAAAATAAATTTATATCTCCGCTACTCGTACTCTACTAGTGGGTAGTAAAGGGTAAGCAAGGGAGTCAGGTGAATAGTTGTTCTTTAAGTAGGATAGTTGGGAGTTGGTTGTGATTTTAGTACTGAGAGTAGCGTGGGTTGGTTGTGATTTTAAGCTGAAAGGTAAGGTAACAGTTGATATTACAATTAAAGGAAAGCATTCGGTTTTAGGGGCCTTGTATCATAGTCTGTTTATCATTGACCTCTAATGATCATACTAAGTGTTCAAAAGTGTATCAAGGCCATTTCAAGCACTTGATTTGTCACACTGTCTAGCCCATTTCAAGGTCATAAAGCACTTGTTCTATTTAGACTAGCACCCCATTTCAAGGTATACTAGCCTATGTGCATCCATTTGATCAATCATTTCCGATCAATCCAAATGGTGTTTTAAAGAGGTCGAACTCCTCAGATAAGCTTTGCCATTTCAAGCATCCACTTACCCGAGTATGTTCACGAACCCCACGGAAGAGTTTTGCCATTTAAAGCATCCACTCAACCTTGGAAGTTCTAACCTAATATGTGGCACATAGAACAAGTTTTGAACACATAGAGGCACTAAGAGTAGGGCCTAAAACATTGCATGATACAAGCACACCCCTTCAACCGAATGAAGGGTTTAGCTACGAATATCCATGGAATAGGACATCATAGCTAAGTGCGTTGAAAAGTAAAGGTTTTTGGAAGACAGTAAAGTAAAGTTTTCGAAAGTAAAGACAGGAAAGTAAAGTTGCTGAATTGAAAAGACAGTAAAGTAAAGAAGTGAGTACTTACAAAAACGTTGAGAGCGCTAAAGATCAAGCTTCGATTCCAAAGTAAAGCGATTACAAGATTGTGCCCACAAAAGCTAGAGAGATAAGTGACTTGTGACTTGTGCTTCTTGCACACAAAATGGGATGAGGATGAGATGTTGGAATGAGATTGGGATAATTTACAAAGGCAATGAAGGGCTCTATTTATAGGACATGAAGAGGAGATGGATGTGGAGGAGAAGCCACCACATGTCACAAGATGGGAGGAGGAGCTCAAAGCCATCGGGTGATGTCACCTCTCCCTTAGCCGCCGGCCACATGGAGGAGAAGGAGTGGCTTGTGGCTTTAGCCGCCGGCCACATGGAGGAGAAGGAGTGGCTTGTGGCTTTAGCCGCCGGCCACATGGAGGAAGGAGAGTGAGTTTGAGTTTTGTGAGTCTCATCCCAAAAAGCCATCGGTCCTTTCAGCTCCGGACTGACTCTGGTTGCTCTTCGGTTGGACTTGTTTTGAGTGATTCCACGTCCGGTTCTTGAAAGTCAGAATTTGGTCGTGACCTGGAATGGCTCGTAATTCATTTTCAGCTTTAAAATTCCTCCTTAGCCTGTATTCTCTCTAGACTTCAAAATACTTTGTAGATAAATATCGGAACTAACAAGCAAAAGTTAAATAGACAAAGCGTCTAATTTGATGGGTTTAACTGTGTTTATGATTCATACAATTATGGTCCATCACAGACCAAGCCATTTCTTTTGGCTTGAGGGTAAAACCGGGAGGTAACTTCATATACACATCTTCGTCAAGGCGACCATGGAGAAATGCATTATTAACGTCCAACTGGTATAAAGGCCATTTACGAATAGCGGCAGCTGCTAGAACACATCGGACAGTGGTCATCTTAACCACGTGGGCGAAAGTATCATGGTAATCTATCTCTTCAACTTGAGTGAAGCCTTTAGCAACAATGCGAGCTTTATATCTCTCAACAGTGCCATCAGAGTGATGTTTTATCTTAAACACCCATTTGCAAGCAACAACTTGCTTGTCAATTGGCAGAGTAGTGAGGATCCATGTTTGATTTTGTTCTAAGGCAACGATTTCTTTGTTCAAGCTTCTTGCCATAGTTTGTCCTTAGAAGCTTGTGTATAGCTTGTAGGTTCTTTATGTAATGTAATCTGCCAAAGGAAATGTGTATGGGTAGAGGAACAGTGACCATATGTAACTTGTTTATCCATGGAGTGAAACGAGCTTTTGTTGAATAAAGCATTACATTGATAATCTTTCAACCATCCATGGGGCTTTAAATGTCTCTGAGATTTCCTCACAGGAATTATTTCAGGCTCTTGTGACTCAAAATTTTGCTAAAGAGATTGACTGTTACCAAAACTGGAACTGTTACTCTTATCCATACTATTACTTTGGTCTTCAGCAATCAAATTTTCTGCATCAAAGAACTGTTCATTATTGTCAACTTCAACTATATCACTAAAAACAATATTTAGAGAGCTGTCACAAACTGTTTCTGCAGGACAAGTAGGAGCCTTGATATCCCAATTGGCCACCATAGGGATAACTGAAGATTGATCTCCCTCGATACTTGTCTGTCTAGTTTGGAATGGAAAAATGTCTTCATAAAAGTGAACGTCCCTGCTGATCAAAGTCTTATGAGACGTGAGACAGTAAACCTTGTATGCCTTCTTCCCATAAGGGTAGCCCAAAAAACACAAGGATGAGCCCTAGGATCCATCTTATCTCAGAATTTTGGTGAGGTGTTGACATAGCATAAACAACCAAAAACACGCATATGATCCAAAGATGGTATAGAGCCAAAATAACTTCAAATGGAGTTTTTCCGTCAAGTAAGGGCGTTGGAGTCCTATTGTTGATATAAGAGGCTGTAAGAACACAATCTCCCCAAAAGGATTTAGAAACATTAGATTGAAGTCGCAATGCCCTTGCTACATCAAGTATGTGTCCAGGGACGGACCCAGGATTACAACGTACCTTGGGCAAAAAAAAATTTTTGAAATTACTTGGGCAATTTAGGAAAATTTGTATAAAAATTATAGAAATTACACTTCAAAATATAGAAAAAAAATTTTTGCAGCAAAATCATGTTGGGCATAAGCCCAATATGCCCTCTTAGTGGGTTCGTCCCTGTATGTGTCTATGCTTCCTCTCTACAACCCCATTTTGTTGAGGAATATATGCACAACTACTTTGATGAACACCCTTTCATGATTAGGAAGGAACTCAATCTTGTACTATAGAACTCACCACCATTGTCTGATCGCCAGACTTTAATATGCTTTGCAAACTGAGTTTCCACCAATGCAAAAAACTGAATCAACAAATCTGCTACCTCAGACTTTTTCTTCATCAAATAAGTCCATACAGCTCTAGATTTGTCATCAACAAGAGTAAGAAAATACTGAGCACCACTCATGGTTTCAACAGGGAAAGGCCCTCAAACGTCACAATGAATCATATCAAAAATATCAATAGATATATGGTCACTTAGGGGAAACTTCAGTCTACATTGTTTGGCTAAAGGGCACACTCCACAATGAATACCCTTTGCCTTGACATGTAAGTGAGGAATGTACTTAAACAATAAAGTCTGCATTCTATCAAATGACATATGAACCATTCTATGATGCCAAGTCTGCATAGATACCTTATTCCTAACAGCAGCGTTCACCTCTTTATTGTTGCTTTCATCCATAACTTGGAACAAACCTCCCATCATTTTACCAATCTCCAAAATGATCTTCTTTGATGAGTCCTGAATTAGGCACTGATCCTTAGTAAAAGTGACAGAATAATCAATGTCTTTAACTAACTTGCTGACTGACAACAGGCTGTACTTGAATTCAGGAGCAAACATGACGTCAAGCAAAATCTGATCAGGCCTCAGCCTATATGTGCCAGCAGAACTGACCACAAAAGTATTCCCATCAGGTAACCTAATGTGGCATTTCTTTCGCAATTCTTACATGTTTTCTAGTAAGTTTTTGTCACAAATAAAATGGTTAGTTGCACACTGTCAACTATCCAGCAATGTTTGGCAAGGGAATATAATACAAGACAGTAAATACCTGCCATATGACATTGTCCTTCCATTGTATCCACTGCTCCTTGTTGTTTAATCATATTCCAAATCTGATTCACCTGCTCAGTAGTAAAAGGATTAGTGGAACTAACAGATGAATTAGAAAT
The DNA here is from genome assembly GCA_033675215.1 of Rhodiola kirilowii. Classification (NCBI taxonomy): domain Eukaryota; kingdom Viridiplantae; phylum Streptophyta; class Magnoliopsida; order Saxifragales; family Crassulaceae; genus Rhodiola; species Rhodiola kirilowii. Next base: position 8,660,040 of record CM066197.1, on the reverse strand, counting down.
GCCCTGAGTATTGTTACCAACAGCAGCCTTTGGAGTAGTGTCTGTAGGACTGTAAGTCACATTGTTTGTAGTTTTGTTCTGGCATTTTCCTTTATATAGCCTATACCCTGGTGGATAGTCATGTAACTTATAACAATGCTCCTTTGTGTTAGCAGCTCTTATCAACACTACAAATAAACGAATGTACAATAACTTCAACACTAAAATATTAATCAACATTAATAACCTTTGCAGCAGCTCTTATCAAGACTGGGCCACAAATATCAATGTTTTCGATTCCATCATTGAATTCAATTTCTCTATCAGATGTGATTTTTTCATAGACACTGTTCAACAATGTCAAATGTGCCTGGAACCTACAATTGAGTAGATAATAATGTCACTGTGAAATTGAAATCCCCACTTGTTTATACTTTATAGTTTATATAAAAAAATATGTTTTATCACACAACTTCAATAAATAAAAATTTAGTGTTATTAAAATCGACCAGTGGATCGAATCGGTCAAGTCATTGGGTCATTTGGTCAGTGGTTCAACCGGATTGAATCGGTTTGATTCGCACATATTAAAATATAAAAATAAAATACTTATATATGATATTATAATTTAACATATTTATTGATTTGAATAAATATTACATGTTTATGATCTGATTACAACAACATATCATAATAATTTGATAAAGTACAAATCAATAATACAACAATAATAAAATAACATTAACAATTTTAGTCTTAATTTGTAAGTCACAATAATAAGGGATTTCTAAGACTAATTGAATTTCTAGTTAATTGATAATAAGTAATAAATTTTATAGATTTGATAATGAATATACATTATTGAAAAAAATAATAACACAATAATCATCTGTAGTCTAGTGGAAGGAAAGACAATAAATATTAAGTGGGGGGTTAGGTTTGACTCTTGTCCAAGTTAAAATTAAGTAAATAATTTTGCAGACCAAATCGAACCTATTGAACCGATCAAATTATTTTTTATAATGAAAAACCGGGTCAACCAGCGGATCAATTATAAAACGATCCAATTACAGAACCGAACTAATCTGGTGATCGGTTCCCGATCAAACCGGTCGGTCCGGTCCAATTATAATAACACTTACGGGTATTTTTCAAATTTTAAATTTCCTGCTATCAAATTTTCTTTAATTTCCTAATTATAAAATTTAAATTTATATATCTTTTAGGCAGCAGTGCGAGTTTTAAAGTTTTGTTGGTTGTGCCGTTTACAGCAGCGGCAGTTTGCAAAATTGCTTCATCGAGAATTGTCATTCGGGTAAAGATTTCTACAACTTAGTTAATCAGTGGCACGTTATGAAAAGTTTCTATTTTTGATTGTAGCAAAAAAAAAAAAAATTTGTAGTTGAGGAAGAAGATGGCCGTGATCAGAGGTATAGGGATGCTGCAAGCTGCTTCTGACCACATCCCAAATGAAATCATAGTATGCATTCTCACTTATCTTCCAGTTAAGTCATTACTACGTTTCAAGACGGTGTCAAAATCATGGAATGCCATCATCACAGACCCTTGTTTCGTCGGTGAACATTATTCACGACAACCTTCATCAAAACTCTTAATGGTGAAAAGGCCGGAAAAAGAGGAAACAGATGGCACACACATATTCCCAATGCCCCTCAGTTTCGACACAAAGTTGTGTGCCCATCGGAATGTGTATCAATCAGTCAAGTCATATTTATCAGACAAGTATTCAGATATGTTAATAATGGGTCCTTGTTTTGGAGTATATTGTTTTTTGGTGTGCAACTACAGGGAGCGATCCGTCAAGATCGAGTTGTGTAACATTGCCACGGGAGAAACAAAGGTGTGTCGTCCTTATTTAAACTTTGGGGAGGACGGAGTAATCTTCTGTGCATTTGGGTTCGGATGTGTTCATAATGATATTATTAGTCGTGTTCCTAATTTTAAAGTTGTGAAGCTGGAATATTATGTGGAGGGTAGTTCATTGAAGTGTTCTACACAAGTCTACACCTCTGCAACCAATTCCTGGAAATCGGCTGAATCTTGTGAAAGCTTTACTTATGAAAAAGGGATTGAAGTGAATGGAGTTATTCATTGGCAGGCAAATAGTCTAAAAGCAACTGGCAAGAAGTTCATTCTCACTTTTGATTTGCAAAAAGAGGTTTTTGGGAAGATTGAACGACCTCAGGGAACGTATAGCGCCTTGCTTACTAAACAAGATCAATACTTGTCACTTATTACTACCTCAAATGATTTTGTTGATGTATGGGTCATGCACGTCAGAGGTTCTTGGGTTAGGCAAGCAACAGTTGGACCGTTGAGAGTTAGTAAGACGAGTTTCTTGGGTTATTGGTGCAGTGTCGGAGGATTGCTTTGGAAAGTTAATCGTGTGGAGGATAATGCTGAGATTGTCATGGCTATCCGTGATAATCATTACAAGTTTTGTGTTCCATATTCCGACATGGGGCTTACTGACTACGTAGAAAGTCTCATGTCATTCAACTACTAGTTACTCTGGAATACTCTCAAGCAAGTAAAAATTAGACGTCAAATTTCTTTGTTATATTTGTTGCTATAACCTCCTGCGTGAAGTAGTCTTTTTTTTTCCTTCTTTATTGATGGTTATAATTTATACATACATCATCTTCTGAAAAAATAAACCACGTGAAGTACCTTAATCGCCTCCCTTTTAATTGTAAGCCAGGGGCTCAAACAATTGATTCACTACTTTTCTACACTCATATGAATCATTCAACTCAACCGAATTGCTAGAAAACTTAGTAATGTCCATATTTGTGTCATTGTATGCAACATCTTTGAATTATGCAGCTTTATCAAACTTGATGCATAATTAACATTAACTTACCTTCAATATCAAAAATTTCTTGATTGGGATTTTGCTATGCTTTTTGTGCTCTTGATTTGATAAATTTTTTTTGCTGACTTCATCTGCTCCGGTCAGCGATCATGTTCTTACAGGTTTTTGTTCAGTACAAAGCTAGGTTCATTTTCAGAGACTAATTTAGCTTGAAAAAAAATTGTTATCTGGAGATAATTTCATTTCTGTAATGTTTCTGGAATTTTAGAAGAGAAGTCTTCCTTTCCAATTTACACTTGACAAAAAGATAATATGCACAAAACATATCTGAATATTAATTACGATTGAGTTGCGTAAAAATGTTTATAGCTTATGTTTCCATGTTCAGAAGAGCTGAAATAACAGGCTTCCTATAAGTCCTCCAACAAGCATCAGAACAGGTACGCCAGTAGCTGAGACTGCATTGCTCTTTTGATCCTTGACTGATGCGGTTTCTGTTGCATTTTCAGGGCAGGCGAGACCCTCTTTTCCTTCGCGACACAAATTGGCAAACAGTCCTGGAGGATATTTTCCATAGAGATTGATATAACTGAACATAGTGGTGGCGCAGTCACTTTTCACGTCGTTGATCTTGTCAACAAAAGGGCAAGCAAATTCCTTAAACGCCGTGCAACAGGCCTCAGCCGTGTACCTTGGACCCTTGCATTGGCTTGTTAGAATGGTGTAGTTCTTGTTCTCAAAGTCCTCTGTGCAAGCTGCAAAAATTTAAATAGATACAAATAAAAAACTGTTGAATAACTTTTTAACTTTACGCAATTTAATTATCAAACATGATAATAATTTTTATAATGTTGATGCAGATTCAGAAACCTGCTGTGGCCTGAAGGAGAAAGCGCCCAGTGGGTCCATGAGACTGAAGCACATCATCTGCGCGCAAATTCATCATTATAGTTCCGCGAAAAGGTAAATAACATTACATTTCCGTAACTTTTTCCTCGACTTACCAGAAATGAAGCTTTGAGAGGCCACGAAGCCTATGAGAAAGAATGGGAAGAAGAAAAGCATACCAAAGCCTCTCTTAGCAGACATTTTCACACCTCCTCGGAGATTTTCAAATCTCCAAGTCCTTCTCCTCAGTATGATATTTCCTCTTTTTTTTTCTTCTTCTTTTGTTAAAGAATATTCTGATGCATCAACCTGAATTCTCTCTCGTTTTTCTTTCCCTGCCAGGACATGGTTCAGATAGATTTGGTCAATGCTGACCAATGAGTGGACAAGCTGAATTTTCTGGCTCAGGTATTCCTGTTTTTAGGAACATTTTGTTTATGTTAAATCTGTTGGTAATTGAAATTCTGAAACAGTAAAACTAATTTCCAATAAATTCTATTGAAAAAACAACCCTGATATATTGTCATTTTTAGTCTATACGTTGACGGTTATAATAAACCATCTCTTCCAGGGCCGTACGAAAAACACTCTGGGGAAGGCATTTGAGGCTTCTCAGAGCTAAATCAGCTTTCTCGTTCGTCAGTTGTTGAGCTTTTTCAATGCCTCCGCAGCTCTTGACCAGCGAGATGGCTTTATCGAGGGAACCAGGATCTCGGAACTCAGACTCTATGATGTCTCTAAGACGAGGTTCTTTCTCAAGTGCAAAAATTACTGGTGCTGTCAGATTGCCTTTGGCCAGATCACTCCCTGCTGGTTTTCCTAGTTGTTCGGAAGATTGAGTGAAATCAAGTATGTCGTCTACTATTTGGAATGATAGACCGAGGTTCTTCCCATATTCGTACATCTGGGTACTTATGATGCTGTCAACATTGCTGAAGATAGCTGCTCCCTTTGTGCTCGCCGCTATCAATGATGCAGTCTTGTAGTAACTCTTCATTAAGTACTCTTCGAGATTGACATCGCAATCGAATAAGCTCGAGGCTTGCTTTATTTCACCGCTGGCGAAATCTTTAATCACCTGTACCGACAATGAGATGTAAGCTTCATGAAATCATTTTAATGCAAGACTCTTCAAGGTTAGCGAGAAGTAAGGTACATTTGGAAACGGGACATACCTGGCTGACGAGCTTAATGACTTCAATATTCTCAAGGTTAGCGAGACACCAAGAAGACTGGGCAAACATGAAGTCCCCTGCCAATACTGCAACTCTAGTGCCATATAATTGATGAACTGTCTCCTTGCCTAATATTGAAGATGAAACGCTTATTAACACTTTTTTGCAGTTGCCAGGATACTTCGAAATTGTGTTCTCGTAAACTGACGTACCTCTCCGTAGATCACTTTCATCCAACACGTCATCATGAATAAGGCTCGCTGTGTGAATCATCTCTATAATCTCCGCCAAGCGACGATGCTCTGTAGTAAGTTCCCTGGATTAATAACATTGAATAACATATCCACCTCATTTTAATTATTTGAGAAGATTTACTCAAGAGTTTTTTTTTGTTTACTTTAGTCCAGCTATCTCTGCAGTGGCCCTTGACACAAGAAATACTAAAGCAGGTCTCATCCTCTTACCACCAGCACCAAATATCTGCTCGGCCGCAGACATCAAAACTGGATTCTCTGCACCTACAATCTAGATGCGTATAACTGTCAGATTCAGAATAGTGATGCAGTCATTACGAACTCCGCCTTGTTGGAATTGAAATCATGCAGATGAACGTTACAGCACAAGGTAGGCTATAAATCGGACTGAAAACCTAAGGCAACAACCCTCAGCCGCTGGAGCTAAATTTATGGTACAATGAGCACAAACATGTTGGAAAATGTGTTTGTAGTGGGTTGAAGAAAATGGTGGTGCGCCACAATTGAGACCTAAAATTGAGCGTGGAGAACGCCTCGAATCTTGTTGACAAAATTAGATTAAAATACCTTGACGTGTGAGGTATGAAATCAAGTATTGAATCGCCAAAAACGAAGCTATATCGAATGAGTAATTGATGCTCAAAGTAGTGCCAAAAACCATGAAAACATGACTTTGGTAGGAATGGATAGCTAGCTTGATTTCACACAAGTGGAAAGCTTATATCCCACATTGGAGGCCAAATGGGAACATTGTTTGTTCATATATGATTTCCATAACAAGCTTGTTAAGTTGTTAAAAGAAACTCCCCCGAATCGAAATTCGACAGCATTCACCAATGACATTGGCATAAATTCATGTTATATCTGAATTTGATTGAAATAGACATCTTACCGATTTGAGATTCTGATTCAGAGTTAGAAGGTCGTCGGCAACTGATTCAAACATATTTGTTAAAGAAACTGGTCTTATTGAATCACTCTCCAAATTCAACAATGAACTGGGAGTGGGAAATTCAGCTCCAATTCCTGAATGAGATCAGCACAGCAAAATTCAGAATTAAAAAAAACAAAAAAACAAATCACAAGATGAAAATTTAAACAGCTCTCATGAACATTTATGGCCAGAAAGTTGAAAATTCTTAGTTTCATACCGTTGAGCAGAGTTTGTGCTACAGCCCGGGGAGGAACAAATCGCTTGCTGCAATAGACAAATTTAGTGGGCCGATTTCTATGAGAAATGAACTTGGAAGAGTTGTGATTCACAGCACAAGGATGAAACGAGGCGCAGGAAGAACAGCCGGCGGATGTAACCAAATCAAGAGTGTGACACGCGGCTGACATCATTGCGGGTCTGAAAGGACTGAAAAACCAGATACGAGGATAGCAAAGGTTTTTTGTTTTAAATTGAAGATCAAGAAAGTTGTTTGAAATTCCAAAATAAATGCGTACACAAATTCACAGAAAATAAACAAGTGAATATTGGGAATTATGAAAAAGTTTGTTAAAAAAATGCCAGGGTTTCTGTTTTAAGAAGATGAGAAGAAGTGAGTGATTGATTGAGAGATGCAGAAGTAGGTGTCATTTGTATGATGTTGAAACACATGGTCGTGCAGTGGACAAAGGTTTTTTGGTACTGTATGTGGAATGAATTGATACAAGAGGAACTGCTGGTTGACCTTTGTTAGTCAATTTGGGATCTGGGATTCGACGATCAGTAAGAGCATTTTCACCATGACTAAGAAAAATATGTTATCCATCAATTTATATTTCATTTAGTCATAATTCATTATTTATTTGGGTCATGTACATCTCACTCATGATCAAACATAAAGTTCATCATCACTATCTCTTATTTCTACATAAATATAAGCATATAAATATCAAAATGTATCTCTATTTATAGTTCTTCAAATGAATATTAGTGTTTATTTTATTTTTTTAATACTTTGTAATTTTCAAAGATATATTCGTTACAAAATCTGAATTTAAACAGATAAAGTTTAGACGCGTGACAGATGTCGCATTAGGATTAGTTCAACTCTCATTTTCTATGACTAGAAAAATCATGATTTTTTCAATTAACTCCCATAGCTTTTTTCATGACCAAAAAGATCATGATGGAAATGCTCTAATTAAGGACCATGATGGAGCACAATGATGTTGTCAGCAGAAAATTATTATACGTTGTTATTTATTTTTGATGGTACGTTGTTATTTGTTTAGATACATTGAATTGTAAGAGCTCGAATTTAATTATTGAGTTAAATTCATATGAAAAACAATATTGATATTTTATATTTTCACGACAATAATAAATACAACCATCGATTCCGAGAACCAAACCCTAGAAACGCGCTGGATATACTTCGGTCTGATTGGAACCTAATTTCTCGGGTTTGGGAGGCGCTTTGCAATTTTACTTCATTCAAAATCGGAATGCATCATCTTTAGAATTCCCAATCCCGGTAACCTCGCCGAATTTCTAAGTGTTCCTGATTTTATTTATTATTACTGCTAATTAATCGGCCGGATCCTCGTCGCCGTCGGACACATATGCATACTTATCTGCAGTTTCTAGGGGTGGACACAACCCGGCCCGATCCGATAACCCGGCCCGACCCGGTCCACTTAATGTCGGGTTAGGGTCCATTTAACCAACCCGGTATAATTTCGGGTCGGGTTAGGGTTGAAGCTCGGGTTAGCCGATTTCATAAGTAATATAAAAAATACTAGATTTTTAATGAGATTCAAACCTTATACCTCATTTGAATAAAAATTTATTTGTGTTCTCGTGATATATCACACTACATATGAATATGTAATTGATTTGCAATGAAAAATAAAACTGTAAAACTAAACTTTAAAGTATTTGTATATCATGATAGATGACCATGACTGTTTTGTGCCTTTTAAACATTTTAGTTTTAGGGTCGGGTTCGGGTTCACATAATTGATCCGGTCTTTCGGGCCGGGTTAGGGTTCGAATAAATGACCCGATCATTATTTCGGATCGGATTAGGACCAAGCACAACCCGTCCCAACCCGTCCAACTCGCCCACACCCCTAGTTTCTATGTATGAGAAGTTGATTTCACGCGGCCTATATGCAATTGATTAAGGGGCATTATCAAGGGTTTTTACATGCTTTTTCAATCCCATGTTTGAATCAGGAACCTGCCCCAAATCTCCTTCTCCCTTCTTTTTTTTATAGTTATTTTGAATTTTACATGCTCTTTTTTTAAATATAAATGTTATGGTACCCAAAAGTCTATATGACATTTTGCACTACAATTCACTCTGGATATTGGCATTAATCTGCTAACATTGTTATGTTCCTGCAAATTACTACCATCACTGATTGCACATAAAATATGCGTATTGCAGAGTATTGAGATTTAAGATGTTTCAGAGCCTCGCTCATAGTTGTCGTTTGTAGACCGCTCGTGTTTACTTGCGAAACTTACTATCTATTGTTTGTTTTCCCAAATTTAGTTGAATATATAACCTGCATTGTATGCTACATACCTTTTTTTCCTTCTCATACTCATTATATACGGGTCGTCAAGATTTTGGTCTGTCACCTTTTGCTACATGTTGAACGTATGAAATCAGTTATTTGCACCCAGAAAAAAAAAAAGACAATTTCAAAGATCAATACAATTCTCATCTTGACGTAAATGAACGCTTTAATTATTTTTCTACTATTTAAGGTGTATTTATTTTATTTGTTAAACAAATCGAATTCAACTCATTGGATTAATGTCCTTTGGGAGTTAGGACCTCTCCAAATTGAAGTTCTCAATGGAGCTCTCCCAAATATAGAGTTAGATAAGGCTGCAAATGAGTCGAGTCGAGTATTAGGTTGTTCAAGCTTGGTTCGTTTAAAATTTGACGAGTTCGAGTTCGAACCGAGTATTATCGAGTTTTTAAAACATGTGTTCGAGCTCGGCTCGTTTAATTTTCACAAGTTTCGAGCCGAGCTTGAGCTTTATACGAGTTATTAAAATAATTTAAATTAATGTGATTATTTACTATTAACGAGCTTTAGTTGAGCTTTTCACGAGTTGAAACAAACTTTAATCGAGCTTATCACGAGTTTTAACGAGCTTTAGTCGAGCTTTCACGAGTTGAAACGAGCTTTCACTGAAAAAGTACTTTAAAGTGTGCAAAATTACTTTCATCGAGTTCATTAACGAGTTTCAAACCATATAATAGAGTTTTAATCGAGTATGTTAACGCACATAAACGAGTTGTTCACGAACATAAACAAATCGAGCACCCTCTTGTTCGTACTTGGCTCGTTTATTTAACGAGCTTCAAATTTGTGTTCGAGCTTGACTCGTTTAAGATCGAGGCGAGTTTTGACCGAACTCATTCACGAGTATTGAGAAGCTCGCGAACGTATCGTCTGGATTGCACCCCTAGAGTTAGAGTTAGACAATGAACAAATCAAATGGTTTAGATGATTAATTTCTATATTAAAACTTTTTCCTCAAGGTCCAACAACTCAATTGAGTTCACTTTCACCTAAAGTGTGACTGTGTCAGCTTAAGGGAGTTTCAGACTGTTTTTTGGTGCTCTTCTGGGCGTCGTTCAAGGAAGGAGCAATGGATATTTTCGTTCGTTTTCTGTATGCATAGGGTTTCTATTTCGCTTATGTTAGTTATTAGTGATTAGCTGGAGGGCTCACTATTCGAGGCGTGAGGCCAAGCGGAGCTGTACTCCATTTATCTTTTACGCAAGTTTTTATTATTGGAACTGGTCTCAGCTAGAGTTTTTCTTGCTCTAAGTTCTCTGTATCACCTTTATAACTGCTTCGACTAGTTTATCAAAAAAAATTGTAAGCCCACTTTTACCCAAAAGCACTAATATGTGAGAGCATCCCCACCATGATTTTTTCAATCATAGAAAAGTATCATGAGACATGATTCAAAAAAATCATGCACCCCCACCATGGTTTTTTAGATCATAAAAAATATCATCCCACGATTTTTTTTTTGTAAAAAAGATCATCCCTTGATCTTTTTTTGGGTTTTGATCATGAGTGTGAGCCAATCGCAACGCGACACGTGTCTTGTGTAAGAAACAGTACAGTTTTTATTTTGATCTTGCAACGAATATATCTTCTAAATTACAAAGTAAAAAAAAATCAAAATAAATACCAATATTCATAATTTTTTTAGCTTTATAAAACGAGATACACTTTGATATATTTTTATTAATCTTAACATTTATGAGTTATAATTTATGTAGTGATGAGAGAGACTGATGAATGATGATAAACTTTTTTTTTATCTTGAGTGTGATGCATATGATTCATTTGATCATGGGAATGATTAGATGAGAGAGAAAAATGATAAGAAAGATGGATGACATGATTTTTTTTATCATGATGGGATGCTCCGGGGACATTTGTACCCGAAAGAACTTAATGGGCTGATAGGCGTTTGATCCTCTGATTTAACGGCCCAATATAAATCAAAATCCACAAGCCCATTCATCATCATCGTTCTAGGGTTTTCACTTAGTCTCTCCGATCAACGTTTCAGTTTTAAGCTGCAATCTCCGACACAGCTCCCTCTTTCGAATTTTCTCGGCGCAGCCAGCATCCATGGGTGTCTTCAGGGTATGGATTCTATTACAACCTCCAATCCCAATTGCATCTGACTATTTATGATCTTTTAAATCGCGATCGAAACCCTAATTTATTCTTGTTGTAACTCTTTGTATGCAGTTTCACCAGTACCAGGTTGTGGGCAGAGCGTTGCCGACTGAAAAGGACCAACATCCTAAAATCTATCGGATGAAGCTCTGGGCAACCAATGAAGTCCGTGCCAAGTCTAAGTTCTGGTAACTCTTCTCATTTTTCCAGAAAAGAATCCCAATAATAGGTCTGATTATGATTGCACTGCATTGCATTGTGCTGTAGTATACACTGCTTGGCGATTAGCATTTCCTTTATTTTTTTTGTTACTATCTGCCAAGGTTGTCTTTTTTAGCTAAAAATTTAAACAATTTATTAGTAAATTCGCAGTGCATGAGATTTTTTTCTCAAGTTATTATCTCTTTTATTTGCCAGGTATTTCTTGAGGAAGTTGAAGAAGGTTAAGAAGAGCAATGGACAGATGCTGGCCATTAATGAGGTAACAATTGCTTCAAATATTCCTTAATGTTGTATGCTTGTTTTCCGTATTGTGATGGCCTTTTGTAGTTTATTCAGGTGTACTGGTTTTTCAACTTTGTTGTACATTGGATTAGCATACTGAGTAAATACTTAATTTAAGGCTGTCATGCGATATTTTTAATTGATTGGCGTCTTAAATCCGTGAATTTTATATTATAATGTGTTACACATCAACACACATTCAAATGTGTGTATCTTTTATTGGAAGTAATTTTGTCTGTGTAAAGGTACCTTTTTCATTTAGTTGATTTATCTCCTACTATGATAGATTTTTGAGAAGAATCCAACCACCATAAAGAACTATGGAATTTGGCTGAGGTACCAGAGTCGAACTGGTTATCACAACATGTACAAGGAGTACCGAGACACCACGCTCAATGGTGCAGTCGAGCAGATGTACACTGAGATGGCTTCTCGTCATAGAGTGAGGTTCCCTTGCATTCAGATAATCAAAACAGCCACTGTTCCAGCCAAGCTTTGCAAGAGGGAGAGTACCAAACAGTTTCACAACTCTAAGATCAAGTTCCCGTTGGTTTTCAGGAAGGTGCGCCCACCTACCAGGAAGTTGAAGACAACTTACAAAGCCTCTAGGCCTAACCTGTTTGTCTAACTGCCATGTCAATTTCTCATGCTACGCTGATTTTGAGAATTTGCAGTTGGATGATGAATCTAAGTTCTGGTATTCTTTTTAAAAAGATTGTTTTTGCAAATTTTGGGACACATTGGCTATTGTTTTTTGAGCAGGTTTTACTAAGCTGTTGTTGTTGTTTAAGTAAGTTGTTTTTTAAGGACACACACATCCATTGTCACTTGTACACAATTGTTCAACACTAGCCTGTCTTGCAAATTTAAATAAATTGAAGTTCTTGACAGCAGTTCTACTTCTAAATATGAGAAATGTAAAATCTCTGAAATAATATTGAAGGATTTCACCAACAATAAAAGTAAAAGTTGCTACTTGTTACTTGTAAGTTGTAACTAAAAATAACAATATCAATGATCCTTGTAAAATCTAGCTATTAAACATAACTCAAACTAGCAGCAGATGGTACCAGCAAGCCTACTCATCTTCTTGCACTTGGGCATTTTCTTGCACTTGGGCATCTTGTTGCACTTGGACATTTTCTTCCACTTGGGCATCTTCTTGAACTTGGGCATTTTCTTGCACATTCACAATAACCAAAGCTAACTTCTCCTCAATTCTGAAAGCCCATAGCTGAACCAAATCACCAATACTCCACTTGTTCTTTTTCACTATGGCAATCCATGGCGAGTTCAGATTGTACACAATTGTCTTGATAGGCTTCTTCTTTCCCTTACCCATATTCCACTTCCTGAAATTTATGGTCCATACCTTCTCCTCTGGATCCAAAATCTTCGCTTTAATCGGCATCCAATGACCTTCACTGTCTTGAATATCCAACAAAGCTTTCTCCTCCATTGTCAGAAACTCATTCCTTATGGCCTTTTCGGGAATCGATAGCCTGTTGTTATTTTTTGCCAAATCAGTAGCGTACAGCCTCTTTTGGATGACCAGCAACGGGTCCTTTCCGCCCATTCTTTCCATGAGCATCTTGAAGCGATCTGGAAGCCCTGGCGGCGGCTCTGGCCCTGTATCCGCTGGTGGTTGTGGCGGTCGTGGTCTCTTCTTGGGTTTTGAACCACCTGAGGCCTTCTTCTTCCTCTTACGGCTTGACTCTGGCTTGTCATACTTTACTTGCTGTGCACGGAAGCTACTCGAACTCGCAACTCCGACATTCTCTTCGCGTTCCGAGGGCTTCTCATAATCTGTCTTCTGTTTACCAAATTTAATTTTGATTTTCACACGGAGGCAACTTGAACTTGCAACTCCCACATCCTCTTCCATCTTAGGCATCGAGTATTTCCAGTGCTTCTCATAATCTGGCTTCTCTTCATACTTTTTAACCCTCGCACGGGTCGACTCCGGTGCCTCTTTTTTTACTTGCGACCCAAGGAAGCTACTTGGTTTAGGTTTTGGTTTTGGAGGCCACTCCATAGGTCTCTTTCCTTTCTTATGAGCCATATAATCAAAATCAGCATCAACATTCTTCTCCGATAAATCCTGATAGCGAGAAGATGGAATTCGGAGTCGCTTTTGACCAGAAATCAAAACCATAGCCTTCTCTGCCTCCTCTTGTCTCTTTTTCTTCGCAGCTTCCACCTCCTCCAATTTCAAAGCTGTCATCTTTACCACTGCTACAAATACAGAAATCGGATCTTTCTGGTCCGGCATGAGATTGTTCATCTCATTGACTCCGACGAAATCTACCAGCGACAAGTCACTCACCTTTAACAAGTACTCACCCAACGCAGCCATGATCACTAAAACCAGAATTCTCTTAATCAAAAACTTGTTGGCTAATTCAATTTATAAGAAAGCTACTTTCCAAAAATGTATTAATCAGATTTAGTAAATCAGCATACGGTTAGATATTCTTAATCATGTTAGAAAAATATTCAATAAGATATTTGTTGTTGTTTTAAACATCAATTGATTTGAATTATTGTTTCAAAATCAACATTCACTTTTCTCTTAATTAATTATGGGATGTCCGTGGAGCATGGATATCGCTAACTGACTTGTCAGGAAACGATCCAAAAAAGAAAATCTTAAACTCCTGAAGCCATGGAAATATAAATATAATGTACTTACGTGTTATCAGTATTAGACTTAAAAAAATCTATAAATAATGATAAGTCACTGAAAATTTGATTATTAAGTAACGTTTTCCAATTTAGCATTTAGTAATTTGTGCTTATATATTATTCATAATATCCGTTTAATATTCTTTCTCATGATATTATCAATTAATTCGGTATGAAAATATTTAAGTTAGATATTTGTTATTTTGGTTGTTGATAATGATCAATCTATTTTTCGAGAACATAAAAAGTCAATTTTCACCTTCCAAAATGTATCATCAAGTCATTGTGTTGGTGACATGTGTCTCATGTAATGTACATATTCAATTTTACATTTAATGCACAAAACCACAAACTTTGTCTTTACTTTTTGAACATGTGGCACACATGCATATTTAAATGATGCATTATCATCTAATGATGAGATTTAGGGTCTCAAATTCTCTAAATGTCAAGTGAAAAATCTAAATGTCCACTCATTATAAACGATCATTCTCGATGTTTGATGTTGAATCTTCGATTACAATGTATCAGTTCCTTAGTAGATAGTACTGGACATTACCCAGCACACAAAAAATTTCAAACTGTCCATTAAATTTTCAGTGAAAAAATTCTAAAGTGTAATGTAAGCGAAAATTAAGATTATTAGTTATTACGATCGTTTTATATTTACTATTATTCTTATATATAAATTGAGTAAAAATTTAGAACTTATCTCAAAATTGTCGCACAATCGCCAAAATGTTGATATACACTTTATGCCTCATATACGATAACACTACGATAGTTTTCTATTCTCGCACACTTGTGTCAAAGTTTGTAGTGTAAATTAATTTAAAAGAAAAGAGGCGAACCGACATGAAACGATGCACAACATGAAGAAGACGTCTCTTGTCATTATTGGGTCATTTCAACAATTTCGTGCTCGGCCCCTCTTATGGGGTCAGGATTTTACATTTAGATCTATTGAGAATCAATGTCTAATTTGTGTCATTAACACCTTACTAACTTTAAACTTAAGAAAAAAAAAATCAAAATACAAGTCTAAATGAAATGATCTAAGAAAATGAAGTCCAACTCAAGAAGAAGAATCATCAAGAAGACTATGGAAAAATATGTATAAGGTTGGAGAAGTTTTAAGTAAAATTATCTATATTGTCATACCGTAGCTATTGTTGGATCAAAATGATTCGAACTCTCCACTTATGAAGAGCTTAATATAAATAAGGGTGAGTATACGAGTTGTAAACACTCAACTTTAACAAGTCACTCAACATAGCCATGAGTAAAACTAGCTAGGGTCTCGCTCTAATTCTAAATCAGAAGTAAAATTGACTTTCCAACAAAGTTTTATTCAGAATTTAGTAATTTATAGTTGCTTAGATATCATTAAATATTAATAGTATCTCTTTAATTAATATTCATGATATTATCAATTTTTTCAGTTTCAAACATATGGGACAAAAATATTTAGTAAGATATTTGCTAATCATCAATAATTTAGAATTTGAAAAGCCAATGAATCTGCGCTAAAAAAATTGCCATTCGAATCCAACGGTTCTGATTGACTTTCGTCTTTCAACATCGTCATACGTTTTTCATTCTACGAATTCTCTCTGTAAAAGGAATTAGATTTTGGCTGAATTCAGGCCTAATTCAATTTATAATTTTGTTTAGTAATATTTGGTAATTCTTTTTTTCTTCAAAGAGTAATACTCCACATCTGATAATTCTAATAGCTGTCAAAATTTTAGAAACTTTGCTGAGACGGTTAGTAAAATATTTAGTATTAATGAGTGAGATATAATTGTTGTTGATGATAATAATGAATAATTTAGAAATTAAAAAGCCAAGGAATCAGCAAGAGAAAATTGCCATTCGGATCCAACGGTTCTGATTGACTTTCTTATCTTGAACACTTTTGAAAACCTTTTCATCTTTTTGAATTTGTGATTTGTGTATGTGAGATATTAATGGGAAGATCCACAAATGAATCTTGAAATATATATATATGCTGATCGGCCTGTTTTTTAAATATTTTTTTAAACAAGAAACCTATCGTGTAATAAGATAATTTGTTTTGATTGATGAAGTCATTACAAATCAATACAATAATACATTTTCCATCAATTAAAAGCATCAACAGAAGGGATGCATCAATAGAAAGGCAAGATGCATTTACAGTCTCTAATCTCTATGGTGGCACTCGTGAATATAGTGAACATTAATTAGTGTTTGTGAGGTCTGATGATAACATTGACGAAATCATCAGATGAGGAATTTCTATGTTAACAGTTTGAATGTTTTGAAAAGCAATACTAGCCAAGCTATAATACTTGTTACATTACAACACTTCTGTCTGCTGTCTCACACTTTTGCAATTGATACTTGGTGATTTAATAACTGAACCAGCTCATTGTCCAACTTTTACTATGACTTCCATTAACCTTTTGAAATACGCCTCGACTCTTCTTTTCTTTTTTTGATATCAGAACTGGAGCTTATGAGAAGTGTTGAAATACCACAGCTCATTCTCAAAATTTATAATCCTCAAGAAAACATGCCAGGCGCTCACCATCGTGAATTTCATCTCCAGAAAACATCACCCCAAGAACCCGTCTCCACATGTTCATCTTCGGTACAAAATCTTGTTGAACCATTCCCTCCAATGCCCAGCAAGCATCATCAACGGCGTTGCTTTTACAAAACCCGATAAGTATCTTCCTAAATGATTGAAAACTGGGAGACATGCCCTTTAGTATCATCCCGTTCATAAAAACTCTCGCATCAACATATCTCTTGGCATCAATCAAACTGTACAAAACCTCTTGGTAAGATCCAGGATTGGGATCACAACCCTTAAGCTTCATCAATCTCTCCAGAACCTCGAGACATTCTTTCGCTTTCCCTTGCTTCCTCAGCCCAGCAATTAAGATATTAAATGTGATGGCGTCCGGACTGACAGTTTCCCTCTCCATCCTATCCAACAACCCGAATGCCTCTTCAACCCTATCGCGATCACACAGCGCCCGCATCAACGTCGAAAAAGTCCTCACATTAGGACTCAACCCTAACTTAGGAAATTCATCGAACAACTGGAATGCAGACTCCAAACTCCCGCATTCACACAAACCTTTACACATAATATTCAAACAACACGCATCAACAGCAACACCCAACTTGGATGAACTCGAATAAACCTCATGAACAAGATTAAACCGTCTGCAATTCACAAGCAAATTGAGGACAAAGCAGAAGGTCTTGGCGCTGGGCCACACTTTGTAACTGGGCATATCATACATAATCTGTACAGCGCGTTCAACCAAACCACCCACATTGCCATAAAGCTTCAAAACGCCGTGGAAAAATTCATCAGAAAGCTTACAGTTTCTCTCAAGCTTGATCCTTTGCAGCATTTCATCAATGGGCTGGAATTTCTGGGCGTGTGCGAGCTTGGTGAAGATAAGCAAATAAAGAGTTTCGGTGGGTTTATAGTCTTTGCGCTTGGAGTATCTGTTGAAGGCGCTGACGATTGTAACAGGGTCGATGAGGTCGTCGAAGACTCTGACTACTTCGGTTGGAGATAGCCAGTCATGGTGGTTGATTCTGGATGGGAATTGGTGGAGTTGATCTGGTGGTGGTGGTGAAGCGGGAGATGCAAATTGATGAATGGAAAGGAGTGATTGAAGAATTGCCGATGGCGGAGTTTTGAGTTTGGTAAGGAATTTGGAACCAGAAATCATTTTTCAGGAATATCGAGCCAGTTGCAAACCCTAATTTCATCCTCTAAACTGCACGACTCAAATTCATACCACCAATACAAACTATCATTTACAAAATAAAATAAAATATGTGAAATGGATTATTATTATATCTAATTAGCTGCTTATTTCTTGCCCAATTTTTTCTAGCACAATTTACATTTTGGTCGGCACAAGTTAAGATGCTGTGGTGAAACTGGGATTCATCGCGACATTTTAAATGACTCAAGTTTTTTCAATTGAATTACCCTCCCCACAGGGTTTGCTTCACATTCTCTCTATCCCACCCTCTCATCACCGTGTTAAATTTAGTTTACTCTTTGGACGCGACTTGCACATCTTTTCTCATTTCAGTCTGCCGATGGAGGCCGTGATTACTGTGCCATTTCTTCGGGTTTGCATCGAGGGTTTGATCTGGTGATGGTAAGAAAGAGAGGGGTTTGTGATGGTGCGTGGGAGGTGTGAATGAGAGGATGAATGGTCCCTTTTCGGTTTCTTTTTTTTTACGGGAGGAGGAGGTGGCGTCCGCGGCTCTGGTTCCGGCGCTGAAGCTGTCCTTGAGGCCTGCAGCGTGGTGGATTCCAGATCTGGGAGTCCATGGCGTAACTTTTGGGTGTTTTTTCAGTGTATATTTGAGTTGTTGTTTTCTTTCTCTCTAAGTGTGATTGTGTCCGCTTAAGTGAGTCTTTTCCAGTCGAAGTTTTGTATTTTTCATTTAGAGGGTTCTTATTTCGATTTTGATATTATTAGTGATCAGCTGGAGGGCTCACCATCTGAGGCGTGAGGCCAAGCGGAGCAGTTGTCTTTTTATCTATTACGCAGGTTAAGTTGTTGGAATTGGTCCCAGCTAGAATTTCTCTAGCTCAAAATCTTCGATATCGCCTTTGTAACTGTTTAGGCCTTTATCCTTAAAAAAAGTTTTCCAATTGAATTGTGAAGTTAAAAAATGTGTGACAATTTTTGACTTATTGTTTTTAGTTTTTACTCAACTATTCGTATCCATGTTGCATATAGTATGTTGGTAAAATGTTGATAAAAACTTAATACAATAAAACTTGATTTATCAGAGAAGCAGTAGCTCAGCTGGTTTGAGTCCCCTTTATGACACTTTTTTCCAAATAATAGACAGACATGTTCTCCAAAAGTCCTTTATGTAATATGCATGCACGATGTATTAAGATATTTGCAACGTGTAAACAATAATAAAAAATAAAAATAAAAATCTGATTTGAAATAAAAAGTCTCGAAAAGATCCGTATATGTAAAGGCATAAAGCTCTTAGATGATTTATTCAATTCACCAATTGTAAAAAAAGGAAGCATACCAAGCCAAGCTTCACCACAAACAAAGTAGAGATAATTAGTAGTTGAAGAAGGTCACTACATCAAGGAAGAATGGTAGCAGCAAATGAACCTGAGGTCTCAAGATGGACAGGGTTTAGTGCACGCCTTAAAATCGTAAGAATGTAACACTGGCCTGAATCAGACAAAGCACAAAACAAAATGGATTACTATAGTAATTACTACGAACTAATTTAGATCATCTTTGAGCTTAGATTGATTCTAGAACCCTATTTGAGATTTGACCTAAAACCTATTGAAGTGAAAAATGCAAGACACAAGGATTTATATTGGTTCACCTCGCGAAGGACCACGGTGCTTCGGCAACGCTCCCCTGGGCTTTAGCGACGAGCTGGATTCAAATTACTCTGCAGCGACAAACGCTATGCAGCTTTAGTGACGGTCCATCAGACTTCTAACGACGACTTCTTGTACTTCTTCTTCAGCAGGCTGCTATACTTTTTCACAATTATTAGCATTTAAACAAAGAGAATGGATGATTTTTTTAAAGTTATGCCTATGTGTTTAGTATAGCAAAAAGAATAAATGTAACTAAAAATCTGAATGATGCAAGGTTTTGTGATAAACAGGGCACCAAGCAGAGTTGACACTGACAATAACAAAATTCAATCATCTTAAGAGTTACTTAGTTCTACTGGGATTGGGAACTTTTACTTTGCAGACAACTAAACATTGAAGCTAACTATAAAATTCGGAGAGCACATAAGGAAGGAGACTCTCGGATGAGTAAGGGCAAACATCATGCTTCCAAATCCAGCCATAAATGGCCGCCATCAGCTGTGAGCAGGGCAACCATTTGGCCAAATTTATGAATCAGCCCATACAGTTTTCTTCACGGTGTAACATTATCAAAGTTAAATTGAAACAAGAAAACAAAAAACTACTCGTGATAGTAAGAATTTTTGCAGGCGAGCTGCGAAGTCTTCTAAAACTATGTTTATTTGAATCAATCCTATTCCTGAGGATCATGTCTAATTAGCTAAATGGTAAAACACTTGCCTCTCTTCAAAGCTCTCATCTTTTTTTACTGAACAACAATTACAACTTTATGAATCCAGCAAAGCAAAGTGTATACCTTTTTAGTATATTTGTAGTCTAGCCTTTGATCAATGCCTCACAATCCAATTCAATGAACTGGAACTCCTCCATATCCACAGATGAGTTAACACACAGTTCCAAACTCTCCACCAGCCTCCATGTATAATTTTTGTATCAGAAGGACTCAAAATAGAAGAATGGCGAGGTTCGACCAGGCTGGTTTCCTATAAAGTGCCCTAGCCCCTAGCTACAATTTAACCGGCACCGGAAATAGGTATGACATCCGCCGCCTCAAGAACTGGTTTTCGACTCTGTCTAGGGATTTTCCATACAAGCTTGGTTACAGTTTAACTTTAGCGACGAAACTATTGGTCGGTAGAATGGTCGTATAGATGATCTTATTAATTTCTGTATTTGTTGTCCGACTTTGTTTTATTTACTTTTTTTAGGTTTCATTCAATCCTGATTCCTGACCAAGATTTGAAGTTTTTTTTCGAAAAAAATTTGTAATTTGCTCCATTTTTTGAGCTGGACTTGTTAGGGGTTAGTTAGTATCCATTTTTTTGTATCATTTGATATAGCATGAGGATTCGAACCAAGAGAGACGCAGCCTCGCTGGTGGGTTTGCTCCACTGAGACAAACACCAATCCTCGTAATTTGCTCAAATTGAATAAATAAATTCCCAATTTACTACACGAGACAAACACCAATCCTTGCTGATGTATGCTTAGTGTGGCCCCAACATGAGTAAAGCTTAAAGCATCGTGTAGTAAATTGGTAATTTGCTCAAATTGAATAAATAGATTCCCAATTTACTATACGATGCTTTAAGCTTTACTCATGTTGGGGTCACACTAAGCATACATCGGATACATAGATAATACGTACGTGTTAAGTATAATATAGCGTGTCAACATGGGGGCGTTCGGCGACATCAGGGTTGTAAGAATGTGGCAAGTGAAGCACGATCTGAGTCGTTGATGAAGTTGATAGGAGGCACGTGACGAAGTCACGTGTCACAGCCGTCATTTGCGTTCACACTACTATTGGTAGTGAATTTTACTATTTGTCATGTGGCGCGCCCACAATGCACGGAGGGTTGATAGATGGCTGAAATCGTACCTCATTCTACCAAGTCTTGCCTCATTTGATCGCTTCTTTGTCAACATGTTCTTATCAACAACATCTAGAGAAAATAAGTAAACTGGGAATGAATTTACTAAATTAAGTAATTCAGAAATAAATTTGTTGGTAATGACAGGATTAAGTAAAAACAAAACTTCATATTTTTTATCATTACAATTTGAAATTATACACAAAATAAAACCTTGACTAATGTACATCTGATTTTGTTCATTAATATCTATGTTGTTTAACAACACCATGAAGCATCATGAGTAGTGGTCTAGCATTATGGTCTTGGAGTGGAATTTATTTTTTTTATTTTTTTGCGTAGAAAACAACAACATGAAATAGCGTTACATATGAAATATAGTAATATTGAAGGCATCGCATATAGAAAGAATTGCAACAAACAAACTACTTATTGTTTTTTGAGACAAACTTAATTTTTTGTACTTACAAATTTTCATTCTGAAATTAATATATATCTTTATAGAACTATATGAAGAAAAAAAACAAACGACTAAATTTCAATACTAACTGTCAGGCTGGATGTCATCCAGCAATTTAGAAAGATCCATGCAATATGTATGCAAGTCATTCGGCACCTGTCCTGGAATTTCATATTGACTATTCGAATGCTCGTCCCATGCCGGTGCCTTCTCATCGCGCCGTACTTGATTAGCTAAACTCAGACTTTTTACTTTTTGCTTCTGCCCCAACTGCGCAAAGAGACCTTCTTTATTATCGATCACTTTTGTTACTTCTTGTGTTTCAGGTGGATCAGTAATGTCGGTAGCTCTCCTCCTCTTTGGGGGTCTTCCTCGAGGCCGACGAATGTCATTAATCATCATCATTGTGATTTTCTTTTTATCTAACGAAACACTGACTTCTTCCGCTTGTCTCTTATTTGGCTGTCGGGGAATTATCACCGTAATTTTCTTTTTAACTAGGGAATTGTTGACCTCGTCCACTTGCCTCTTCTTAGGCGGTCTTCCCCGACCGCGCTTTACCTTCTCCATGGAAGACGATCAGAGTTGTATAACTGATTTTGGTGCAGAAGAGCCGGCTGTGCGAACAGTGAGCTGGAGATTAAATACTAAACAGTCTGACAAACTCGGTTGAAGTATTTCGAATTTGGATTGACAATCTTACAAGGCATATTTATAAACATTATAAATTAAGGAACTAATTTCCTAATTCAATTTTAATAAATTAGAGTCTTAAAACCCAAACCAACTCAAAAAGCCCATTAGGCCCAATTCATATTAGGCTAGTGTATCTATCTTCTGGTCAACATGGTTGCTTTGATGTTTTGGAAATATATTTTTATAAATAAATAAAAAACAAGATTTTAAGAACAAACTTCTACAAGAATAACAGTGAAAATAAATATATGCTGAACTAAAACACTGCAAACATTATAATGTTGATATCCACGCAATGGAAGACTTGATAATAAAATTTGCAATGATGCTTTATCATGAGCTTGCTTAAAAAGCCATCTGCTAAGACAGGGCAAAAGCAGTTTGCTACTTTGAACCACATGAACCCCTCCAACTAAATTGGGAGAAAGGGATAGTTAAATTAGAAGCATGTACCTGACTGACTATAATAATTGATGCTCAATAAGCTCGAGCGCGCTAGAGTTCACAGTGACAAGAAATTCTGCGATGCTGGTCCTTCCGAATTCGCTCAAGATTTTCAAAATATCTACAGTTACTACTACAGGGAAATGCAGCTGAACTGGCGATTAGCAAAGCTGCATCTTCCCTGTAAACGACCTCATCATGACGTTGCCCAGTTGATACTATGTCTCTCATTTCCACAGCGAATCTTGTCTGAGGCTTACTAAGAGTACATTTTCTGTATGAGACGGTTTTGTTGAGAGTAGTGTTCTGGACCATACCCGGTGCTGAAGATGGATGATATTACATCATTGTTGCACCTGTCAACAGAATCAGGAGCACTGAAGGAATCTCTTGTGCTTTCAGTTGTGAAAGATGCATCGTCTGAGCTTGTGAAAATAGACCAGTCACTTGATGTAGCATCTGAAAATTCAGATCTGACTGAATGAACATAAGTTTCAACTGCGGGGGGAATGTTCCAACTTGCATTTCTGAGAACTTCATTATGAATGGAATTGGTAATTTTAGCAGAGGTGTCGGTTGTGTGGTGTGATGTCAGCTCAGGACTTCTAGATTTGTTTGTACTCTTTCCTGATATTGAATGCGTCTGAGTTTTACAACTGCTGTGTTTTGAAGATTCCTGAGCTTGTTGCTTCATTGACGCATTACTTGAATCTTTTTGAGGACGAGGGGATGACCTTCAAAAGTTATTATAATTTGCTCATATGGCTAGAAATCGATACATGATAGTATAGCAGCGGAAAAGGTATGATCAGTCATTCCAGTGGCCAGACTCCTATTTGGGATGAGACTTTACTCAAACAGTCTAATAGACATGCTGGAAGTTGACATAGTGTACCATTACTCAATACAACTGATGAACTTTATAAGTAATTTTACCTTGAGTAGAACAAAATATAAGCACCTTCGGACATGACTTGATTCAGCGACACTGGCTGAACCTGTTGACCATGTAAATTATGTAATATTCAGAAAACAACAAATGTTATCGAAAAGAAGGTTAAGTGAAGATGCTACATCATTGTGCTTCTGTCAAATGAAGGTTCTGTGTTTTCACTTTAGAGTTAGACAGAAGACTTGATCAAATATCAATCCAACTAAACACAAATTGTGGAAACCCTAAAACAGATATCTAATGGTCAAAGAAACAGCAGAACAAAAAGGCATAGACAAGCAACAGCAACATACATGTAGCATACATGCTCCCTTTTTTTTTTATATCAATGATATCACCTCATTTTTCAAAAAAAATAAAAAAGCACATACATGTACCACTACCATAATTCTAATGGCCAGGTCAAATTTAGGAGGAATCATTGTATGTCACACACCAGACGTCCAATGAACTCTAGTCGTGTTTTCTTTATCATATGGAATTCAGTTGATAGGACCAAGAGACAAATGAAAAATGGATTAAGTAATAAGTGAAGAGCCTCATACACATAACATCAGTGATACGTTTACATTATTATACTGGCAGTATTAATACAAGGAGATATGGTCTATGACTGTAGTAATGACAGACCAGTCGATTTAATCTATTTTGAATTATCATTCAATCACCAAAGCAGCACTCGATTATAACAGAAATGATAGAAACGAAGCCCCAAATGTTTTCGGTGGTATCCAATAGGATACTTTCTGTCAACTTTCATGTTGACATTGTTAACAAAGCACAAGTCATCATAGAATTTGAATTACCTCAGTGTCATCAACTTTAAACCAACTTCCTCGCAGATCTTTCACATATGCTATATAATGCCCAGAAAATGATGCATTGAGAGTATCAACATGGACAATGACGGCATAGAGCAAGTATAGTGGCGGAATATCTTCTTTTCCGGTCATGAATGGAACCATATCCAAGAGGTCAGGGAACGTTATACATTTAGTTATCTTGCCATACTTCCCTTCCTACAGATGAGAGCTTGGATGTCAGTGAATATTCAAATAAGTATTGGCAGATACAAACTATTACAAGGATAAACGGATATGGAATCTTCCTTTAGGTTGGGAAAAGAAGTGAAGACAAGACCAACATATGAATTCAGACAAATTCTGTTGATAAGCAAACTGTAGTAAATAGCAACAAAGAATTTAATCAGTAATCGGCGACAAAAATGTGCCTTTTTTTCTTCATATTATACAAGTTGAAATTGAGTAACCACTTTGAGTCTTTGACTACAAGTTCCTACAAAAAATCTTTAAGAAATCACAAACTTAATCACATGATCTGATAAAGCTCGAATTTTATCCCATGTACATTATCAATCAATATTAGATAAATCAGCTAAGACATAGAATCATACTTTTAAAGCATATAGCTAATAAGAATCCCACATTTGGCCGGGAACAAAAATGGGTAAAACGTGCACAGCTGCGACTATGCAGCTAGATCAGACACTTTAAAATATGTGAAATATACAGTAGGATACAGTTCTTATTTAACTAGTGTCCTACTTGCTTCTTCAACAAAAACCTGCCTGATTGATTAGATGATCATCAGTACCCACTATTTGTAATCAGGGTATTGGTAATACCGATCTACTGCCAACGGATAAGTTAAGCATGCTTTAGTGTTTGATGAGGTACTTGGGTTTTCGATCTTTGTTACTAAATCGAACCAAACAACCTTGGTGGAAGACAGATCCAACAACAGAGAATAAAAATTGAAATTTCACCTTTAGGATCAGCAAATTTAAATTAAAACTTGTGGATAGTTCTATATGTTTGAAAATAATTTACTGCACCTGATAAAAGAGTCAGCAGTTTCAAAGAGATATTTAAGCTTGAAGTTTCAACTATTTGCTTGAGCATGATAATTTTGTAATATAAGGAGAGTAAAGATGGAGTAAGTAGTGACAATACGGAGGAGCGTAAGACCAAAGAAATGACCAAACTACAAGGCTGTGTCATAGGTGAAAATAGTATTAGTTGTGATGTGTCACAGTCTATTACTCTATACAGAAGACCGCATATATTACTTAGAATTACAAGGCTATACACTTTCCCTAAGCTTGAATTACTTGGAAACCGCTCCTATTCTCATTTGAGGCAAAGAAGGATGTGACAACTGATGGGCCTATTACATTGTTAAATTTTAGAGCTAGCCTCCGATGCCTTTTTTTAATTATATATATGAGCATTACCAACAATACCAAAAGCTATAGAAAACTTGATTTAAAAGGAAGAGAACTTAAACCTGAAATCTCTTTAAGACTATTGTCAATATGTTTGGAGCCTCGTGTACGCTCAACTGCTTCCTAGCTCGGACATATGCAGCACACCTAAATATAGAAGTTTGTGAAGTAGTGATAGCAATTATTTAATGAAAATTTGTCAAAATGCAATCGTTTGAGATTTTGTTCGCCTTTATGCCACTTCAAGTCTATTTTAATAAACATTAAGATACTGACCAGATTTAGGCAGGATCTAATGGCTATTGATTCTAACCAGTCAATAAATTTTACAAAAGGAAGATGCTACCCACGCTTTATATCTTTGGCTTACCATCTACCTGCCAAATAAGTGACAATGCACAAACTGCAGATACAAACTGCGTTTGTCAATAAGATGGCATTTTGGAAATATTTTTGAAAGGAGTGACATTAAAGGGAACAAAATCACAAAGATGCATTTTGGCCAATTTTGTTACACGACTTGCACAAAACACAAGATATGGATAATACAATGTTTTGATTTTCTTGGATAAGATTTGTGAATATGATAGGAAAAGGTTAAGTGACTGAGAGTGAGGAATCACAAGTTTTCTTGCATAATTTGAAGCAGAAACAATCAGGATTAAAAGGTACCCTATTATGAATTAAAGACAAGGTTAACAAACCTTCCACATTTGTACATGTTTTCTCCATCCAGATCTTCAGGAGCTGTAAACTGAGTAAGTGCATCTTCTAGGGACTCAACCCACCCATATATCTCCAAGGTCAGATCCATAATATTTTCATAGCGGTCAGACTCGTGACGACAATTTAAACACTTCACCTGCTTCCAAAGAGAGACTCGTAATGACCATATATATATGAGATAGCAGCAATACCACACCAATAAAGATGTTCTCTGATTGAGGTGAAGCCGTGAAGGCCCATTACTACTCTGGAAATGAAGGAGAAAATTTACCTTAGACCTAAGACGACCACCAAATGTGTGTTGAACAAATGTTGTTTCCTGCAGTTTGGAATCGACCTTCTTTTCGCCACCCAGTCCTTCCAAACTTATAGATTGCATTGAGGTAACTAAAAACCTGAAAGTCACAAAAACATGAGCCTCAACAGATTAAATGTCAGAAACTAGAGGTTAGGTCAACAGACAGAGCATGTAAGGCAAAACCATATCTTCGATCATAATAAAAGTAAACTCGCATAATGAATCATTTAAAGAGCATGTACGGCAAATCCATATCTTCGATCCAGACAGACCTAAGAAATTCATGTGCATCTTCTTGACTTCCATCACCGATTTGGCAATTGATGGTTCTCATGTGAGAAAGGATTATGCTAGGAGATAAAGGGGGTCCATCTTGTCTGGACATCATTGCATGCTGCTCCAGCTCACACATGAGGCACCAATTCTTTGCACAACCTTTAGACAATAATGCAAAATGAGTAAATCAATTGCCTTATCATGACATGCAAATCAACTTTAACGACAAAACCATAGGGTGGCGCATCAACTACATGATCTCGAATGCAATCTTCCAAGCAAGTAGACAATAAAAGGCTTTGTGTAGACTAAGCACTGAAGAACAGCATTAGCATAACAACTGCAAAACAAAACGAGACAAGAACTTTTCATTATGATGTTTAAAGATCTAACACAAACATAATCATAGAACAATAAAACAAAAGTTTTTTCTGAAGTTGTACATAATTAAAGCTATACAGAAAAATGCACAAGTCCATGTACTTTTATGTTTGTGCTACTTAATCTGATCGATGAACATTAGTGTCCTACTATCCTACTTAGTATCTAGTATCTTTAAGCAGTCATATGATTTTTTTTACAGCATGCCGCTTGGGCCTCGGAGTTTTTACATCTTATCCCTCAACCACTTGCTCTACGCCCTGATGGGCGCAGCATAGGACTAGAAGAAGAACAATTAATAAGTGGTCACCTGTTCCCACAATTTAATAGGCCCCTAGGGAACAGGTTCAAGTCCTCATACTGAAATAACTTCACAAATTCGCCATAGGGAAACAACATCTGTGGTTGAGAAAGGATTAAACATAAGTTATGTGAGTGCCAATTCTGTGCGATGATTGAAATAGCATGCAATATAAAAATCATGTAAAGTAAATTGTGTTGAATAAACATTGTTCCAAGAGGTCACTGACTTTGATCTTCTTTTGCTTATCCATCATTGTTTGTGAACCATCAAACAGGGAAATGTTTGTTGACTTCTTCTGCCCCATTATCTTCATGAAACCCATGTTTCCCGCCCCATTGCTTTCTTCTGCAAAAAGTGGATTCTTTAGTGAAACTATTTGCAAAAATGTGTTTGGAGCCTAGAAAATGTTTTTTCATAAAGACAATATGTGAAACCTACTTGACTTCTCGTGGTCGTCCCTCAACTTATCTGTCCCTGAACATGACTGTTCACCAGATCCTATCAGTGTGGATTTTGAAGGTTTAAGCATGTCGGCAGCGGGGGACTTAGAAGCACCTTTTGATTTTACATTCAACTTTGTTGATGTTCGATCAATGATCTTTTTAGTCGAAGTTACATCTTTAGAATCAGGTTCCATTCCAATGTTGAGAAATGTCTTGATTTCTGTATCACATACAGTTTTCTGCTTTGTTATATGACTACTACTACCATTCCTCTTTGGCTCTGCTACCATACCACGTTGAATTTTTGTCTGTTCTCCATCCACTTGATTTCTTGAACTGTCGTGACCAATCAAGGAGGCTGCTGAACCATTCTGGTTTTTCTGTGGAGGTCTTTCCAAGGATTCATCAAATGCACTACTTTTCAGCTGCATAGCAAAGAGCAGCTGTGAGTAACAATAATTTTAATTGCAAAAGCATATCCTACAGAGAACTTACAGGGGCGCCATATCTTACTCTTGGAGAACAACTAGTAGAAGAGGCGGGGGTATTTCTAATTCTGATTTCGTCTTCTGAAGACCTCATCCCTTCTTGTATTCTAGACTCATCCTTTTTTAATTTGTAGGAATGCTTCTTGTCAGACGAAATTACTTTCAGAAACTGAACTTCGGAGGATTTGGCATCAAAATTTATAGGGCCACTTATGAAAGTTGTGTGATTTCTGTCTGCCATGATTCTCTCCTTTGATAATTTCTCAGCAGATGAGACATAATTTGTTTCTTCGTTGGGTAAGATACTCTCAGGAGCACACTCACCGCCTAATGAAGATGTAGGAGATGACGCAAAACTAGTGAATTCCAAATTTTGGCATTCATACATGTGAATTTGCCTCCAGTGAAGTATTTGACACCTTCCGGAACTGCCAAGTGCAAACATTATCAATTCATAGCAAACTTAGCAGAATAATATATAGTCTAAATACACAAGTTAAAGATTTCAGGATGCAGGATAAACAATACTATCATTTTATGTTGTGTAGTTTAAAAACTATTTAGTCAATCACCAAGTTGATGCAAACACGGCATGAACAATTCATCACTTCTCAAAAAACTGTGAAAAAGACATCATAGTATTGTACATAGGGGACATTTCATAAGTTCATAAACAAATATTGGTATTTGAAGAGATTGGGAACTATCAACTGCAAGTACGGTATCGGATACCCATCATACAATCCAGTTTTCATGTCAATTCCAGAACATCCTGAATGAGCATTGTCTCTTGCACTCGCTTGCACGAACTATATTACATAGACAAAAGAAGAGACCAGCAAAAACTATAATAAGATCATACCAGTATCTAATTGACTTGCATTTGGAGCAGCGGGTTGTAGCAGGAGCTAAACACCTGGCACACTGATGAACTCCACTCTTTTTAGGAGCAAGAGGAGTAAAACTGGAGACTGTCATTGCTTCAGCTCTGAGAGCTTCAGCAGCTGCTTGCTGAGCTAACCAAGCTACTCTCTCATTTCTCTTCGCAGCGTCACTCCATTTTCCAAGTAAGATGTAAGCTACAAGTGGAAGTGCAACCAACAGCAGGAGCAGGACAAGTAGATCGACTTCTCTTGGCTCAAGCATATCCCAAAACACGTACTCATGTCCAAATGACAGCAAAAATCCTTGTGTTGATCAGATCAACATCAGATCTGTCGATGTAATAACATCTTAAACTTGTCACTCTTTACTCTTACACGTCTACACAAAATTATTTTTACTCTAATTGAGAAGATGTCAGCATCCTTCAGTTGTTTGGCACCCGAAGACAAAAAAAAAGCAATGACCATAATATCGATAATAATAACAATAACAATATTGGTAACTGTTGGAACTTAGAACCATTTTGACTTGATTATAATTGAGAGCGATAAAAATACTAACAAATTTTGATTGTAAATTTGAAGCTGGTAGCTAACAGAGATATATAGCTAAGAAAATCAAAACATCTTCTGATGTGAGTAACTTAAAATGATATAAAATAAAGCTGAAAGAGAGGATAAATTTATGTAAACATTTTCCATCACTAGACCACCTCCAGCTTCAAAGCATCTTAGTATCTCACAGCTAGACCTGGAAAAATTTCTTTCTAAGTCTATGATTACCTCATTGGAATATGGATCAGTGAATAACTACTGCCAAAACAGCACTGGTATTCAGGACAGGCAATCGACGTAGAAGTGGTGACTTACAAACTGATCAACGAGATTTTCAGGCTGTTCCACGAAATGCATTGTAAGTCCTTGTAAACATCAATATTGCCAACTTGAAAATCATTTGTTCAGCTTTCGGAAGTAACATGAATGCTCCCTGGAAACAGCATATGATTAATTTTGCTACAAACCGATCCCAAGGTTAGCATTTCTCTTGCACTATATCATCAAACCCTTCTTATACAGCCAAAAGTATGATAGAGATGCCTTAAAATAGAAATGCACACGTACATAGAGTAAACAAAACATAAAAACCCAGTCAAAGGAGATGGCTTGGCTCCTTAAGAAGCTATTTATTGGATAAAAAAACAGATATAAGTGTTTTACCCAAGGTTGTAAATGTCAACTAATTTCAGTGGCACATAGAATTTCTCACATACATTCGTAAACCATAACATCTAGAATTTCCTGTTGAGTACATACATAAGAGAGTAGTAGAATATTGACCAGTGCCAATCTAAACTGGAAACTAATCCTAAGAGCAATGTCACACATTACTGTAGATGTATATTGTACTCACCAAGGAGCTTAAAGAGAAAATGGTGTAAAGAAAGATGGATGTGAAATCATGTGATCTATATTTATGTAGTAACCCGAAAACCCATTCGGTACAGCGGTAGCTAACTGAATATAAGAAATAGGGTTTATCAAAAATGGCAATTGCCGGTAAGTGTGCAATTTTAGAAAATAGAAAGAATCAATAAGATTTTTTTATGTTAATAACTGTGCTCGTTTATTGAAAAAGTATTGCTATGGAATACGAGAAATTGGCCAAGGAAGATAAACACATTATAAATTCTAATGCAAGGAATGCCAACAGAATCGCTTATCGAAAGTTTCTGTTGATAATTACAAGGGTAACAGAAAAAAGAAGTTTGTAACCGACATTTCAACGGCAAATTTTGTTGAAGGATACAAACTGCTATTTATTACAGGGTAACAATAAGGATCGCCAGTATGGATTACATCACAAACTACTTCAGACACATTGTTTTTATTTTCCTGCAGGCCTGAGATTGAGAAAGCTATCTCCAAACTCACACTTCTTTTGTTAAGTTTTTTTTTGTCAGCTCAACTACCAGCGAAGTTGAACATGGAAAAATAGGTACTTGACTAAACCAAATAAGGTCAAATCCTAATCTTAGTTATTCCCTTACATAGTACCACAATTCAGTGGTCATTGCTGATTCCATGTCGATGAAGTCTGAAGATTAACAGAACGAAAAGGACATATTGGCCACTGAAAGAAATTATTATTGGCCTACTTGCAGCAAAAGGTTAAGACCAGGTCTTCAAATATCAAAACAGTTCTTATCTAATTCTTACAAGAGAAAATAACAAATTCTTCAAGCATTGTCTATAATAGAAACAAATAACAGCACAAACAATACAAATAAAGACAAACAACCACATTTGAAACTAATGATAGCCAATCCAGAGACAAAGAGAGCATTGTTAAGCATATCATTCATAGTAACAAACAAAACCTATTTGCTGATTCAAAGTTCAAACATCCCAAAATCAAACTTTTCCATAAAAGCATAAGCTCCTCTTGAAAAAGAAAAGCAGCAGCAAAAAAAATCTCTTAGCCAATCCAGAATAGAATCACTTGAGATTCAAATCGAGGTACTGAAATGTGGGAAATTTTGCAATTATTGACCCACTGTCTACACATCCACCTCATGCACCGATTAAGAAAACAAAAACCAAAAACAACGCACAAATGAAAAACGAAATCGATTCATTTACTCACCTCAGCCTCAGCGTCTGCTATCCCCACAACAGATACACTCGACTGCTTCCTCCTTCTCAGCTCTTTCTTTCACTCTATCGTCTCGCGCCGTCTCTTCTTCTTCGCTTTCAATTTTCATTCACACTTTAACGCTTAACATTCGAGAGAGAGAGATGGACGCCTCTTCTTTCTTTCTTTCTTTTTTTACTGCGCACCTGCTCAAACCGATTGGAGGCTGATGTAGTCTCGATTGACCAGATAACCACGCGGCAGGATTTGATTGGATGGGATCTCGTGAGGGTAGGACCCGGATTCGTGACTGTAGTAAGAGGTTTCAGTTTCAAGTGAGTGGAAAGACACGATGTCGCCTTGAGCCACGTGTACGGTGGAGATCGCATCCGAGGTGTTGATTGAGAAAGCTTCTGCGTAAGATAAATGTGTGCATAATTATTGCAATGATAACAATATTAATTGGATCACTTATGTAATAATAATTAAATTCAGTATTACTATTTTTTTCATCTGGAATTAAGTATCTAATTTTTTTTATTGATAATTAATGGTATATTCACGATGGAAAATGATCAGGTACAAAGTTGATATTTTGGTACAAAGTTGATATTTTGGTACAAAATATAAACTGATCATAGTCCTTGATCTTGTGATTGAATGAATGTGATTAAATCTTGATTTTTTGGGCTTTTTTGTGTGACAAATTATAAATTAAACCTGACAAATTATGTCGTCTTTTTATTTTTCGGTTCATATTTTTTATTTTTCGGCGCGAATTTTGAGGAATTATAAAATAAAACTTACGAATTATAAATTAAAGCTGACGAATTTTATATTTTGTACCAAAAATTTACTTTGCACCAGATCTGGCTTCTATTTACAGTAACATTTTTTTTGAAGTTTATCAATTTTATTATCAAAAATGAAAAATATAAGTACCTTTTATTGTTATAAAATTCAAGATATTTGATAATGTCAAATATTACTATTTTAGACTTTTAGTAGATATTAAGTAATAATTAGAGTGTGTGCAAGCACGGGCGGTTTAGATAGGATATGACAATTGACAACCAAAGTAAGATTAAAGTTTAAATGTATTATGTCATGTGCATTTTTTGAGAATGAGTCATTATTTGTCAAAGGGACACACGACCGTTGGACAATCCTAAATGACACTTAGGACCGAGGGAATGATTCATGTTGAAAATTAAGCTTTGTCACCTTTTTGTTCCTGGCCACGCTACATTAAATTTTAGGTGATACTCATTCAAAAAAAAATCTGAATACAATTGAACATACATGTATATTTTTCTTCTATTTAATTGTGCGAAAATTATTTTTTTCTATTATGTATTTACTCATCTAAAGAAAGTTCTTTTGATTTCAACTCAAATTGAACGAAGAAATGAACTTAACCGAAATGAGTTGAACTGGACGTAACTTAATTTAAGTTAACAAATTTAATTTGATGACTTTGCTTAAATACTTGACTTTTAAGTTAAGAAGTTAGTCATTTGAGTCAAATTAAGTACTTAATAAGGCGTTGAACTGGATTAAAATAGTAAACTTTTGAATTCGAAAAAACATAACATAGTCATAGTGTATTCGTGTGATACTTCTCTAAGTTCTGAGTAACTTTTTGGTGAATGTGAGATTCCCAATCATGAAGAAATTTAAACAACTTATGAATCATGAAACCACATTTTTTATTGGCATTTGAAAATGATAAGTTCTTCCTTTATTTCATAATGATTAACGGCTGACTCCATAAAGAAATAAATACAATTATATACTAATAATCTAATATGTTGTATGATTGACTACATAAATCATCAAACAAGTCAACATTTTCATTTTTTAGAGTTCACATTTTCAATTGATGACGGATGATATTCCACTTAATATAACAATTAAGCACTAATTTCAAGGAGGGCCAAAATTAATTTGTACTCCCTCCGTCCCTATTTGTTTGTCTAAGAGAAACAATCGGCACGTTAATTAAGAAAATTAAATAAAGGACGGTGAGAGAAGGAGAAAGATGATGGGAATGGGAGTGTATGTGAAGGTGGGTCCGCACACGAATTATTACTTTTTTATGATTGAAAGTACAATTTTTTTAATAAAAATAATTTTTTGGTAGGAAAGAGATGATTGATTTGATTATTGAGTTGTATATAAAAGAAAAATGGACAAACATTAAAGGACACCCAAAAAGAAAAGTGGACAAACAAATAGACACAGAGGAAGTAAGTAATGTGGAAAAAAAATCATAAAGTCATTTATTGATGATATATATTCGCCAATCATAATCCCATTTCAAGTTTCAACGACTGATTTTGCCACCTTTCTGATATTCTTTTTCCCAAATGCTAATATTTTTGTATTTCTCGTTTTTGCTTCCGGATCATCTCTCGGTTGAATGAATACATATACAAGTGTTTGTAGGAGTTTTTGAGCTTAAGGAGGCCAGCTCAAATTGATTAAGCTTGAAGCAAACAGCAAGGCAGAACGGCGTCGTATTCAACAGGCGCGAATGGCTTTGTTTGGACGCAAAGGAAAACGCAATCGTTTGGCAAAGGCGGGACTTCCGGTTTAATTGAACGGTGACGTTTGGTTCCAGCGGGAAGAGTCTGAGTTTGACGAAACGAGGTCGTTTCAATTGTTTTTTGGGGCGTTATGAAGACGTCGTCGTTTCCAGTAGAAACAACGGATATAAATTGGCGCGTCCGGGTTGGAGCGAGTTACGAGTGAGTTGCAAATCGAGTCCAGTTTTCCAGATTTGGATTTTTGGATTCTTGAGCGATTCAGTTCAATTTGAGTTCTGTGAGAGAAATTAATAGCGAGCGAGAGTGTGCATTCATTCTCTAATCTGAGCGAAGCTTGTATGTATATTCAATTCGATCAGTAAAGAGTCTTACCTTTGGACTGGAGTAGGATCACCCGGATCCGAACCAGTATAAACATTTGTGTTGTTTTTCTTAGTTTCCCTTTGATTCTTTGCAAGATTTCCGCGTTTCAATTTCCACAATTTGGTATCTAGAGCCGTTGATTGCAAGGATGGTGTCGGCCAAGGTGAAGATCGAGCGGTTTGATTGCAAGACTGACTTCAAACTTTGGAGGCAACGGATGAAAGCGATTTTGGTCCAGACGAAGGTTGCGAAGGGCTTGACGGAAGTGTTTCCTGAGTCTACTACGGATGACGAGAAAGCTGATGCGCTGGAGTTGGCATACAACACCTTGATCCTCCACTTGAGTGACAAGGTGTTGAAGGAAGTGTCAAAAGAAACCACTGCTGCAGGGGTTTGGCTGAAGCTTGAGCAGTTGTACATGACGAAGACGCTCACTAACCGAATCTATCTGAAAGGAAAGCTTTTTGGATTCAAGATGGACTCAAGTAAGTCGATTGAGGAACATCTTGATGACTTTTCAAAGATAGTTATTGATCTTGAGAATATTAATGAGAAGATAGATGATGAGGATCAGGCCATCATGGTTCTCAATTCTCTCCCATCATCATATTCAACTCTGGTGGAGACAATGAAGTACTCCAAGGATATACTGACATTGGAGGAAGTTCTGGTGGCTCTAAAGCAAAAGCAAATTGAAGCTAAGGCAAGTGGTGAAGCTGCCGATGGCCTGGTTGCCCAAGGGAAATTTCACAAGAATATTTCTCAGAAGAAGTTCAACAAGTTTAAGAATCAACCTAATCAAGGTTCTCAACCTACTCAAGGCAGTGGGAACAACAAACTCAAATGCTACTTCTGCCATAAAGAAGGACATTTCAGAATAAATTGCCCTGATAGGAAAAAGGCTTCAAAAGGAAAGGGTCAAGACAATGGGGAAGCTGCTATGGCTGAGGAATCTTATGAGAATGCTGAGGCCTTGGTGGTTACCCAGAGTTCTCCAACAAGCAGATGAATATTGGACAGTGGCTGTTCCGTTCATATGACTCCTCATAAGGAGTGGCTCAAAGATTTCCAAGACCAGAATTCAGGAACAGTTCACCTGGGAAATGACAAGGCTTGCAAGATTGTGGGATTTGGTAAGATCGTCATCAAGGTGGATAATGGACCTGATATACACTTATCAGGTGTGAGGTATGTGCCTGAGCTTAAAAGAAATTTAATTTCTTTAGGTATGTTAGAGGCGCATGGTTGCAAGTTTAAGGCTGAAAATGCTGAACTTAAAGTGCTTGAAGGTGACTGTGTTAAAATAAAGGGAGTTAGACAAAATGGGATATATGTTTTGCATAGTGAAGTTGTTGTGAATGACTCAGTTACCTACTCTGAAAATGAAAGTGATAAAACTATTTTGTGGCACTTGAGACTAGGACATATAGGGCAGACTGGGCTTAGTAAACTATGTGATCAAGGCTGTTTTGGCAAGGATCACATAGGAAAATTAAATTTCTGTGAAAACTGTGTTCTAGGGAACACTACAAAATTAAGTTTTGGTAAAGGCATTCATACAACTAAGGCAAAACTAGACTATATTCATTCTGAGCTATGGGGACCAACTAAATCTCAGTCCCATGCTGGTAAAAAGTATTTCATGTCTTTGATTGATGGTTTT
This sequence comes from Rhodiola kirilowii, assembly GCA_033675215.1. Lineage (NCBI taxonomy): Eukaryota > Viridiplantae > Streptophyta > Magnoliopsida > Saxifragales > Crassulaceae > Rhodiola > Rhodiola kirilowii. Next base: position 8,622,982 of record CM066197.1, on the reverse strand, counting down.
TCAAGAAGGTCTTGAGTGTATTTTTTTACTAACAAATTTGAAGCTTTTGATACATTTAAGACCTGGAAGCTAATGGTGGAAAATCAAACATGTAATAAGGTAAAGTACCTTAGGAATGATAATGAATTTGAATATCTTGATAAATATTTCCTTGATTTCTGTAAAGAATCTGGTATTACAAAGCATCATACTGCCCCTGGAAATCCTCAACAAAATGGTGTTGCTGAGAGATTCAATAGGACCATTTAGAAAGGATTAGATGCATGTTACTCCAATCTGGTTTATCAAAAAAAATTGGGCTGAGGCAGCTCACACTGCATGTTATCTCATCAATAGAAGTCTATCTTCTGCATTGGATTTCAAATCACCAATGCAGGTGTGGACTAGTCATTTAGATAACTATGATAGGCTTAAAGTGTTTGGATGTGCTGCATATGTATCAGTTAAACAGGTAAAGTTAGAGCCAATGTCCCTTAGATGCATTTTCTTAGGATACCCTGATGGGGCCAAGGCATAGAAGCTGTGGTGCTTGGAAAAGGAACATAAGAAGACCATTATTAGTAAAGATATGATATTTAATGAGCTAGAATTCACTTTGAAAGAAAAAGCACAAAAGGTTATTGAACCTGTTAAAACAGTAGAATCAATTAACAATGAAAAATCTGATGATTTTAGAGTTGAGGTGGAGCTGAGTGAGGCTCCAACCCCTGTTGTGACTGAAATACCTGATAATACTGATGCAAATGAGTCTGGAAAAAAAAACTGAGCATGATGAACAACATGATTATTGGTTGACCAGAGATAGAGCTAGAAGGGAACCTAGGCCCACTATTAGATATGGCTTTGTTGGTCTTGTCAATTATGCTTGTGATATTGCTGAAAATTTTTATGAGCCTGAACCATTAAATTACACTGATGCTGTGAATTGCAAAGATGGTAAGTTGTGGTTGCAGACTATGCAAGAAGAAATGTGGTCTCTTAATAAAAACATAACTTGGGAGATAGTGGACAAGCCTTCTAAGGCAAGGCTGGTAGGCTGCAAGTGGGTATTCAAGAGAAAGGATGGAATTCCTAGAGTGGAAGCACCTAGACTGAATGCCAGATTGGTGGCAAAAGGATTCACACAAAAGGAGGGAATAGATTTCAATGAAATCTATTCTCTAGTGGTAAAACATAGGTCAATTAGAATTATATTGTCTCTAGTTGCTAATTTTAATCTTGAGTTAGAACAACTAGATGTTAAAACTGCATTTCTACATGGTAGCCTAGATGAAACCATATATATGAGACAACCTAAAGGTTTTAATACTGGTGATCCTGATAAGAAGGTGTGTTTGCTTAAGAAATCATTATATGGCCTTAAACAATCTCCTAGACAATGGTATAGGAAGTTTGATGAGTTTATGATGAACTGTCATTTTAAAAGGTCTAGCTATGACTGGTGTATCTATTATAAATTGCTGGAAAGTGGATTATTGATTTACTTGTTGCTTTATGTTGATGATATGCTAATAGCTAGTAAGAACCTTATGGCCATTAATGATTTAAAGCATCAGTTGAATACTAATTTTGAGATGAAGGATCTTGGTGCAGCTAAAAGAATTTTAGGGATGCAGATTCAAAGGAATAGGAAGCAGGGAACTCTTTTCTTGTGCCAATCTGATTATCTAGGTAAAGTTCTTGAGAGGTTTGATATGCAGAATGCAAAACCAGTGTCCATTCCAGTAGCAAGTCATTTTAAAGTGAGCAAGGATCAAGAGCCTCAAGAGGAGCAAGAGAGGAGCCTAATGAAGAATGTACCATACTCAAATGCTGTTAGATGCTTAATGTACGCTATGGTGTGTACAAGGCTTGATATATCACATGGAGTAAGTCTGGTGAGCAGGAACATGGCAAATCAAGGAAGAAGTCATTGGCAAGTAGTCAAGTGGCTGTTAAGATACATTAGAGGAACTCTGGATAAGGGCTTATTATTTGGAGGAGATCAACTCACATCAGAGATTGTGGAAGGGTTTGTAGACTCAGATTATACAGGGAGTGTTGATACCAGGAAGTCTCAGACTAGACTGGTCTTTATGGTATTTGGTACAGCAGTGTCATGGAAAGCAAATCTTCAGAAGGTTGTGGCTTTGTCAACTACAGAGGCTATCACTGAAGCAGTCAAGGAAGCACTGTGGTTGAAGAGGATCATGGCAGAGCTGGGACATGGCCAGGAATGTGTTAAAGTTCACAGTGACAGTCAAGGGGCTATTCACCTATCCAAGCATCAAGTCTTCCATGAGAGATCAAAACACATTGACGTAAGGATGCACTTTGTGAGGGAAGTTGCTGAAACTGGTGAAGTAAAATTAGTGAAGGTCAACACCAATGACAACCCTGCTGACATGTTAACCAAGTCGGTTCCAAGTAGTAAGTTTGAACATTGCTTGAAGCTGATTAGGTTGGATAAACATGGATGAGGCAAAGAGCCAAGGGTAAGCCAATAAGGAATAAGAGTGATTTGGAATCAAGGTGGAGATTTGTGGTTTTGCTTCCAGATCATCTATTGGTTGAATGAATACATATACAAGTGTTTGCAGGAGTTTTTGAGCTTAAGGAGTCCAGCTCAAATTGATTAAGCTTGAAGCAAACAGCATGGCAGAACGGTGTCGTATTCAACAGGCACGAATGGCTTTGTTTGGACGCAAAGGAAAACGCAGTCGTTTGGCAAAGGCGGAACTTTCGGTTTAATTGAACGGTGACGTTTGGTTCTAGCGGGAAGAGTCTGAGTTTGACGAAACGAGGTCGTTCCAATTGTTTTTTGGGGCGTTATGAAGACTTCGTCGTTTCCAGTAGGAACAACGGATATAAATTGGCGCGTCCGGGTTGAAGCGAGTTACGAGTGAGTTGCGAATCGAGTCCAGTTTTCTAGATTTGGGATTTTAGGTTTCTTGAGCGATTCAGTTCAATTCGAGTTCTGTGAGAGAAATTGATAGCGAGCGAGAGTGTGCATTCATTCTCTAATCTGAGCGAAGCTTGTATGTGTATTCAATTCAATTAATAAAGAGGCTTACCTTTGGACTGGAGTAGGATCACCCGAATCCGAACCAGTATCCGACGTTTCAATTTCCACAGTATTGTTTGTCAAATTCTACTTCACTAACAAATTAAATTTGATGAGAAGAAAAGAAAAGAAATTTTCAAAAATAAAGACATCATAATATTACAACATCCACTGGAAGTTTGGATCGCCAGAATTCAAATGAACCACAAACCATGAAGCAAAACTCAAGACAAGAGGACACATTTCCTGGAAATAGCAAAGATCAGATAACAACTACTACTTGTGCCCCTTCTTTTTCCACAAATCACCCAACATTCTGATTCCGGTACCTTTCTTCTTACCACCAGTATTTACCTCATCAGCAAAACCAGGAGATCCATCCTCATCATACAATCCGATTGGAGCTTCAAACAAGCCGTTGAAAGACATGCTTCTGCCATTCTCTCCAGCCAGCACAGCTGATGCAGCATCTGCAGCTTTCCTCCATTGTTCAGTTTGGACTCTAAGTTTCTTCATCTCCGCTTCCAATGACTCTTTTATGCCCTCGGTTGCTTCTAGGTTTTTGCATAATTTAGAAGTCTCATCTTTTCGTTCTTCTAGCTCTTGTGACAGTTGTGATACCTTGGAAACTAAGTCTTCTTCTTTGACTCTCGCGGATGATACCTCGCTTGTTGCATCTGATAGTTTCTTTTGGAGCTCCTTGTTGGTTTCGGCGTAGGCTTGTAGCTCCTTTTCTTTGTCCTCCAATTTGCTTTTGAGCAGACTTATTTCTTCGTCCTTGTTAGCCAAATCTTCAAGTAATGAATTCTCAACTTCCAAATTTATAGCGAGGTTTGTTGGAGTATCCATTGACTTGGTTTCTACTTCCTCGTCATGATCATGATCATCTGGCGGAGTTGGTATCTCACTCGACTCTGATGGAGCCTTTTTCTCCATTGGAACTTCAAAAACATCCAGTTCTTGAGAGCTGTCGTCGTGGACATTCTCTAGCATCGACGTGGTTTTTGTAATGGACGGTTGGACAAGTTCGGATTGCTGACAGTCGTTTTCTTTAACACTCTTCGGTTCTGAAACATTGGACTTTTTCTTGGTTATCTTCTCTGGTTTATCTTGAGCTCCATGCTTCGTAGGATCAGCCGAAGCCAGCTGCTTTTTAAGAATCTTCAGCTCCTTCTGTGCTTGACCGAGTTGGGACTCTAACCCTGCAATGCGCGTTCCTAGTTTCTTCTGAGTTACAGGGGCAGACTGGGATCCTCTAGGAGACTGGCGGTCTCCCAGCTTTGGGCTGTTATCAGTTATAGGTCGATGAAACGGTCTGCCTGAATCGGCGCTTGAAGTCTTAAGCTGAGTTACTCTAGCTGGCCTTTGTGGCGCATCTGAAGACCTGTAACATAATGTCAATAAAAACATTAATGCAGGTCATACACTACAAATAAACCAAACTTGATGTAATTAATGTTTGATCTCAAACAGCTTTCTTCCAACCTTGACGGAGGCATCTAATCTAACAGATTTCAGTGTAGTTGTTACGGTGTAGCAGATTGGTGTTACAATCGGAATCTGCAATCATGAGATCACCCAAGGAAAATAAGTGATAAAAGACAGAAAGATTGTGAACACTAGATGATGCATTGCAGAAAAGAAAAAATCACTTCTATCATTTGTCGATCAATACCTAAACATAGAAAATAAGTCGTTAATAATAAATCATGTCTGTCAGTTCTTCTTAGAAGATTTAAGTTGCAAATTACGCAATCAACAACAAATGGCAGAGTGAACAGGCAGAATACTGAACAAAAAAGAAAAAAAGAAAGTGGAAATTTAATGACTTAATCGTAGGCGTTATGGATTATGTGTGTGTGTGAATCAATACTTGCAGCAGCTAAACTACTACCACTACCATCTCACTCAGGAATACGGTTTGGTTCAGCTTCACAACTGCTTTAACAACACGTTCATTTTCGGTAAACTAATTGCAACGACCTTATGTTCCTAAACAAGGAAGACGAGTGATAAAAAAAACCAAGATAGTTAGTTGTACTAGACCTCATGATTGATGATGAGGTTTCCATCACAGCAACCAATTTACATGGACTGTCATAGGATATTCTACGAGGAGAACGGAAAAAAATGTCTGGTAGCCGGTAAACTTAACTCAACATGAACACAATTACACAAAGATGAACATATACAGGTAAACCCCCTGCAACATGGGTGTAGAGGCTTTAAAACTGTAATGACACAACTTCTGATAATTTGAGCAAACAACAACTCTTTGACTAATGAGTTTACTTACAACTGGAAAAGGACACCATTCTGACTTTAAAAAAATGAAAAAGAGCAAAAAGTCCACTGAACAACCAAGTAGACGAAAACTAACATACAAGAAGATGCCAAAAAGTATATCAAACAAATATAATAAATTGAAACAAAGAAGGTTAACTCAGATCTGAAGAAACAAAACATTTTTTCCCAGGTGAAGGTTGCAAAATCATCAGGCACTGCTTCACTACTGATATGCTATGGTTGCTTGAAATGCTAAAAAGTTTGAATCTTTAGTATCTGGTCATGTTAAAGGTTCAGATTCTCAGTGACCCACTACGCAGCTACATGTAATAGTCTACATTTTGAGTAACACAAGCAACCATAAGCTGGGTAAAAAAGGGTTTGGAAGAAAATTAGTCAGCTTGGAATACATGAGAGATTAAGTAGAAAAATACAAGATTTACCTCCAATGGACTCTGAGTGGAAGTGAGTTTTCCAGAATCACAACAATCTGAGACTGAGAGAGAGAGAGAGCACTTCGGTGTAAACCAATGCCAATAAATGAGAATGCTGAGAGGCCAGAGAGAGAGAGAGTGGAGTGTACAGGTAGGTTTATTAAAGAGAGAGAGGATGAGAGTGATGAGTCCCAAGTTTAATTTAAATTGGTGGCTACAAATATCAATGATGCTGATTGCAGTGCAGACTGGGGACTGTTGGGGTTCAAGTTTAAGTTCAATTCAACTGGTTTCAATCTTTTTGAATGATAACAAATCATCAAAAAAGACAACTTTTGAGCATTTTTAATGTCTGTTTGTGTCCGTGTTTCCATTTTTTTAAAACTTGCCAATCAAAAAACCGAATACAAACAAGAACAGCATCGAAGTACCAGCATTTTCAAATTCAATCGAAGTTGACACATATCGATATCGTTTCTTTCTTCCTTTTTACCGTTGACTCCTAAGTTATAATATGATCTTCATAAGTAATCATTTTCTCTTCTTTTTTTATTAGTATAAGTAATCATTTTCAAATGTTCATTTTATGGGCATTTCAAATCAAGGGCGAGTTGCGGGGCAAGAGAGTTGACTCAGTGGTAGGCGCTCCTTCGGTGTCATTGATCTCGGTTCAAGTCCTTCTGACAAACAAATACTAACATATAACCACTAACACCTTATCAAAAAAATCAAGGGTGAGTTGCGAACTTGCGATTGTAACTCATTTTTCTATAAGTGTACACTTATTAATAACCGGTCCAAGTCAACATAATTGGTAATCGAGTATGTGGTCAGACAATTGAAAAGGACAAAGTCCCATGTTCGATTCCTGTAAATCCTTCATAACTCAGTTGAATTTATCATCTTATAACCTCATAAGAACACCCCTAGTGAAGAACAAACTGCAAGGCAACTCGATACTTTAAGAGAAACAAAACTAAACTCACTTTACAATCATCAATTACGAGTTTCTGCAATTTCGTAGTACATGTGACTGACTATCAACCAATTTAATACAATAACGTTTTGCACCAACACTAAAAAAACACAAAGAAGCAAGCAACCCATAAGCAACAATGTAATTGTAAGCCAACTCATCCTCTACCAACCAACTTGATGATTGGGGACACAACCATGTGAAGTTGATAGCAATGCTCTGCCAGGTCCAAGTCAGTAAGGTAGATAGAGAGTAGTAATGTGCAGACAGGCAACTCCCACTCTTAAATTCCTTCCACACGTTTGTTATTAGTTCAGAACAATTTATACTTAGAACGCCAGCAGGACTTCACTCAGCGTCTCACAGCAATATCAACTTTTCCACAACTGAAACCACATCCATTTGTTTGTATCTCCAAGTCTTTGGATAGAAACATTCATAATGTTTATCAAACTATTTTCCGAAACCCGAACAACATATCAGAAGCTATGGATTAATTCTATACTGCATTCCTTCATTCAGTCTTTCTTGCTCTGCCACTTCAGTATAAGTAACGATATGGGGAAAGAGAGATTGAAATTAACTAGTTGTACCTCAGACTACTTAACAACTGCCACGCTACTTGTTCAGAATCCCCATGAGCTATGGGAAAAATGCATCCAACTTAAGTTTGAGGCCAAGACTAGTGCCATGCGACGCCTTGTGAGCTAGTCATAGCTCGAGCATCAGCTAATGAAACAGCCATTGCAAGCATCATTTGCTCCTCATAAGTCTCGGGAACAATTACAGGCCCTGGAAAAATTGGAAAGTGTCCCATGACTTCATCTTGTTGCGGCATTGATGAACTGAAACCTCTGGATTCATCTGCTACATCTGAGCTGCAATAACTTGTTCCTGCTTCAGCCACCTCGGATCCAGGGTCCACACTCCAGTCCCCATCATCTCTTCTAGCTGTGTTTCCAGGTGCTGGTAACTCCGGAAGAGGATAAAACACATAATCTTGCTCTGTTGTGTTGGAAACTAATCTTTCATGTGCCACAAAAGCATCTGAATTATAGTTGGTGGAGGGTTCTCCAACAACTTGCTGACGTTCGGCAAGAGCAGCAATAGCACAAGCAAGACTACCAGACGGTGATGATTGGTCAGCCAGAGGTGACATAAGAGGTGATGCATACAGATCAGGCCTTCTATATCGCTCAGATGTAGGGTCTTCAAAAGCTCGATTTCTGTGGTTATCTTTATCCTGAAAATTATCAGTTTAAAAAACAATTAGAAAGCAAGCCAACTGCAGCACCAGCAAAATGTTTTACAAGTTAACTGAATGAGCTGATTTTCTTGCAGATACCAGTAAAATTAACTCATTGAAATTTCTTAGGTATACTATTTAGTATTTACATAGTACATCCATCTACCAAGCTTAACACATTTTGGCCTTAAGCAGGCCAAGCCAACTGAGAACAGAAACGAATACATGTATTATAATTCTTTTGGGGAAAGACACTGGCATTGATTTTGATAAATAACAGCTAAGATATAAAAAACGCAAAGGCAGCATTGATCATCAAGATTCAGCTCAGAAAAAGTTAGCAGTTTCGAGAAGAAAAAGCCCTATTATGAGCAGCACATGGAATCCCAGGCAGTTGGCACGTAACCCAAGATTCAAGAATGAGCATTATGTGCCTCCATCTGCTCAATGCAGGGGGATCAGTCACATCATTCTAAACTGAATATCGATGTCTAAACAAGCTATGAAATATTCCAGGAGCTGCCAACATTGTCCTACTCACTTTAATTAGGATCGGAAAGCCATATCTGAAACTGCCAGCAAAGGACAAGAAAGAATGCAAAAACAACAGCTTGGAGAAGAAGAACAAAGGTTTTAATCATAAATTGGATAAGAAGAAAATGCTGGAGCATGGGAATAAGAATAAGTAGCCTGGTTGCGATGCTGAAAGGTGATCACCATCAAAACAGAGCATTACAAGGTCAGAGTCACTCTGATGTCTCTAACCATTAAATGTTTTACATGGTCAACTCAACAGAGAAACTTCTACTGTTCTACATGAACTTAAAAGCTTTGCTAGATTTCATTCATGCAAGGCGTGCATGATCATATGTCCAGCGAGTCTTTAGGTTTTAAACAGCCGTGAAGCTTAACAATGGTGACTGTGAAACTGAATTAGTTGAGAACTTGGTACGCTTGTCAAAAATTTATCCTCATTACCGAAAGTTACACTTACAGAAAGAAGCTAGATTTAGTTAGTTGCAGTTCTTTCTAACACAAGCTCAGGATTTCCAGGTGCACTTAAAAAGTCAACAGATCAAAAATTTGAACTAACATCTATTATACAAACTGGCTAATAAATCAAAAGTCACCTGAATGGATTGCCATATCGCTTCCATAACCATTATGTCCTCAAGATCTACATCGAATTCGTCATCCCTACAATCGGAACATCAGGTAACCCATCTGTAAGCCTCTTTCACATACATTCTGTACATTCATTTCAACAAGGAAAAAGCATATGAATCCTAGCCTAAGCTAACCCGTTTAAAAAAATCAGGAAGAACGGACTGACTGAACCTAGCAACTCACGGATGGAAACTTAAGCCTTTTGTAACTTGATATAACAAGTAAAATGTATAGCACTGAATATTACGCAGACAGCAATCCTCCAGTGACGCATGGATTAAAAAATATGACAGGGGCATTTGTTACCTTTGGGTGTGAAGTTTAGACCAAGAAATGGTAAGTATAGATCGACCAGACGATAAGAGTGTTCATATTTGATACAGACTATTAACTTAATAACGGCTACTACTATTTGAATGTCAATCAATTAACATATATTATATCTAAAAGAAATGATGTGTGTATGTGTATCTATATTGCCAGCCCATGTCAACAGAGGCTTTGCGTATATCTTTATCCAAATATCGTGTGGGTAGATCAAGCTAGAGGAGCCCTAAATTGTAGATATTTTAGGGGTTGCACTGGAGCATTCATCAATCAAACTATATTGAACTCAATACTTGCAAAGAAAAGTTATCAACAATAAACCACAAATGCATAAAAATAGCCTTAATCTGAGATTAACTGATCATGCTGGTGAAGTTTCACCTAATTTTGACACCTGCCTTTTGGATTGGACTTCTAAATACCAAACGGTGAATAAAACATTTCAGGGGAAGTCCTGGATACTTCAAGGTAACAATAACATAACACAGAAAATTCAGCTTCTATGATACCAGAGGTCAGAATTTCACATATTACATTCAGGAAACAAAATGAAGATATATAACTTATACATGCAAAGCGACATTAAGAAGAAGAAAAAATGAACTCAAGAAAAAACATTGAATAGATCACTAAAATTGTCCATCAAGCCAGAGATCAACGGCCATCAGAAACCTTGTTATCCTCTAACAGCCTCAAACACAGCTAAGTATTTTTATTGATATAAATGTCATACTTAAATAGTCATCAGATTGCAAAATGATGAACAACATGTCACTTAAGCAACCTCCTAATCTCCTATGAGACTTCTAAGTAACAGTTAAAGCACCACAAATAATAAATTTACATTCCTTTGTGTCCAATATGGCCTCCTAAGATGGTTAACATTCCTTTGTGCTTATTTGCGAGAATCGAGGAGGAAGTGCTAGGTGAGGAGGTGCTACTCCTCCTCACCGGTGTATATGCTCTAAGACACTTCATCCCAATAACTCTACAATCTCAGTTCAGCATGCAAGTTGTCCTGAACTTTGGATAGTTCATGCAGCCGTTCCACACATAATACCTTTAAAATGAAGGCCCAAACAAAATATCGGGCAACAAACTCCAAGACCCAAGCAAGATTTATAGTCATAGTTCGGAGTCCTCGCTCTAACCAGAGATTGAAAACTAAGACTTACAAACAAGCTTGATCATATTACTCATTCATATGTTCTAAATAGTTAAGATCTTGCACATCGTCAGAAAACATGCTCAAAAACCTGTATTTTCATTCCCTGGGACTTGTAGAAAACTATTTTTTATGTTCATTGTTTATATGCATTCAAAGTTCAGACACACGCAAAAGAGGTGTAGCCCCAACCACACACAAATAAAAGAGGTTTAAAAGAGTTAAAACCTGAAGGTTTAAATAGATTGTTCTTAACTGTTATTGTTCTGCTACCGCTTTCTGATTAAAACTGCTTTGAAACATCAGAGCCTCAACATCACATATTTGCTTTTTCTAGATAGAGTAAATTTATTGCTGTAATTAACAATACAACAATTTGGCCAAGAATGATGACTTAATTGTCACTTCTCTCTCCTCCCATCTGCCTAGTCAAAACACTAACTACAGCAGTTGAACTCTATTCTCTTGTGCTCTCCTCGAGGCTTGAAATATATCAAGCATGTGTATCGCATGTGCCCCTCATTTGTAACGAATGTGACTGTCAATAGTTGATTATATTTCGAAGCACTTGCTTAAGCAATTTTTTAAAATAAATCCTGTCTTACTAATAACGCAGACCACAGTAAATGCTAAATGGAACGCTACAGAAAGCCAATGAACCACAAATTACCTAGTCTGCACAAGCTGTCTATTTGTCACTGAAGACATCGGAGGCGTAGAAACTATTTCCTCACTTGATGATGGCTCTGCATAAGGTAGCAATACCAAAAAAGTTAACTAACCAAGTATTATTGCACATCTGACAAAACAGGAGGAGGGTATGCGCGCTGAAACACCAAAGGTTCTAGCTTATATTTACCTGCTACTAAGTTAGACCCATTATCCCTTGTTGACATGCCTGCATGTGAAGGACTTGTTATCCCCTGCCTTTCATGTGTTCTTGCTTCCTCGTCATGCAATTCTTGTTGGCGCATCCTTATTTGTGCTTCTATGACTCGTTGCTCTTCCTATTAAGCAATCTGAAGTTAGTATATTCAAGACGATGAAAACAAGAAGCAAATGACTGGGGAAACAGTTTAGCCGCATCTTACAAGTTGCTCCAAGCCCTTTTCCTCTTTTGTCTTTGTGCCTCGATATTCTACAGCATAATTAGCAGTTTTGCAGAAAGGACATCTTATAATGTCAAGAAATGTTACAAACATAGTTTAACGTGATATAATAAACAACATGGCCATTCCATATTAAAAGATAACTTTTAGACAGCAGCATTTTCAATCGGAGTACATAGTTAAAGACCTCATCTGGAGCATGAAATGGAAGATGAGGTCAATGAGTTTAAGCTAACAAAAGCAACGGATAAATAGCATGAACATTATATAACCCCAATTTTTGGGCAGGCTAGTGGAATGACTCTGCTCATTCTTTAAGGTTTCCTGGAAGAAAACTTGCCTGCCTAGTCAATTAATCAATTTGTAAATCCTCTTTTTTTGAATGAATGAACTCAGCTACTATCAACAAAGTAACCTGACAAACAAATTTGATAACTCATTTCTCAATCACTAAATTATGAAAAGGATACTGTGTGGGACGTGCTGAATTAGGAGTTTTCATCTGCAAAAAACATTCTGTAAAAGGTGATAAATTAATAATTTCCCTGTTTCGGGAGGGAATATTCAACAAACTACCAACTACAAAGTGTTGATGGTTACCTGTACATATGCTTTTCATACAACATCTTGATCGATTGAGGCTCGGATAATACTGGAACAACATCCAAAAGAGATAAAAAGGTTATGATAATTTATACAAGTAGAATAGAAGTAGGTGAGAATCAGAAACACAAGAATTGAAAATAATAATAATAATAATAATAAAAGAAAAGCCCATGAATATGAAGAATGAATGCAAGTACAAACATCAAGGAATAAATGGGTAGCAAGAAACAAATGTGGACAGTACACTACCGTCTGATCCTTGGTTTAATTGATAAAGAACACAAAATTCAGGAGTCCTCAATCGTCCTAGACCCTCCGAAAATTCATACAGATGACATGATGTGAAACAGTATTTAGCAAGGCATAATACCACAAGATTAGAAGCAGTGAAGTGAAGAGTATAAACCAACCAGAAAGCAAATGGGACACTCCTCAAGGTCGTTGGAGCAGTCGTCATCTCCAAGATAACAAGGAGCAAGCTTGGATTCTAAAATGAGCTTCCGAAGTTTCTTGTGATCAACATCCTTGTGCTGGTATAACCCTTGTGGCCTGGTATACTTGTCATCCACCACTTGACGCCGTCTGCCCAATTTATTTCCCATTAAACCTGTTGCCCTCCTTGGCCAGAATTGGCACACAAAAAACAAATGTTCCTATCTCTGAGTAGAAATAGAATACACTAATTCCAATGCTTAAGAGGAGCCAAGCCAAGCTATCCGGCCGTATACAAAAGAAGATGTTTTTTAAATCTCAGTGGCAAAGAAACTATGCTGCGCAAGGTATTTCACTCAGCCCTGTAAATGAAAGATGTCAATTGGAAAAAGATAATAAGTGCAATAGAGATAAAACTAAGGGCAAGATTAAAAAACCCTAACTCCCAAATCATCAAACAATGACAATAACACCAATCGCAATACCACCACCAATGACTGGAAAAAGGAAAAGAAACAAAAAGTGGAAGGGAATCATATCAGACACCGCTACGACGTAATTCGGAAGAAAAAAAAAGCGGAAAAAAATTGAAGGAGCAAAAGAGGGAAGGTCGTGCGGTGGTGAATTGAGGCAGACAAGAGAGAGAGAGAGAGATGTTGGGAACGAGGATCAGAAGAAGCTTCTTCTTCTTCGATTTTCGAAATGTGTAAATATTTGTTTTGCATTATTTTTTTTTGGCTGGATGTGTTTTGTTCGTTTTCCGTTTTCGACGTTTGCTCGGCTGAAAAATATTAAAATCAGACGGAAATATTTATGTGATTTTGGGACGGCGGGATTAAAGAGATTAAAATATGTAAATAAATGCTGTATTGAAACATTAAAGTGCAGGAAAGGGAAGGGAAGGGAAGGAGGTGAGTCGATGGATGGGGCAAAGAATCATGGCGAGCCACCTTCATGTAAAACAACCATTTGTATTATTATAACCAGGTGGGACTAGTAAAACTATGAGTTTCGAATTCTTGATTTTGTCATTACAGGTAAACTGTTCAATCAATTCAATTATCACTTTATTGGTAAATTAAGGGTGCGTCCACTTTGACTGAAATTTGACTTAACTTAGTTGATCTTAACTGATCTTAACTTATCTTAATTGATCTTAACTGATCTTAACTTACAGTGACTGATCTTAACTTATATTAACTTAACTGAAACTTATGTTAACTTATAAAGGTAAGTTAAGTTATATTTCTTCCGCAACCGGACCTCCTACCGCCGGCCATTACTAAGCCGGAACCGCCGTTGACCGGCGGCGACCGGCGGAGGCTGGCGGCCGTGGACGGTGGAGAGTGGCGGTGGCAGGTTGCGCATGGTTGTGGTGGTGGTGGAACAATCGAATTTAACTTAACTGAAACTTAACTTAACTGATCTTAACTCATAGTAACTTAACTTAACTTATCTTAATTGATATTAACTTATCTTAACTTACAAGTCAAAAAATCAAGTCAAAGTGGACAGGGCCTAAGAGTATCTCACTATAATTTTTTCAATCATAAGAATTGGATTTTTTTTATAGAGTAAGGATCCGGTGCAAAGTTAATTTTTTGGTACAAAATACAAATTAATCGTAGCCCTTTATCTTGTGATTTGAATGGATGAGATTAAATCTTGATTTTTTGGTGTTTTTCTTGGTGACGAATTATAAAATGAAACTGACGAACTATGTCATCTTTTCATTTTTCAGCTCGAAAAGTGACGAACTATAAAATAATTTTGACGAATTATAAAATAAACTGACAAATTATAAAATAATTTTGGCGAATTTTATATTTTGTACCAAAATTTAACTTTGTACCTGATCTTGACCCTTTTTTTTATATAATAAAATTGTTCATGGGATGACCAAACACAAAAAATATCACAAGTGACCAACTAACTTTTTTTGGTCATGAGAAGCAACCAACCAGAACATGAAACATGTCCTGTTTTAAAACTTTTTCAGATTAAATTCGTAACTTGTAACTCATTTATCTTGAAAATTAAAGAGTCAAATATAAAATAGAAAATATCAACATTCGTAATTTTATGAACTACAAATAGACAACCATATTGTCATATTTTGATGTATGTTTAAATAATTTTATTTTTGATAAGATTATATGGGTATGGGAGAGAGACGATGAATTTTTGCAACAAGGACATTGTTGGACGTCTGTTATCTGAAAATAAATTTATTTCATGCGGATCTAACAATAATAAACCGTTTCAGCAGTGATGTTAATTAACCAACATGCATATATAAATCTGAACATGCATATATGAATCTGAACATGCATATATGAATCTGAACGAATACAGTTATCAGAATCTGATACAAACAAACAGATATTAAAAGGACAGCAAACCGAGCTGGTGATTCAGTCACGTCGTTGACGCTGTCCTTAAAGCTGATTTGCCTCCCGTGCTGGATTTGACGGCAAAAAGCTTCCCAGGATAAAAGAACCTCAGCAAGCGCATTGAGCACTGTAGCCTTGCTGATCGAACCTATTCGATCTTCTGCTATCACAGATCGGAAAAAACAAGAGACGAGATGTGTAGGAGTGTTGTATTGTGTGTGTTTTGAACTGAAGCGCAGGCTTCTTTATATAGTCGAGAGGAGAAACCGTTTTGCTGCTGGCTTTTTGGAAAAGATATGAACTGTCTTGTTTATCCGAACGCAACAGTCCAAGTTCTTATCTCGAAAAATCAGCAACCGCCTCCAACAGCTTTGACTGACTCAGTCTCGCTGAAGACTTGCTCTTGTTCGGTTTAATTATGCAAAACCGAAATTAGAATAACCAAAAACGAACCGCGCAACCCGCTGAGAAAATTGACGGCATTCACCCGGATGATGTGGGCGCGCACAAGACAGGCCAAATTCGACGTCGTCGACCGGATGATTTCCCCCCCCCTGCGCACGCCCGCGAAGGCATTTTGGAAGAGTTTCTTTTAACAACTTAACAAGCTTGTTATGGAAATCATATATGAACAAACATTGTTCCCATTTGGCCTCCAATGTGGGATATAAGACTTTCACACAAGTGAAATCCAACCCATATCAATCCCTACCAAGGTCACGTTCCATGGTTTTTGGCACTACTTTGAGCATCAATTACTCATTCGATTTAGCTTCGTTTTTGGCGATTCAATACTTGATTTCATACCTCACACGTCAAGGTATTTTAATCTAATTTTGTCAACAAGATTGGAGGTGTTCTCCACGCTCAATTTTAGGTCTCAAATGTGGCGCACCACCATTTTCTTCAACCCACTACAAACACATTTTCCAACAATCCCCCACATGAAGAAAATCGAGTGGTGAAATCAAATAAAACAATAATCCTCGATAATCAACTCGACACGAAGTGGTGATAGCTTCTACGGATAATATCTGCACAGGATAGGTAGGTTACCCCTTTGAACCTTCCATTGAGATAACATGATCTCTTTACTGACTATTCAGTAGACTTGATGTCTTTGAACTGTTCGTCTTATACTGTAAACGAAATCAAGTTTCCACAGATATTATCCTGATCTTATTCAGTTCTTACTGGTGGGCTCATTTTGGTCGTGATACCCCTTTCCTGGTTCTGCAAGAGTTTCTAAAGAATTAAGCCCTTTGAATTCTCCTTTGAAGCGACCCCACTTCTCTCTCACATAGGTGATTCTTTCTTAAAGTAATCCTGCATTACCCATTTGAATCTCACTATTCAAATTACTAGAATCATTAAAAGCTTCGAGCTTAGCCTCGTGCAGGAGTCACTGTTTTATCTGGGAATAGGATTGGGGTGTTACCCCCCACAGTGACCTCACACAGTCTTAGCAGGTAGGTTGTCCCTTTGAACCAAGTTCTTGGGATCTCCAGTCATCATGGTAGGGTTTTCCTTTGCCTCAACTTTTATAGCCCAAGGGCTTAAGCCTATGCTTTGATGTTAGCAATCAAAAGGCTTTAGTCCCATTCCCTTAGTTGTCTTCTCTACTTGGTCCCTATTTAACCCTTTGGTTAACGGATCCGATATATTTTCTTTGGACCTCACGTAGTCAATGCTTATGACTCCGGATGAGAGAAGTTGTCTTATGGTATTGTGTCTTCGACGTATGTGCCTAGACTTACCATTATACATGACATTCTGTGCCCTACCAATTGTTGATTGATTATCGCAATACACACATATTGGTGGCACAGGGTTTTTCCAACCAGGAATATCCTCTACAAAATTCCTTAACCACTCTGCTTCTTCGCCGCATTTATCTAATGCCACGAACTCAGCTTCCATCGTGGATCTGGTTATTAGAGTTTGTTTCGAGGATTTCCATGACACGGCTGCACCTCCCAAAGTGAATACATATCCACTAGTGGCCTTTGAGTCTTGTATATCAGATATCCAGCTTGCATCAGTGTAACCTTCAATGACTTCCGGATATCTGGTATAATGTAGACCGTAATCACGAGTAAATCGTAGATACTTCAGTACTCTCACGATGGCTTTCCAGTGTTCATAACCTGGGTTACTCGTATATCTTGCAAGCCTACTCACACAATAAGCAATATCAGGTCTAGTACAATTCATCAAGTACATTAGACTGCCTATTACTTTTGAGTATTCCACTTGAGAGATACTCTCCCCTTTGTTTTTAGACAGATGGTGGTTCATATCTATAGGAGTTTTATAAACTCCTACACTATCTTTCCCAAATTTGTCTAAAATCTTATCAACGTAGTGTGCTTGGCTTAAGACAAATCCATCTGCCGTCCTTGTGATTTTAATCCCTAAAATTACATCGGCCAGACCTAAGTCTTTCATATCAAACCTTGAGTTTAACATGGACTTAGTAGATTTAACCATTTCTTCATTGTTTCCCACAATGAGAATATCATCGACGTATAAGCACAAAAGCACATACCCGTGTTCAGTGTTTTTGCTATATACACATTTGTCACACTCTTTAATCTAATTTTGTCAACAAGATTGGAGGTGTTCTCCACGCTCAATTTTAGGTCTCAAATGTGGCGCACCACCATTTTCTTCAACCCACTACAAACACATTTTCCAACAGACATTATATCTCTTAGCCTTGAAGCCGTCGAGGCTGATTTCCCTTTGCTCTTGTGATTTACCACCATGCAGAGTTGTCACTCTATATCCTGATTTATCTAACCCCTTTGAAACACCATCAGCAGTCTTTTTGGTGTTGACAAAAACAATTGCAATTTTATTTCCAAGTTCATCAAGCAACTTCTGCAACTCGTACATCTTTTCAGACTCGTTCACCATGATGACGTGCTGAGAGATCAGGTCAGTGGCTTTTCCAGCAGTGCCAATTGTTACAACAACCGGATTTCTCAAGAACTTCCTAGCAAGCCTTTCAACAGCAGGCGGCATTGTAGCACTAAACATATATGTAGTCCTGTATATCTTTTTCTCATCAAGCTCTTCATCTTCGTTCTCAGGTTTAAGGTTGCTACTTGCTAGAAGGCATTGCCTCTAAAACGCCCACAACTTGGGGTTCAAAGCCCATGTCAATCATTCTATCTGCTTCATCAAGAACCACATAATTGCACTGATTTAAAACTGCATATCGCCTTTCCAAACAATCAATGAGACGTCCTGGGGTTGCAATAACAACTTCACACCCCTGTCTAATCTTAAACCCTTGCTCTTCTATTGACTGCCCTCCAACTATTGAAACGACTTTTATACCCATATAGTGAGCGAATTTGACAGTCTCATCCTCAATCTGTTTAGCTAGTTCCCTAGTAGGAGCCATAACAACTGCATAAGGCCCTTCCTCTTCGTTCTCTTCAGTCATTGGTGGGAGTCTAGATATGTAAGTGAGCATAGGAAGAACAAAAGCAGCAGTCTTACCAGAACCTGTTTCAGCAATCCCAATGACATCTCTTTGTTGCAGTCCAAGGGGAATAGCAGCCATCTGAATAGGGGAAGGCTTGTTATACCCAAGTCGTTCCACAGCCTTGAGCCACTCTGGAGTCAGCTTGCTTTCTGCCCAGTTTCTCATAGGATGCGGTATTTTTGAGCCTTTGTAAGATATATTAAAATCCTCACGAAAAATTCTCCAATCCCTATCAGTCATTTCATCGAGCTTCTTCTGAGACCAATGCCTATCTACTTTCTTTTGCTCCCAGCGATCTATCCCAGCGCGAAACCCTCGACCAAAAAGCAGCCTAGCTTCACACAAGGAATTCATGACGCGAGATGTGTCATCAGTGTTCTCCCAATTGATCCTGAACTTCTCGCTAGGTTTAATGACTCGTTTCTTTGGCTTCTTGGATCCGAGGTGCTGTTCTTTGATTGCTTCTAGATCTTTCTCCCTTTCCCTCTCAGCAAGTTTATCTAACCTAGCTTGCTCTCTAGCCTTGGCCTCCTCCTCCTCCCGTTTACGCCTCTCGGATTCACGCTCCCTCTCGCGCTCTCTGTCCCTATCCCTAACGCGTTCTCTATCGCGCTTGCGGCCTCTCTCCCGATATGATTCGCGGTAATCCCGATGGTCGCAGTCTCGATCTCGGTCCCGGTGGTGGTGACGGGAGTCGGATTCGGTATCAGGTTCGTTGGAGGCGTGTTCGGGGCGAGAGTCGTCGATTATCAGGCGCTTCTGGTGGGCTGTGGCTTCTTGGTGGCGTTGCAAGGCTAACTGCTCGCGCTGAGCTTTCATGAGAAATATGGGCTTGAGATCGGACATCAGGCACTACAAAATTAGAGTTTTTCAACTATGATTAGTAGGTATAAATAGATAGATAACCTTAATGTAATTGGTAAATAAGAATCCTAATCTTATTAGGAAATACTAAAAATTAGGACGGGCTAAACTGGACTAGCTCGATTGCCTAATCAGACTCTACAATCCAACATTAAATATAAACAGCATCACCAAATTAGAAATTCTTTAAGGCATCCTCGGTGATGATCGTAAAAAAAAATATATATATATTCTTCACTTATCTCCTACATTCCGATTCTATCTTATTTTATAAGTATTTCTCATTATAATAATAGTTATTTGCTTGCAGCCAATTAACAATCGCCATGTGACAGTAATACATCAAAGCATAATCTGATCGTGAGCAAGGTTGTACCATGCTCCAAACCCACAATCCTTGTTCCCCAAATCTTTTAGTATCATTCACCTATTGAGAAAGAAAAAGTAAAAATTTGGACCAACTATCTTTAAATTAAAAATTAACGATGGCCTTAGGTTTCTAACAGTTTAAGCATAAAATCTCCGCTTCCCTCGACCGATGTCAAATAATACTGGAGGTCAATCCAATCTCATCTTGTCCATATATTGATTAAAAAACCGAAAGGTTCATGCTCGGATTTCGATAAACACAAATAAATATGCATCATCAAATAGTTGAGTTCTGATTAGAATCAGTAGTTAGATAATTAGATCCAAATTTAGAGCTCATTATGGTTCAGATTAATCATGCTTTTACGAATTAATTAATGTTTTAATCAGTTTAATGAGTCATAAGCATTTAAATGGAATGATAATTATATTTTTAATAAAGAAAATGACGAATATAAAGCGTACAGATACGTTTCTTCCGTTAAGTACAACCCAACGCTAGATTCTATTTGAATTTCAAGTCGAAAATCTTTCAATGAATCAGGCCTTGAACAAGTCGAAAAACACGTACGTTGAAAACCAAAACACTAACATCTTTAACAAACTAACAATGAGATCAAAATAGTGGTGCTCATAATCACAAACATCATGACTTATCACGAACATTGTTCCGTCATGAACAAATAAATACGAGTATTGATGTCTGCACATATATCCAACAAAAACACGAAGGTTGAAAACAAAAACACGACATCATGTATTTAATTGATATTGCAGAATGATAAGCAGTGCATGCCGACTTTTGCAACTGCTCGTTTGTGCCATTGCGTTGCTTGAAACAGAAGCATCGTTTGTGCGTAGGCTGGCTTTTACAAAATTTTAGAATATTTTCACAGAAATCAATACAATTGTTCTAAAATTATGGGATTTCGTGGGATAAGATCGTCTGATACATTTTCTAATTGTGCCCTCATATAAAATATATTACAATTAAAATATGAGTGTAGTTAAGGTAAAAACCACGATTATATATGAAAACTAAAAATCGGATTTCAAACTGACACGTGTCCAATTTCGTTAAAATCTTGGATATAACACAGAGGGGGCATTATAGTCATTCCACATATTTCGGATTTCAATTCAGACTTAACTTTGTCCAAGTTAAGTCCGAATTTGACAAAATAAGTCTGAAATTGTTGAATTCAGGCTTAACTTTGTCCATGTTAAGTCCGAATTTGACAAAATAAGTATGAAATTGTTAAAAACAGACTTAACTTTGTCCAAGTTAAGTGTGAATTTGACAAAATCAGTATGAAATTGTCGAATTCAAACTCTTAAAATATGTAAATGTGATTTGTATTTGATCGAAACTCTTAAAATATTACTTTATTTATTAAATTTAAGGACTATAAAAGTATAGATAATTAAATTGAACGACTAGAAAAAATTATAAATTCTAACCTAATCTTTTTCCATCATCAAATCCTAACAACTAACATATAGTCCACACAAAATTAAATCAATGCAAAAAAGCAATAGATCACATTCATTTAATTCTGATCAAGTATAATCGGGGAAGAAATATTTAATATTTGATTTGGAAGAAATAATCATAAAAAAAAAATTAATTTCCCAAATTTCGTAGCCGCATAACTTCGGCTTCGGGCAGGCCGCAGGGCAGAGAAGAAACACAAACAAACAAACTCCTCCTCTTCCCTCACCTCCCTGACGAACGAACCACAACGAATCGCCATCGTCGACGTCGTCGTCTTCTTCGTCCACCGGCAGCGGTCGATTTCTGGACCAAACCTCACATATCCAATTTCTTGAATCGATTCTATGCATTTGAAACTGATACATACTCTCCCTCGCCCCTCGGCCGCGCGCTGCTGAATGATGCGATCGCTCTTCTTGCGGTCCACTCGTCAAATGCTTCTCTGGTGGAGGGAAGAGGTCGTTGATGGCCTTTAAACTCCAGATGAATTGGCAAACCACTCTACTCAATCACAAGCGAAAGACCGGTCCTCCATTAGGGTTGAGAAATCAAGGGAATACTTGTTATCTCAATAGTGTTCTCCAGTGCCTTACCTACACTCCTCCTCTTGCCAATTTCTGCCTCAATCATCTTCACACCTCTCACTGTTAGTATCCTGGACCTTCTACCTTTCAGTTTGTATGTATTCTGCTGCGGTTTTATTTATTGAATTGTTTTTCTTTATTTTGTTTGTGTGTTTATTAGGTGATATAGCATTGGAAGGATGCAAAAAGCGTGACTGTGCATTCTGCATAATTGAGAAGCGAATTGCTCGATCATTGAGCACTGAGTTAACCCTAGACACCCCTGCTAAGATTAATAATTGTTTGAGAATATTTGCCGACCATTTTAGATGTGGGAGGCAGGAGGATGCCCATGAGTTCCTCCGGTATGTCATTGATGCTTGTCATAATACCTGCCTTAAACTCAAGAAGTTGTCTGGTAAAGGAGGTGAGTTGCTCAATGACAATACAGTGGTTAAAGAGATTTTTGGCGGTGCGTTGCAAAGTCAAGTGAAGTGCTTGTCTTGTGGAAATGAGTCGAATAAGGTTGATGAGATTATGGATATAAGTTTGGATGTGGTTCGCAGTAGTTCGGTTAAGGATGCATTGCATAAGTTCTTTCAGCCTGAGGTTCTGGATGGAAATAACAAATACAAATGCGAGAAGTAAGCAAATCAATCCAATACATTGTATAAGTGTGCCTATTTTGTATGATGAAAATGTTAACATGGATGTGTTGTTAATTTAGTTGTAAGAAGCTAGTGGCAGCAAGGAAGCAAATGTCAATTCTTCAGGCTCCTAATGTCCTTGTGATACAACTCAAGGTGATTTAATAACTGCTTTTCAATAATTCTGATTTCTCATTGCTTGACCTCATTGCCAAGATTAGCTTTGTTTCCCAGAGATTCGATGGCATATTTGGTGGGAAAATTGATAAAGACATTGCATTTGAAGAAGTTTTGGTGCTATCAAGCTACATTTGCAAAGCAACTAAGGTATGCTTTCTTAGTTTGGATACTGATAACGGAACATTTGTATCTGTTATTTTCAATATATCTTGTAGATAGGTAGTGACCAATCCATCAAGTTCTTGTGCCATATATTTTACCATCAGAAAATATTCGTAATGTGGTTGCAGTTCATCAGTGGAGTAGAATTATTCTTTTGTGTTATCAATATGGAGTGTCCATATGTGCCACTTTTTATCCTATTTTAGAATATAGTTGAATTTCTTTTTTTTTGTCTGTTTCACTCTTTTGGGATTCAAATAGTCAAATCCCATCAAGTGCTTGGCTTTTGTGGTGAAAACATATGAGAATGCATATATCATATATGTGTGTTATCATAAGCAAGTTTAAGCCAGAGGCACGTGATGAACCAAAACTGGTAGGAATGAACTTCACTGTCAATTGTTAGACAGATTTATGTTTCTCGCTATACTTTTATGATTTTATATGGGGATTCTCTTAGGACATATTCTGCATTTGTCTTCATAGTTGTGTAGTTAGTTCTGTTCTTATGTATGAAGAGGAACTGCAGATGAATTTACTCTAAGAAAGAAAGACGGGCAGATGTTTAAACTGGACATTTTGTAAGATTCTCATTGGCGTCATAAACAATGACGATGATAGATGATGAGGAACAAAACGAGGATGATTACAAATATTAAAGACCATAATAACGTTGTGAACGCATATAGCCTACTTGTGATATTTCTATGTCTGAAATAACGAGAAGTAGGTAATCTGTAATTATACCTAGGATGAGTAGGAAACTTTGAAGGCTGTGGGCCATTGTCACTTCTTCATCTTAAACATTTAACATGAAAATCAATGTGGGTTGGTTTGCTACGTGCCAAGTGGGGAGGAGAAAAATTGTATGTTAACTTGATTTTAGATTTGTGTATAGTTGTGTTGACTTGTTGACTCAAAGGAGAAATTAGATTTGTGTTCTTCCCCATCATATTTATAATGTTCCTGTTAGAAAGGAACAAAGTGAATAAACTTTGTTTTGTTTTTCTAAATCAACCGAACTTCTGAACCTCCAGAAGGAAGACATCATGTTTGTTTAAGTTGATGCTTTTGTTTGCATTCAAGAAAATGGGGAAACAATGGAATGAACAAGCATGTAATAGGATAATAGGATGCCTTTATGCCACCTATTTATGGGAATGGTCTAAAAGAGATGACACAACTGACAACACAGGTCAAATGGCACCTAGCAGGTGTTAGCATCTAGTAGGCCATGTCCTTTTAATTTTATTTCACATCTATTATTGTGTCTTTCCAGATAATTATTGAAATTTTTTTTGAGCATGTACATGCATGATCTTTTGTACTTCGATTTTGTCAAGTTTCGTCAAAATGATTATTTATAATGAGTGATTATCCATTTGTCTGTTTGCATTCTTCATTGAGAATGGACTGTTTGTAATATTTATTGTGTAGCTTATTTTTATGTATATTTGACAGATTGTAACTTAACTTCCTTCTGATACAGGACCTACACCCAGATTATAAGCTTTTTGGAACCATTGTGCATTCAGGATACTCACCAGAGTCTGGACATTATTATGCTTACGTTAAGGTTTATTTTGGTCTTACCTATTTTTTATACATATGCATTCAGAGTTCATCTATGTGAAACAATCGAACTTAACCGCAACTTCTACTAATTTTGTTATCTTTGTACAGGATGCGATGGGGCGGTGGTATTGCTGCAATGATTCTTTCGTTACATTGTCTTCCCTGCAGGAGGTTTTGTCTGAAAAAGTCTACATTCTTTTCTTTTCACGTACGACTCAAAGACCATCACCCACAGGCACAAATATCTCTTTTAATGGGATGAAATCTTCCGCTTCCAATGGCACAAAGTCTTGTGCTTCCAATGGTATTAAATCTTCTGCTTCCAATGGGACCAAGTCTTGCACTCTCAATGGGACTAAATCTTTCATTTCCAATGGGACCAAGTCTGGCATTTCTAATGGAACTAAGCCTTGCATTTCCAATGGGACCAAACCTCACATCTCCAATGGCAATGGTAATGTTATCATTAAAAACCAGAAGACGGTTCACTCAGATAAAGACGAGTCAAAGCTTGTTGTCGACGATTCTTTGGTGAAGAGTAGTTCGAATATCCCAAGGGTAGTTAGAGTGCAAATGAAGTTTAGTCTTGGTACATCGGGTTCAAAAAGGGTATCAGCTAACAGTGATTTGAAATCAAATATGTTTAAGGATCAAGCTATGACAAAGGATGGGGAGATGAGACTCACAAATCACATGGAGGGTCATGAAAGCAAAAAGACATTATTAAGATCCCCGACTCGTGATAATTGTTCAGCCAAGGACAAAAAGACTGACAGCAACAGTGATTCTACACAGAGATGTGTCTCTTCAAGTGATGAAAATAAGACTCCAATCTTAAATTTACCTTCACAAACTTCATGTCCGCATGGCAGTCTTGAGATGAAGAGCGGGCTGACAATTGTAAGAAAATCAGATTCCAACGGCATGCAAAATGGTGTAAGCAGCTATACTGCTAGTTCGGGGTCAAAGAGAAAATCTTATGATGAGAACGACCATTGTATTTTGCTGTCTCAAACGCTTGATTCTTGTGGTAAACTCCGGGAGTTCCGGCATGAGTAAGTTCTTATAATAGTCAATTTTCCGTTATTTCCATATATAGGTGGTTGATTAGAAGATTTTAACTAGGAATTTGCAACATGACAATGACATAAAGGTCATTGCATCGTTTTACAGAATAAATAAAGTGTACTTGCTGATAAACTGAGAAGCCAAATATTGATCTAAGATGCAAAATGATTCATTCCATCTACAAAGAGTCTGGTTAATCCACCTGTTGTTCTGAGTCCTTGGGGGGTAAAAGAGTCTTTGAATGAGGAAAGTAGTTCATATATTGGTTTGCAATATTGCATTTAATGGGTTATTTGGCTGAGAATAAAGTCAGGTGTCTAACTGCTGTGTTATTGATCAAATTGGCTTGAACATACATATTCAATCGGTTGTTGGAATATTCAGGTGTTTAAGGGCTGGAAGCACATATTTAGTGTTATGAGTTTACCTGTGAAAGATGCTTCCCCTTCTAGTTTATGAATTGAAGTTTGTGGATGCTTGTTTACATTGCGGACTGTGAGTTAAGTTTTCATCTTGTGTATTTTGCAGTCTTCAAATGGAAGCTTCTTCAAATTTACGATCTTGTGGCTGGTCCGATGAAGTGTACAGTTTCATGCATGGTAGGAAGAAGTTGCATGTGCTAGGAGAAAGCAGCCAACTGAAAGAATCTGAATTGAAGTAAGATTCTGTAGTTTTTTTTAATGACATTTCAAAACATACTTACTTTTATGTTTTATTCCATCTACTAGTTTACATTATCGGACATCACATGTTATTTTGTTTTCAATTAAAAGTTTGATATTAAAATCATATGCCCTGTGAGTAATAATAACGGCTCTTCATTTTCACAAGGAGAAAACAAGAGTTACTATAAATAGGTACACTTTGTTTTTGTGTTTTTGCAATGTTGAAATACAGCATGTCTTTACTCTTAAGCATGACTTGTGATGCCAATGATTTTATTTGCATGGTCATATAAATGTAGCTGACAAGCTTATTCCGTGTACAACGTAGGAAGAAGTTGATTGCTGAGGCAAAATCAAAATTTGTTGCACAAGTTCCTGAATCATTGAAAGTAAAACTTGTTGAAATGCTGAAATCCTTAGGCGAAACAAACCACACTGCTGATACTTGAGACAATTTGGGTAAGTTTGTGTAAGCCATCTTCATAACTATATATTTGTGATTATCATCTGCAGTTCAAAAGCTGTACACTTTAAACAATGCATTTATTTTGCAGGCAGTCTGTAAGCACCATCATAAGAAGTTTGACAGTGAGGATCTTGTTGTACTAGGAGGGAATGTGGACTGGAACTATATTTTTCAACTTGTGTTTGCAAATGGAAATACTGCTGTAACGTAGGCTCCATTTGTACGAGGTCCTCACCATCGGGGTATTTAGATGGGCAGTTTTCTAATTTTTGCTCAAATGATGTTTCTACTACTGAGGCTGTTAAAGTTAGAAATGGCAGAGAAAACAATGTTTTTGTTAATTCTTATGTTCATAAATCGACCATAGTCATATGTGATTGAAATAAAAACAAAAAAGAAGTAATACAATCAAACACTTGTTCACTTGCATTTATTCTTCTTGTATATTTTTTTGTAATATATATATATATATATTAGGTGAATATTCACTACTGAAACAGAGGTATAAGTAATCTAGGGCAGAATACAATAAATCTGTTGCGAAAAAGTCATTCTTATTTCTTTTGTGCTGTTAATATACGAACGGAACGGCTCACTGCAAATGAGAAAGCTAAAAAGGCAGCAAAATTCACAAACACAGAAACTACATCATCATCTTTTCTTAAAATCAATCCTCTATACAAACTGTCAACCACAACAAATTAACAGTCTGGTGTCTGGTCACCTGAAAATATATCTTTGTATCAGATGACCTCTTCATTACCTTAATCTGCCATCTCGGCCCGCACCTCCACCACAGAGGCCACATGAATGACCATACAAATACCTCAATGCAAGAAGAGCATGTAATAAAAATAGAAATCATATTAATTACTACTCCGTCTGAAGGAGTGAATAGTGATATAAACTTGACCACAGACAAAATCAAAGGTTTTATTTCTTTTTTACTATCTCAACTTGGATTTTAACTAAGGTAGTTTGGCTGACAATTTGCACTAATCTCTACCTATGAAGTTACATGTGTAACTAGATTTGTCAAGACGATCATGACTCTCCATCTAATGGTGTTTCTGATGTTGGGGAAGAAGGGCATGAAAGTATAGGTGCCTGTCTAACATCAATCATCATTGCAGTAACCTCTCTCATTGTCGGCCTGTTTATGGGGGATGCATTGGTACAGAAGAATGCTATCTTAAGAAGCAGAGACATTTCTTCCGCTGTTTTTGTCAAACTCGTATTTATTAACCTGCTGTCAAATATCTCAATCACTGGCCGCTTGTCATTAATGAATTTTCGGACCCAGTTCACAAGGTCGCCTCCTTGGTCCACTGGCAGCACTGGGCGCTTGCCTGTAACTAGTTCTAGCAAAACAACACCAAAACTGTAGACGTCGCATTTTTCTGTCACTTTCATTGTGTAGGCATATTCTGAACAGCACCAAAAAAAAATAATATGAGCAAAAGATAAACTGAGCTCCATCTTGAAAGACTCACTAATAACAGTAAAAGACTCTCGGAACGGTGAATCAGAAAACTAACCTGGGGCAATATAGCCATATGAACCGGCAACAGCAGACATGGACCTTGAATACGAAAAATCAAGTAACTTAGCCAACCCAAAATCGCCAACATGAGCTTGAAAACTTTCATCTAGCAAAATATTGTTCGACTTTATATCTCGATGAATGATTTTGGGCTTGCAGTCATGGTGAAGATAACGCAATCCTTCGGCTGCACCAAGAGCAATGTTGAATCGGGTGTCCCAGTCCAATATGCGTGTGTTGTCATTCCCATGGAGCTGTTCTCCTAAACTTCCATTAGGCATGTATTCATACAGGAGCAAATTTGAATCCTGATGGTGGCAGAAGCCAAAAAGCTTCACTATATTGCGATGACCAATCTTTCCTAGGGTACTTATCTCAGCACGAAAGCTACCTTCCGTATTAGTACATTCTGCAATGGATTTCAGCTTTTTAACAGCTATAACATCGCCATTGTCCATGACAGCCTTGTATACAACCCCACAAGCTCCGCTTCCTATTATGGCACTCCCCGCAAAATGCCCTGTTGATTCTAAAATGTCTTGATATGTGAAACTTTTCCGCGGAATATAATAATGATTCAGAAAGTCAGGCTTTTCAGGATCAGCAATAGTAGCAAATGAAGGCATGGGTGCATGCCGTCTCATGACCCAGCAGAGAACCAATATGAAAACAAGGGAAACTGATCCAACTAATACAGAAATGAGAGTCACTATTTTCTCTTTAGATGAACCCTGCATTATCCAGCTTGTTTTGCGGTCCAATGGTCGTGTCTTGATTTGACGACAATTACTCGAACCCAGTCTGCACAGATTGTTATTCCCAACAAAATTACTGTAATCCATTCTGTGAAAAGTCGGGGAATCAGGGATAGTTCCTGTTAACAAATTGTTTGACAAGTTGCACACCATGAGGCTCAAAAGTTCACCAATTGAAGGGGGTATTTCACCAGCAAGTTCGTTGTTGTTCAGGTATAGTGATTCTAACATCTGCAAGCTTCCCAGCTTGTCTGGAATTTTGCCAGATAGAACATTAAAACTCAGATTCAAGGAAATCTGTAACGAGCTAAGCTGACCCAGCTCGAGAGGAATACTTCCCGACACAATGTTACCTCCAAGCTGCAGCTCTGTAAGTCTTGTTAGTGCCCCAAATGTTCTAGGAATGGGCCCAACCAATTGATTGTCTGACAGCTTCAGAAGCTCCAGATTCACAAGGTTGCCAAGCCAAAGTGGGATCGAACCTGTGAAATGATTCCTGCTAAGATCAAGTCTTTGAAGCTTTGTGCAGTTCCCAAGCTCATAAGGAATATTCCCAGACAATTTATTTGATGATATGTTGAATGTGACAAGCTTGACTAGTAATCCAATCTCATGTGGGATTTGACCTTCAAAATAATTGTCTGATAACCGAAGTCTCTCCAACTTTAAGAGCTTACTGATATCTGGAGGTATGGGTCCTGAAAAGAGATTTTGGTGGAGCTCGAGCCCATACATATTTGGGAATCTGAATAATTCAACTGGCAATCTGCCTGTGAGTCGATTATTGCCGAGCATTAGCTGCATCAGGGACTGACATTTCGTCAAACCACCTGGTATAGTTCCAGACAATTTATTGGACCCAAGGCTTAACAAAATCAACTTCTGGGATCTACAAAGATGCGGGGGTATGCTTCCAGTGAGGTTATTCTGAGACATGTCAAGGATAGAGATGCTACTATTATATCCAATCAAGGGAGGCATAGGGCCTTCAAGATGGTTATCAAATAGCTGTATCTCTTCCAGGAAAGGAAGATACTGAATCTCGAAAGGGATAGTACCAGTTAAGTTGTTAATGGAGAGATCTAGATTCTGCAGTTCCTTTAACAGCCCAAGTTCCACAGGAATACTCCCTTGAAGATGGTTTTCAAAAAGATGAAGTAAACGAAGACTAGAGATTTGACCCAACTCTTTTGGGATGGACCCGCTCAATTTATTTTCAGAAAGATCGATCTCCTCTGCATCTTGACAATTACCAAGCTCCAACGGGATTGTTCCATTAAGTTCATTCTTATATAAGTACAACCTCCTCAGTTGGTACAACTTCCCTAGTTCTTTAGGAAGGCTTCCAGTAAAAATATTCTGATGCAAGGCGAGAACTTTAAGACTGCTCAAGTTGCCAATCTCTGGAGGTATCTCACCAGACAAATGGTTTTGCCAAAGGATCAAACTTGTGAGATTCTGAAGCTCCTGAAGCTCTCGTGGTATATTGCCTTCTAGCATATTTTGTGATAAACCAAGCACCTCCAAGCTTTCACAATGACTGATCTCCACGGGAATTGAACCCGACAAAGAGTTCATGCCTGCTCGTATAACCTTAAGCTTTTTTAAATTAGCAACTGATTCAGGAACTACCCCACTAAGATTATTGCTGTAAATAGAGAGCTCCTCAAGCAACACCAAATTCCCGATTTCCGAGGGAATGTCACTGTAGAACTCATTCTCGCACAAGTAAAGTTTCCTCAATGAATTGAGACTGCAAATCTTGCTTGAGATTTCACCATGAAATCTATTAGTACAAAGGTCCAGAACTCGTAGATTACGACAAAGTGATATACCCTCAGGCAGCGGACCAGAGATAAAGTTTTTGGAGACGTTCAATGATGTCAAGTAAGGAAGCTTGCATATACTGGAAGACAAAGTACCAGACAAATTAAGGCCACTGAGTTGCACAGATGTTACCTTGCCAAAACCATTGCATTCTATGCCAGTCCATTTACATGGAGCGGCATCCCACGAATTCCAATTGCGTAATTTTCTTTGATGATCAGTGAGGGATGATTTGAATTCCAACAGCCATGATCCCTCTTCACTGATAGATTTGGCTAAACCAGCGGACAAGGTCAGAAATAGTAGCCACTGAATAAGGGTTCTGATGAGGATGCAGCTGTGTCTTGACATATCTAAAGAAACATTAAAAATATCATCAAAGTCCACCAGAAAACAAGGCAAAATGGTGACCTAAGTGATATTAATAATTGAAAAGAACAAGCACAGCACAGCACAGGGAATCAATCAAAGGCAAAAATGCAAATGAAATATGAAGGATGCATTAAATGAGAGAAATAGTGACAGTGGCCGACCTTGAGAGGTATGGAAAGTAAGAAAGGAATGAATGAATTGTGAGTAGGGTCACGATGAGAGCATGATGGAAGATTGTGGAGGAGGGAAGGGTGTTGTTTACCTTTACAGCAAATGTGTTTGTCCAGAGGCCAGCCACCTAGTTGATGCACTCCCCTTGCCCATCCACGGAAGAAATGATTTTGACTTTTTTTTTTCTAGGGTATGTATGTAGTGGGGCTGGATGATTGTTGATTGTTGATGCGGACGAGACGAGTTTGAGTTGGGAAAATTCACGATCCAAATCAATTCAATTGACCTCGATAGTGATAGTGATGGATGAATGAATGAATGCCGGAACGGAATCTGATTATGATGATCTTGAGCGCTGCTGCGGCTGCTTCTTCGTCTTCGTCTTTTTCTGCGCATGATGATGATGATTGTAATTGTGGACTTGTTTTTGTGGCTTGAGATAAACAAAATGCAGAAGCAAAAATAAAAAAAATAAAAACAACATGGATTTTTGGAGCGAGACCGTTTTTGAGTGAGAGGTCCTGAACTGGTTAGGGTTAGAGAGAGAAATCCACAGCGAGCCGACAGGCACCAGTGCGATGTTGGACACTTGCTTTTCTTTCGTGACTTTTTTTTTCCTTCGTTCACATTGCTTTAACTTCGTGTTCAATTCTTCCAATAGTTGGACGAATAATATGTCATTCGTGGCATTTTGAATACCAACTCAATCACTATCTTATTGACGATTATCAGAAAAATTATTAAACAAAACAAAATTATACAAGTACAAATTTTACTGGATTAGAGGACATTGTTCATCTTAATTCTTTTTTTTTTTTACGATAATGATCATCATCTTCCTCGGAAACACTATTACCGAGGTCTGACCTTGAGAAATGAGGGAGGGTATGGCATTGAAAGAAAGGTCTGACCTTGAGAAATGGACGTGCATGATATGTAAAGGATGTTATAGGCTTGGGATATTTAGGGTATTGCCGAAGGGGTCCCCCCCCCCCCTAACGACTATGAATTTATACAACTATGAGTGCTTACGGGAGGGGGGGGTGACCTTCTGATCAATTGAAATAAAGTTTTTGGCTTGTAATGTTTAGAAATTTTTGGCTTCAAACCAATCACGATTCGACCTGATGTAATAATTGTAGTCAACACAACAATTAACTTTTCATTGCTTTGCTTACACAAAAACGAAAACAATAAGAAAGAAGCATAAAGTTGATATGAGATTCAAGTTATGTAAACTGGAAAAGGAAGGGGTAATTTAATTAAGCTAATAAAAAAACCTGACAAATAACTGTCACGCAGTAATTGTCATCAAGAGGTCCTGATTTATTACAAGGCTAAAACAATACCCCAAACACACTCTTCCATCCTTCTTTGACACCACTGCCTGCGATTTTACAGATAGTACGCGACACTTGACGCGGTTGCACAACAACAATGTCCGCCCCTATTTTACCTAAAGAATGCACCGAACCACAAAACTGATTTTGCAACATTTGCAATGCCCTGGGGAGACCAATTCTTTATGTACAGGTAGGTACATGGTAGTACCAAGCAGTAAAGTGTCACTAGTCATTGCTTTGATGGTTGAATTCGGGCGCCTGCCTATGTCTCTACATGATAAGCACTTCTTCCTTCCATTATTACCTTGTGAGGTTTGAGTACAAGATGGAGATGGCGTTATTAAGTTGAGGTTCTGCGCCATTGTTTCATACTTTTCTGCAACTTAAATGGACTCCAGCTCTTTCTTCGCTTAGAACTTTCACAGAATAGCCCAGAGGCCAGGGCTTGCTGAAGCCACAGCTCAAATTCCTCATCATCGTCATCCATCATTTCTGCATCTAAATCCCACTGGAATCTGCTTGAGCTCGATCTCTGAGTTGACTTGCCCAAACCAACCATGTTAACATGGAAGCTTGGCCTGTGAGTGTTAGGCCTACAAGCCATTCCCTGGCATTTGAAAAGTGCAATGAGTTCAAAATATCAGCTAAAAGCCACATACATCAATGGTAGCATAGCATCAGGATGCTTCTTGTGCTGTCGAACTCCATTATTTTGTGCTAATAGTAAATAGAACGCCTACTCAACTAAAGCAGCTTCCTGTAATATTTCCATAACCTAACAATCATGGAAAATAGCCACTGACCTGGCAAATAGCCCATTCAGAAACATCAAATATCTTGCTTTCAGCACAAACAAACGCCCGAGGTATTTCCATCTGAATATAAAGACATTGTCAGCAACATCACCAAAAAGATCCTAAACTTACATGGTACCTAGTAATTTTACATGAAATTGGACCACTAAATTTTAGAAATTTTGGAATCTCGATATTCAGATTATGATAACATTTCGTACTAGACGACATGGACATGTATTGAATCCCAGTAAAGAATGACATTTTCCTTCTGTCGCAATCATTAATTACATTTGTCTACACTAACCCCAGAATCAAGATAGATGATCTTTTTTTTTGAAGTATAATAAAACGGTCATCATTCTCTACTAGTACTGGCAACATGTTAGACAAAAATAGGTTCATGAACCAAATAATTTTACATAGATTATAATCTGTTTTCTTGGTCTAATTAGCAATTTCAGACTCTATGCTTCAAAACCCTTGGCCTATTTGGTCTCTTCCATCAAAAATCTCATCAAAATTGTAATGGCATAGACTTGTTAGAGCATTAGCAGTCCCGTAAGTCAAGTAAGATTCAAATCTGCATTTTGCTCAAAAAAATGTAACATTTCAAGTAAGTTCAACACAGCATAAAATGCCAAAGTGTATCCTTGTTTATAGGGGGTATTTTCATAACACAGCAAAGACAATTTATTTGCCATCAGAAAAGCCGGGGTGAACTTGACATCGTTTATTCAAAATAACATTAAATTCTTGCCTAACAACACTTACAGGGCATACACACCAATAAAACCCACTTCACAAATGGAGAACGAACCTTTTGAGGCCTGTCGAAAACTAGAGATCCCTTATATTCAACCCATCCATCTCCATCTTTGGCTTGATGATATTGACAGCAATCCTGATATAGAAACTCAAATTTACAAACCACACATAGACACATCATGTGAAGAGGAACCAAAGAGAAGGGACAGAGTGAGGCTCCCACCTTGCACCATCTAGCATTGACTTTCGATCTATTTGTGCACACCCATATATGTGAGTTACCACATTTGGTGCACTGTATTCGTCTTGATTCTTCAGAAACATATTCACGAGTCACCTTAACAAAAAACCACATCCATAATTCAGTAACACATCACCAACGAAGTCATGTTGCCATTATTCACAACCGCAGCTAGCTATGCTCTGAATACCAACCAACAAAAGCAAGAAAGTCTATTTTGCCGATCAAGGCAAGAAGGCACCAGATAAGAAAAGCCAAAACCAACAAAGGATCACATAGGTACCCACTTGGCCACTTGTATAGGGTGCCTTAACTTTAAGATCGCTGAAAAGAATTTATTTTACAACTGTTATTAAGTAAACATGCATATTTCAATTTAGAATTTGGAATTTTCAGGGTGAAGCCAATTTCTTTTGCCATTATAAACCCTTTGACGGGCACACATACTGCGAATCTGATAAAGAAGATCCCAGCTGGAGTCTAATAAAATTGCTAGTGAAGCCTTCAATTGCCAGTTCATATAAATAATAAAAACATGTCTTAAGAAGAGTAAAGGCATTATTTATTTGATGAATGTTTTTGAAATGTAAAAACTGGACATCTGATTTGGAGCTTCGGTAGGGAAAGGGTGGACTGAGACACTGAGTAGATGGAACGCAAGGAGTACGGCCAAAAAAATACATATCTAGGAGTTAATTCCCTTGAGTTAAACCAAATAATGTTGGGGGAAAAAACATTCAAGTGAAAAAAATCAAACAGTACAGTAAAGATAACTAAATGGTAATAGAAAATAGAATAAAAAGAAGTGGACTAGAAGGCCTTCATACCGACTGAATCAGTTTTTGGCTCGTGATATGCTTCATTTTTAAGAAACAAAACGTAGCTTGTTGTCAAGCCAATTCATTGTCTAACATGCATTTTAATTGCTCTTATTTCTCAACTAATGGAATAGATTATTTATTCATTTTTAACTAAGCCATATTCCGTACCTACCTGGTGAGATGTGCCATGTGGGCTGTACAAGACACTCTTGGATTCCTCCTTCATCAACTGCTCATCATAGTCTCTCTTCTTAACTGGATCAGATAGAGCCTGTAAAAGTGTATGTATCACTTGTTATATAGCGTATCACTTCACGTCTCACGCATACTAAAGTGTGTCATTCTAACTTATAAAGAGATTTACCTCGTATGCGCACTGAAGCTTTTTGAATGATTCATTAGCAAGAGCACTTCCCATGTTTTTATCAGGATGTACAAGCATGACCTACAAACAACGCATAAGAGAAGATGTTAAATGAAGATACGAAAGGATCAAAAAGGTTATGCAGATGACACATGTACGTGTAGGTGTCTGTGTCACACTGGTCATGTCAAATTTAGGAGCAAATGCAAAAATAGTTTCACCTTTTAATAATGCAACAAGAGATTGAGCATGATATAACGCTGAAGATCACAAGTTACTGTTTCTGAAACTCACTTTCGAAAGGATACATGTATTTACAAGAGAGAGAGAGAGAGAGACTACCTTTCTCCTGTATTCTTTTTTCAACAATGCAACATCAATTTTCTTGTGGCGAGGGATTCCTAATGCTTCGTAGTGGTTTTTACAGTT
Organism: Rhodiola kirilowii; assembly: GCA_033675215.1. Lineage (NCBI taxonomy): Eukaryota > Viridiplantae > Streptophyta > Magnoliopsida > Saxifragales > Crassulaceae > Rhodiola > Rhodiola kirilowii. The sequence continues at coordinate 8,586,820 of CM066197.1, read as the reverse complement.
TGATATCCTCCTTATCTCATCCATCGAATTGGTCTCTTCTCTGGTCATCTGGCTATCAACAGGTTTTTTCTTATGGTCAATGATGGTTGCAGTGGCAGGTGCTGTGCTGGATGATTTGCAGAAGTTTACTTTTTCAGTTCCATCAACAGGCTCGGAAAATGTACTTTCTGCAGGGACGTCATCTTCGGGAACTGTTCGTGCTTCCTTCTCTTCATTGAAGGGCGGACTCTCACTCGTTGTGTCAGAGCATTTGAGTAAGTAGTTTAGCACATCATTTGAGAGAAACGCAAGGTTTACTGAAAGAAAAACGCCAATCCATCCCGCTCGAACTTGGACGGAGTAGATACCATATACGGTCGCCAGTAAGACTACCAACCGTGTGTGATGGAAGGAGAACAAGTAACCTAAATTCAGATGGAATTTGATTAAAACAAGGTGTATACAGCATGGGCCAACAGAATCACACTTCTGAGACTGCTGGGGTACATACTGACTGACAAAGGGATACTAGACAGCATTATGAGCTTGCAAACTGTCAATGCTACATAAAAGATGCAAGTAGCATTGTAGCAACGAATCTGGTTGTTTTGTAGTTAAGTATACAATAGCCAAAACTAAAATTCCATTTATTTATTATGTATGCATGAATCAGATTATTTATTTTACCACTAACGGCAGCTATATAAAAAGATAAGTGATTATAGACTATTATGCATGCTATCACATAGTCAGAACCATTTGACAACTAAATAACTAAATGTTGACAAAAGGAACTTGACGACATATCTGTATATCCTTATTTACCTCAATGTCATTTCAAAGATTAAATGCTAAGGTTCCATCTTATCCGAAGGGTAAGACTATATAGACAAATAAATGTAGCATGTATACACAAATGGTAATCACAAATCAGTACAGAGTGTTAAGAGATACCTCCAACAATAAACAATGTTCCCGTAATCCAGAAGTTGGCATACATCCATAACAACAAAATTGCAATCAATCCTACGATAAATAGTCCAGGAGTGTAACCCAAATACTGAACCGCAAGTCCAGCAGCACCCTGAAATGAAAAATGGATTTCTTAAATTGCTTAAAGGCTAATGATAAATTAAGAACTGTGAAGTATTTGTTTCAGCAGATGAATTGCATAATGCATAAAACAACTAACCATAATATAAGCAAAGACTACAGGATGAAACTTAAATAGACTGTGATTGTGACTCGTATATTGTGTTTAGGCAAAGCCTGTGCTACCACGTTCCAATGATTCAATAGCAGACGACAGAGAAACATTAATAATAATAAAAAGCTCTCCCCTAATAAGAAGCTGGTAACCCGGATACTCACTTTTTACGGAAACAAAAAATGGAGGGGTGTCAAACATCTACAGCTTTTGTCAAGGTAATCTGGTCTTTCCTAGCCCAGTTTTTTGATCCAGTCCAGTGGCTGGTGGTCCCAGGTTGCCTTTGTTATCGGTGTTTTCACTTTGTTGTTTATTTTATTCCGAAATAATATCATTAAAAAAAACTAAACTAACTTCTACGAGATTATCAAACAACCTTTGCAGCTGTCAGTGGTAGTGGTAGAAATACTGTTGTCCAGATCACACATTTCTCTCCTATCTGTTCCTAGGTAAACAGCACTGGGAAATAAAAAAAATACAGAGCTTTCCAAGTTCCAACAAAACTATCGTTGGGCACATGTAATTTGCTTTTTAGGACATTGAGCGATTAGGTATACAGTGTATACCATTATTATTAGAAGGCTTATTAAACAACAACATGGTACTCTGGGTCCTTTCACCTTTGTATCAGTAGGTAGTCTAACAGCTTAACAACAACATGGTCCTCTGGGTCCTTTCACCTTTGTATCAGTAGGTAGTCTAACAGCTTAACAACAATTTTCAAACCATTTTCTAACCTATATTCCAAGGTATTGCTAAACCACCGGAAAGATGACTACAATGTATACAAATTCTCTGGTTACTTTTGAATGTAACACCAAAATGTATGTTCCTGAAGAACTCCCTCAAAAAATACATATAACTATGTTGTTATGTTAGTAGAAATGAAATGTCCAGGGAACAAACCAGTCTTAGATGCAAAATGAAACATGACACTTCTGTAAGAACTAAAAACTCTGATGTTACGCAAACCCAGGTAACAACATTGGCTATCCAACTCTAAATACCATGTCAATCAGAACTCATTTCAACCATGAATTCAGCATTCATCTCTGACACTATAAAACAACATTCTGTCATGATAAAAAAAACAGTTTGCAAGCTAATTGCTAATTTTACATTTGACCGTTGTAGCATTGTTTAACTAACATCCAGAGACACAAACATCAAAACACTATTGTATGCCACCCATTAGTTATGCTATACATCACGGAGCAGAAGCAAAACAAATGATCAACTCTGCGTCTTACTTTCTACATGAGGAAACTGCCTGATGAGCATTTCACACACCAGATTGCAAGTAGGGAAAATGCTACTTTGTTAAGAAAACCAAGATGTAGAAGGCAAAGGTGACTCAATTTCTCATAGTCATTTAGCAGAAAACATTTACAGTTAGATCTAGTCACCTCGGCACACCGACAAAGATTATGTTAATTGCTTCACTGATTACTACTAAAGTTTACTGCCGATAATTGAATTGTTTACTGAGTCCATAAGTGTAAATCTAACTGAAGAAAGTACAAATATATAAGACAAGGTATAAAATGTCACATTACCATGCTGAGAAGTACGTAGATAATGCATGAGATTGATGTCAAACTAAGAAGGCAACTCCACATAATAAGAAGCAATGCAGATGGACCAAATCCAGCAAATGAAAGGCATCCCCTCACAAAGGAGTTCTTCCATTGAATTGACAAGAAAAGGATGAATCTTGCCAATTGTAAGAAAACTTCACATATGACAGGCCAATGACGATCCATAAACATCCCAATTTTGTCTCTCATACAGCTGGAAGCCAATCGAGCTTCATAAAATGTATCCTTCTGAGACTGCATCCACTGCCACGTATGCTGGAAGAGCCATATATCCTCCATCTCAGATAAACCCTCAAGCCAGGAATTAACTACAAATAATATACTCCACAGCACCCATAACTAAACTAACATATTCCAGCAAGCTTTGATTTGATGAAACGTGCCAGAGAATTTCAACATCGTTGACCTATTTAATAATCAATCCATCAACTACCAAACCACATTTGTGCAGATCAATACTTGAATCAGTCGGAATCCATGAAAACAGTAAATGTCTAAGCTTCACGTTCCACTCGCGTTGCTTCACCAGTACGCATCCCAAAAAGAAAACCCCAACACATACAAACAAAAAGCACAGGAATCTAATGTTCTTCAACTGAAAGATCCGACATATAAACAGTAACCACCAAACCCAAGTCACGGACCGCCAGATCCCGTGCCTAATCGAATCCAATCGCTGCAGAAACAAAGAATAGTGATGAAGCAAGCTGACAAATTTTACGACATGGTTGCGGAAACGTAGTTTGATGAAGTGGTTGAGTCCGGGCCGGCGGTGGTTGAGAAAACCCTAGAGTATATTATTGTTTGTGGTGGCTTTCGGAAAAGTTGTTGTCATCTGAGAAGAAAATGTGTGTGAGAGAGAGAGAGATGTATGATTGAGGAAAGAGGGATAAATTAGGGCAAGAGCTGGGAAAATGGTTAACGTAATCAACAACATTGTTCATTATTTTTTTATAGAATATGATTTCGTGATTAGATTAAACTACTGTTTGTACATGTGAATTGTGATGTTGCAAAAGTTATTAGTTAGAATACATGTGTGATAAGGCCACCAGGGAAGTGTTTTGATTGTTAAATAATTCGTTATAATGTCTAATTTTATCTAGATTTTTTGGTGCCCTAATGGGTAAGGAGTATATGATATGTATTGAAATATTCCGTGTCTTTGTACCAAGGTTGTAAAAAATAGGCAGTAATTGGGCGGACAGGGTCCTCTAAGGATTAATCGAGGATTAATCGGCGATTAATCGGTTTCACTTTATATTTTTAAATATATATGTATTGATAGAGTCAAGATCAGGTACAAAGTTAAATTTTGGTACAAAATATAAAATTCGTCAAAATCATTTTATAATTCGTCAGTTTATTTTATAGTTCGTCACTTTTCGAGCCGAAAAATGAAAAACACGAGCCGAAAAATGAAAAACGACATAGTTCGTCAATTTTATTTTATAATTCGTCACCAAGAAAAACACAAAAAAAAATCAAGATTTAATCTCATTCATTCAATCACAAGATCAAGGGCTATGATTAGTTTGTATTTTGTACCAAAAAATTAACTTTGCACCTGATCCTTACTCTGTATTGATATCATATAGTATTTCACTGATTAGATTCTGAAATATTCATAACATAAATCACAAGTTTTAATATAATCCATTATCATGCAAAATATTGAAAAGTGAATTTCAATAACAACATAAATATACAAACACATATTTTTGGACTTTTATTTCCTCAAATTGTAATTTAATTTTTTTCTTAAAAATAAATACATAAATAATATTTATATTCCCGCCTAGAAGGCGCCTAGCCGCCCGCCTGGACCGCCTAAAGCGCCGCCTAATACGCCTAGAAGCTTCGAATCGATTAATTGGCCGCCTAGAAGAAAAAACGGAACGGTAGAAAGCCGTTTTCTTGAACACGGCTTTGTACCTATCAACCATCAAAAATTAACATAATGTCCGAATATCCTCTTGTGTTCATTGGATACATTGGGTCACAAGACTTTTGCACGTCTACTGCACTACTACTATCAATAAAATATTCTCATCTCATGTATTTTTTTTGATGTTTATGTTGTTCTTATGTATGGCATGGTTTTGGCAAAACGGCTTCAGAGTGTTCAAGCAGAACTCAAGAGTTGTTCAACCGAATATTGGAACATCGATGCTGCAGAGAACTGAAGAACGGAAGTTTCCTAATCTGGAAATTTTCAGATATCGATCTAATGGAGATTGGAGTCGGCCGACGAGAAAGTAGAGATATATTTAGAAGAATATCTGCAAAGCGGTTGTAGATCCTCAGCCTGTCGTGCCCAGGAAGATATATCTAACGAATGATCTTATAAAGATTGGATAAGATATCTAGAGAATGTTTAGGAATATTCACTAAATATTTGATAGAGTATCTAGGACTGATTCGGGAACTACCGAAGCATATAAATAGAGTGCTAGCGTTTCCCGACCAGTCAACTCGCTATTTGGAGAAATAAAAACACGAGTGATCTTGAGTAGAGGAGGGAGGAGGAGGAGCGACGGCCGACTGATCTTTTCACACCGGAAAATCAACGGCGCTGAGACAGTCTGTTCAGTGTGCTGATTAGACAGTTCCGATTGAACAACCCGCTGCACACACACGGTCAACAACTCACGCATTCGGGAGAAGGCGTCTGAGCTTCTAGAGAAGTTCAAGCAAGTTCGGGAGGGAGTCTCGAACTCAGAGGGTTGAGGGGTAGCCGATATCGCAAATCGAGAATAAGTGTTAGAGGCTAGTCGATTACATTCGGAAGATTGTAAGAGTAAGACCATCTGTAGCTCTAAATTTTTCAATACGATATATAGTATTTCACTGATTAGATTCTGAAATATTCATAACATAAATCACAAGTTTTAATATAATCCATTATCATGCAAAATATTGAAAAGTGAATTTCAATAACAACATAAATATACAAACACATATTTTTGGACTTTTATTTACTCAAATTGTAATTTAATTTTTTTCTTAAAAATAAATACATAAATAATATTTATATTCCCGCCTAGAAGGCGCCTAGCCGCCGCCTGGACCGCCTAAAGCGCCTCCTAATACGCCTAGAAGCTTCGAACCGATTAATTGGCCGCCTAGAAGAAAAAACGGAACGGTAGAAAGCCGTTTTCTTGAACACGGCTTTGTACCTATCAACCATCAAAAATTAACATAATGTCCGAATATCCTCTTGTGTTCATTGGATACATTGGGTCACAAGACTTTTGCACGTCTACTGCACTACTACTATCAATAAAATATTCTCATCTCATGTATTTTTTTTGATGTTTATGTTGTTCTTATGTATGGCATGGTTTTGGCAAAACGGCTTCAGAGTGTTCAAGCAGAACTCAAGAGTTGTTCAACCGAATATTGGAACATCGATGCTGCAGAGAACTGAAGAACGGAAGTTTCCTAATCTGGAAATTTTCAGATATCGATCTAATGGAGATTGGAGTCGGCCGACGAGAAAGTAGAGATATATTTAGAAGAATATCTGCAAAGCGGTTGTAGATCCTCAGCCTGTCGTGCCCAGGAAGATATATCTAACGAATGATCTTATAAAGATTGGATAAGATATCTAGAGAATGTTTAGGAATATTCACTAAATATTTGATAGAGTATCTAGGACTGATTCGGGAACTACCGAAGCATATAAATAGAGTGCTAGCGTTTCCCGACCAGTCAACTCGCTATTTGGAGAAATAAAAACACGAGTGATCTTGAGTAGAGGAGGGAGGAGGAGGAGCGACGGCCGACTGATCTTTTCACACCGGAAAATCAACGGCGCTGAGACAGTCTGTTCAGTGTGCTGATTAGACAGTTCCGATTGAACAACCCGCTGCACACACACGGTCAACAACTCACGCATTCGGGAGAAGGCGTCTGAGCTTCTAGAGAAGTTCAAGCAAGTTCGGGAGGGAGTCTCGAACTCAGAGGGTTGAGGGGTAGCCGATATCGCAAATCGAGAATAAGTGTTAGAGGCTAGTCGATTACATTCGGAAGATTGTAAGAGTAAGACCATCTGTAGCTCTAAATTTTTCAATACGATATATAGTATTTCACTGATTAGATTCTGAAATATTCATAACATAAATCACAAGTTTTAATATAATCCATTATCATGCAAAATATTGAAAAGTGAATTTCAATAACAACATAAATATACAAACACATATTTTTGGACTTTTATTTACTCAAATTGTAATTTAATTTTTTTCTTAAAAATAAATACATAAATAATATTTATATTCCCGCCTAGAAGGCGCCTAGCCGCCGCCTGGAACGCCTAAAGCGCCTCCTAATACGCCTAGAAGCTTCGAACCGATTAATTGGCCGCCTAGAAGAAAAAACGGAACGGTAGAAAGCCGTTTTCTTGAACACGGCTTTGTACCTATCAACCATCAAAAATTAACATAATGTCCGAATATCCTCTTGTGTTCATTGGATACATTGGGTCACAAGACTTTTGCACGTCTACTGCACTACTACTATCAATAAAATATTCTCATCTCATGTATTTTTTTTGATGTTTATGTTGTTCTTATGTATGACATGGTTTTGGCAAAACGGCTTCAGAGTGTTCAAGCAGAACTCAAGAGTTGTTCAACCGAATATTGGAACATCGATGCTGCAGAGAACTGAAGAACGGAAGTTTCCTAATCTGGAAATTTTCAGATATCGATCTAATGGAGATTGGAGTCGGCCGACGAGAAAGTAGAGATATATTTAGAAGAATATCTGCAAAGCGGTTGTAGATCCTCAGCCTGTCGTGCCCAGGAAGATATATCTAACGAATGATCTTATAAAGATTGGATAAGATATCTAGAGAATGTTTAGGAATATTCACTAAATATTTGATAGAGTATCTAGGACTGATTCGGGAACTACCGAAGCATATAAATAGAGTGCTAGCGTTTCCCGACCAGTCAACTCGCTATTTGGAGAAATAAAAACACGAGTGATCTTGAGTAGAGGAGGGAGGAGGAGGAGCGACGGCCGACTGATCTTTTCACACCGGAAAATCAACGGCGCTGAGACAGTCTGTTCAGTGTGCTGATTAGACAGTTCCGATTGAACAACCCGCTGCACACACACGGTCAACAACTCACGCATTCGGGAGAAGGCGTCTGAGCTTCTAGAGAAGTTCAAGCAAGTTCGGGAGGGAGTCTCAAACTCAGAGGGTTGAGGGGTAGCCGATATCGCAAATCGAGAATAAGTGTTAGAGGCTAGTCGATTACATTCGGAAGATTGTAAGAGTAAGACCATCTGTAGCTCTAAATTTTTCAATACGATATATAGTATTTCACTGATTAGATTCTGAAATATTCATAACATAAATCACAAGTTTTAATATAATCCATTATCATGCAAAATATTGAAAAGTGAATTTCAATAACAACATAAATATACAAACACATATTTTTGGACTTTTATTTACTCAAATTGTAATTTAATTTTTTTCTTAAAAATAAATACATAAATAATATTTATATTCCCGCCTAGAAGGCGCCTAGCCGCCGCCTGGACCGCCTAAAGCGCCTCCTAATACGCCTAGAAGCTTCGAACCGATTAATTGGCCGCCTAGAAGAAAAAACGGAACGGTAGAAAGCCGGTTTCTTGAACACGGCTTTGTACCTATCAACCATCAAAAATTAACATAATGTCCGAATATCCTCTTGTGTTCATTGGATACATTGGGTCACAAGACTTTTGCACGTCTACTGCACTACTACTATCAATAAAATATTCTCATCTCATGTATTTTTTTTGATGTTTATGTTGTTCTTATGTATGGCATGGTTTTGGCAAAACGGCTTCAGAGTGTTCAAGCAGAACTCAAGAGTTGTTCAACCGAATATTGGAACATCGATGCTGCAGAGAACTGAAGAACGGAAGTTTCCTAATCTGGAAATTTTCAGATATCGATCTAATGGAGATTGGAGTCGGCCGACGAGAAAGTAGAGATATATTTAGAAGAATATCTGCAAAGCGGTTGTAGATCCTCAGCCTGTCGTGCCCAGGAAGATATATCTAACGAATGATCTTATAAAGATTGGATAAGATATCTAGAGAATGTTTAGGAATATTCACTAAATATTTGATAGAGTATCTAGGACTGATTCGGGAACTACCGAAGCATATAAATAGAGTGCTAGCGTTTCCCGACCAGTCAACTCGCTATTTGGAGAAATAAAAACACGAGTGATCTTGAGTAGAGGAGGGAGGAGGAGGAGCGACGGCCGACTGATCTTTTCACACCGGAAAATCAACGGCGCTGAGACAGTCTGTTCAGTGTGCTGATTAGACAGTTCCGATTGAACAACCCGCTGCACACACACGGTCAACAACTCACGCATTCGGGAGAAGGCGTCTGAGCTTCTAGAGAAGTTCAAGCAAGTTCGGGAGGGAGTCTCGAACTCAGAGGGTTGAGGGGTAGCCGATATCGCAAATCGAGAATAAGTGTTAGAGGCTAGTCGATTACATTTGGAAGATTGTAAGAGTAAGACCATCTATAGCTCTAAATTTTTCAATACGATTTGCTACCCTATAGGGCGTGAGAAGCCCCCAGAATAGGTTGTTGCCGAACTGGATAGTACATCGTGTGTGCCTACATTATTCTGTCTCGGCTAATGTCTACTAAAGTATTCAAGTTAAGATTGAACACAACCTGATCAGTATTTCAGTTTAGAATGGATGTCCAAATCCCTCTTGCCTAGTTTAGCATTGTCGAGAGCAACCTCTATTCTTGAATGCCTCTCGTTCATGAAGGCATTGAATGACTTGACCCTTGACTTCTCAAAAGTAACACCATTGCTTAATGATGTGTATTCATCATTTGTGGAATGTCGTTATGCCGAGGGAGTATCCAAGAGAGAATCTCATGTCGATGATGATTATTCTTTATGATGAGGTGAATCCATTCTTTATTGGCCCAACATCTTCATTAGAAATCAACACAATGTGATGTGTAAATGAACCACATTCTGTCACTATCATACATTTGGACTTGGATGAATGAAGTTTCATCAACTTGATGACTCCAAACAAAATCAATAGTGACTTGAAATGGTCCACATAAAGATTACCACTTGATAATGCATTTTTTCGCAAATAATGCATTCTGTCATGAACACGGATGGACGCAGTGAAGGCCGGGGGTGACATGTGTCACTCCCAAGGTTTCGAAATTGATTTTTTCTGTTTAATAAATAACAAATTTTATTTATGTATAATATGATTAATCTAATTCTTTAAATCAAATTTAGTAAACTTGTAAATTTAGTAAGTTATTTCTTTCATGATGTTATTATTATTTTTTCAATTAATGAGATTTCGTAAGAACTGGAGTGCTTTGAAGTTATCTAGTAAGATTGAAATTAGGATTTATGTAATGTTGACTTTGAGTGATGCGAATTGCGAGAATTAGGTTTGTTTATTTGTGTTATTTTGATTTTGAAATAGAGTATAATTAGTTTAATTTACTATTTATATAATTAAACTACACTCCTATTGGGAAAAAAAATTACATTGAATTTTGGTTTTATAAGGGTACAAACTAGTCAATTCTAATATTTTGTTTCAAAATTCAGAGCAAGACAGCCAGTTACATAGTGAATAACAATCATGCTCTAAAATTACAATGGCTTTAAACTAATTATGATTTTGATATCAGTCAGTTAGAACGTGACACGATTTGTAATATGAAAGCATCTCAATGGTAAGCTTGACAATGTTCGAAGAGCTTATATTAGTTTTGATTGAATCACAACAAGTGGAAAATGCATTTTTATCGGGTTGCTTGGTTGTCAATACTGACAAAGTATTACCTGAAATGTGTAGTACGGATTCAATAATAGATAATTTTTGTGCAATATAAAAAATATCATTTTATTTAATGTAATTGATCGCCACCCTCTATTCCGATTCCTGGGTCTGTCCTCGGTCATGAACCACATAATTTTGTGAAAATGCATTATTTGAATTTCAAGTAACACAATCTAATGTGTAAATGAACCACCATTCTGTCACATTACGTAGCATCAGCCATCAGAGTAATGCCTGTTCTATGTATCTCTTCTGTTAGTTCATTTTCCAAACTATCCCCACAAAAATTAAACCTCATCATCATCATAAATTGTATGCATCCAGCGAGATTCTTTTCATCTGGCATTATATGGGCATTGTGAGCTCCAAACCATTTAGAACCAGAGATCACATCGTCGTTGCATCTCTACAAAGGTAAGCCCTCAAGATCATACTGCATAGCCAGTCTTTCCACCGTGCTCCGTCCCACCACCTGGCGCGAATAGAGCTCCTTCAAAACCTCCCCAGCTAGCTCTGTTTCCTCTTCGTGCGATATCCCTTCAACTAATATGGTATATGTCGTTTCATTAGGCAAACAACCCTTTTCAATCATCATCTCAAACACCTCAAACGACAAGTCTGTTCTTTGGGATTTGCATAGCCCGAGTATGAGCGCATTGAAATTGTCAACGTCTGGCATGCGGTTGTTCTCTTCCATTACGCTCAGTATCTTAAGTGCCTCATCCAACATTCCTTCCATGCACAGCCCTCTGATTAAAGAGGAGTATGTATACGAATCAGGCGTGAACCCGTACTTTGTCATTTCGTATAGCAACTGAAATGCTGGATGTGTGTTCCCCTTACGACACAAACTCGAAACCACATTTTTGTAGAACTCGTGGGGAGAGGTGTTTAGTTTACTACACAAATCTTGGAAAATGGAGAATGCCTCGTGCACCTTCCCATGGTCGCAAAGCATAGCAATTGCGTTATATGTACCATCATTCGGATAAGCATGTTTGAGCATCATGTGATCCAAGCACTTCACCACAACATCAACTTTCCCATCTTTGCAAAGTCGAGCAATGATGGGGTTGTAACTTGTAGCCGTAGGTTTGAAATTCGCAGCATACATCTCATCCAAAACCTTGAGGGCGTCGTCTATTTGACCATGGTGCGCAAAAGAGCCAATTAATATATTATAAGTCACTATGGTCGGCGACCTTTCCTCACTGTCCATTTCAGCCAAAAGCTTGTTTGCTTCATCCCAACGTCGCTCGTAACATAAGCTCCTCAACAAAATGTTATAACTAACAACATTTGGCTTAAAGCCCTTAGACGGCAAAGTCCCGAAATATTTAATAGCCTCGTCTGTCCTATCTTCCTTACACAAACCAGTTAACAAAACATTATGACTAACCAAATTAGGCATCCCACCTTTCGAAACAATAACATCCAATAACTTCACCGCTTCATCAACTCCCTGCTCTTTATACGCAGCCTCAAGCAAAAACGAGTAAGTAAACACATTAGGAACCAAACCTTTCTCCATCAACCTATCCAAAAGTTGCAAGCTTTGGCTGAAATTCCCGTGCATACACAATCCCCTAACAAGCAAATTATAAGTAACGCTGCTCGTAGGATAACCGAAACTCTCCATTTTCTCAACTAACTGCATTGCATAGCCAACATTACCTCTCTTGCACAAATGATTAACCAAAAATGTATAAGCAGCTGCGTCGGGGCTAGCCCCCGAACCAACCATCATCTCCATAACCCTAATGGCTTTCCGAATCTTATTAGATTTACAAAGATCATACAACAGCTGTGTTCCTTGACTGACATCAGGCTTGTGGCCTTTTTCAACCATGTACTCAAGGTACAAAAATGCGTCATGAACTTTGAGTTCTCTAGTCCTTGGATCGTTCTTGCCGGACCGCCAATTGGGTAGGTTGAAGATGGTGTCTTTGGGAGAAATTGTGATATGGGTGGTTGCTAAAACTCTGGAGAAGCCCTTGGTGAGGGAGTGTGTGTGAATTGCAGGGATTTGTGAGAAGAAACCATTACATGATTTTCTGGTGGTTTCGGTACATGAATTTGTGATTGGTAATGATGAGAGGCGTAGAATGGCTGCCATTGATTTTGCTTCAATTCAGGTTTAGAAACGCCGTGTAGTACTCATTCATCTGAACACTGAAGTGTAAGGATCAAACGCAGTACGCTGCTGCAGATTATCAAGATTTGATAAAACTCATTGAAATAAAAACTAAAGAAGAACACATGAGTAGGCAGAAATCTGAATCGATGAGGGAGCAGGATTGCAGCAATTGAGAAGATGGAGAGGAGAAAATCAGGAAGGAACAATTTGAAGCCACAAAAAGAAAAGCAATCTCTAAGTTTATCCTTTTTCATTTTTTTCCAGTATGAAAGCGTAATCTAGAAATAAGAAACTGGGTCTGGATAACTCAAGTTTATCTTCTTCTTTTTTTTCCAATTCAATTTTCTCTTTCTAGTGCGGTAACAATTACTTCTGCGCAGGGCGGAGTGGAGTGGTTCAGTGGTTGGCCTTGGCTCTTTCACCTGGCACAAACGTGTCCGGATTCAGGTCTCTCTAACCCCTAACATCTAATGCCCATCAGAAAAAAAAACAATTACTATTGCTAAATGATTTTTAAAAAAAATTTCTTAACGACCTTATGTCATTTTCAACTGTCAATCTCCTGGTTGTTTGACAATCACTACAACTTCTATTTTTTTATTTTTATTTTTTAAGGAGGGACGGTTAAACTGAACTAACCCTTATAAATTTTCACAAATTATATCGGTCATATATCTTCATGTCCACACAACAACACTCACCAATATCTCCGGTCTCTGCACTCTGATAGTCCTTCACATGCCTCTTATACTTCACAGGTCCGGCCCTCAATTTGCTAGCCCGATTAATTTCAATCCCACGAGACCAGACTTAAATCAACCAGCCACTATACATACAATCAGTTTTGACTTTTGACTGTTTTTATACAAACCGGTTTCAATTTTAATTTGAAACCAACAAAATGGCATTAATTCATGATTCATCGATTTAATTTCAGTTTAAATTTTCAAACGTCATGGAACCAAAATTTAAAACTGTAATACTAATATGAAGGGTAAATTACAAAAACAAGGTCTGAATTTTAAGATATCGGACTTTTTCAATTTTCAAATCAGATGGTAGTCCAAACCATATTTTTGTAATTTATCCTGGTAAAGTTCAGAATGGGAAGTAAATAAGTGGAAACAAAAGAACGCATTCCGGTTTTTTGAAATAATAAATGGGCCTAAATTTAGCAAGAACGAAATATGGGCTTAGAAGAGCCCAGAGAGACTCGGCTTCCTCAGAAACCCTAATTTTTGGCTGTATCTATTTATTGGCTGAAATGGCTTTGGATTCTCTCAAATCGCAATCGTCTGTTTTCAGTGTGTTTAGCTTTATTCTTTAACGAAGGTTTTAGCCGGAAAATGATGATATATGTTGTCGCCCCAGTCTAACAAGCATCTATTGGTGCTTTATGGTGATTGACTATTTATTCTTATCTGATTCCTCCTCCATGATTTTTTTTTTCTTTCTCGAATGTTTTTACCTGAACAGAGAGATGTGATGATTTATTTTACCCATTATCGTCTGCAATTGTATGATGATTTATAATACATGCACTACCATCTGATCTCTCTATTTTTCATCCCAGTTTAATTTTTATAATTTGATTTCTTTTTTTTTCTTCAGTATTTGTTTTTGAAGCAATCAGTGATGAAGAATTTCCAAATTGTTACTGAGATCTCGGTGATTAATATTTTTTTAACAATACACCATCTTTCGGCTGAGATTGCATAATAAACAATTTAATTATCTAATTTTAGACTTTAGGTGAGATTTATTTTATGAAGCAACAAAAAAAGCCCTGTGTATCTGATGCTTAGTAAATTTGTATGGCTAGGCGTTTCGTTTTGATGGGCAATATCAATTTTAGCAGTTGCGACTCAGATTGCTTTGGTTTAGGCCTATTTGCTTTCTGTTACTTTTTTACTGCTCATATCGTTGCTACAGGCTACCTTGTTGGTTAATAGATCTGGATTCTTCCATCCGTATTCGAATACTGGGATCACTAATTTCGTGAGATTTTAAATTAAGTTAAAGGAAAGTTTTTTTTAAAAAAAAAATTCAAGCTGCCTTGTTATGAGACCCATTTTTTTCAATTCTGGGAATAATTATGTTGCATGCTTTGTGTTATTTTTCTCTTTTTTTTTGTTAGAACAGAGTCTAATATAAACAAGGACGCAACAACAAACATAAAGACGATACAACAATCTTACAGTCTTATCCACGTGTCAATAACAACACAGAAAACGTAACCGTGTAATCCGTGTGAAGTTAATCCATCGATCAGCATTTGAATTATCTTTACATTCCAGAGATCCAAAGTCCTCATCACGCCAATGGTGGCCAAACTAAAGAAGCCAAGCTTCAAAAGTGAGCTACCACTCAGAAGAGACAGCTAAGAAGCTAGCAAGGATGATCGGAGAGTTTAACAAGTTTGACCAGGGAGAAGGGAACAAACAGAATTTCAAATTTGTTAGATGCAGAGTGTGGCTCGACGTCTCAAAACCGATTGTTACAGAGTTCCTGCTTGCAAGGAGGGGGAAGGAGCCGTTAAGGATTACGGTGAGATATGAGCATATCCCTCGGTTCTGCCATCACTGTGGGGTGTGGTCTCATGAAACAGAGGAGTGTGAGGTTAAGAACCGTTCCATGGCACCGCACTACGAAGCGTGGCTAAAGGCATTGAAGGGAGCAAGTGAGTTAATGGTAGATAGTGAGGCGGAGGGAAGAGGTGAACCGCGGAGGCAGATGGCCAAGGAGGTAGAAACCCTGGCGGCAGAAGCAGGTACGGTCGACGGTAAGGCTCAAACCCTAGCTGAGGTGGCGAGAGTCGTTACTCCACAGTGGGCCGCACCAAATCCGCAAATGGGCCAGGAAAGAATACCTATGGAAGATGATAATGTGAGTACCGTGGGCTTTGGGGCCCAGATCCAAGACTTATGTCACGTGGAAAAAAGTGTGGAGACAGGTGGAGTGGCTAAACCGAGAGGAAAACTCAAGGCGGTCTCAAACCCTAGCAGAGAAAAGTTGAAGGTGCGAGTTTCAAAATTGAAGAAGAGAGCTAGAGAGGGTATCAGCAGATCTGTGAATATTGATTCCATCAGAAATTTGGAGGAGGGTAGTGAATTTCAATCTGATTCCAGCAGTTATGTTGAGAGATCGGCGGAGGCTGTCGTGCAGCCCCGCCGGGAGCCATGAAAACACTATGTTGGAACTGTCGAGGCTTGGGGCAGCCTCGAACAGTTCGGAGCCTTGCTGACTTGGTAAGGTGTTACAAGCCTCAGGTAGTAGGGTTAATTGAGACCAAATCGAATAATGGTAGAGTTGAGGCGCTGCGAAGGAGGTTAGGGTTTGATTGCGGCTTGGGGGTTGACAGTAACGGTAGTTCAGGTGGGTTGGCACTATGGTGGAAGGAGGAGATTCGTCTTACAGTGAGGTCCTATTCTTCATACCACATAGATTGTGATTTGGAGGTGGGAGAAAGAGTCAGGCTCACCATTTTTTATGGTAATCCTGTGACTAACAGAAGGAGTGAAACGTGGAATCTGTTGAGGAGGCTCAGCCAGGATAGTGACCAGCCATGGGTTGTGATGGGTGATTTCAATGAAGTCCTTTTCAGTTGGGAGGTAAAAGGAAGGAGGCTCCGAAGGGAATGGCAGATGCGGAGCTTCAGGGAGACCATTGAAGCGTGCGGACTGGTTGATCTGGGCTATACTGGTCTTCCTTTCACTTTCTCGAATAGGAGATCAGGGCTAATGGAGACAAAGGCTAGGCTGGACAGAGCGTTCAGTAACATTAAGTGGAAAACTCTATTCGAAAGGTACGAAGTGTCTCATCTCATCACTTCTTCGTCCGATCATCTGCCCCTGCTGGTGAATTTTCGGAAAAGAATTAGCTGTGTCAGGAGGAATTTGTTCCGTTTCGAGCCAATGTGGTTGAGACACAATGACTTCCGAGGATTTCTGGAGGAGTGTTGGGGGAAGTTGGAACAGCCCAATCATGATCTCAATGTGAAGTTAAAGGGATGTGGTCGGGAGCTGGCTAGGTGGAATAGAGCGGTGTTTGGGAAGGTGCAGAAGCGTATAGCAGTCATAAAAAATCAAATTGAGTTGCTAAAGTCCAATTTCAGATCTGAGGCAGTCATAGAAAGGGAAGCCAAGCTGCATAAAGAGCTAGATGAGTGGCTGGCGCGGGAAGAGTTGTTGTGGAGACAGAGGTCTAGAGTTGAATGGCTCAGAGAAGGGGATGCTAATACGAAATTTTTCCATTCTAGAGCTTCATTTTTCCATTCTAGAGCTTCTCAGAGAAAGAAGAAGAACACCGTCGAGAGGATTAAAGGGAATAACAACGAATGGATCACTGACGAAATTGATATCTGTGAGGAGGCAGTGAAGCATTTCCAAAGTATTTTCAAGTCGACCAACCCCGGTGGCTCCTCAGAGTGGCGGAGTAGTTTAGCAGTGATTGAGAAATCAGTCAGTTCAAGTAGTGTGGAGCTCCTCTGCACCAACTTTTCAAGAACGGATATTCAGAATGCTCTGTTCCAGATCGGGTCCACAAAGGCCCCAGGCCCAGACGGCTTTTCAGCGCTTTTTTTCCAAGAGAATTGGGATCTGGTGAAGGAGGATGTGACTCAATATTCTCTGAGATTCTTGAATGAGGGGGCGGAGCTGAACAAGGAAACGAATGAGACGCTGATAACTCTTATTCCTAAAACGAGGTCTCCATCTACTTTCGACGAATTTAGGCCGATCAGTCTGTGTAATGTTGTTATGAAAGTGGTAACGAAGGCGCTTGCTAATAAGCTAAAAACTGTCCTCCATGAATGTATCTCCCCTAGTCAGAGTGCGTTTGTCCCGGGAAGGCTGATAACCGACAATGTTCTTATTGCCCATGAGATGATGAGCTACATAAATAGCAGAACGAATAAAAAAGAAGGCTTCTGTTGTATAAAGATCGACATGAGTAAGGCGTATGACAGAATGGAGTGGAATTTTTTGGAGGAAGTTCAAAGAAGAATGGAGTTTCCTGAAGAGTGGATTAGGAAAATAATGGCCTGTGTCAGTTCGGTTAGTTATCGTATCAGGGTGAATGGGACTATATCTGACAGTTTTGTCCCGGAAAGAGGCATTAGACAGGGAGACCCCCTGTCTCCGTACTTATTCGTGATGGGAATGGAATGGTTGATCAGGAGGTTGAATAGAGCCCATCAGATGGGGGAGCTTCAAGGCATTAAGGTCAGCAGGTCTGCCCCTCCAGTGTCTCACCTTATGTTCGCTGATGACTGTATTTTGTTCGTAAAAGCTGAATTCGATAATATTATGAGGCTGAAGAGTATCTTACGTGAGTTTGAAGATGTTTCGGGCCAGAGAATTAACTACAGTAAGTCAGAGTTCTGTGTGGGAAGCAATGTCGGCTCTGATTTAGCGAGGTGTATTGGCAGCATTCTGGGCATGAAGAGGGTCAATAGAATTGAGAAATATCTGGGCGTGCCAGTTTGTATTAATGGGAGAAATTCCACCTTGTGGAATTACTTAGAAGACAGGATGTGGAAAAGGGTGAATGGTTGGAAAGAGAAATTGCTGTCAGTGGCGGGAAAGGAAACGCTGATAAAAGCGGTCATCCAAGCGTTACCGGTCTATGCTTTGTCCTGTTTCAAAATGCCCAAGAGGATCGTTGATAGATGGAATAGTATAGTTTCTTCCTTCTGGTGGAATAATGCTGATAAAGGCAAGTATATTGCTTGGTTAGACAGGAAAAAGCTGCAAAGGTCCAAAGAAGAAGGTGGGTTGGGGCTTAAAAACTTTCAGTTTCTCAACTTGGCTTTGATTGTCAAGCAGGCTTGGAGAATTTGTTCATGTCCTGAGTTGCTGATTAGTAAAATATTCAAGGCTAGGTATGCAAGCTCAGCGGATTTTCTGAACGCTCAGATTGGCTATAGACCTTCATGGGCTTGGAGAAGCATCTTTTGGGGCCTGAGCACGCTTAAGAGGTGGCTGACAGATAGGGGTGAAATATTAGAATCTTGCAATTTCTTGAGAAGTGATGGTGAGTTCTCGACTAGAGCAGCCTATGGGATTATCCTTATGGAGGAGAATAGGAGGGAGGCTGATTTGATTGGAGAATCCTCAGACAACTAAAAAACTAAGCAGTTCTGGAAGAGGTTCTGGAGGGTAAAGGCTCAGAACAAAGCAAAGATCTTTATGTGGAAATTATTCCATAATGCAGTGCCGGTCTCGATAAATCTGCTTAGGAAGGGCTGCAAGGTTGAGCCAAGATGTGTGGTCTGTGGTCTCAATGGGGAGGATGGAGTACATGCCTTCTTGAATTGTTGGTGGGCTAAGGAGTTTTGGAAACGTCTGCTGCCTTCTGCGGATTTCATTAATATCAGCTTTTCATCTCTTGGTGATTGGCTTTGGTACTGTTTTCAGAATTTGCAGAGGGAGGAGTTGAGTTTGCTCTTTTGTGGATCCAGATGGATCTGGTGGAACAGAAATCGGCTTCTTCATAAGGAGGATGGAGTTGATTTAAGGGCGGCAGTTTCTAAAGTGAGATGTATGGTGGCTGAGCTCAATAAAGCAGGCTTTAGATTTGTGGTTTCCAAACCAGAGTCCGCAGATCAGTGGTGCCCCCCAGAGCCAGGGTGTTTTAAGATTTCTTGTGATGGAGCGTGGAATCCTGGTACAAGGGAAGCAGGTATCGGGGTCGAATGCAGAGACTCGGAAGGGTGTGTGGAGTTTGTGGAAGCGGTTTCGCTTAGCAATCATGGGTGCATCCTGGATGTGGAAGGGATAGCAATGAAAAGGGGGATGGAATTAGCTGCGGAAAGGAAATTATCCAGGGTTATTTTCGTTTCAGACAATGCAGAAGTCACTCATCTGTTGCTGTCCAGTTCTTGTTCAGCTAAGGGAGGAGCTTGGCTGCAAGGCTGTGTTGAGATGTTGGAGTCCAACGCCCTTTGGAGGGTGGAACATGCGCTAAGAGGAGCTAACCAAGTAGCTGATTTGTTGGCCCGCAAAGCTAGAGATAGTAGCTGGTTTTGGAACATTTCTTGTGCTATTCCTCTCGTTCTTTCTGCTGTTGTGCAGTCGAGGGAACGACTGAGTTAGCTTCTCTTCTGTTGTTTCGGTTTTGTTGTTTTTCAGGTTGCATTATCAAAAAAAAAAAAAAAAAGTGAGCTACCACTCTGGTCACATTTCTATAAACTTTGTATCTTCAGCTCGCTATTCCACCCCGGTAAACATCGGCCTATGAATCTACCTGGATTGAACTCGGCTACCCATACACAAAGACCGTGTCGAGCCGGTCAAAGCTGCACTAAGCAGAATCGAACTAAACAAAAGCACAAACAGAAGTGCTGTGCTGAGGAACTTATCGCTCAAAAACTATCTTCCAATTTATCTTTCTCTGCCTCCTTAATTTGTGTGATCTTTGGTCTTTACTGACATTGCGTTTTCAAACAGTGGAGGAAAAATTCTTTGAAGCCTCTTTTTGGAAATGCACACTGTCTCAATTGATTGTATCTCTGAAAATCCCATAACAACATCTGCATCTGTCTTATCCTACAGAAACAACCGTATCAATTGTACACCACTCATCAGTTGCCTTATGAAGAAGGATAAATCATTTATTTTTAGAAACGATGTCTACATTATTTTTTACAAAATTAATAAGTAGTTGGAATGAGACAGAAATAGGCGACAGATGAATAATTTTCATTATTTTTTGTTCAATGTATAAGGCTTTTCTTATTTTCTATCTTTATAAGTAGAGGAGTGATGATTTTTTTGTTACATCAATTATTGCCTTAATGTTGTCATGATGAATCAGAAAGCTGGGGGACCTTGTATGAATTGATCAATTCTCTTGAACCTAGTGTTGACGTTGTGCATTTGACATGGAGTATACTTGATCAACGTCATGTTTGGACTATTTGGTTCTTCCATAAAAATCTTGAAACCTCTGTTGACGTTCATTTGATTTTGATGTTCATTTTTAGTAGTGTTGCAACACTATTGGATTTATCTCATCTAATCATTACATTTTTCAAAATCGACACCCATTTGTGAAATCTGCGTCTCTAATTACCATACTGATAAACCAACAACTACATGCCCATTACTACTTGAGAAACACTAATGGAAGCGCTTTTACTTCAGCCCACAATTTACAAATTGCAATTTGCACAAGTCAATGTTGATTGCAGAAACGTAGCAGATGCAATTTACTTAGTAAGGCAAAGTAAAGCCTATTTATGGCGCAAATGACACAAGGGAACACAAGTGCTTTGCTGATGCTTTGGCAGAGAACTAATATTACTTAGTTCCTCCTACAGGTTTCTTGACCTTCATATTCTTGTAAATCGCCACACCCACATATAAGATATTTTTCCCTGTTAATATAATCTGATAGTAAAATGAGAAGAGGTAAAAAAATTCGGTAACCTTAATGTCTTTTGTCCGTATAAGAATTCATCAAATTTTTTTTTATCAATTTATTCGTATTTTGCGCTCAAATTCAAATTTTTAAATAATTCTGAGATTTCTTTGTATTTTCCCTGAAAATGATTGAAGAATGAAAGATATGGAAACAACTCGAATGGAAAGGCAAAAAGGACTCAAACTAAATGAATACACACAAGGCCGTCAAAACAGTGTTGTGTTACACTTAAATTACTCAATATCAAGTGTGTCATACAGCGCCCCAAATATATAACCACCTCCCATCCTTATATTGTAGTACTGTCAAACACAATCATCACACATCCTCCAGGTAATTCATGATGCTACATTCTCGCTAACTTCCTCAATCTCAGAGATGGGGCTGATTGAAGGGGTTGGGTCGCTCAGTGTACTGATGAGTTTGTTGCCAACGTCACTTCCTACTGATCTTGACGGACCCAAATTGGGCGAAGTGGCACCTGATATGTTCTCAGGTGATTGTTTTGACCTATTAAGGGCATGGCAATGAGGGCAATAGTAAGTAATGTAAGGAAAATCCTCTTTCCTCGCCAACCCTGCACATGTAAAATTATGGGGTCAGTGGTTACTTGTGGAATACAAGTACAAATGAAAACTCGGAGTGCATAACTTGATGTATTAATGCTATCATAACATCAGATTTGAGATGCTACATGTTTTATGTTATTTACTCAATCAAGTTCATTATCATTGTCCACCCAAAAAAAAAAAGTTCATTACCATTGTGCATGTGGCAGTTGCCACAAATTAGAGCATATGACTGGGTTGGATCCTCCCCCACAAGCATTGCTGCAACTCTAGCAATCCACCCTCCATCACTAGGATTCGGTCCTTGTGGCTGATAGTGCTCAACAGTTGGAGCCTGCGCAAGCTGAGGAGTCCTCTGACCCTCACTCCCAGCCTGACTGGCCAAATCTCCTTCAGGACTTCGCAGCATAGTATTCCCGACACTGTTCGACCTGGCATGTCCTTGTTTCCTCTGCCGAAGACCAGTAGAATGTGCATGCTCTGCATCGTTGCTCTTCCCAGCTGTTGAATCCAGCGTACTTTCATCCCCCAAATACACTTTCAAGCCTGAATCTGCACCGAGCTTAGATGCCAACACAGTTGCAGCAGCTGCCTTTGCTGCTGGATCAGGATCATATCTCTGCATGACAAGCCAGGAAGCATAATAAGAGGCAGAATACAGGTGAAACTAGAAAATGCAGAAGTTGTGTAGTATCGCCGTGATAACATTCTTTCTATACAAACATTAAAAACTAGGATCATGACTCGGCCTAATTCAGTCATTTAGTTTATGAGTCCCCTTCTTACACAAACCTTATGGAATCCACAATAATAAACCGACCGGATGCCTACAGGTTTCTTAGTATTAATATTATTATGCATCATGCTTTTAGTTCAGTTCAGTTGAGTTCAACTCAACCCGTCATAACAAATACTTTGACAAAGAATAAACAGCACCAGATTTTCACATAAAAATATGATTTCTTTGATACAATCCACATATCAATTCTCATATGTAACAGTAGTATTTTTTGTTATATGGGCATTTTATAATCTTAAGAACATTTTAGTATGCATAATTACAAATATAATAACAAACAAAACAACATGGCATTCCAATATCGGTAAGTGCAAATTGTACATTTCATATTCAATATCCTTTTTTATTTTTTAACTTTATTAATCTGTTGGATTGGCTCAGTTGATACTATTTTCAATGATCCAGCCACCATGTCAGAGTTGAATTCAAGTTCTTTATTGGCTTACTATGAATGAAAGGATGTAAAAATTATGTTTTGATGCATACAATGACCTGCTTTTATGGAAACTGAAACTTCGCCGATTTATCATGTCAGTTTTTAGTTTTTACAATGTATTCAAGTTGGCGTAAATAAAAATTATCCGCGTGATGTCCAATTCCGATCAGCATGCTAAACAATTTTAAAAATTAAGTTAGTTCAGTTAAGTTACAATATTTCATGTTCTTATCAAACCGAAAGAAAACAAAAAACAAACAAATGTCACACATCACAGAATATTCTTCAGGCACACATGTTTATTACCTGAATAAGTTGCTGGGTGATATAATAATTTGTCCTTTCTTTGAGCTCATTTATTTTTGCTAGCCGTTCTTCCCGTAGCCTCTCCACAGTTTTTTGGTCCTTACGATCCCCTGAGCAGCGATGAAAAGATAATTAATAACAAACTTTGGTACAGTCATAATGTCATAAAAACGGATGCTTAGCTATTCAAATTATTTCAGTAGAGATCGAATAATCCAGCAGCAATATCAAAATTCGACATCTAAAAGAATAAGTTAGATATAGGAACTCTGAAATAAAAGATGTACCAGAACAAACAAAAGTTTTATGGGTAAAAGGATGATTACACATTGACACTGATTTTTCTGTCATCTTGTGAATAAATCGATGTCTTCAACAATTTTAAACTAACAAACTTGTCATTAACTAAGACGCTGCCAACATCTTACTTCAGTTTGCTAGGCAGTGAAAGTTAAAACACAAAAGAAGAAGTAGAAACGTCCAAACACGAAAGAAAACAGAACCATGATATCTTTTATGCCTTAGAATGCGTATTTTAAAAAAAAACTATGAAACGATCTCCTTTAACAGTATAAATAATATAGTAGGCAAAGACCATGGAATCAATCAATTCAAAAACTTCCAATGCGTTGAGTGAAACGAATCCCAATGAAGATCCTGAATTGGAGGCATCATGACCTATAAAATCTGAAGTCATGACACAAATGATCCTTCACTAGGCTTTTATATACACAGTAGCACACGATGATAACGAGTAATATAGCACCTGAAAGTTGATGACAGTTCGAATGGGCAGTTTTATTAGATATGGCAATTTTTTGAAATATTAAAGGGATCCAAAAGGATTGGTGGATAGAGACATTGATCCTCAGACATATGAACAGAATATCAAAAGAGGCGAAGTAAGTAAAACAAGATGGAGTATCCAACAAATCAGACAATTAAGCCTGATTATTTTGTCTACACAACTAATCAACCAAACTTATGTTTCAGATTCTGTAGACACTGCTGATTGTTTACATTCCCACACGAGGAATTACTCTGATAAACAGCTTTTACCAACATCTAAAAATTACACAATATAACTGCAGATGCACTATCTTTGCATGCTCAATCCTTAGAGCAGGATAATGTTTATCAAGTTCGTAATGAATAATTCCATACTTCACAAATGTAGCTAGTGGGACTTAAATTTCAGTTACTTACACATTGTCATTAAACTCACGAGAGTTGAATGAGACAGGAAAGCCAAAACAGGTAGCGCAAACATGGGAAAAACTCGAAGGGCTCTCATCTTCCAATTCAAATCCAATGATCTTGTTGTCACGATGGCATAACTGATTGCAATAGCCTGCAAAATTAGAAAAATATTGAAGGTTCATTTGTGTTTTAGCTTGTCTTCATGTCTACCTCTGTGTTGCGAGTGAGTGTTTGTGAAAGAGGGAAATGTAGAGTAAACAACTTGTGCTCACGCGTCACGCCTGGCATTTTTCAATTTCATTTTGTACAATCTCACAGTTCTCACTCCCTATTTACAGTTAGCTTAATGAACACCTCTTATCTCCTCATGCATGGAATACGTACACTCATCTTCCAATTCACAATTAGAATGAGAAATAACTGTGTAATTTTTCAAAATAAAACATAAAATGAATACAAGGCTCCTAGATGGACTCAATGACAAATCTACTGATCAGGTACATTTGAAAAAATGCAAATCAAGTTCAAGGTTACAATCATCTCACGTGATATTTGAATTATTCTTGAAATAAAATCATGAGTTTGAAGACAAAACATAGGGGTGAGTGGTGACTAGTACATATACCTAGCCAGTCTAGCTAACTAATAGCTTCTTTACATTTTGAGCACTAAAAAGCTATAAAATTACACAGAAACGCATGAAAAGAAATTTGATGCTTAAAATAAAAAATTGACTGCCCATGACTTGTATATTAAACTGGAAGAAGTCATGAAAATTAATACTAAAACAACTCTTCGAACGTCGAAGTTTGAGGATTTAAAAGTGAATCTGCCCAATAAAGCTTTGCTGAAATCTAGTCCGACAACCATGTTTAAATGAACGAACACTCTCATATGCGTGCCAGTAACAGTTAGTTATACAACTGATACAGATTCAAAATAAGCAAAGATGGTGAGCATATACAAACTTATTTTTCAATTGAAGTACACATCCTTTACTAATGTAAAATAATTTATGAGGAAGCTTGAACAACAAGCTGGCAATGGAAAACATTTGAATCACAACCTTGATAATAATAAAGAAGTTCAAATAAAAAAATTACAATACTCTGTTCCCAAAACGTTAAAATGGGTCAAGGAAAGTGAAAAAGAAATGAATCAAGTTGAAGCTTCTACAAGCAAAGACAAAAAAAAGAGCACTCAGCTTGACTATGAAAGGTTAACAACACAAACATATTTCACTGTTCTAATGCAAATGCACTAAAGAAACTTGCTGCTTACTTCTGTAAGTAGCTCCTGATATATAGTAATGCAAAGCATGGCATGTGCTCAGACAATGTGTAGCAAAAGCAATTAGAACAGTGATGCATACCTCAGCTAACACGGAGAACATTATAAGATTCCTAATAAGCCTCCTTCGGCTTATAGATCTTCTTTTCAGCCTAGCCAAAACAACAGCTTCTTCTTTAGTGATGTGTTGAAGCCTCTTTTCAAAATCGTCACCGTGTGTTCTAAAAATGCCATTCCATATCCTTGAAATTATTCCCTTTTGCTTCTTTTTTACAACAACTTCTTTCTTCTCAGATGTTTCTACGTTACCCTGATCCTTAGTTGATTCCTCGGCCATCCTCTAAATTTCAGGAAATAAAAAAGATAGTCAGTTTGAGATACTAAAAATAAAATCCCTCATTAATAATTTAACAACATCATCAGTCAGCAAATCCTAACAAAGATGAACTCTACTCTGTAAAATATTAGGTTGTGCCACTAACCGATACTGCATAAGACCTGAACATAATGTTTTTCATTATCATTATTTTTCATACCATTTGATCAATGTTGGGAAGTATAGCTAGTAGTATCAAATTATCTCCAAAAATACTCTTCCAGCTTTTTAACAGAAGAAGCAAGCAGCATCCAGAATTTCAAAAAGACACCAGCAAACGAAAAAAAAAATATACTAAACTTGATCCACCGAATGCATCAAGATCCATGACCGTGGAGGATCATGGAGAGTTGGAGACTACTACACCCGATACAAATTCCACCAGACTAATTGATTCATCTAATTCCAAACAGTCCTCCGACGCTTCATTCCGGATCCAAACATAACAAATAAAAATAAAAGCTATAGCAAAATTGAAAGATTCTCACCGAATCAAAAGGAATCAGAGGTCGAGCAACACCGCTAGATCAGTCGAAATAGAGTCCGGCCGTAAATCAGCCGGAGATCGGACGGGGAGCAGAGTGGGTTTTGGTATCGTCGTAAGCGGTGGTGTTAGCTTTATTAGATGTAAATTGAGAAAACAGAGATTTGGAGATGGGCGAAGCGTTGCGGGAGGTGTGTGGCTTAATTGAATATTGATGACTTTGATATAATTGAGTGGTCAATACGTGTGTGCCCAAACACGTCCTTACCCTTTTCTGTCTTTGTTTGTACGTATTTTCTTTATTAATTTATTTTTCAATACTTGTGGGGAGGTTGATCGTCGGCAAAGGCCGTAATCGTGCCGTGCTGAGTAAGGCTTTTGGTGAGGTCTAGTTTTTTCACATTATAGCAGGGTCTTGAGAAAATTCATCAGTCATAAATCGTTATCGATCCTTTGTTTTATAGGGCTTTTCGGGCTATGGACGGATTCGGGCTAATTTCGACCCTAAATAAATGACTAAATAATCGACAAATAACTCTTTAAATGCAAATATTACTAGTTTGTACGTGTGAGATTTAATGGATGTGAAAAAATATATTCTTTTTATATCAAAAACGTCCTTAAATAAATAAATATACGATTTCAAATCAAGCTCGTATTTTGGATCGGGCCGAATAATTAAAGCTTTAGTCTTACCCTAAGGCCCTTCAAGTTGGGCCACAATGGAACTTGTGTAGAGCTAGGGCCGACTCGGGGCGCCCTGAAACTTATTTCGGCATAGGGCTAATGCCGACCCCTGAGTTAATGATTGTTGAAATTAACGAAAATCAACCGTAGCTTCTAGAACTTAACCTAAACTAACAGTCGTACAATGGAATTCATTTTGACCAATAATATCTTATGTTATTATTAAGTGACTTATTTCGTTTCCTATGCACACAGTCGACAGACCTCGACGGTGGATGAGAGGAAAATTATATAGCTACAAAAAGAAAGTCAATTCATCAATGTTACTTATACTTGGTTTAACATTGTATCATAAAATGTTCAAAAATAAAATAATATTCCCGAATTGAAAGATCACATGAGAAGTGTATGTTACGGTGAGAAATGAGAACTAATCTCATCCATTCATATTTTGTAATCAATGACTAGGATTAAATAGAATTAAATATATTATTCGTATCTTTTTAAAAGATTATGCATTAAATACATTATTCGTAGTAAATGAAAAGCTACGAATAATGTATTTAATTCTTATTAATCGTAGTCATTGATTACAAATATGAATGGATGAGATTAGTTCTCATTTCTCACCGTAACATACACTTCTCACCGGAACCGAACTCCCGAGTATAAATGGAGTTCATCTAAAGAGCATATCAACTCAAGTGACAAGTATATGAAGAACATGGCATTGCACTTGGGAGGAGCGCGAGCCCAACCTCTTCCCAAGTGGGAGAGTGTACGTCATGATTCAATAGTGTGGACTTGTCTTCGTGCAGTCCGCGTAAAAAGAAGAGAAATATATCAACTAAAGTATACGAAGAACATTGCATTCTTTTCTCTTACTGTTTGTGGAGGTAACCAACACTATGTTGGTGAACCACTTAAATCTTGTGTCGTTTATTTTCATATCTAATTTCTTCATTTATCGAATCACATTAATACGCATTTTCGTCGCAACAAACTGTTGTTTCAATTTATCTGTATTTTCTTTCAGCAACACCATTTTGTTCAGGTGTATCAGTACAAGAGATTAGACGAAGAGCGTCATCAGAAGCAAGGAGATCAGAAAGACGATTAGATGTGTATTCACCTCTTAAATCATAACGAAAACATTTGATGATGGCATTAGGCTGAGTTCTGACAAGGGCACGGAAGAATTGGTAATTCCCAAAAAATTGAGAACATTGTTTCATAAGACAGGCGAAAAAAAATGAGTATAATCATCAATGAATGTCACATGGTATCGGGATCCACCTTTCGTGGGAACATGCGAAGGTCCCTCACACATCATAATGGGAGCATACATAGTCATTTGTGACTTCCATTATGCACATTGCTTACTTATTTACGAAGGGCCATTCATCACATTTTTGTTTCTTGGTTAGCAAACTCTTGATGCTTCCCACCATTATATCGCGAGTTTGAGGAGGGATATTAGATAATTGTAGATATAGTAACTGTTGAGGCATTGGCCTCACACGTTTTTGATGTTGACAAACCGGTTTAATGGTTTACTTGAGTTTCTGTTAGTCAGGAACTTACTGGAGCATTCAAGAACGTATCGCTAGACTCGAGTACCTGTGGAAGTCTCCGAGTAACCAAGAACCTGAGTATTGGTCAAGTCAACGGAGCAGTTGAAGTCAAGTCAACGGAGTAGTTGAAGTCAAGTCCACGGAGCAGTTGAGGACGGGAGTCAAACACATTATGGAGTATTGGCACGTCCTCCACAACACATCAAGGAGATCATGGGTTGGCAGTTGCAAGCCATGATCTATGACGGTTACCTGACAGTTACCTCAAGAACCTAAAGAAGCCAGCGGTTCTGTTCAGATCGGCGTCCCTTCTATACACATACGAGAGAGCTGTCCAAGTGGGGTTTCCCAGAGAGAATATCCAGCGAGCTGTGCGAGGTGATATTCGAACAGATCAAGCTATTCTTGATCAGTGCCGGAAGCTACGGAGGTGACGGTGACTACGACGACGTCGACGAGATAGTCAGGGAAGTAGTCTGATTATTGCTTGTGTAATTCTAGTTTAGATTACACTTAATAGGCAAGTTTTGTACCACTGAGTGTACAGTATTTAAATAGTAATAAAAGATATTTAAGTTTATTCCGCTGCGTATTCTGTTTACAAGTTTATCTGCATACAAAGTTAGGTTCCTTACAGTTCCGATCTTTGTTAAGTCTCTGACTTTTAATCTTAAGTCTCTGACTTACTAACCACGATCCTATCAATTGGTATCAGAGCAGCAAGGTTCTAGATTTTGGTTAGCTTTGCAGGTATGTCAGGCGATTCGTTCTCAAACCCTCCGAAATTGAAGCCGGGAGAGTATGAGACCTGGGCACTCAGATTTGAAGCTCACGTCATGACTTATGACGGGAAAGTGTGGCAAATCATTGAACAAGGACAGCAGTATGTCTACATGGAGGGCAGTGAGACAGAACTCAAGCCAAAAGTTATGTACCCAACGGAGGACTACAAGAAACTCGAGAAAAATGCAAGGGCATTACGGGTTCTTCACAACGCCTTAGAACCTGGAGACCTGAAGAAGGTCATCCAGTATAAGGACCCGAGTGATATTTGGGATTTACTCAAAAAGATATATGAAGGATCCAAAGATGTGAAGAGGAACAGAATTCTTGCCTTTCAATCCGAGTTCAACTCCCTGAGACAAGTGAAGAACGAGCCACTCCATGAATATCATTCCAGATTTCAAGGATGTCTGTCTACGCTCAATAACCTTGGAAAGAAGTACAAGAACTGGGAGATTACTCATAAGTTCATGCAGGGGTTAAGTCAAGAATGGGATGACATCTCAAGGACATTGGCTGCTCTTCTAAGTACCAAGGAGAACTCCTTGGAAGAACTGGTTGCTGCGTTAGTCAGTAACAAGACCATTGAAGATGTCAAACTGGAACGTCGAGAACCTCAGAAGGCTGCTCGACAAATCACATTGGTTGGAGAGAGTTCCAGATACAGAAAATTCAAGGGAAAGGACTACCAAAGAAATAAAGGAAAAGAGACCTCAAGGACTGAGGAACTCAATGTGATGACCAAGGCGCTGAGAGTCACAGACGACAAGTACTCGGGTCGGAAACCCAGCAACAGAAATGACTTAAAGAAAAACGTGGAATGTTTCTACTGCAAGAAGAAAGGTCATTACAGGAAGGATTGCTACAAGCTCAAGAATGATGAGTCTAGAACTGATCGAAATCAGAAGGAAGACAACAAAGGAAAGAAGGCCATGTTTGCTTGGGGAGACTCGGACGATGACAACAACATGGGAGACCTCAGAAGGAATGTGTGTCTGATGGCGAAGGGAAGTACCTCAAGTTCAGAAACCTCATCGTCAACTTCTTCGTCTAGGAAGACTTCTTCCAAGGAATCACCTACAGATGTAAGTTCTAATGATTCACATTCTGGTTACTTCTCACGTTCTCAGTGCATTGCAGTTATCAAGAAACTGGTTCTCAAGGCTGAGGAGCTGAATGCTATCGTGGCTGATCAAGACGAACAGATGAAGTCAATGTTCGAGGAGAACCATCAACTGTCCATAAAGGTTCAGAGACTTGAGAAAGCAGCTGGAAAAAGGGTAGCGGGAACAGATGATCAATTCTATGACTCTCCGAAAGGAAAGGAGAAGCAGAAGTCAAAGACCAAGCCTGGTCTCAGCTATGGAGAAGTGTCTATTGCAAAACCTATGCAAAGACAGGTTCAACAGAGAACCACTCCCAGACTGAAGGTTGACTTAGATGAGTCAAAAACCTATGGAAAAGGTTATCATATTTGGGAGAAACTCAAGCGAAGGAACAGTCCAGTTCCTATCAACTTTGAGAAACAGAAGAAGAAGGTTTCTGAGTCAAAGGATGTAGATTTCAGAAAGCAAAAAGTCTGCTTTCACTGTGGAAAAGAAGGCCACAGTTGGAAAAAATGCAAAGGACGGAAGAGCAATTCCAAGAAAGTATCAGAAGCATCTAGCTCCGAGTCTGGAACATCCTCAAAATCCAAGAGAAGTGGAAAACCTGGAACAGTGAACGACTCGTCAAGTTCAAGAGAAATCAAGGACTTCACTCACTCAAAAGCAGTTATAAAAACTCATGTTTCTAACCCTAAAAACTCATCTATCTTACCATATAAACCCAAACCGGCTAAGTTTGTTCGGGTTGCTAAGAACTGATTGTTCGTGTGTGCAGGTCGAGAGAGGAACAGGTTCCTGGCTAGTTGATAGTGCATGCTCGGGTCATATGACCGGAAAGATGGAACAGTTCTCCTCTCTACGACGTCATTCTGGTGGCTCCATTACTTTTGGAAATGAAAGTAAGTGTGAAGTTGTCGGATCAGGTAAGGTACATTTATCAAGCAAGGTTAGTGTAGATAATGTGAGTTTAGTTCATGGTTTGAAGTTTAATTTGCTTAGTGTCTCTCAGTTGTGTCGTGGAGGTAAAAACAAGGTTGTTTTTACAGCTGATGGTTGTTTTGTTAAGAGTGTCTCCACAGGTCAAGAACTTCTGCGTGGGAAGTGTGCTAACAGAGTGTATTTTGTGGACCCAACGTTTGATCCGGAAGAGTATCTGTGTCTGTCCTCAAGAGCAGATGAATCTGAGATGTGGTATCGTCGGTTGGGACATGTGAATTTCAGGTTATTGAAGAGGCTGCACAATCAGAATTTGGTAATTGGATTACCGAAGATCAGTGAAGTACCTGATCAAGTCTGCAGTGCATGCACACAAGGAAAGCAGTCTAGAGGATCTTTCCACTCAAAGAATGCAGTCAGTACAGCAAGGGCGTTTGACCTAGTTCACATGGACTTGTGTGGATCAATGAGAGTACAATCTCGTCAAGGTAATCGGTACGTGTATGTGTTAGTTGATGATTATTCAAGATACACGTGGGTGATCTTTATCAGGTCAAAGGATGAAGTCTTCGATTGCTTCAAAACTTGGGTAAAGCTCGCTGAAAGGAAATTCAGTCTCAAGGTGAAGAGTATCAGATCAGATCACGGTACTGAGTTTGAGAATGGACAGCTTATTGACTTCTGCAGTGATCAGGGAATTGATCACAATTTCTCAGCGCCGAGGACTCCACAGCAAAATGGGGTTGTTGAGAGGAAGAATCGGACCCTGGAGGACATGACCAGAATGATGCTGATTGAAAGCAGATTGGCTAGAAGTTTCTGGGCAGAAGCGATGAATGCGGCCTGCTACGTTCTCAACAGATGTTACTTGAGACCAATCTTGGATAAGACTCCGTATGAGTTGCTGAAGGGTCGGAAACCCAACATTTCACATCTTCGAGTATTCGGGAGTAAATGCTATGTTCACAACAACGGGAAGAATCAACTGGGGAAGTTTGATCCAAGAAGTGATGAAGGAATCTTTGTAGGATATGGTCTGCATAGTAAGGCCTACAAAGTATTCAACAAGAGGACCAAACTGTTCGAGGAAAGCGTACATGTCATCTTCGACGAAGAGTCCATGGGTAACGACTCTGGACATGTTCCTGAGGTTCATGCTGCTGAAGAAGGTGATGATTTTGAGTTGATTCGTCCGAGGGATGTTGCAGTAGTTGATGTTCCAGAGAATCTGGAAACGCCTGAACAACCCATTGCTCAAGTTCCTGAGGTTGAAAAACTTGAAGAGCAAGCTGAAGAGAATGGACAAGTCCCTGAAGTTGGTGATGTCCATGGTGAACCTGAGGACATCCAAGAGACTCAGGAGGTCGCTGAGTTGAGGAGGAGTACTCGACTTAGACAGCCGAGTGTCACTCTTCGCGACTATGTCTGCTATACTGCAGTTCAGGGGGAAACAGTGATGAACGCATTTATGTCCCTGACTGAGCCAAAGACGGTTGAAGAAGCGCTGAAAGATCCAGATTGGATTCAAGCTATGCATGATGAACTGCACCAGTTCAAGAGGAACAAGGTCTGGAGACTTGTCCCAAGGCCAGATAATCGGAAAGTGATCGGGACCCGCTGGATTCTGAAGAATAAATTTAATTCTCAAGGAGAAGTTGTCAGGAACAAGGCCAGATTGGTGGTGAAAGGTTACAGCCAACAGGAAGGCATTGACTATGAAGAAACCTTTGCGCCAGTAGCAAGGTTGGAGGCCATCAGGTTGCTGATAGCGTACTCAGTACAGTTTGGAATCAAACTTCATCAGATGGATGTCAAAACAGCGTTTCTGAATGGGTTCCTCAAGGAGGAAATATTTATGGAACAGACTCCTGGATTTGAGGTTCCTGAGCATCCAGATCATGTGTATGTTCTTAACAAGGCCCTGTATGGATTAAAACAGGCGCCTAGGGCGTGGTATGAGCGTCTATCGGAGTATCTACTAGCTCACGGATATGAGCGAGGTAAGGTAGATAAAACTCTATTTTTGTTGAGAACTAATAAGCATTTACTCATTGTGCAGGTGTATGTCGATGACATCATCTTCGGATCCACAAGTGACGAGCTTGTGAAGTCCTTCACTAAACTCATGGAAAGTGAGTTCGAGATGAGTATGGTCGTTCTTTCTTAGTATTCAAGTTAGACAGCTGGAGAAAGGTACTGAGATTTCACAACAGAAGTACCTGAGTGAAGTTGTGAAAAAGTACGGGCTTGGAGATTCAAAGCATGTGAACACTCCTAGCTCTCCGAATGAGTCCCTGACAAAGGATGATGCGTCTCCAAGGACAGATGCTACAAGATATCTTGGCATGATAGGTTCTTTACTGTATTTGACTGCTTCTAGACCTGATATAATGTTTAGTGTATGTCAATGTGCCAGGTTTCAAGCAGATCCAAGGGAATCTCATGTAAAAGCCGTGAAAAGGATATTGAGGCACCTGAAGGGTACTGAGAAGTTAGTCTTATGGTATCCAAGAGTGAAGTCCCTAGAGTTGGAAGGATTCACAGACGCAGACTTCGCTGGGGACAGGACTGACAGAAAGTCCACATCTGGTATGGCCCAGTTCCTCGGTTCTTGCTTAGTATCTTGGGGATCCAAGAAGCAGAACTCAGTGGCGTTGTCAACGGCAGAAGCCGAGTACATAGCAGCAGCTGCGTGTTGCGCTCAGATCCTATGGCTTCGAAATCAGCTAAGTGACTTCAACTTACACTTTAAGCAAGTTCCAATTTTTTGTGATAATACTAGCGCTATTAGTATTGCTAAAAATCATGTTCAACATGGTAAATCTAAGCATATAGAAATTAAACATCATTTTCTTAGAGACTGTGTAGAAAAGGAACTTGTTACCATTAATTTCTGCAGAAGTGAAGATCAGGTTGCTGACATATTTACCAAGTCCCTACACAAGGATGTTTTTGAAAAGCTAAGCATGGAACTTGGATTAATGAGTCCACAGTAAGGTACTTCTAGACTTCTCTCAATGATTGACTAAAAGTTAGAGTACTGAACATGCTTGTTAGTCATCTACATGAGTGAATTTTTGAAGTCCCTGAGTTGCTGGCAATGTGTGTGCTATTACTTCTTTGCTAAATCTGATATAGTACATGCACTGTTGAACACATCCTTCCTTGATGCCTTACATAACTTCCGGATTTTGTTGCCCAAATTGCCCCGTGAAGGAAGTTATGAAACCACCCAATCCTAGAAATAGCTTGTGTATGTCCGATGACTTCCATTATATATTTTCTGGACATGCTTGACTAATATATGTGTGTGATCGAGTGAATTGAATTGTGGTGATTTCACTTTATATACCTTTATGGTAAGCCGACCCACCACAATGCCCCTTGTGAAAAATCCATAATCAGGGAACTGGTCTGGTATTCACTCAGTCAAGGTTGAATGTCTCTGGGGATTGAAGAACTCGACGAGGTATTTGATGTATGAAGGAAGCAGTTCAGATGAAATTATGGTAAAAGATTTTATAGCCATTACAGCCTTGGAAGTCGGACGGTTGCGTGTGAGACGTGGACGAGAATTAATAGCAGATAATTATGGGATTCGTTTTTTAAAAGGAAATTGAAGTCCAAAACAGCCTCTCACCACTCTCACTTGCGAAACCCTAAATCCCAAAATCAGCTTCTCTCAAACTGTTCAAGTATTCAATGGCGTCAAACTCAAACGCAGGGACCAACTTGGAGAAATCCGATGGAGAGATGACAACCATAATCATCTCCAATGTTTCCTATGAGATCCCTAAAGCGTTCGCAGATCTGCTGGTAGCAAGTAAGTCTTCCTCAGATTTAAACCCTAAAGTCTCTATGCATGTTGAAGACAGTTCTGCTGTCGGAGAAATTAGTGAGAAGTTAGGAGCTTCCGTGTTAAATAGTGAAGCTTTTGTGAAATTGAAGGAGGATGTGGGAGTAGATACGGTTGCTGATGAAGTGATGAACCCAGAAGGGGTCATTAACTCTGATATAACTGTGGATACAGTAGAGAAGGAGTTAGATACACTTGTGTCTGATGTAGTTGCGGACGTGCTGAAAAACCCAGAAGGGGTTGAGAAAGAACCACTGTGTAATGAGAACACAGACGTTGCTCCTGTGAATGAGGCCTTGATCGAAGATAGCGCTGCTCAAGTGGAGGAAGATTTTCTAGAGGGCCTAGAAACCTCAAAGTTGGTTGCAGCCGGCTCTGAGAAATCTGGTAATAATAATGGTGCTGAAGAGGAGAACCCAGAAGGGGTTATGGTTGATGATGTGAAGAACACAGAAGTAGTTGATTCTGTAGTTGAGGCTGCCTCTGTAAAAGAACCAGAACGGGTTGCTGATTCTAAAGACAACACAGAATTCCTATTTGGATGCTCCCAAGAGGTCGAAGAGAATACAAAAGATGCTGGTGAATCCTCAGTCGGAGGAGAGAAGTCTGGGTTGAATCAGGCACTGAATGAGTTGGCAGATCTGGGAAAGATTGCCAAGTTTCAACAATCTCAAGACCCTGAAACTGACTGTGAGATTGTAGATACTTCCTCCTCTGTTCCAAATAAAAAGGTGAGGAAACCTCTTCCCCTCAGAATCCTACCAGTAAGGGAAACTAATAAGAGGAAGTTAGTGGTGAAAGAAGAAGCAGTTCCTGTGAGCTCAGGCAAAAGACCTAAGCGGTCCAAGAATGGAAAGGAGATTCTGAATGAATTGAGATGCTCAGAAGACTTTCTGAAAAGTGAAGGGTTAACAGAAGTGTTTGATCTTCTAAAGGATCAAGGATGGGAACACTTGTGTGAAACACAAGAGTACGTGTGCCCTGAAATAGTTGAATAGTTCTACAGGAATATGAAGCTTATTGAAGGAACAGTCCCTGCCTTGGAAGAGAGGATCAAGAAGAAAAAGATCACTCTGTCCAGCATTGAATTGGCCATGATAATGGGCCTGGAACACAAAGGATTTGATCACTACTGCAAAAACAATGTCTGGTCGAGGGAGATTGCAGACAAGAAGGATCTGGTGAAGAGAATATGTAAACTGGAATCAGTTCAGAAGGGTCTGGGGATCAGTACTCAATTAATGGAGCCGAATGTGAAGATATTGCACAAATTGCTTGTGAGCAATTTTATGCAAAGGGGTGTAAAACCTTCATATGTCCAACATCAGGACCTGCTCATTCTGGACAAGTTGCTGAAAAGGGAAAAGATCAACCTTCCTAAACTTATTATCCGTCAAATGGATCACCTGAAGTCACTGACTCAGATTGGATTTTCAAGGGTCATAAAGAAGGTTCTTCAAACTCATGGACTGTATGAGGTCATGTCTGATGTTGAGGAGATGGTTGTGAAGGAATTTGATGCTGAAGCCTTCAGGAAAATGAACTTGGTCAAACACCCAGTTGAGGGGTGGATCAAATCTCCAGTTCCTGAACCTGGAACTAAAGTGAAACCGGCAGTGGTGAGTGAAGAAGAAGAGGATGATGAGAATGAGGAAGAGAATGTCAAACTGATGGCTGTCTTTGAGAAGGTAGTATCTGATGTGAGGAGGGAACTCCAGGAGATAAGGGCAGAAATGAAGGAGTTCAAAGAAGAAATCAAGGAAATGAAGGATGTGTTTCTCACATTAGTTGATAAACTCTGAAGTTCTTAAGTCCGGGGATGTTTGGCCTAGTCTATGAGAATACCGAGATCAGTTTCTGATATGGATTTCCCCTACCTTGGTTCCTCACCTCGTTAATCTTTTTTTTGTTGTGTTTGAGTACTAAAAATGTGTTGAACATGCATGATATGACTATCTATTTTATCATTGAAGTACTATAATGCCTTGCTTAGTGACTCTGAATTTCAAAACGTTACTCATGTTTCTGACTGCTGTGTATGCCAGTTATTCTTCTTTGATGACATCAAAAGGGGGAAGAATAGAAGTATCATCTGAGGGGGAATTCAATCTGAGTTCCTGACTTAACTTGTGTAGGGTCTTGACTTAATAGAGTGTTTAATAAGTTTCTGACTGTGTAGAAACTTAGGGGGAATTTGTTTCCAAGGAGAATATGTTCTCAATTGATGCTTTGTGCATATTTAAACATCTATTAAGTACTGCTTTAGTATTTCTCTCTTAATGGTTTGTCATCATCAAAAAGGGGGAAATTGTTGAGGCATTGGCCTCACACGTTTTTGATGTTGACAAACCGGTTTAATGGTTTACTTGAGTTTCTGTTAGTCAGGAACTTACTGGAGCATTCAAGAACGTATCGCTAGACTCGAGTACCTGTGGAAGTCTCCGAGTAACCAAGAACCTGAGTATTGGTCAAGTCAACGGAGCAGTTGAAGTCAAGTCAACGGAGCAGTTGAAGTCAAGTCCACGGAGCAGTTGAGGACGGGAGTCAAACACATCATGGAGTATTGGCACGTCCTCCACAACACATCAAGGAGATCATGGGTTGGCAGTTGCAAGCCATGATCTATGACGGTTACCTGACAGTTACCTCAAGAACCTATAAGAAGCCAGCGGTTCTGTTCAGATCGGCGTCCCTTCTATACACATACGAGAGAGCTGTCCAAGTGGGGTTTCCCAGAGATAATATCCAGCGAGCTGTGCGGGGTGATATTCGAACAGATCAAGCTATTCTTGATCAGTGCCGGAAGCTACGGAGGTGACGGTGACTACGACGACGTCGACGAGACAGTCAGGGAAGTAGTCTGATTATTGCTTGTGTAATTCTAGTTTAGATTACACTTAATAGGCAAGTTTTGTACCACTGAGTGTACAGTATTTAAATAGTAATAAAAGCTATTTAAGTTTATTCCGCTGCGTATTCTGTTTACAAGTTTATCTGCATACAAAGTTAGGTTCCTTACAGTTCCGATCTTTGTTAAGTCTCTGACTTTTAATCTTAAGTCTCTGACTTACTAACCACGATCCTATCAGTAACATCTCTAATATTGAGTAATGGTAGTTTAGTTTTGTTGCTTATTTATTCTTTGATTTCTACATTGTATAAAACTTAGTTTTTTTTTTGCTTCTCTATGAAACCTTAGCCTCATTTGTTCTCTTCTTCGTCTCTTATTTTGCAACTTCAACGGTGCTCACTGATTACGTGCAAAACTACAAAACGTATGCACAATAACGGAAACATGCATTTAGTGCAAAACGCATACATAGGGATGCACATCCGGTCCGGACCGATGTACCAAATTTTTTTAAAATCTTGGACCGTGGACCGGACCGGACCGAGAGCGAAATTTTTGTGAAAACTCGGACTGAATTGGACCGAATACTTTTAATTTTACTGACCCGGACCGGACCGGGCCGGAATTTTAGGGTCCGAGTCGGACCGATGGTCCGAAATTTCTGAAAAGTATGGATCGAGGACCGAACCAGACCGAAATTTTACGGTCCGATCTTGGACCGACCCGTAAAATTCGGTCAGGTCCAATCCGGTTTTTTGGTTCGGTCTGAAAGTGTGCATCCCCACGCATACATCCAGCATAAAACGAAGGAGATTCACTAATTTGGAAATCAATTGTAGGGTGGTCAAGTATTAATTACTTGAGTAATGCTGCGCCTACCGGACCATAAAATTTCGGTGCGGTCCGATTCAGTTTTTCGGTTCGGTCTGAAAGTGTGCATCCCCACGCATACATCCAGTATAAAACGAAGGAGATTCACTAATTTGGAAATCAATTGTAGGGTGGTCAAGTATTAATTACTTGAGTAATGCTGCGCCTTTGGGCAAATGAGTTCCAATATTCAATCCAGATGTTTTGTTAAATGCTTTTGCATTCCTGATACCATTCCTTCTTTGTGCTGTCGTTGAGTTGATGGAATGGAAAGGGTTCAATGATTTGAGCACAATCAAATCCTATACATTATAATGCAGTTGTTTTATTTTTAAAATTCATAGCTTCCCCTAACGTCAGGGCATCTAGCATCGATACACATCCATTGCTTTGTTTGCTTATTTCGAAATTTTCGAATAAACTGCTATCACACAGACCTGATGATCCCAGATAATAATGTCAGATTGTCAATTATACCATATCTATGTTAATCTTCAATGTATTATGAGGCGGTTTCTGCCATGTCGAGAGTAACAAATCATACATGAGACTCATTATTTGTTACCTTACCGGTTAATTCACGGAAATTGGAGAAACTCTAAAAATGACTTTTAAACTCTATTAATTTTTAAAAAAAATTTAACTGATGTGAAAATAGAACAGCTGCATAGGATGCCAGCCCAAAAAACTTATTTAGCTGGTTATTCATGTGAACCAGAATCTGCATCTATGCATATATGCATTTAGAGAATCCGCTTTTAGGTGTAACATTAGCAATAACATAAGAGAGGATTTCTAGGATGACAGAAAAAACAACAGAGGACTTACAGATAACGGAATGTTGTTTGGGCTATCCAGGTTCAATCAGACTCAACTCCATATCATGAGTAGATGTCCAGCCTGGTTCATAAGCCTCTAGAAAGCGTATCTTTGCTTTGTTGGGCAGATCATGCGGATGTACAAAGGGTACCCCTATTGGCCAGCCTATCTGCATCCTCACACTAGTACATGGGCTATCAAGCATCTGAATATGACCTTCACAATCCTTCAGGTTGCAAAATCTCAATTTGATGCCTTTTTTATCCGCAATGTCCTGAACTCTTTCTTTCAGAACCCGTTGCGCCTCTTGCCGAAGTCTCTTGGATGGTGGAAGAGGCTTGCATCTTGATATATTTTTAGTCTTTTTTGGCAACGGCTTCACAGATACTGCAACGTTTGATTGGTTCAGTGGCCTTTTTCTCTCTTTAGAAACAACACTACAAGCTACTGAATAAAAAGGAGGACATAAGATCTAAAGGTTTACAGCGCAAAGATTAATCCCTTAATCAGCACACAGTACAAGTCCCTAAATTTCAAATTTTCTGCTAACATCGTTTGCATGCTTGCTATTTTTTAAGTTGGACTACATGGCACACTAAATATCAATTACCAAATGGATGTCATGCACTAGTAAATCCCTAAGCCATCTTCCTTCCTAGTGAATGAACGTAAAATACGTAGAAATAATACCTTGTTAGTGCATCATGAATCTAGAAATGAGAGCAATCAGATCATTTAGACCAAATAACACTACACCTGATATAACAAAATATTACTCATATGCAGTAGGCATGTAAGTGAGGAACTGCACAAAACCCAAATACTAAGAATAATAGATGCCTACTAATGGATTAGAAACCAGGATCTCTATGCATGACTAGTTAAATGCGAACTGAGTGAATAATACCATCTTGTCGGTTGAGTAGCTGATCAGTGGTATGCGTTCTCTGCATAAAGTCATCTACTGGAACCGGACGCTGGAATTGATCTTCAATACCATGGCCCGCTGCTCTCATTTCTGAACAAGTGAGACTCGCCATGGACTTTGGCATGAGTTTGAAAGCAATAGAATGTCGCCCGTGTACATTGTTATGCAGATTACCATAATTTATCTTGTTCATTGCTGGGCTTACATGGCCAGCTGTTGCCTGGTACAATGCCAATCCAGGGTATAAAATGGCTTCATGTGGGCCAAGGTCCGCATCAACAAGAACCCAGTTACCACGAAAGTCTTTCACGAGTAACCCTTCATTTTCCGATTTTACTAAAGTTATCAAGCTTTTGTCCCCTTGATGCTGTTCATGGTCAGAAAAGATAAGCAGCTGACCATCCACTTGTGTTGTTAAATTATGGTGTTGTGCTCCCTGAAATGATGGCCTCCCATGGCAATGAACGGACAGTACAGAAGATGAAACTTCGTGACTTCTCAGGGGAACATTATCAAGTATGTCACTGAATGGGGAGCTGCGAAGGTTTAAGTAAAAGCTAATTGCATCGAGAATATCTCGAGCAGCCTTTCCAAGCACTGCAAATATATCCGACAATCCAACTGGTGGAAACTCTACTCCGTTGCTGGACTCTACAGGGGCCAAACCCGGCCTATAGTCATAATTCTCCAGCCACAGTTGAGGATCAGCATAATAGCCATAAGACTTGCACCATTCAGGAGAATCATTGGTATGAATCAAATCAGCATCAGGATATGGTGCTTTCTGATTGAAATAGAGGCGAGCAGAATCCAGACAAGATCTCAAGAGAGCTGCATCACTGGCAGGAAGCTGCACGATGGCAGCTGAATATTGAGATAAAGACTGAGATAAAGTGGACACAGATAATTTGTAAGAGTCAGAAGGAAGGCCCTCTGTTGGAATCAGATCAGTAAGCTTCACCCGACCCAATGATGGCAGGTCATTGCCTGCCATAAAATTATTAATGACTACGATCAAAGAACTGAAACACGGTGTACCACTGGCTGCAGAGATGAGATACAAAAGACAGAAGTGGTCAACAACAACAGGAACGCATCAACAAAATCAAATGAAGTTTAACATGCCTTCATACAATAAACTGATGGTGATCTCAAAATTCAGACGTATAGAAAAAAAAAGAAAAAGGGAGAGAACAAGTCGCTACTTTCCACCAAAGAGGTGAATTCTGCTATCGAAATTTAACCTACGAAACTAATCATCACCACATGCTAATGAAGTGTGGGGACTAAATAAAAAGAGCTAAAGTGGAATTAAGCCAATTAAATACAAAACTAACCAACAGAAATAAAAAGAAGATCGCATTTCTTATTGGTAAAAACCATAAAACTGATTGCCAACAAACAAAGGTGAACATCTAGTTTCAGTAATCCAATTATGGACAAAGGAATCGCTGCAACTACAAGAACATCGGTGAGGTCAGCAATGAACATATGCACGCCCCTCTTGACAGCTTCTCGATTACCGAAAAGGAACTCCATTCCAATCAAACTTTTTTATTTTCTGGAAAAGAAACCTATCTACAAGTAGTCCAATGCAATGCACCCCAATTATAAAAGAGCCATTTTGTGACTATAAACAAACTACAGCACAATGCAGTAGTCCATAACTGTAGCTTTCTCATTCAAAACAAAAGCACTGGAAACCCAATTTATGTTTTCTATTGTTAAATCGGATTGTGACCTAAAAACTAGTGTGGATAGAGATCAGGCAAAATTCATAATGGAACCCAACAACGTAATAAGGCAAGATCATGGCGACCACATTGTGATCCTACTTCCTAGTCTGATGAAGTATACGATTGAAAGAGCAAAGCATATGCTGAATGAAAAGAAAAGAAAAGAAAAGAGAGAGAGAGTTAATTAAATTAAATTCGGTGGTCGATTGGCTACCTGAGATGCGATGAAGAATGGTTGTCGCTGCTGGTGATTCAGCAGCTTCCGGCAGTAAGCTACTGCTTCATCGCCACCTATTTGCAACCGACCTCTTCTGCTCCCATATAATAAAAGAAAAGGGAAAAGTACAACTTGAGTTGCTCCTCTAACTATTATCTGATTCCTAGGATAAACTATAAAAAAAAAAATTATAAACTTTCTTTAAAAAAAAAATGTGTGATCAAATAGAATCAACGATTTTAATAACGTTGTCTAAATCCATCCAATACCGTCAAAGTACTGAATGTGAAGACTTGTGGAGGTGGACAGAGTTAAACAACATTACTAAATCGTTGATTATGGGTCCGTTCTATAGGGATTGGATTTGGGGTGTTGGGAGATTAGATTAGA
The DNA here is from genome assembly GCA_033675215.1 of Rhodiola kirilowii. Classification (NCBI taxonomy): domain Eukaryota; kingdom Viridiplantae; phylum Streptophyta; class Magnoliopsida; order Saxifragales; family Crassulaceae; genus Rhodiola; species Rhodiola kirilowii. The sequence continues at coordinate 8,543,405 of CM066197.1, read as the reverse complement.
TTAGATTATGTTGGGTGAGATTGGGGTGTGTTGGAAGAGATTGGGGTGTGTTGGGTGAGATTGGGGTATATTGGGTGAGATTGTATTAGATTGTATTAGATTAGGTGAGTGGAGAGTAGATTAAGTGAGTGGGTCCTACATTAAAAATAATATTATAAAAATGTTAGATATTTAGATTATGTGAGTGGAGGGTAGTTTAGGTGAGTGGGTCCTAGTTTATAAATAATATTATAAAAATGTTATATATATGTGAGTGGAGAGTAGATTAGGTTAGTGAAGATTAGATTAGATTAGATTGTGTTGGGTGAAATTGGGTAAGATTGGATGAGATTGGGGTGTGTTGAGTGAGATTGGGTGAGATTGGATTGTGTTGGGTGAGATTGGGTCGTATTGACCCAATCCCTATAGAACAGGCCCTATGTTAGAAAAATTAGTGTTCTAAAAGTCGATCTAGTTTTTACAATACGTTCCTAGTTTGACCATCTAGGCGAAGCTTTGGCGCTTCTAGGCGGCTGTAGGCGAATTTAGACGGCTCCAAGGCAGAAAGTAGAATTTAAGTAATTGGTTCCTATAAATAACTATTAAAAATAGAAAAAATGAGAAATTGGGTAATCTTTAAAGATACTTTCTGTCCACATTTTAAAACATTGGAAAAAATAAATCAAAGTTTATACATTTTTAACTCTCTTTTTTTAATACGGTCTACATATTTGTTTGAATCACGTGATAGCTCATTACACAAATTGTACTTTTAAATTTATCTAAAAGAAAATATGGTAGTAATACGAAATTTCAAAATTCCAATTTTAAAAGAATTTTTTATTGAGTTGTCTCTTCCCAAGTGAACTTTTGCCTCCCCCAAGGTCACTTTTTAGTTTTTACAGGTACAGTCTACAGTGTGACCTTTGGAGTTGAATAAATAATTAATTACAAAACCACCCACTACACTTTTGTTTTATTAACTTTCCGTCCAAAACCGGGGAAGCTCAGCTACCTCTCATCAGCACAGATCGATCCATCGCCGACGCCAGCCGTTTCTCTTTTTCTGGATCCGGCACCGTGAATCCACTCCGCTTCCTTTTCCAGTCTGAGGCACATCACAAAGTACTGCTCTTGATAAATATTTCGTTGCTTTCACTTTTGCTAGGAATTTTTATGTGCTGGATTTGTAGTTCTTATGCTTTAGTTTCAATTCAAGACATAATACTTATCACTTGTATGTTCTTTTGAACTTAAAAAGTTCAATTCAACTCCTCGTTTATAAACTCTAATTAACCACTTATTGAGTTAAAATGTTTGATTTTTTAACTTAAAAAAGTCAATTTGTATAGTCAGTATGTTACTTAAGTAACCAAAACAATTTTCTATCTAAATTCAAGTTAAGTTTTTTTTTTTTCAATTTCAGTTCAGGTTAAATGGAACGCAATCTGAGTATCAACAACTTCTGCCTTTTATTTTTTTAGCTATGATTTCTTAAGAATCTCATTATGTCTTGCTTGCTAATAGTTACTCCTCGTTAACAAGCAAGTTTGACACTGGCAATTATGCTCGATAACCATGTTTTATTTTCTTCAAGTTAACAGATGTTCTCTTCTGCATCAGTTGCTTCGCTTTTCAGATTCCGGATGCATCTTCAATTTTGAAGTTGTTTTCGGTAAGCAATGGAGAGGATCATAATTAATTCTAAAATTTCTTGTTCTGCTTCCGTGCCGTCTGAAGAATCTGCTCTTGATCTTGAAAGAAACTGTTGTAGTTATTCTAAACTGCCATCAATGGGTCCGCCCCCGCTCCAACCCTTTGCATCAGCGGGACAGCACTGCGAGAGCAGTGCTGCATACTTTTCCTGGCCTGCATCCAGCCGACTCAGTGATGCTGCTGAGGAGAGGGCAAATTATTTTGCTAATTTACTCAAAGGGGTTCTTCCTGAAACACTTGGTCGAATGCCAACTGGCCAACAGGCTACCACATTGCTTGAGCTGATGACCATTAGAGCATTCCATAGTAAGATTCTGCGTTGCTACAGTCTAGGAACAGCTATTGGGTTCCGCATTCGTCGAGGTTCGCTGACCAACATACCAGCTATTCTCGTTTTCGTTTCCCATAAAGTTCACAAACAATGGCTCAGCCCAATCCAGTGTCTACCAATTGCACTTGAGGTGAGGAAATCAGGAAACATTGTTATGTGTTTCTTCCAACTACTAAAGTAATTATTCCAATCTTATTGTGCTAAAAAAGTACTACTACTTCATACCACAGTTCTACTAGTATTTCTATAACGACTTTGATCATGAATTCCTTATGCGTCATCTTGTGCATATTGTACATCTTTAATTTTCAATAGTATGTTTTGTTCTGCACTTCTGCTATATCAGGGGCCTGGAGGTGTCTGGTGTGATGTTGATGTTGTAGAATTTTCATACTTTGGTGCGCCTGAGCCAACTCCTAAAGTGCAGTTATACACAGAACTTGTGGATGACCTCCGAGGAAGTGATCCATGTATTGGTTCGGGTTCTCAGGTATGTGCTTGTCCTCCAACATCATTTATGGACGTTGTTCTTGTCATTGCAATTTAATATTAACATCTGTCATATTTACAGTGCCAGGATCCTTACAACTGTCACTGAATTATAGTAGATTAGCGAAGTGGATCTTGTGATGACAAAGGGTCCTCTTTTAAAATTAGATAATATTGAATCGTATAACTTATAACAAATATTCCGCCACCAACATTGCTTCTTGATTTACTTCATTTTTCTCTGGCACAATATCATCTCTGACATATATTCGCTAACTACACATAAACAAATTGATCACCATCATCAACACCATCTTCTAAGGGATTTCGTTTTTGTTAGAGTGCCATGGCTCTCTATTGGCATTTACATTACCATCATTAGTTCTGTGTTTCCGTATTACAGGTTGCAAGCCAAGAAATATTTGGAACACTGGGTGCAATTGTTAAGAGCCAAACAAGCTCTCGGCAAGTAGGCTTTCTTACTAACCGCCATGTTGCTGTTGACCTAGACTTTCCAAATCAGAAAATGTTCCATCCTCTTCCACCATCTCTTGGACCTGGGGTTTATCTTGGTGCTGTAGAGAGAGCAACTTCATTTATCACAGATGATCTTTGGTACGGCATCTTTGCAAGTATTAATCCAGGTAATGAGCTGCTTGTCTTCCCATCCCTTACCATATTATGTGGATAGATTTATTTTTTGATAGGGATGTGGATAAATTTGTTAATTTTAGGGATAAGCGAACATGCAAGTTCTGTCAAAATATTTTTCTATAAGTTGCATAAAGATCCATAATCATAGATCATTTAATAGCTCCATAACTTATCAGGTAATCTGTATATCTTAGGACGTCATTTGGAGTTTCAACATTTTATATGTGCGCTCTATTAAAAAATATTCATTAATCCCAAAATACTATTGAATCTCCCGTTTGAAAGGGCATACCCTAACCCGTTGCACTGATGCTCCTCACCTTGCAGGGGTTGGAGTGTCATCCACATGCAAACATCATCTTCTTTCTAATTAATCACAAAGTTCAACTGAAAAGTTATTAACTAATGACATTAAGTACATTGTCAGATTGATTCAATAATTGCTCACTATTATTACATTATTTCCTGATGTCAGCTGATGGGTTTTGTTAGACGTTAGAATATTTTAGTGACTCACAAACATCAATTTAGCGCAAACTAACAATGCCCTTTGTTTTATAAGTAGTATTGCATGGTTGCTATTTAACTTGTGGCTGGCACAGTGTTGTCCCCAACTACTGACCTTTGATTTTGGCAAATATTATATTATGGTGGCATCTTTGCTGTTTATGGTGGTCGTGGGGCAAATTGAATCTGACTACACTATGATTCCGCCCAAGAGTAACTCATCTATGTGAAGACTTTGGAACTTGCATTTCAATTGTCTGCGTCTTGAAAATAATTATCGGCCTTGATTTATCACTGATGAATTTGTCCTTGGTATATGTTTTGACACTGGTTTTTTTCTTACTTCAGAGACATTTGTGAGAGCTGATGGGGCCTTTATTCCTTTTGCTGATGATTTTGACATGTCCACTGTGACTACATCAGTAAAAGGTGTGGGGGAAATAGGAGATGTGAAAACCATAGACTTGCAGTGCCCGATCAACAGCTTAATTGGACAGCAGGTTGTCAAAGTTGGAAGGAGTTCTGGGCTGACGACTGGAACTGTATTTGCTTATGCACTTGAATACAATGATGAGAAAGGGATATGCTTCTTAACAGACTTTCTTGTTGTGGGCGAGAATCAGCAGACTTTTGATCTGGAAGGAGATAGTGGAAGCCTCATCCTCCTCACAGGTAACAACGAGGAGAAGCCACGTCCAATTGGGATCATATGGGGTGGAACTGCAAATCGAGGTAGATTGAAGTTGAAAGTTGGCCAACCCCCAGAAAATTGGACTAGCGGTGTTGATTTAGGCCGCCTTCTTAATCTCCTGGAGCTGGATCTCATCACAACAAGTGAAAGACTACACGGTAAACATCTATTTCTTTATCTAAGGTCCTGGCAGTGCTTGCACATTTTATTGATGTTTTGTCTGTTCTATATGATTTTTTAATGCAATTAAATGCGGCACTGTCATATTTAAGAATCTGTATGTAGAAATTTTCAGAATCTTTATGCCTACAGTCAGCTTCTTCATTTCTGAATTCCAACAACTGATGAGATTCGTATAGATTCCATTCTTAGCCATCTGACATGTTTTGAAGATCTCGCGTTCTTCACAGAATTTCAAAAGGAGACGCTATTAGTCTAAATAGTTTTAATACAAAATAGAATTAATACTGTGAATGAATGTGCAATTTGCAGTGTACAATTTTAATAAATTCAGAATTCTATGTTGCAGCCGCATTGCATGAACAATTGGCGGCCTCGGGAACAGCTCTGGGATCTACAGTTGGAGACTCATCGCCGCTTTTCGAAAAAGATGAAGAGAAAATGAACCCCCTTGGGATTCAAATCCAACATATTCCAATGGAACTTGGACACAATGGCACAACAAACCCGTTGGAACTGGACGCGGAAATTCCTGCTGTGGAACACCAATTCATTCCAAGCTTCCTAGGGCAGTCTCCTCTGAATAAAAATCATCAGCAACATCAAGTAGCTGTTCAGGAAAATCTATCAGCGCTGAGGAATATCTGTGATGAAGATGTAACTGTTTCATTGCAGTTGGGTGACAATGAAGCCAAGAGAAGACGGACAGACCCTTCGACAAGCACTGCTAGAGAACATGAAGATGGATCCAATTCGTAACTGGGTGACAGATATTTGCAATACTTAGATGAAAATGATTTTTGTGAATGATGACTCCAAAAGAGTTCAGAACAAGCGAATATCGCTTAATCAACATGTCATTTGGAAGATTTAATTCATGCAACAAAGATTAGATTGTAAATTATTGTTACAAGGCATGGGTCTTGCTGCAAAGCAAATCTCCAGATGTCCAAGGCATTTGTTATCCAGATTGGATTCCAAACTCCAAATGCTCAATTTGCGATAGGAAACATATACATAAAATCATCATCGTCACGAGTTCAGGTTCTAACATGATGGCTGGTCATCTTTTAATTGTGAAGAATCAGACAACCTGATCCTTCAGAACAGATAGAGGTCAGCCAATTCCTCAAATGAGGCACCACTGATAAGATGATCAGCAGCATTGTCAACCATCCACAACAAATGCTCAAACATGACAACCTCACACCTGATGCAGATGTCCTTACCTGGATTTTGCTTTGATCTTTCAATCAAGGCACTAACAGCAGGATGAATCAAGTACTTTGAATTGATTACATATCGCCTTTTCGCGCTTCCCACATACACGATCTCCCCATGTTCATGATCTTCTTCTTGCTCAAATATCGATTTTGTAGACGTTGACTTCAGGCTGTTGTATGATGAAGAATGAAGATGATGATCTCCTCAAGTGCCTCAAGCTCTTGCATTTCCTTAGGATGATATCATTAATCTTTTTCATGGTTTTCTTCTCCTGTTCCTTTGTTTGAACTAAGCTCAACTTACACAATAGCTGAGGTTTGGTATTTCTATTATACAGAGAAATAGCAGTAGCACTAGACCCGTTTGGTGCACTAAGTTGGGAAAAGTGGGTGGGAAGTCTTACTTCTTTTTTGGTGTCATTCAACAACCTAATTTTTGTATTTTAAAAAAAAAACTAATTTTGAGTCCCAACTCCCAAGACAATCATTCTTAGAATTACTAATATTTTTCTTATACAACTCGTATTAATATTTCGCACAACAAACTGACATTCTACTCTAGATAGATTATTGTTTTCATCTTGTCCAATAAGTTCTCTGAGTGTTTTATGATAAAGAAGATACGGTAAGAATAAAGGAAGCATGTATGATGATCAGCCAGCTTACTCTTCAACTGACAGAGGCTGAGTATATATAGGTAACCCTAAATCTAAATGCCTAAAACTAATAATTTTATACATCTGACATGGTATGACACTATGACCTGGGTGCTATGCTAACTGAAAAATAAAAGTCTTGCTAGGCAATAAACTGAAATTACGAATGACGAATATAAATGAAGAAGAAATACTACCAATCATGGGTCATCAAAAAAGCAGAAACCTCATCTTTTCAAAAAAAAAAAAAAAGAAGAAGCAGAAACCAGTGAAAATAATATTAAACGTCTGACAGGAAAATTTGCGCAACAGTAAATGCATACCAGAACATATACTTGTGCATGGACATGGCCATCAAAAGTAGCTTCTGTATCTTTATTTCATTGTGTATTCCTCTAAGAGGTGTATCAGAACTCAAAGTTTCTGTGGTATTACCCAACAATAAATTATAGCGGAAGATCCTATACAATACAAAAAATGGCATCCACACATGTCAGTCTCAAATAACTCGTCATATTGATCTGGTATGAAACAATTCTATCACTTCAACTCTCAAACGTTGAATCTAAAAAGCATAACGTCTCCTTCTTGTACAATGTAATCTTTTCCCTCAGATCGCAACTGCAAAGATAGTCATGTTGTTAATGAGGTTGCCTAAGCTGAAAAACTGCCATGCAGTACCCTCGCAAGTTTTGAGTTGCACTAGTAAATGCAAAAACCTTCATATTTAACATCGTGCAATCATATTTGGAACCAAAATTCAACAATCAACTGTTTTTGGTGAAATGTATCCTACTACCATGAATTACTTATTTGTGAAAAGAATTCGACGAATAATTAGCAGAAGCTTTCAAAGAAATGTATCAATTCAGACAGCAAATATAATTATAGAGCATGCCCAAATGCTGTCAGCTACCTTGTGAAACTATTATTACAGCAAGATGAAGAAAGACAAATTTTGACATCCTTCTAAACATGTAAGCTCTGATCCAGCAGCGAATTTGTCATACGGATAACTTGATGAATGAGTTTGATTAAAGCATAGGCTAGCTACACATATTTCCATTCCCTTCATATATTTAAAAATTTAAGAGAACAAAAGGCATCTCTTTTCAAATTACGTAAAACGAAAACAAGATGGAGATTGGGGGCAAGGGAACGAAAAAAAAGAAGAAGAAGAAGAAAACTTCGTAACTACCAAAACCGAGGGTCTTCATGGTTGCGTTAGTATGTTAAAAAGTAGACATTAACCATGAACTAGTTATTGAATAGCCTGTTCTAGCAAGAACCTGTTTCTGTTCATATTTGAGAAGCATGCTTCTTATGCAAGTCGTCTCAGTATTGTCAGTGTGCAAAAAGAATGTTAACAACGGTTGTCGGCATGCAAGAACATAATCCATAGGGTCTTGAATCGAAATGGCAAGATAATAGCGTACAGCAAAATGCATGTTACTGAAGAGCTACTGAAGAGGCTCCAAAAATAATTTTAAAAGAAAGGATCAGACAACTTACAACTCCTCTTTCTCTTGCAACAGCAAGTGACCCAGCAGCAACAAAGTCTTCGTAAGAAACCTGAATGGAGATGTAAACATGGCAAGAATGCATAAATACCTCCACAGCCACACTTGTAAAAAAAATGCAAACAAAAAGCAAAACGCAAATAAAGAAGAGAGCCTTTTTCTTAGTAAAAATTGCTAGTAAAAGCATAACAATAAAAGTCAAATAATTGGGTAAAAAAATTCTGAATATGAACTCATATTTCACCAAGGCTCACCGTCTCAGCTCTGATGAAACCTCTCTCGAAGTCAGAATGAATCACACCAGCAGCTTGAGGAGCAGTCATTCCTGAGCAGTCGTAAGATTCATGATCAGAGACATTCCGCTTCATCAGAAACAAGTATCACTGGCAAAGAGTGCCAAGTAATAGTACACATCTCAGGTTTATTCATCCAACATTTTTGCATCTCATATTCACACACCAACAAGTTGGTCACTGACTATCAACAGAGCTATTAGGCAAAACAATAATTAAGAACAACTAAATGACACAATTACTGCCGAAATTGTATCACTGGGAACAGAGACATCAAGCAAAATAAAACTGACCTGCGTGTATGGTCCAGGCTTTTGTTTCCTGTAAATAACATGAGTTTTTTTTTTTGGTTAAAGTAAATAACATGAGTTTAAGAACATTATAAATCTACATAAAAACGTCAAGACCTTAGATTGGAATTTTATAACCTTTTCTCCGGAAGTAAAGTATGTCCGTAGTCCCAGAAGACTATATGTTGCCCTAATGAGGTTCCCAAGGCCACTTTCACTGACTCCGAGAGAGCTTAAAAACTCTGATCGTTCTTCAGATGGAAGTTCACTGAGTTCAGACTCCACCTACAACATCTAGTTTAAGTAGTGTGGCCTGAATCTAACACGTGTACATGTAATATAATATTGAGTTTAGAAGAGATTAGTGTTATTTCTTTTCCCTTTACCTGTGCAGATATTGGCACTAGTTCAGATTGCAAATCAGAAGCAAGAGTCATTACATCTCTAACATGAGGATTACTCCCTGGTTCAGCTAAATCCGACTCAGCAACATTAGCCACATATATGAGAGGTTTCATGGTCAGCAAACAGAGATGTTTCAGGGCTTCCTTTTCAAAATCATTGATAGAAACTGATCTGGCTGGTTTTCCCTCCATAAGCGCCTGCTGAATTCTCTCAAGTGCTGATTTCTCTGCTTCCTCCTGAATTTTTTTACCATTAAAATTCAAGTTAATAGCATGAATAGTGAATACTTTACAGCACGTCAAGGAAGGAGTAGATTAAACAGCATGTGAGATGCTACCTTCAGCTTTGATTGTGAATCCTTTGACTTGCCTTTCTTGAGTTTGTCCATTCTTTTTTCAATCTGATTTGGGGCAAAGAAGATTACTTCTAATGTTGTCTAATACTAGTATGTCAAGAGAATCAAGTGAAGTATATCTAGCAAGTGCAACAATAACTATTAGAGTCTGTATGGAGATGCAGCTGGGAATTGATTGATCACCAATAGAGTGGCTAAGACAAAGGAGGACACTTTTTCAAATGTGTGAGGCATATATATGATGGCAGAATGAGCTCAATACCTGTTCCAAATCTGAGAAAATTAGCTCCAAGTTGATAACCTCAATGTCAGACTTTGGATCAACCTTCCCATTGACATGTACTATGTCATTATCCTCAAAGCAGCGGACCACCTACAAACAGTTGAGCGTATAAAGTGCAGGAAGGCAAAAAGCAAATCAACATGGTCTCAAAATTATCAGTAACCGATTCTGTGGTCACTTTCAAACTGATAAAATTCAAAACTAAAAGGTCCCGCGACTTCACATAAGGCTTGTAACATATCAGATAGTAGTATTTCCTTGCTCGTGATTTTCCAAGTCTACTCAACTGATATTGCATGAATCCTATTTGTACTCCCTCACCTGGCCCGTTGATCAGAAACAAGCTCTATGCATGTTCAAACCACTTTACACGATTCGCTTACGGGTATTAAACCTACCAACTCACTGACATGCCACTGGCCACACTTATGCCGGGCCTATTTTGTTTTAAAAGTGATCACGTTCATCTATGTATGAGGGTAAAAAATTTTATTCACATCTTGCATCAAATATCCATCAACCCAAGGATATATTTCTATCATACGAGAGCATACTTCTGCTAAAGTAACCTGAGCCATGATTCCAAAGATGTTCAATGGGATCTCATATCATTGCAGGACAGACATCAGTATTCCCTTCTTCAAGGGAGAAAAGGTTTTCCCCAACTTTTACATTATAATTACTACTCCAGTAACTTGCAATAGGTATTGTATAGGGAGAAGTTTCTCAGTCAAAAGTATCTGTTGAGTTTATACACAATACGAATGATCATGATTTCAGAAAGGCTTGCGATTTGGGTGTGTAGTGGAATTAAATTAAATAAGGACTACAAAGTACAAAGCCATGTGGACTTAGTTACCCTAAAAACAACCATACAATAATTATGCTCTTGTCCAAATTGAAGACTTTCACCATACACTGAGGTCAATTAACTAGCTGACAAGTCGTTATGTTCCACAGGGAAAAAGTCACCAACGTTTGACATGTGAGTAAAGTGCATATTGATCTGCAAGTCCTGCCGGTTGGAGGTGGGAGTGGGATGCATTTTATTCCAAATCCAAAACCAAACTGAAAAAACTACTACAATTCTTTGTCTAGTTGGTGGTGAAAAGATAACTAGATTTTCTTTTTCTTCTTATACTCTAGATGATCTGATCTGTGCATACTTTAATCATCATTGAAGACTAACATATAACTCTTTATTGAAACGGTGTACGTTTCCACAACCACTAGATGGCAAACTGAATCTAATAACTCACCGAAAAGCATTTTGAGATGTACAAATGATATTCACAGGCCAATTTTGGTCTATAGTATGAAATTGCATCTGTCTTTAATCTCTATAATGTTTAGGTGATCACCATCTTCTGTAATTGCAGTACACGTATCTACTATCTATCATTTCCCTGGCATACATGTCATATCATTATCTGAGGAAGTCAATGCATATAAGACCTTTCATAATTGAGGTGCTAAGGAAAACCCAAACAAAACAAGAAAAAAGTATGATTGGGCAGCACTTTTCCTTGCAGGTTGCAGCCGATTAAATTTATACGTGGAAGTGACATAAGTGATGATAGTATAATTATGTTGTCATGTTGAAAAAATGAGAAGGGTTACCTGAAGTATGGAATCAACTTCACGGATATGTGACAAAAACTTGTTGCCTAAGCCCTGCATATGGGGTCACAAGCAAGCGAAAATCCTCACAATGATGCACTTTACAACAGCATAAAAAGAGCGACGACTCTACACCCTACTACAGTAACTAAATGTGGATGACAAGTATAAAGTAAAGTAATATATATCACCTCTCCTTGACTGGCTCCCTTCACAAGGCCAGCAATATCCACAAATTCAATGGATGCTGGAACAGACCGTTGAGACTTACTAAGTTTGGAAAGAACATTAATCCGTTGGTCCGGCACTGCAACAATGCCCACATTTGGCTCGATCGTACAAAAAGGAAAATTAGCAGCTTGGGCCTTGCCATTCTCTACCTGCAGTTGCACAAAATTGTTATATCAAAAAATCTGGAATTGAATACTCAATTCACATTATCAGCTAGTCCGAGCAAATCATAATTAGGAAAAGACAATTAAAAAGATAGCTAACAGCTAAAGACAGTCATTTATAGATAGAAGGCTTACGACGGCGTTGAAGAGTGTAGATTTTCCGACATTAGGAAGGCCGACGATGCCGGCTTTGAGACTCATACTGACTTTGGGCGAGGAGGACGATAGTCTTGTTTGGAAATGAAAAGCGCCGGCGAAGTGAGCGGAGTGCCTAAAATGAAGAGACTGAGTTGCACAAAGAGACGGTTTCAGCGGGACGCTAAAGGCAGGTAGAAGGTGGTGGCAGGCCATCCTCGCCATTGTTACCGTTCCCGGCGAGTAGTGACGGGTGCTGTTGCTGCTGGAGTTTATAGTGTGTGAGACGGATAGAAGAGAACGAGGAGGAGGAGGAGAGGCAACCAAAGAAAGGATTTTGCCTATTGGGCCGCCAAATGTAAACGGGTCAACCATACTAGCCTGCTCGGTTCGTGTACTGTAACCGGCCGGATTGGTTTGATAACTTATATTCCCTTTCTTTCTTTTTATGTATATTTTCCCAAATTGTTGATTTTGTCCGTACACTCGTCGGTTCAATTTAAACTCGACTCAATTTGACAATTTATTAGGAATGGCAGAAATAGGCGTCTGCAATGAGCCGGATCGGGCTGGCCTAGCCCAAAAAAATATGGCTCGAGTTGGCCTGAGTCGGGTCAAGTCTGAACATAATTTCGTAGCTTTAAGGTTCTCCATGCGTCACATTTTCAATAGGCATGTGAGTAGGGCTGCAAACGAGCCGAGTCGAGTAGTAAGCTGCTCGAACTCGACTCGAATGGATATATACCATACTCGAATTCGACGAGCTTCAAAAGTCTTGTTCGAACTCGACTAGAAATTTTTTCATATTACTCGAGCTCGACTCGTACTCGAATCTTAAACTCGAACACAACTCGAGCTCGACTCGAATTCGAGCTCGACTCGTACCATTACGTACAAACTGCTCAAATTTAAAGCTCTTTTGCATGAGCAATAACTGGAATTCAATAGCGACCCAAGGACTAAAGAGTCCAAGATAAGTCTATCCCAAAGAATCCCAACTTGTGTTAAAATGGATAGGCTTACTTCCCATTTTATAATCATTTGTGAACCAAAGACATGTATAGGGAGCATTGTGGGACAATATGACTTCACTTACTTTTTAACTTCTTCCTTCCTTCTTTGTAATATTTGCTTTTGTCCCACATTGGATGTTCATTACAAAAATAATATGATGAATGAGTATATATAAAGGACACTCCCTCTTCAAAATCCAATCTATTCAATCCAATGAATTTTTCTGAGATTATATAAGCTAAAGCCTATTATATAATAGTTATTCATATTGAATAAGCGAGTAGTATATCGAGTATATAGTATTACCTTGCTCGTACTCGACTCGTTTAATAAACGGGCTAGAAATTTATGTTCGTGCTCGACTCGTTTAGTTTCGAGTCGAGCTTTGACCGAGTTTTGACCGAGTTTGTTCACGAGTATCTCACGAGTGTATCGTCTCGTTTGCAGCCCTACATGTGAGTTAGGCCGGCTAGGGTTTTTTGGTGGATATAAGGGCTGAAGCTGGGCTTTTTAAATCTGGATAATAATTCGGTCGGGCTTTAGAGATGGATCAGGCCAAAAATATCATATCATAACCTGACCCATTAATTTAAAGCTAGACTGTTTAAGTATCAACTGAAGTTAGACTTTTAGACTACGTGTATCGGGCCACCAGTGGGCTCCCAAGCTTATTAGACGTTATGGAGTAACCTAAGAAAAATCAGTCAGAAGATACAAAAGTCAAAATGAATTGTTTACTATGTTAGGAGGCACTACAAGATTATTCACTATGAGATGTGTGACTATAAATATAAAACTCTTAATCTAACATAACTTAGCTCAATAGGGTTAGGATCAAACTGTTCGATTTAATACTATTCTCTATTTATTTAGGATCAACTCTAACCATTCGATAAATGTTGTATGGCGTCAAACATCACTTTACAAAATCCTCAGAGGCTCAGACAACAACAGTCCAATGAGACTTGACATGACCCAATTTCGTCAATTGAAAGAAATATTCTAAAGACTAAGGTGAGGCTAACGACAAAGGGACTGTTAGAGGAATAATAAATAGTGTAGGAGCGGTTGTGGATAAGACGGAAGAGATTAAATTACATACATCTGACAACATAAAAAAAAGATATGGTAAAGTGGAGTGCGAGACTGTAAAAAGATAAAAGTGGTATTATAAGAAAAAGAAGCATGTGAAATGTGCAATATAAAAAGAATGTAGTGTAGCTCCAATGACCATTACTTATCAGCAGGAAAATAAGAACACGACATGACAGATAGTCGCCTGCGTTTTGGTTTAGCAGCAAAGACAAAACATGTATAGAAATTTTGTGGAGTACTATTTTTGGAATAGTGACGGTCTTTTTTTTTATTAGAGCATATGGACCCTGTAAAAAATATTCAGACAGTAATTGCTACTTAAAAAATAGACACAAATAATAAAGTAATACTCCTTCCGTCCCACTATGTTTATTTACTTCCTTTTTTATCGCTCCCTTATGTTTGTCTACTTTTCTTTTAACATAACCTCAACAATTAATCTCAAGTATCCATATTCAATCATCTTCATCTACTTCAACATGGTGATCCATGTGCTTGAAACTTTCAATTCCTATTGATTGTCAATTGTACTACAATAACATTTAATGCAACCATAAATACACATTATACTATTTTTCTCTCTCCTTAATTCTTGTGCAATTTGTCCTTTTGGACAAACATTGAGAGACGGAGAAAGTACTGTATTATACTTGGGTCAGTTGATGAGTTCTAGCAAGTCTAATAGAGATAGACGGGTCATCCAAGGACTTGTCTGAATTTGGACCAAATGCACAATCCTAACAAAAAAACACACCATTTTACTATTCCTGAATAAATGAACAAAAGCAAGTATCCATTAAGATCTTAGTTTGTCCATTTGAACTAAAATTTAATTGAAATTAATTTAAACTTGATTGAAATTAATTTAACTTAATTGAAATTAAAATTAATAACTTGGCTTAAAACTTACAAATATATAAATCTAAATGGCCCTAGTATTTAGTACTTATTGTTAGAGAATATATGATTATCATCAGATATTTATTGCATATATTCTGTATATTCTCTCATTAGTGTGCTTACCATACACATCTATCATGTACTGTATATATTGACGTATTCGTCACATATCAATACACAATTCATATTCATAACATGGTATCAGACGCTTTGGTTTGATATTTTTCGTTCCTAAAACCTGATCTGTCTACAACCGCCGTCTCAAACAGCCACGCCGCCGCATACAAAGCCGCCGCCGCCGCTGCACTTGCCGCCGTTGTCATTCTGTCTACCCACCCGCTACTGCTAAAGTTGATTTACCGTGGTCTGCTCCTCAGACTAAACGTATTTGCTACTACAACTCAGATCTCAGATATGCTCAGCCATTGCTGCATGCCGTCGCCTACATCACAGCCTTATCCTTGCCGTTGAATTCACTATCAACAGATCTGACTTTTCTCTTCCATTAATCACCAGATCCATTCCTGTTTGAGATTTTATCAAATTCATCCCGATCTGCAATTTCACGAGAGTCGCTGCTGGTGCAATTTCACGTGTTGCTGCTTCCGTCGATCTATAAGCTTTGGCTGTCTGTTACTCCATAGAAAAAAAAGTCAACCAGGTCAACAGTCAACACATAGTCAGCGCCATGTCAGCACATTTGCCCAGTCAGTGAACAGTCAGCGCTGAATCAGTACAGTCAACCCTCTGACCAGTCAACGGTCAATAGTTCCAAAAAAACTAACCCATTATGTCTTCTCTTGTTTCTACAGGTACTGTTTCAATTCCTCGCTGCACGGTGATTTTCAATGGCACAAATTTTTCAGAATGGTTACACCACATGCGTCTCCACATGCATGGTCAACGCCTTTCAGATTTTCTTACTGGCGAGCTCTTGTGTCCACCGCATCCCACCCTGCTCACCAATCTATTAGCACCTAGTTAATTAACCTATTCCCGGCAACGGCGCCATTTGATCGGTTGTGATATAGTAGGAAATATTCAAATGTAAATTCGAATACTCTTTGCTAGTCACGTGATCAAAACATTTATAAAAGCTCGGGAATCCGAGATCGAACCCAGAGGATATGTGTTAAACTAGTAGTGCTAAAGATCAAGCTAGAATGTCTAAGGTGGGGGGGGGGTTGTTCCTCTAAGGAGGTCGATAGCAAGAATTTCACTATCCAAAAAGAGGTTTGATTAACAAAAAGGGATTAACAATCAATAAAAGATGACTAGGGATCCAATCCTCCACCAAACAATTATTGTGACGGTAAAATAGGACATTATTGATGAACTTCTCATGCACACACTTAGAATTTAGGCATGCAACATTAATACCAAGTTTAACTCTCGCTCTAACTTAATATTAAGAGGTCACATCTCGCTCAATACCTCAAACTCTCGCTCTATTGGCATTATAAAGTAAGATTACCTACCCTCAAACCCTAGCTCTATTGGCTAGATAATCATACACGTGTAAAAACCATGCCATTCTCATTAGAATTAGAGTGTCGCCATGTAACACAAAAACCCTAATGCTTCTTCATTTAGTTCATTTGAAATCATGCTTTTCAACGCTAGTTACATCAAACATGAAATCAACTAGGGTTCCTATTGAGGACTTCTCACAAACACCTTATAGGCACCCCTTAACATTAAGTTCCAATGAAGAAGAATCATGTGCAAAATCATTCATCAATAACATCTATAACATTTACAAGGTCACAAACATGTTTAGAGAATTCATGGATCCCCAACCAAGGTCACTACTCACTCATAGTGAGGTTACAATTAAGAACAATAACAAAAGTGTAAAAACCCATATGAGATGTGGAGTTTAGAGCTTCTAAACCAATGGAGGATCAAGAGTAATGGAGAGTATCAATGATTGGTCTTCTTCAACTTTCCACCTTGAAATCCGTGCAAAAACCTTCTCAAAATCAATGTCGGCGCCTGGGAATCCGTGCAGAACTTCTCTCCAAAAAGCCACCCGTGAAACCCTAAAAATTCTGGGTTTTATAACGTCTGCCGCCTTATGCGATCGCATACTTGCCATTGTGCGATCGCATAATTTTCTGGTTGTCGGTGGGATGCGATCGCATATATTTTTGTGCGACTCGATTATCTTATGCGATCGCATACTTGAGCTTGTGCGATCGCACATCTTTCCTTAGCTGCATTTGCGACTTCGGCTTCCGGGTGTGTGATCGCATAATAGTTTATGCGACTGGATTGTCTTATGCGATCGCATAAACCAACTTATGCGAGCGCACATCTGTCCATATTCTGATCGTAGCTCCAGGATGCGCGATCGCATAACATTTTATGCGACTGGTCTGATTTGTGCGATCGCGCAAAGATGTTTGTGCGATCGCATAAGGCTGAATTTGGTATCGCCGTAAACTAGAGAGTTGTAGCCCTCTGAGTCAGTTTTCCAACAAGCTTTGAATCAACAGAATCGGACACCAAATGAGCTCTCTAGGTCCAAAATACTCCGGAGAGGTCTATGTGTCCCGTAATGCCCGAAAATCCATGTTTTTGCTCCGGAATGCTCGGTTTTGCTCCAAAGTCAATGCCCGCTTGTGTTCTCAGCTTAAACTCTGTAATTTGCCTGAAATGAACCACAAGGCATCAAATAGCAAGTGAAATCATGATAAAACGAACGAAACAATAAGCATAGAGGTCGCCTAAAATGCGTATATTTTAGAGCTATCACACCCCACCTACTATGCATGTTCTACCCGCAGATGCCTCTGACGAAGATAAACAAAAAGCTTCAGCAGAATTTGACGATGCCATGGAATCCTTCCATATCCAGTACATTGCTTTTCGAACATGGATGGATGAAGATGCTCGCGCCTCGTCTATTATTGTGGCGAGTATGGAGGTATCACTTTCTTCAGATATTGTTTGTTTAGAATCAGCTCAGTTGATGTGGGCCCATTTTCAGGAACGCTATGCGCCCACTGGTGATTCTCAATTCTTGAGTGTTGTTCATCGGGAGCAGTCACTCCAACAAGGAGATGCCACCATAGATGAGTTCTATGACCAGATGTCTGCGGTATGGCGTCAGCTTGATTCTTTGGAACCGACACTTTGTCCTACCTGTCCGAATTGTCAGAATGTCAAGTCTCATCGCCAGTTTCGTCGCATTTATGATTTTTTGACATGTCTTTGAGTTGAGTTTGAGTAGATTTGGGCTCAACTTTTGGCTCGCCATCCCCGTGTGACCATATTAGATGTCCTTTCCACTGTCCGGACTAAGGAAATTTGGCTTTGTAATGCGGGTTTGCTTCCTACCCCTTCTATTTTGGCTGTTCCTGCATCATCCTCCACGTCGCCTGCTCTCGCCTCATCTGATGTCACTACCTCAGAAGCCCCTTCTGGGGGTGAGCGACCTCATTGCACCTATTGTAACAAGTTAGGTCATTCAGCCTACTATTGTCACAAGAAGAAGAGAGATACTGCTGCACGTCGTGGTGGCCACCCTCCGAAGAGTTCTGGAAGTGGTTCCACAACATCCTCAACTACTACCGGATCTGGTACTTCTGATACTCAAGAGATTCTCACGTTGTTGCGTCGTATGCCCGTCTCTGCACTGCCAGGAGCTGCTGGTTCTGCTGCTTTTTCTTCAGGCCTTGAGGGATCCCCACATACACATTCAGGTATATCTCCCTGGATCCTTGACTCTGGTGCTGCATTTCATATGACTTCTGATTCCACTTTTCTTCAGTCTGTCAGCCCTTTAATTTCTCCTTTATCAGTTCAGACTGCTGATGGCACTTCATTGTCTGTCGTTGGAAGAGGCACTCTCTCATCTTCTTCTTTTAGTGTCCCTTCCGTTTCTTTTGTTCCCCAATCGGCTATGCAGCTCATTTCTGCTAGTCAACTCACTGACCATGGTTGTCGTATCATTCTTGACTCTGATTCTTGTTGCATTTAGGATCGTCGCACGGGGAATCTGGTTGGTACTGGCCCTCGGCGCCGTTATTTACAACGTCTTTGGGAGCTTGACTGGCTTCATCTTCCTTCCGTTGCCTCTGCCAGCTCTTTCGCTTCCGCCTCCATTGCCTCTTCGTCTGCATCTTTCGCTCAATGGCATCACCGCTTGGGTCACATCTGCGGCTCTTGTTTGTCCTCCTTGGTTCATCGTGGTCTGTTAGGATCTGTCTCTGGTGATACATTTTTAGATTGTCAGGGTTGTAAACTTGGAAAACACACTACTCTTCCTTATCCTACTAGTGAGTCAGTTTCTCAGCGTCCATTTGATCTTGTTCATTCTGATGTTTGGGGTCCGGCTCCCTTTATTTCAAAAGGGGGTCATCGTTATTATATTTTATTTATAGATGATTTCTCTCGCCACACGTGGATATATTTTATGTCCTCTCGAAGTGAGGTTTTATCTATTTATAAAATTTTTGCAACCATGATCCGTACTCAGTTTGACTCTCCCATTCGCGTTCTTCGTGCTGACTCAGCTGGAGAATATTTATCTCGTCACCTTCGCCAGTTTCTAGCTTCGCAGGGAACTCTCTCTCAATTATCCTGCACAGGCGCTCACGCGCAAAATGGTGTTGCTGAGCGCAAGCATCATCACCTCTTGGAGACATCTTGTGCTCTTTTACTTGCCTCTCGTGTTCCCGTTTATTTTTGGGCGGAAGCTGACTCGACAGCCACTTACTTGATAAATATTCAACCGTCTTCCGCCCTTCAGGGGGACATTCCAGTGAACCGTCTTTTTGGTCGACTCCCTGAATATTCTCATCTCCGTCTATTTGGTTGTTTGTATTACGTCTTAATGGCACCTCGTGAGCGCACCAAATTGACTGCTCAGTCCATTGAGTGTATTTTTCTTGGTTATAGTAATGAACGTAAAGGATATCGTTGTTGGGATCCAGTTGCACGACGAATTCGTATTTCTAGAGATGTGACTTTTGATGAGTCTCGTCCCTTCTATCCTCGTCATCCCTCTGATTCCTCATCAGATTCCTTAGTCGAGCCCCTTTCCTTTCTGATCTTTCCCGATTCACCATATTTCGTTTCCTCTCACACTATATCTCATTCTCCTCAAGACTACACTCATCGATCGGGAGCTGAGGTTTCTGAGACTCCATCTTCACTTATTGTGCCTTCGTCGCCTATTGCACCATCTTCTTCTACCGTACCACCTTCCCTTGATGTGTCATCTTCTTCTGATGTGTCACCTTCACCCATTGTGTCACCACCTTTTGATGCGCCGTCCTCTCCCATTATACTATCTCCTCCGTTGCATCCATCTCGGTATGCTCTTCGAGATCGCCAGTCCATTCGCCCTTCGACACGTTATGATGCCGCTACCACTACTCTTGCTGAGCCGACCTCTTATCATGATGCTATCCTTCACCCGGAGTGGCAACACGCGATGGCCAAAGAACTTGCCGCCTTTGAGCGGACTGGTACTTGGGAGGTGGTTCCCCTTCCATCTCATGTTCGTCCTATCACTTGTAAGTGGATCTATACAGTGAAGACCCGCTCTGATGGTTCCCTTGAACGCTATAAAGCTCGTGTAGTGGCTCGTGGTTTTCGACAAGAGTATGGGCGTGACTATGTTGAGACGTTTGCGCATGTTGCCCACATGACCAACCCTTCTTGCTGTTGCCTCTGTCCGTGAGTGGTCTATCTCTCAGCTTGATTTAAAGAATGCTTTTCTTAACGGTGAATTGAGAGAAGAGGTTTACATGAGACCACCACCAGGATATTCTATCCCCGACGGCATGGTCCTTCGCCTTCGTCGCTCCCTCTATGGTCTTAAGCAAGCCCCTCGGGCTTGGTTTTAGCGTTTTTCCTCTGTTATTACCGCTGCGGGCTTCACCGCTAGCGACTATGACCCAGCCTTGTTTATTCATACTTCCTCTCGTGGGCGGACACTCCTCCTCCTTTACGTTGATGATATGCTTATCACTGGTGATGATCCTTAGCATATTGCCTTTGTTAAGAAGCGCCTTAATACTCAGTTCCTTATGAAGGATCTCGGTCCTATTCGGTACTTTCTTGGTATTGAATTCTCCTCTACTCCCGAGGGATTCTTCCTATCTCAAGAGAAGTATATTCACGACCTTCTCGATCGGGCTTCCCTGATTGACCAGCGCACTGTTGATACTCCCATGGAACTTAATGTTCACCTTCGTCCCATCGATGGTGAGCCTCTTGAGGACCCTACTCGTTATCGACATCTTGTTGGTAGTCTGGTATATTTAGGAGTCACTCGTCCGGATATTTCATATCATGTCCATATCTTGAGTCAGTTCGTTTCTGCTCCCACTCATCTCCATTATAGTCATCTTCTTCGTGTCCTACGATATCTTCGTGGATCCATTTCTCGCCATCTTTTCTTTCCTCGCTCTTGTTCTTTCCCACTCCGAGCCTATTCTGATGCGACATGGGCTAGTGATCACTCTGATCGGAGATCCCTTTCTGCTATTGTGTATTTCTTGGTGGTTCTCTCATTGCCTGGAAGACAAAGAAGCAGACAACAGTTTCCCGTTCGAGTGCTGAGGCGGAGTTACGAGCGATGGCATTATTGACGACAGAGGTTACTTGGCTTCGGTGGTTACTTGAGAATTTTGGGGTTACTACTTCTGGACCGACTCCCCTCTTCTCTAACAGTACAGGTGCTATTAGTATTGCTCGCGATCCAGTGAAGAATGAGCTCACTAAGCATATTGGTGTCGATGCTTCGTACATGAGGTCACAGGTACATGATCAGATTATTGCTCTTCAGTATGTTCCTTCGGAGATCCAGCTTGCAAATTTCTTCACGGAGGCACAGACTAGAGCACAGCACAGCTTTTTTCTCTCCAAACTCAGTCTTGTTGATCCACCATGAGTTTGAGGGGGTGTTAGAGAATATATGATTATCATCAGATATTCATTGCATATATTCTGTATATTCTCTCATTATTGTGCTTACCATACACATCTATCATGTACTGTATATATTGACGTATTCGTCACATATCAATACACAATTCATATTCATAACACTTATTATACCTGGAATAGAGAGCTGAGACTGAGGCATCCTATCAGCAAATATGTTATGTCTAAGAAGCTAAAGGTGATGTTATAAATTGTAAAACATGTGGAATTCAGAGTCACGTGTTGCACACATTCATATCCCGCCAAAATAGCTCAGCGCCGTTCCTTTTCTTTTAATTTAGATTTTTTTTTTGGGAGGTAGGGTACATGTGCGAGCCAGAATCCAGATGAAGTATTGTGTGAAGAGTTGGAAAGCACTGTTGTATTGGTACTAGTCTGACTGTCAGACTGCTACAACAGTTCATCATAAACCATAAGAAATCAAAATGAATTGAATGCAACCACACTGTACACTAAAATAGTACGTACGATGCTACTGCTTCCTCTTCCACACTCTGCTCTGCTCTCTTGCATTTTGTACTTTTGCTTTCTCATCGTATTATTGAGACCCGGGCTGGTCAAAATTACCTACACTGTACTATTATGGGCATATCACATCTAGCAGTATTTGGTCGTATTTATGCCAATCTGGCTACACAATACAGTCCATCTCTCTTTGTTTGTCCAAATGGCAATTGGCACAATAATTAAAGAGAGAAAAAAAAAGTAAAGATTAACAGTACAACTTAAATTTACAATAATCAATAGGAATTCAGGATACAAAGCACGCGGATTATAAGTTGGACAAACATTTAGCGAACATTAAAAAAGAAAAGTGAACCAACATATTGGGACATAGGGAGTATGTAATAGTTGCCTACACATCACAACTATAACGATGTGAATATCTATCCTTAGAGCATCCCCACCATGATCTTTTTTATCATAAAAAAATGTTAAGAGAGATGATCAACAAAAAAAACTTGCACCCCCACCATGATTTTTTTTATCGTAGTTTTGATCATCCCATGACAAAGTGTAAACAAGATCATGTCATGATCAAAAAATGAATTTGATCGTGAGACTTGGGTCCCACAATATATACCTTCTACCAATAGAAATCGAACATGTTGCAGTTTTAGTATCTAAATTTTTATTTTGTAACTATTATATCTTAAAAAAAATAAGAAGTAATAAAATATATATAATATATCAAAATTTATAACTTTTAAGCACTATAAAATGATACTCATATTCCTATAGTTTGATACACTTCTCAAAACAAATATTTTTAAAAATTATCTTATATATTTAAATATTAAGTTATTCATTATTCATTTATTTATATTAATATTTTAAATTTTATATTGTATGTTAAATAAAACTTGATATGGATAAAAATTACAAATATGTATATGAAAAAGCATGAGAAAGAGGGATGATAAAAAAATAATAGTCATGAGAGAAAAAAAGATTGAGAGATACGTAGATGATATATTTTTTTTATCATGGTGTGAATGCTCTTAACAACCGCCCAGTTACGCAGCATTGTCACTAGGCTACATTCATTTCTCTGTTTCCAATCAATACACAAGTTCCCATCAATTCAACCAATCTTTTCTTCTAACTAATGCTACAACTATAGTCTATACATGATAGAGGTACAAGCCACTTCAAGTTGTTAAGATATAAGATCAGCTCATATCATTAAATCATTATGCCATGTCCAACCACAACACCAACTAGTAAAGTATCATGTATTTGAATAATGCTCCGTATGTGGAGGGAAAGTAGCTCCAATTCCCCAAGCTCCAGCCACAACACAACAAAGAACAAACCCCATACTATTACAACATATGCCAAGAAATGATTCAACTTCTTTTCCATCAAGATAAAGACATGTCTGGTTACATGGAGAAAGGGAGTTCTCATCGCCTCCCCAGTCCCCACAGAACCAAGCACGAAGCACAGACAAAAGGTTGATTATCATCAAACACCAAAACTGACAACAAATTCAAATCCTACTACACTACTTAGTCAGTCTCAATGTTAACAACTGTGAAGTACGAACCCAAAACATTCAAGCGCAGTTAAAAATGAAACCAAAACCAATCCCATCATCAAATTACAAACACATTGATATTATCTCAAAGTGGACATTAGATTTGAAACAGAGCAAAGAATAACAAGGAATCAATACATCAGGCCTAAAAGTTACTAAAAGGTTGCAATTGCATTGAGAAGAACAAGTAAAAAGTAAATGGTACCGTTAGTTTCGATCCGTTCTATTCCTGCTGTTGTTGTTGTTGTTAATGCTTTGATAGCTTCTACTGATCCCACCATTAGAATCCCTCTTTTGATGTGAAGAAAAAAGTTGGCCAAACCCTAGCACGCTGCCCGACTTGGAAAGAGAGCACACTGGGACGTTTAGGACCGGGGCTACTCTGACATTGGCGGAATACGACCTATCCATTCCGCTATGATGGAACCTTGGTCCGCCGTTGAAGCTACTGGGGCTGCTCCAGCTCCTCCCCAAGCTCTGGAACACTATTTTCCCCGAAGGATTCATTCTAGGGCTGTCGATTGAGACCCCATAAGATGCTGCTGCTACCGCCGCGTTGGTCGGCTCCGTTGCTGTCCTCCGCATGCGACTCTTCCCCATCCTCGGCCCTCCGTTTTCTGCAGGTCGGGGTTTCACCAGTCGAACCCGCGGCGGCGGATTGGGGTTGTTAGGGTTCGAATTGGCGACGCTTTTGAGCAGCGAGATCGGATTGATGTTCTGTTTCTCGGCATCTAACGAGAGCCTTGGGAAATCTTCAAGCTCGTGACCCGAACTGGATGACGAAAGCGAGAGGCGAGACGACATGGATAGCGACTCGTAGTCAGATTCTCTCAACAGCGGGAGGCTAAGACCGCTAGTATCGGAAGACGAAGATTTCGAGTTGCGGTGCTGGAGGAAGTTCTTCAGAGATTTATTGGTCGAGGCTGAGCTGCTCTTCACCTCATTGTTGTTGACGCTGTTCTGGCGCAGCTTCTTCAATCCTAAAATCTCCTTCCACCGGCTAGTACACCTCGGCGCCTTGGGCGAGAACAAATACGGATCAACGCCGCTACTCAGAACCTCGGTAATCCTACGAGTCCTCGCCGTCTCCGGCAATCTAGCCTCCGCCGCAAGCGGCTGCTTGGGAACGGTGGTGAAAAGCATCATTGGCATCAGCTTACCGTCAGAAATCAGTTCATCAGCCGGCAGCATTGCGACCGGATCGTCAAGGCGGAACTCAAAATCGGCAGCGCCATTCTCCAGATCTGCCTTGTAGCAGACCTTCTCTCTCTCCTTAGCTGTCTCCTTAGCCGCAGCAGCGGCAGTAGTAGTAGCTTTTCCCTTAGACGATTTAGCTTCGTCATCTCGAGTAAACGAAACCCTAGGACTCAACCAGCCGTAAGAAGAGAATTTCCCAGGCGTGACCCCGACATTGTTGACGCAGGCAGAGGCCATGGCCGTCGATGAAGCGTCCGCTTCAAAGCCAGTACAAAGCCATCTCCGGTGTGCGCAGCGCTGGCTTGACGAAATCGACAATGCCGTCTGAAGATTTCAGGGAAGGTTGCGAGGCGATAAGATTCGAAATGGATCACCCGAAGAAGAAGAACGGAGAAGAAAATGAGAAGGGAAGTCTACTTATATAATGAACACCGCGTAAATAAATATAATACCTCTTTTTGTTTTTTTAATTTACATTACTTTCCGAATAAAAAAATACAATCAAAGAAATAAAAAAAATAAATTGTCTACAAATATTGTTTGTTTTTATAAAATGTATAAAGATAAAAAAATTCAGTCTTCCGACAAGAAATAGAAAGATATTGTTTGTTTCCTAAAATATATATCATATGAATACTTTCAATTAATCTTTAGGGGTAGTATTTAATTTGAACTTTGCCGCTTCCTCATGAATTTTGTTTTATCTTTTGGGAGTTTATTTATACTTTGTGATGAAGTCCAACTATTTGGCTACATTCTACATTGACAGTCAGCACCTTAGCGATTTGTTTTCAAATGAGAGGCCAGATCTGGTGCAAAACCCAAAAATGATGCAAAATACAAACTAATCTAAACCATTCAATTTTGTAATCGTATGGCTGATATTAATGAGATCAAATGAATTAATAAAACAAATTTGTGCGTGTATATCTAAATATAAGGGTATAATTGACTCAAAAATTAACAAAATTCAAAACAACTTCACTCCTCAGACAAACGACACCGACGACGACGATTTGCGATTCGTTGTGATTCGTCGAACGACAAGCCGACGAACGACAAGCCGACGACGACGACCACAAAACGACGATTTGCGATTCGTTGCGATTCGTCGAACGACAAGCCGATAAGATCCCCGCTCGACAACTTTCATAATGGTAAACTGTCCCAACAACCCCGATCTGTAATTCTACCATCGATTTGATCCGTTTGGGAGGCCTATTAGGGAGATTTGATTGTGTGATTACGGTTATGAATTTGTGGCATGGTGTTGGAATTAGTAAATTAGGTGTTGATCGATCTGTTGGGGTTTGCAATTTGATTGCTGATGTAGACTTGCAGTTAGGGCTTATTGGCTGTTTGGTTCAGTAGCATGCAATCCGATCGATTAACCGATGATTAAGTTTCATAGTATAATTCCTTAGTTCAGGTTCTATTATATGCTATCATTTGAGTTCCATAGTGACATAGTTCGTCACTTACTATTTATAGTTCGTTGTCAATGTTTACTACCTAATAAACTGATCAATATTGCTGGCATTTGAGTTTGGTAGTGATATAATTCGTCAATTAATATTTATAGTTCGTCAATGTTTACTACCTAATAAACTGATCAATATTAATGGCATTTGAGTCTGGTAGTGGCATAGTTCGTCACTTACTATTTATAGTTCGTTGTCAATGTTTACTACCTAATAAACTGATCAATATTAATGGCATTTGAGTCTGGTAGTGATATAATTCGTCAGTTAATATTTATAGTTCGTCAATGTTTACTACCTAATAAACTGATCAATATTGTTGGCATTTGAGTCTGGTAGTGACATAGTTCGTCACTCATTATTTATAGTTCGTCGTCAATGTTTACCACCTAATAAATTGATCAATATTGTTTGCATTTGAGTCTGATAGTGACATAGTTCATCAATACTATTTATAGTTCGTCATAAGCTATTTATAGTTCGTCAATGTTTACTAACTACTAAACTGATCAATATTGTTAATTGTGCAGCACTGTATCTGACATCAGTTTCCATCATGGCGGGATTTTAGGGCCAATTCTTCATAAGGAAGCTCGTTACATTTCTGAAAAGAGCTTCCATCATAGTATTCATTCTATCAACTGTGATCTTCCCTAGTGCTCTCACAATGGCCATATTCTTCACGTTGGTTGGCATCTTGCTGCGGCTATTAGCGTTGGGACATTGAATAAGCTTCTCGAGTAGTGTGTATCATTGATAATGTATATCAAGTTAGTTGTTAAAGAGCAATTATGTGTATCATTGATAATGTATAGAATCTGTGCTAAATTTATGTGTAATTCCACAAAGTGACCAGTTTGTTGTTTTCTATAGAATTTATAGACTTAGGCACTACTGAAGGATTACAGTCAGGAATTGAATGGGATTCTATTTATTCCAAAACATGACGAACTATAAATTTTGTCACTTAGGAAAAGAATCCCAAAACTCTGTTGAGAATATGACGAACTATAAAATTGTCATGACGAACTATAAAATGTTCATGATGAACTATAAAATGTCATGACTAATTATACAATGATACTGTCGAATTCTGACGAATTTTAATTTACTTTTGACGAATTATAGCATAATTCATCGAAGTGCACTACAATTCGTCAAAATTCTTAACGAATTATAATCCACTTTTGACGAATTATGACGTAAACAATCTTTCTTTCTTTTTTCTTTTTTGATAAGCCACCATCTATTGTAGGAGCTTTGTATTGTCTGTTCTTTGCTTATGTGGGTAAGTATAAATCTAGCCCATTGCTATCTGATTGTAAGGTCACTTCATCTGTTGTCTCACTTTGGTCTTTTGCTGCACTCTGCTGAAGGTGCCGGAGGCTTGAGCTTTCTCCAATTCTGCAACCTCAACAGTTTCAGAACCAAGTTTATAGTTACACTAGGTTTTTCAATCTTCATGGGGCTTTCTGTTCCGCAGTATTTCAATGAGTATACGGTTGTCAAAGGCTTCGGTCCAGTTCACACAACAGGGAGATGGGTAATGCTGTCTAACCTCAACTACTTGCTGCTTCTATCTCGATTAGCTTGCTCACCCCGCTTCTTGCTTGTAGTTCAATGATATGATCAATGTCCCATTCTCATCCGAAGCATTTGTTGCTGGAGTTTTGGCATATTTCCTGGACCTCACATTGCATAGGGATAGCTCGATTCGAAAAGACAGAGGCAAGCATTGGTGGGATAAGTTCCGGTCCTTTAAATGGGACACTAGAAGTGAGGAGTTCTATTCATTGCCATTCAATCTCAACAAGTACTTTCCCTCAGTGTATTTGCTTTCTTCTTGGCGCTCCTACTCAGCACTCACTCTATATCGAATGTGCACATGGGTGCACATATTCTGTCTGCTGCAAGAATAGGAACAACTTGGGTTATATATAATCCTCTGTATAAGTATTGTACTTGCCACTGCTACATCACATTCAACTTTATGCAGTTGCCACATTCTAAATTAACTTCAGATTACAGCTGCAAGCTAGTGTCAAGCCATGTAAACAAAAAAATGAGTATTGGAATGGTTTACTAAACTATAATTAGTATGTAGCTCAACGAGACAAACAAACGTTGATCAGATCCAAGCAAAGTACATTAAGTAAACGAGCATCAAAAGCTATAGATCCAGACAACCTCCAGATCCAATCAATCTAACAGAATTCGAGATATGAACGGAGCTTACCGAAGACAGTGTTGATTGGATTCATGGCGACCTGGTTCTTAGCAGCATCACCGATCAACCTCTCGAAATCGGTAAACGCCACATACGACGGCGTGGTCCTATTTCACTGGTCATTGGCGATGATCTCAACACGATCTCAA